>CM042017.1:23646649-24264149 GCA_023525715.1 Cichorium intybus | reverse complement strand
CCGATAACATATTACCAACATAATCATCCATTAAGTTCTGTTTTGAAAACGAATCTCTATTTTGAAGGGTATACACGGATCATGAGAAAAGAATAAAAAAAATAGTTTCAATATTCTTCTATATTTTCTTACTATCCATCCTCCTATCCATATTAAATGATGACTGATAGTGTTTTATTTTTATAATAAAACACTCTCATTTAAAGACTATTTTATCGCATAAATATGTTCAGAGGCACGCAAAAACTATATTTCTGTGCAAAATAAAAGAATCCAAAAACCGCCTTAAAACATGCAAAATGCTTCTTCATAACAGATATGGTTCAGACAGACCCGTCTAACCTACCTCATCTGTTAAAACCAAACAATCACATTTTATAAGAATGCATGTTTTCACAACAAAAAGGCAAAAGCTCACATTCCAACGGCAGCTCCTGATGCACACCACAGACTCCCAACAGTCTGGCGGTGATAATAGATCTACTGTCGGGTCATTACTAACCCAAGCCAGCCATTTGTTTTCACATAGAAAACATCTCACAATTCACGGGGAAATCCTATTAAGATATCATCAATTCTCTCAATAGAATTATGATTAATTTGTCTACCGTCCCCAGACATCCTCACAAAATTGCAAGCTAAACGAGAGAATATCTCATTTTTCATACACTGCACATCACAGCCTACTGCTGTGTTGCAGATGCAAATCTGCCAGAACTATGGTTTACCATAGGAAATCCTGATAAGCTCAACATCAAAACAGGCTTATATTAACAGGTGGCTGAACATGAATTACGATTCATGTTTAACTTGAACAGAGTTCTCCGGAGCTGCTGGTGTGAGGACAATAAGAGGGATTTGTGTGTTAACATTTATGGTTTATTTTCAGGAACAAGACCCAAGAACTATAAAAGAACAAACCCGAGGAAGTGATGCTCAAAACCGAAGAGTAAAAAGGCGAAATACACATAAAAATACAGCAATCGCGACTTGACAAGCCCTATGTCGCGACGTGAAGAAAATCAAGACAGAAACCAAAAAGATACAGCGCTCGCGCCGCGACGGTGAGCATGGTCGCGACGCGAAGAGCTTGGACGCGACCACACCTACTCTTTGAACGCGAGACTACCAACAACCGCACTAGCCAGACCAGTGGCCGACCAAAAGCAACGACCAACGCATCCTCGCGCCGCGACGGCACCCTTGGTCGCGACGCGAGCACTGTGCTCAGCTAGTATAAATAGAGACCTTCTATGCACGGATTTAAACACCAATTCACTCTATTTGTAATAAGGATACTCAAACACTCTCTATCAGTTAGAATAGCTTGAAACATCTCTTAGCTAGTTGTTTAGAATCAAAATATCATCCCTCTCGGTGGTAATTCTTGTTGTAATTCAAGATAATTCGGAAGATAATCGCATCAAGTCACATGTCAAGGAACACCAAGACCATCTCTACGATCATCACACGAATGGAAGGCTAATCTCTTCAGATTACTTCCGGTAATGTTATCCAACTCTTAGTATAGCATGTTTTTACTTTGATTCCGACAAGTGTTTTACTATTGTAATTCTTAAACTCCTATCTCTTTGAATACAACCAGTGAATCATTTGTGTTTACTTCTACTTATTACCATATTCTCAAGACATAGTATTACCAACATATTATTCGTGCCTATCTCACCTAAATAACGAGCTAAGACGGATAATCAGTTAATATACTTTGTGCCCAATTAATATGTTAAGAAGTTGTAACGTTACTATCATCTAGATAAAACATAATATTGCTATACCATTGTTTGTGCCTAATCTACCTAATTGTTAGACAAAGACAAATAATTGATTCAACATATTATGTATTTACCTATGTAATAGTAATTGTCAGTAAACTGTAATTATGTTAAAGTAATTATATCGGAATCATTGTAATAATACATGTGAAACTAATTGTTGATAACTAAACCGGAAGTAATTCTTTCTTTAATCTCAAGTTATAATCTCAATATTTTTACCATCACCGTTAAAATTTTACTTTACAACTCATTATAAATTAACCACTAAATCCTTGGACTCGACCCCGCTTGCCCTATCTACATAGTAAAAGTGGGTTATAAATTGTTTTTGACGCGTGTGACGATAGCGTTGTCAAAATGGCGCCGTTGCCGGGGATTATGTGCGCTTAAGTTCTAAAGAGTTGTTTAAAGTTCAACTTTTTCTTTTTATTATTTTTTTCCTTCTTGTGCAAACTCACTTGTTTATACCATGAATGACGGAAGAACAATGGATGATTATCTTGCCATGGATCTGGGTTATTATGACTTTTATAGTCTACCACCACAACAAGATTCATATGAAGATGATTGGTGGGGGAGCAACAATTTGGACCAAAATCAAGATGACGAGTCATCATTTGACAAGAAGTTAGATCTAATATTGGAATTGTTGAAGGAAGGCTTCAAACAAGAGGAAAACAACTCCAAAGCAATCTTAATGCTTGAAAATCAATTGGAACAAATGATGGAGCAAGTAAAAGAACAACCATTGGACGATCATTCAGGTACTATGCAAGTGGATGAGGTAACTATCTTGTGTAGAGATGAATCTTTTGACATTAATGTACATAAATCTACACCACTCGATTATGAAGTTGTGGTGGAGGATTATGTATCAATTAATGAAGAACATACTGAATTAGAAACACTTAACCAAGAAAAATCTGAACTTGAATTGGAAACATCTCAAATAATTTTCCAAGAACTAGAAACACCAAAAGTTGAGAAGGGGTCAGTGGAGTCTAATACCGCCCCTGACCTAGCGAATTTCAAAGAACCAGAAAAGCAACTTCTTTTTGACATTTTTGTGATAGATTCCAAAAGACTGGAGATATTCAAAAAACCAAATGACATCATTAATCGTCCCATTTCAGCAACTATCTATGCCCATGTTAGTTGTCAAGAAGGTGTGATTGATGTGATATTTGGAAACCAAAAATGTAAACTTCAACTATTTGGATGTACTAATGATCCTCCGATTAGTGGGGACTTGTTTGTAATCAATACTATGGATGATTATTTTTATGAGCATACCGCAAATATGCTCGCTGCCACTACCCACGATCTGGAGGTACTTTTCTCTTGTGACAGGTCAAAAGACGTGGATAACATTGGAAGTAAACATGTGAAGAAAAGAATACAGAAAAAGAAACATTACACCATACGATCCTACAAATCAAAGATGAAAGTGGTCGGTGGTATCAAGACTCGGTTACAGAACTTTACTCGAAGGAGAAATACATGTCCTTTCAAAACAAGGTTTAAGTGCTCTTTCAAAAGACTCAAAGTTAAAAAACCGAGATTCGATAAGGTCAAAGTTGACATGCCATTTGATCCGGGTAGAAACTCGGGAACGTGAGTTGAACATAAGGTACTGCGTCCGGCTGAAGACGTTAAACTTAGCGCTTTTCGGGAGGCAACCCGAGAACTTTGTGGGTGTGTTCACTGCAAGCCCTCATTTACACTTATGCAAAGCATAAGTGTGTAGTTTGTTTAATTAGTTGTTTTTATTATGCTTGATTATTTGATTTTAGTATGTTTTATTTAATAAAAACATAAAAAACATAAAAAAATTGTGTATGTTAAATGTACGGGTATACAGGTAAAAAGAGGGGATAAAAACGAAGTCGAAAAATGAAAAAAATAGCCCTCTGAAGACCCCTCGCGACGAGACGAAAATTCTTCGCGACCGCGAGAGCAGAAAAATCGCGATCAGGAAATACCATCTTACAGTGCTCGCGCCGCGACCACCACCTCCGTCGCGACCTTGCACCCGTCGCGAAGGAGCGTGAATCAGGTATAAACCCTAACCTACAGCCATCCGCCGCATTTCACTCTCTCTCTTCCTCTCGCGACTCTCTCTCACGGTCGGCGATTTTCGAGCAAAAACCACCATTTTTCTTCGTTTTTTCTTGCGTAGATCATCATCCAAGGTACATATACTCATCCTCTACCCTCGATTTAGGTTTTTACATGTTAAATTCTAGAAAAATCGCGTGAAATCGGTTCGAACCCTAGGTTCCCGATCGGGTTGTTGTAAATGTTGTTATTTCCTTGAATTAATGCTTGTATAAGTTAGATATAGCCCTTAGGAATGTTTGTGACTTAATGCATTGAGTCAAAACCAAGCCAAACGTGAGAAATCAGGGATCCCGATCGGTCCGTTCCGCCCTCGCGATCGCGACCATGGTGGTCCTCGCGACCTGAAGGCCAACGCGACCTGGACGCGACCAGGCCGCGACGGCTGAGCAGGGGCCAAAATTTTTGCTCGTTTTTGCTATTTTTCTTGCGTGTTAAAATAGATTAATGATTTGTATGAATTGGAAATTTACAGATATGTCTCGTAGAAGGGAACAACGTCAACAACCGGTTGAAAGGAACAATATTGCTTCACACCAATGGTTACAATTCCCAAACACTCTTCCGGCAGCAAGGCTAAATGTGTACACGGCAAACATCGAAAGATATAGACAAAGGGATGTGGAGCCTGCCCTGGTATTAGATTGGAACTTTGCTAATACTCTGGGGATTACAGCAGCACTTGACCAATATTTGGTCAAGACCGATGGCTCATACACCAGTCTGGCGTGGAGAAACTTATTTCAGATTCGAGAGCACAGCTACAAAGAGCTGATGCTCGAGTTCTTCTCCACGGTCACTTTTGATCCAACCGAGGAGGACATGTTTGTGCGTACCGGTCTCTCTTTCCGACTTGGAGGAGAGCCGAGGCAGTGCAGCGTTGTCGAGCTAGGGTGGAGACTGGGTCTCTATCCGCATAGTGACGCCCGTACACCGGAGTTCAGAGCATATCTGGCTCAATGCATCACCAGCCCACCCGAGGAGTTGGTTAATGAAGAATTCTGGGGAAGGATTGCCAGTACTTTATACCTCCCGGAGACTGCTATAGAGAGTGCGATCCGCTCTCCGATTCATCGCTTATTACACCGACTTGTTGCTACCTCCGTCAATCAACGGAGGGGCAGCGAGAAGGTTCCTGCAGCAGATCTCTTCTATCTGTGGTGTCTTTTGACACCAGGGAGGCACTGCAACCTCCCGTATTCACTGGCGTTCTTCTTGGCCCGCAAGGCCACAGGGGCCCGAGGTTCTAGCCCCCTTTGTGGTGGTCATCTGATCACCCGACTGGCACATTCATATGGTGTTACCACATTGCCAGCAATGCGGTCCATGACCCCGAGAGAGCCGAGAGCCATCGGACGTCAGTACCTGGAGTCGATGCATGTGATCAGACCAGCAGGACCACCAGGTGTGTACGTATTAGACGAGCCAGAGGAGCAGGCCCCCGAGGCTGCTCAAGCACCACCTCCACCTCCCAGACGCCGCCAGCGCCAGCGCCAGAGGTCTCCCATTCCACCCCAGGATCCAGAGCCCGAGATCAACCTCGGGACTATCTACCAGCAGATGCAGTCATGGCGTCTAGAGAGCCAGACTCAGTACCGACAGATGCAGGACTGGCATCTGACCCATCAGGAGTGGCATCTAGCTAACCAGGTACAGCAGCAGTGGATGGCGGATTCCATGACCGACTTTTTCCATCATCAGGGATTCCAGCCACAGTATCCATACCCGAGTACCGTTCCACCGGTACCTGACTGGTACACAGGTAGCCATCCTACAGGAGACGAGGCGGGACCATCGGGGACCCATTACGATGATGAGGATGATGAGTGAGTCCTATCTTTTTAATTTCAAGTTGGTGTGAACTTTTAAATACAGTTGTGTGTTTTAATTACTGTTTGGTCTGAATTTAATTACTGTGTGGTGTGAATTTATTTTTTGTTCAGAATGACGTTTGTTTGTGTTGTTGATATTATTACAGAAAGCGATCTAACATGCTGGCAGTCAGTCCAGCGACCAATGTATCAAATGATCGACCTTTAAAAAAAAAAAAAAAAAAAAATTATTTTTGCGAAAAACTCAATTTTGCTTGAGGACAAGCAAACCTCAAGTGTGTAGTATTTTGATAGTGTTTTATTTTTATAATAAAACACTATCATTTAAAGACTATTTTATCGCATAAATATGTTCAGAGGCACGCAAAAACTATATTTCTGTGCAAAATAAAAGAATCCAAAAACCGCCTTAAAACATGCAAAATGCTTCTTCATAACAGATATGGTTCAGACAGACCCGTCTAACCTACCTCATCTGTTAAAACCAAACAATCACATTTTATAAGAATGCATGTTTTCACAACAAAAAGGCAAAAGCTCACATTCCAACGGCAGCTCCTGATGCACACCACAGACTCCCAACAGTCTGGCGGTGATAATAGATCTACTGTCGGGTCATTACTAACCCAAGCCAGTCATTTGTTTTCACATAGAAAACATCTCACAATTCACGGGGAAATCCTATTAAGATATCATCAATTCTCTCAATAGAATTATGATTAATTTGTCTACCGTCCCCAGACATCCTCACAAAATTGCAAGCTAAACGAGAGAATATCTCATTTTTCATACACTGCACATCACAGCCCACTGCTGTGTTGCAGATGCAAATCTGCCAGAACTATGGTTTACCATAGGAAATCCTGATAAGCTCAACATCAAAACAGGCTTATATTAACAGGTGGCTGAACATGAATTACGATTCATGTTTAACTTGAACAGAGTTCTCCGGAGCTGCTGGTGTGAGGACAATAAGAGGGATTTGTGTGTTAACATTTATGGTTTATTTTCAGGAACAAGACCCAAGAACTATAAAAGAACAAACCCGAGGAAGTGATGCTCAAAACCGAAGAGTAAAAAGGCGAAATACACATAAAAATACAGCAATCGCGACTTGACAAGCCCTATGTCGCGACGTGAAGAAAATCAAGACAGAAACCAAAAAGATACAGCGCTCGCGCCGCGACGGTGAGCATGGTTGCGACGCGAAGAGCTTGGACGCGACCACACCTACTCTTTGAACGCGAGACTACCAACAACCGCACTAGCCAGACCAGTGGCCGACCAAAAGCAACGACCAACGCATCCTCGCGCCGCGACGGCACCCTTGGTCGCGACGCGAGCACTGTGCTCAGCTAGTATAAATAGAGACCTTCTATGCACGGATTTAAACACCAATTCACTCTATTTGTAATAAGGATACTCAAACACTCTCTATCAGTTAGAATAGCTTGAAACATCTCTTAGCTAGTTGTTTAGAATCAAAATATCATCCCTCTCGGTGGTAATTCTTGTTGTAATTCAAGATAATTCAGAAGATAATCGCATCAAGTCACATGTCAAGGAACACCAAGACCATCTCTACGATCATCACACGAATGGAAGGCTAATCTCTTCAGATTACTTCCGGTAATGTTATCCAACTCTTAGTATAGCATGTTTTTACTTTGATTCCGACAAGTGTTTTACTATTGTAATTCTTAAACTCCTATCTCTTTGAATACAACTAGTGAATCATTTGTGTTTACTTCTACTTATTACCATATTCTCAAGACATAGTATTACCAACATATTATTCGTGCCTATCTCACCTAAATAACGAGCTAAGACGGATAATCAGTTAATATACTTTGTGCCCAATTAATATGTTAAGAAGTTGTAACGTTACTATCATCTAGATAAAACATAATATTGCTATACCATTGTTTGTGCCTAATCTACCTAATTGTTAGACAAAGACAAATAATTGATTCAACATATTATGTATTTACCTATGTAATAGTAATTGTCAGTAAACTGTAATTATGTTAAAGTAATTATATCGGAATCATTGTAATAATACATGTGAAACTAATTGTTGATAACTAAACCGGAAGTAATTCTTTCTTTAATCTCAAGTTATAATCTCAATATTTTTACCATCACCGTTAAAATTTTACTTTACAACTCATTATAAATTAACCACTAAATCCTTGGACTCGACCCCGCTTGCCCTATCTACATAGTAAAAGTGGGTTATAAATTGTTTTTGACGCGTGTGACGATAGCGTTGTCAATGACAAGTATAATATTTAATCAAATTAGTAATATTTTAAGAGATTTGTCACCACTTAACATGAGTATGAGGACGAGTAGGAAGAAATGTAGGAGGATATTTAGTTTTCCAAAAAATAAATATGGTTGAAAAAATATCTGAAATTTTGGTAAACAAATAGTATTTTAACAACCAACCGAATTCTAGCTAGCGAATTAAAAAATTACATGAAATTAGTTGAAAATTTTCTACTCAATCCATCCAAAAATCAATTAACTTTTTTACATTTAAACATTACTTAAGAATGAAAATAAAAAAGGGGGTAAGATGCATCCTCCGAACTGTAAATGCTGAATTCGTTTCAGTGCCCATCACATGGGGGTGAACGTGAAACTGCATGCTAGGTTTTCGGCCATGAACTTCCTTAATAAAATCGCACACTTCAACAACTAGAGACTCTTTGCGGGCACATCCAACAATAAAAGTGGTTACAATGGCTCCAAAAATCATTACTTCCTCATTCCTGTTTAAATAACAACTTAGACACAAAATACAAATTTATCAATAACGTTTTGTTTCGATCGTCACTATTTTTATAAATTACATGTATCACATATTAATTAAAATGTAAATTTGTATAACTTAATTTACAAACAAAAATGACTTGTAATAAAAATAGAAATAAAATCTTACAATATTGTATTGAAATTGCAAGTTTACATAACTCCATTCTAATCAATCTTGCTTTTTTATATTCGATGATATGATTATGATGACAGATGCCCATCTCAACTTAATTGCATTTTGATTCAATTGTTTTGATTGCAATAAAAATGTTTTGATTTTTGTGTTTACGGTTGATTTTTTTGGAAATATGATATTGAACAAATGTGGTGACCACGACGATGTGTTGAATATGTGAGGACGGTGGTGTTGGGGAAAAAATATAAACAGTTGTTTGTAACTACGCTTCCGGTCAATGATGAATCACCACTTGAAATACCCAAACCTTTGGTCTATAAGATTAAGTGTGATAATTTTGGTATTAATACAAAATAAAGCTAATGCAACCTCAGTAAAATGTTGCACTAAGCCTTAAAAGTCGCATTATGCCTAAAGCAACATTTTACCAAGGGCTGCGTCAGGTGAAGTAACATTAGACATAAAGCAACTTTTCTGTTAGAGAATGCAACCCTTTTTGAAAGAGTTGCATGTACTACTCAAATGCAACTTTTTCGGGATGCAACCCTTTTATATGCAAATGCAACTTTTTTTTACTGTAAAATGCAACCTTTTTTAATATCAAACACAATTGTTTTTATACATAATGCAACATTTATTAAAGTTTTAGTTGCAAAATGCAACTTTTTGTACACTCAAAGGCAACCATTATTTTATTTTTTTAATCAACAAAATACAACCTTTATTAATAATGAATGTTACTTATTACTATTGTTTTAGTTACAAGAATGCAATCTTGTTTACATTAAAATGCAACTTTATACTTAGCATCAATGTTTCAAGCAGTACAATTGCTATTAATATACATTACTAATTTAATTACACCATAACCCTAATAACATAGATATCATAGATAATCTTATGTATTTTGGCATATATGTCCAAACTCAAAATAATCATAAATCGTAGTCATCACAAAGCTTTCAGTTACAATCATAAAGTTTCAACATGTAAATGTTATTCGAGTGATCTCAAAGCTATGAACTCATAAAAAAGGAGGCAATAGTCTTCATCTACACAATACATTATCATGTTTACAAGATTTGCATGATGCAAAAGGCTTAGCATAATAAGCTTTTAATCAAAATATGTTTTATTTGTTTTTATTTATTTATTTATTAAATATTTTTTAGCTTTTAATAAATTCGATTATTAGTTATTTTTTGTTTTTTCAATTTTTTTTATTTTTTCAGTTTTTTTATAATTTTTTCCGGTTATTTTATTTTTTTCTGTTTTTTTATTTTTTTCGTTTATTTTTTACTACTTTTTTTCGTTTAAAACTTGTTTTTTAACTCGTTTTGGATTACTAGACATGATATTTATAACAAATTTTGAATTTTGGATCATAACAAATTTTGGATCTTGGATCATAACAAGTTTTAAATATTGGATCATAAGTTTTGGATCATTATACCTAAGAATAATATGTAATATTTTGATTCATAATATATGTGAATATTAAAATAATCCAAAATTTAAGACACATTTTTGGATCATTTTAAAATTTGAATCATACTAAGTTTGTTTCATAAAATTTTTGGATTATAATAAGTTTTAATTCATAAAATATAGTTCATAACCACTTGAATCATAAAACATATTTTGATTCTTAATATTTTTGGATCATAGACGATTTTTTGCTATGAATCAAAACTTATTATGTTCTAACTATTATCATTCTTAAGTAAAATGATCCAAAAATTTTGATCAAATATTCAAAACTTATTATGATCCAAGATCCAAATTTTGTTATGATCCAAAATTCAAAAATTGTTATAAATATTATGTCTAATAATAAAAATGAGTTAAAAAAAATACAAAAATGAATTTTAAACGAAAAAAGTTAAGACGTAGTAAAACATAAACGAAAAAAGAAAAAAAAAACTGAAAAAAAACTTGAAAAACACAAAAACATAACCGAAAAAAATAATAAAAACTAATAATTGAATTTATTAAAAGCTAAAAAAATATTTAAAAATATAAAAAAAAACTCGGCTAAACTATGTTGTACGGACGTGCGTAACATATGATTATACCCTCGAGTCCGTATTACGTTCCGTGGACGAGCGTTGCATGCGATTACGTCAAATACAATAATTACGTTTGATGTTATTGTCATTGATAAAATGATTTGACGTGAATTGTCATCGCAAAATTGGAGTCATCACCGATCGGGACCATATATATATATATATATATATATATATATATATATATATATATATATATATATATATATATATATATATATATATATATATATATATATATATATATATATATATATATATATATATATATATATATATATATAGTATTAAATGAAATTGGCAATTATACTGTGATTGTAAGACATAATGTGAGCTGTTAGATTAAGAGAATGAATAGACATGATCAAATGGCAAATTCGTAAATAAAATCAAACAAATTTGATTATTTTAAATTAAAATACCCGGTTAAGGGTAAAAGAGTCAATAAAAAACACGAACCCATAACAACGAAATATAATTTTATAGGTTAATATCACAGACACACGATTTCTTCGGTTCAGTTACATTTCAGAAAAGCGAAAATCCGAAAACACACAAACATCATCAGAGAAAGGAATTATATATATATATATATATATATATATATATATATATATATATATATATATATATATATATATATATATATATATATATATATATATATATATATATATATATATATATATATAAATAATAAAATAATAAAAATAATAAAAAATAAAAAACAAAAAAACAAAAAAGAGAAAAAAAAAACTCACTTAAATTACGTTAGACGAACATGTGTCACATATGATCGTATCATCGAGTCGTATTACGTTCCGTGGACGTGCGCTACACGTGATTGTGTCACGTCGAAGGAAGACGTTTGAAGTTCTTGCCTTTAATGAGAGTGATTGGATGAGAAGAGTACTCGCGGTTCCTACCGGATTTTGGGTTCTTACGGAATCCTAACCCTATGTATGTATGTATGTATCCTATCCTAATAAATAAGTAACTCAAAGCCACATGTCATCTCCTCATTGAATTTGCCACATGTCATTTTCTCATAATTTTAAATTTCTTAAAAAAACTAATTGGTTTAAAACGTTCCTAACTCATGAATGATCGGTTTAATTATCATTCAATTTCAAAATTAATTGTTATCATTCAATTTCAAAATTAATTTTTTTAATAGCATATTATTTTTTAATGTGTAGAATGATTTGTGAGACAATAGAGAGACAATTGATGTCATAATATTTTGAAGAACGATTCCAATCATAATAGTGAATTTGATTTTGGTACCGGTGACAGTCTCATAATCAATTATATTTATTAAAAAATAAAGTCGTAATAGTAAAAATCAAAAGCAAGATGTCACGATACACAAACAAATTTCTTATATAAAATTATTAATGTTTAGATATTCTTAATTAATAATTTTTTGTATCATCCCGTGTAATACACGGGTCATACAACTAGTATATATATATATATATATATATATATATATATATATATATATATATATATATATATATATATATATATATATATATATATATATATATATATATATATATATATATATATATAAGCGATCGAGTGAGAACGCTTTTTAAAATGAGGACTCGTGAAGACACCTTATAAAATTGAAAAAAATAAAAAATATATATAAATAATAAAATGGATCATAGTACTAAATTGGAGAAAATGAGGACTCTTCTCGATTTTATGATTTGTATTTTTTTTATATTTTTTTAAGGTATTCTTACGAGTACTCACCGGAACGGGACCATATATATATATATATATATATATATATATATATATATATATATATATATATATATATATATATATATATATATATATATATATATATATATATATATATATATATATATATATATATATATATATATATATATATATATATATATATATATATATTAAATTTATAAAACCTCATATCAAGTAAAAAGACTTGAAAACCAGTGATTATAGATAAAAGTCATCGTATTAAAAAGGGAAAATTTCAGAAAAACCACTATATTTTCATCAATTTATCGGAAAAAGCACTCCTTTATTTTTTTTCAGAAAAACCACCGGTATTTTTAAGTTTTTTCTCAAAAACCACTGCTTTATTTTTTTTTACAGAAAACCCACTGCAATTTATAAAAAATTCCAGAAAAACCACTGGTATTTACAAAAATTTTCAGAAAAATCACTTAGAACATATTTTTTCTAAAAAACATCATTTTTTTGAATATTTTTTATAAAAAAAATACTACATAACTTCTGGCCATAAAATAGTGTTTGTTAACCACTAAGGGTAATAATGATTCGATTGTTTTTTACTAAAACTAAAACCGAACTGAAATTTTTCGTTTTTACCTTCGGTAATACTACGATACCAGGACATACTTATTAACCACAAATCCATATGTTTAATGACATACGAAGACATATTTATTACTTTAATGACATATAAGATACAAAACAGAACCGAAAAAAATTGGTTTTTCTAAAATCCAAAAACCAAACCGTTGTTTTTTCAAAATATTTTGGTTTTTGGATTTCGAAATTTCAGCTTTTTCAGAGGGTTTTTTTTACAATTTGCACATCTTTATCAACCACAAGAGCCATCTTTTCAGTTTTTTATGAATATGCTTGAAGAACATATGGATTTGTGGTTAATAAGGATGTGCAAAAAAACCAAAATCGTAAAAAACTGAAAATTTTAAACCCCAAAATCTAACACGTTTTCAAAAACCAATGGTTGGCTTTTGAGTTTTAGAAAAACTATATTTTCGGTTGAATTTGGTTTCTTATATATAATTAAATTAATAAGTATGTCCTAGTCTCGTAGTATTTCCGAAGGTAAAAACGAAAATTTTCAGTTCAGTTTTAGTTTTAGTAAAAAACAATCGAACCATTATCACCCTTAATGATTAACAAACACTATTTTATGGACTGAAGTTATGTAGTATTTTTTTTATAAAAAAGTATTCATAAAAGGGATGTTTTTTGAAAAAAATATTGTTCTAAGTGGTTTTTCTGAATTTTTTTTAAATAGCAGTGGTTTTTCTGGAATTTTTTATAAATACCAGTGGTTTTTTTGAAAAAAATAATAAAACAGTGGTTTTTGAGAAAAATCTTAAAAATACCGGTGGTTTTTCTGAAAACAAAAAAATAAAGGAATGGTTTTTCCGATAAATTGATGAAAATATAGTGGTTTTTCTGAAATTTTCCCTATTAAAAAAAGCTATTAAATTTAAATTAGATTAAATAAAATAAATGAAATCATAGTGATTAAATCAAAAGGTAATCTAAATACAATAAAGTTAACGTAACTGTCACAACTTGTTCTGGAACAATATAATTCAAATGAAATAAACGATAATGGAAACATAAATAAATGTCTTGGATGAATCGCAAAGAGATCCCTCGGGGTTGTGAAATTTTTTATATTTATTGGTACGTATCTATATCGATATCCACAAAATTTGTTGTTTTTCTAAAAGAATGAAAAACAGTTTTGAATATAAAAATGATATAGAACCACAAATATGGCTTCGTTTTTAATTTGTAAAAGGGATAATGGCTCAGAACTGGTAATATTTTTTGCGTTTGTTTATATTTGTATAATTTTTTTTATATATATGATCAACGAACTTATTTGAAGTGTTAACATATTATCATTATTGTATTTTGATATAGGTTACAGCTGACATGACGTACACATAGGATTATATAATGACACAGGAGGGTAATGAACTATTGGTTTTGTTCACATTTGAGTAATTTATTTTCGTATACATATGACCAACAAACTTGTTCAAAATTTACCATTATTATACTTTAAAAAACTTATATATATATATATATATATATATATATATATATATATATATATATATATATATATATATATATATATATATATATATATATATATATATATATATATATATATATATATATATATATATATAGGGTCCCGTTCCGGTGATGAATTTTTTTCCGGTGAGGACTCGTAAGGACACCTTAAAAAAATTGAAAAAAAATATAAAAAAAGTACAAATCATAAAATCGAGAATAGTACTATATCATGATCCAAAAAAAATTAGAAAAAAAAAATTGGATCATTGAGAAACAGTAATGATCCACAAAAAATTTTATTTTGTGGATCATTGTTTCATTATAAAAAAAATAATGATCCAAAAGTTTTTTTTCAATTTTTTTCTCCAAAATAGTACTATGATCCATTTTATTATTTATATATATTTTTTAATTTTATTTCAATTTTTTTAAGGTGTCCTCACGAGTTCTCACTTTAAAAAGAGTCCTCACCCGATCTTATATATATATATATATATATATATATATATATATATATATATATATATATATATATATATATATATATATATATATATATATACTTTTAAAAGCGTATTTCATACTTCTAAAAACATAAAACTATGTATTTATACTTTTAAATAATGCATTTATACTTGTAAAATATAGATTTATACTTTTAAAAATGTATTTTGGTTACATTTTTTTCAACACTAGTATTTATACTTCTAGAACATATTTTAACATTTCAAAAGTATAAATACGTCTATAGAAATGTATTTTATACTTCTAAAATTAAACATAAAATTATGTAATTATACCACTAAAATATGTATTTACACTTTTAGAAATACATTTATACTTTAAAAAACGTATTTTGGTCTCATTTTTTTTCACATGTAATATTAACATTTTTAAAACATATTTTTACATTTTAGAAATATAAATACGTTTCTAGAGGGTAATAAACTGTATTTATACTTAAAAAATGTATTTATACTTACAAAAATGTAAAAATACATATTTATACTTTTCTTAAAATATAAAAAAACACGTATTTACACTTCTAAAATGTAAAAATGTATTTTAAAAGTATAAATACCAGGGGTGAAAAAATATAATTAATATACGTTTTTAGAAGTATAAATATATTTTTTAGTTGTATAAATATATTTTTTAAAAGTATAAATAAATAGTTTTATATTTCTAGAATTACGAAATACATTTTTAGAAATATATATGCGTATTTATACGTTTTTAGAAGTATATACACGTATTTTTAAAAGTATAATAATGGTAATATTTGAACAGTTTGCACAAGTTTGTTGGTCATATCTGTAGAAAAAAGTTGCCTAAATTTGAACAAAACTAATAGTTCATTACCCTACTGTGTCATTACATAATCGTACGTGTACGTCACGTTAAATATAACATACATCAACCGGTAATAATGGTAATATGTTATCATTCCAAACAAATTCGTTGGCTATATGTGTATAAAAAAAGTTAAGTAACTTTAAACAAACGCAAGAAATGATTACCATTCTGAATCATTATCCATTTATAAAACCATTTTTGGTATTCACTGTAACTTGGAAAGGGGACAAACCACTTCATTTTTAGTTGAGTTGTTAATAAATTGATCAATAAAAGGGTACATATTACTTTAACTATTTCAAAATATAAGAGTTACTAAAATTTAGTTATAAAACAAAACAATATTGACCATGTTAAAACAAAAAGGAAAAATTTAATCAATTTTGTTGAGTTTTTTTAATTGGTTGAAATTTATGGGTTTTTTTCTTAAATAGCCTATAATTTCGAGGTCCTCACTTGCGGAATTAATGTTTTGGTTTGCGAAATTGTCATTTATTTAAGCCAACAAAAAATGGAATAAAAAAACCTCTGATTTCACAGGCTAGACATGTAAAGTTTTCAAGATACAGTCAAATGAAAGTTTGTAGGTAAAGTCTTTGATTTTTTTTTTGAAACGGCAATTTTAACACCTTGAGGGTACTCAGCCTTGCACCCAGGACGGTTTGCGATTACCTATGGTGCAAAGCCTTTCCCCTCCACCTGTTTATTCGCCGCCCAGGGAAAATCCCACACATGGGGTTAGTTGGAGTCGAACTTCAGACCTCCCACCACATGAGTATATAACCCGGGTGCATCCACACAGCTAGGCTAGGCTTCACTTGCAAAATATTTAAGCGTCGGAAAAAAGCGGCTAGTTTCTAACATTTGTACTGCGAAATATGGCATATGTACTACGAAATCATGTATTTTTTGAAAATGTTATAAAACATTTTCAATTAACATGTAGAGAATATGAAATTTGTTTTTTTTTCTCTTTTTCAAAAATTAGTTCGTTCTAGAATAAGTTTTTCATTATTGCGTGTATAAGAGGTCGTGGAAGACAATAAATATTGAAACTCGATATGTTAGACCTTTTGTTAAGAAATAGAGTGTCTAATTCCATACACATATAAACTTCAATGAGGTGTTAAATTTTGTGAAATTAAAGACATGTTTTAAGGTAATGGTAATATTTGTTTGTATTTTCAACATCCAAATATGCCTTATTTATATGTGCGAACCAATCATTGGTAAATACCAAAAAAACTTTAATGTGCAAGATCTCATTTTAAATTTATAAAATCGATATCATCTCAATTATGGACTATCGCACACTAGGTAGTGAACCTAATCGTGTAATAATATAGTTGTGGTAAGAAAGGGTGCCGAACTCTTGGACAGTGTTGTAAAACTCGGCCACTCGGCCGGGTACTCGTACTCGGCTATGTACCTTGGCGATTTTTTAAGAATCGGCTATAAAACTTGGACTCGGTCAAACTCGCTCTAACTCGAACTGACTCGGGTGTACTCGGTGGAACTCGGTCTCACTGGTCAACCTCGGTCAAACGAGTACTCGGCCTTGTACTCGGGTTCATTTCCTTTTTCTCATAGAACTATTGTATCAAGATGTTTATATATGTGTGTGTGTATGTGTGTGTGTGTGTGTGTGTATATATATATATATATATATATATATATATATATATATATATATATATATATATATATATATATATATATATATATATATATATATATATATATATATAGTCATCCTGCCTAGCCGATTACTCGCTAGTCCGCCGATCTGGCAGCACCTAACGACATTTGCAACATAAGTAAAAAAGGGGGTGGGGGATTTTATATAAAATGCAAAAGGAAAACAAAGGAGAATTGAAATAAAGAACTAATTTTGAAACATTTCTGAATGTATTATAATTTAAACTTGAATTCACCCATCATTTATCAACATTTTTCATTTATTCCTAAACTGATTAGTTTTCTTAGTCCGTTCACAAATCATAATGATTATAAAGATTCCTACTCACAATTGTCATGTTAATTAGTTATTCTTATTACCGGTCATTAAGCTTATATCATGAAGATTTAACTAGGTTAGTTAATCTTTATGATCATAATGATTAATTATTGCACAGAATGGTCATCTAATGTAGCTTACACATTAAAGTTCATTACTTTATTGTCCTAACCCTAGGATTTGGTCTATCTTTAATCGTACCTTCCTAATAGTCAAAGTATAGTTATGATTCAAGTCTAACAAATCAATACACATTTGGATATATATCAATACAAACATTAAAAACCAACTTTTGTAAAACCCATGATTTCATGGATGCTTAAAACCGTAAGCATGCATGCATAGTCACCAAAACCGTGGCCATGCATGTTGTTTAAAACATGAATTTTTTAATAAAGGAACTTTCATTCAAATTAGAAACCAAAGGTTTACATGCCATAAGAATCGTGGTTTACATGGTTAAGATCCACAACCATGCAAACCCTAATTTTAGAAACCTAGTTTTGAGTTCATGCAGGTCGTGGCCATGCACACCAAAATCGGTTTTGATTTCTTTTCAAAATCGTGTCTTGCACACATCAAGCCAAAACCATGTATTTAACTTTTACAAAACACTAACTAAAATGTGCAAAAGAACATAAACCAGTGGCATTGATGCCATGCCACTGATAAATATGAAGTAAACTTAAGCATAAAACAACAAATACAACAAAAACATATAAAATCATATTCCATGAAAAGGATCATAAATCTATGTACAATTTACAACAAAAGCGTAAAACGGAACAACTTGAATCAAGAACACATACCCTTGTAGACTTTGATTTTATTCATTCTCCTAGTCTTGAGTGGATGATTTAGGACCCAAACCAGAATCCCTCTAATGTGATCTAACCCAAGACAATGAGCGGAGCAGCAAATGATGGCAACTTGTAACACTAGCTTGTGTACAAAACCCTAATCGGCTAGGGGTTGGGTATGCTGAGCGAATGAAGGCCCATATGAGGAAGGGAAAAGGTGAAAAACGTAAATAATGGTGTGTCCAACACCCTATGGTCGACCCCCTTTATATATACACACCTAAGGTATGGATAAGATTTATCTTTGACTAGATGAGGCTTATCATTATCCAATATTTGAATTCAAATATTTCTCTTTTAAACCCTCATGTATTTACTAGTTTCTAATTAGCCCAATATGATATATTGAGTTAATAAACCACTCCCTCGCCATTCCTCTCTTGTCATTTTATGCTCAAATCATTTATTGTATGTAACCCACAAAAACACTGCTATTTATAGTAATATCACAAACTTCTTGTGACGATAACCATATACCCAACACCTATAACCTTAAGAAATTCCATAACCAATTACAATAACATACAAAAAAAACCATTTGTTTCAAAAACATTGTTTTTGAAAAATGAAATCATCATAAACATAAAAAAACAAGAACATACATTCCAAAACTGTAAAACATTTTACTGAATGAGATTTTTAGACCTTATCAACAGTTTGATGATAAAAAACAAACACTCCGTAAAAGAATAAAGGGGGTGTTTGTATTTAAAACAACTTTTGTTTTTTTTTTTTTTTATCAAAAGTACTTAGTAGCTTATCCGGTATCAAAATTGACTTTAAGTATGTGTTTTTTAGCTTATCCAGTACCAAAACGTAACAAATGGATAAGTTACTTTTTAATGTTAGGCAAATGATGTTTATGTGTGTAATGAAGAAATAACTTATCAAAAACTCTCTAAATAATTCAATAAGTAAGGATGAAATAACTTATCAAAAATTATTATTTAAGTCAATAAGTACTTATGAAATCTTCTTATCTAAATACTTAAAACTCATTATTATCAATTTCCAACCAAAATAAATCAATAAGTACTTTAAATAAGAAATCACAAACACCCCAAAGATGCCATGTGAATTTTTATTGAGAAACACCAAAATTTGATCGTAGACATAATCAAATTGTTGTCACTAAAAACCACAGAAAATTTGTTGGTATCGGGTATATTAATCCAAGAAAACACGATATGATTTAGATACCATGACACACAAAAATATATTTCAGCAAATGAAAAAAAGTTTAAAAAAATGCTAAAAAAATACAACGTACGATGAAAGCTACCAATTGTAAGTACGATTCATGAACAGCCAATGAAAACTCGATTTACTCATCTTTTAACGATAACCGATACATCTTATTTCTGTCAATTGCATTTTTACCGTATATGCTTTTGGAAAATAGATTCATCATGATCATGATCATGTAGCAACTCTATTTTCTTTATGAGCCCATATCTTTACAAGAGAAAAACTCATTAAGGACATGACTACAACCTGCAGAAAAAATTAAATTAATTATGCATTTTCAATCAAGGTTACAATGTTGTTTCTTTTTAATTTAATGGAGGCATCATTTAAGACCTTTTTTTTCATTAAATCTTTTATAAGAAAAGTGGCTGAAGGGACAATCATTAAGTGTTGTATACATAAAGCTGGTTTCTTTTCGAAACTAAATGACTATTTTATCCTTACAATTCAAGGAATAATTTTTACAATATACATCGATTTTAACATGAGAGGAGTTGGGAAGAAGAAAAAAGGGGAATAGGTAAAGCATTAGTTTCTTATTTCATTAAGTCATGTTTTTTGGTTTAACTTGTTAAGTCATTTTGTCTACATTATGTCAAAAAGAAACAATCATATATTTGTCCAAATTAAGTGTTTAAGTACCCATTAAACTTATTAAGTAAAAAAGAAACAACGTTAAATCTGATAAGATTTATATTGATGTTTATTCTTGAATTAATGTAGAAAGAATAACAAATCAAGAAAATGAGATTTTCTAGTTGAGGTCCTAATTTTTTCAATTTCGCTCTCAATTAATTTTCTTTCAATTTCTCCAAATATGTTTGTCACTTTTTCAAACAAATTTTAAATAATCACTTTTCCATACAACACTCCGACTTAACATAAAGTTTAATTTCATTATTAATCTTGAAAACTCTAACACTCAAATCTGATAGATTTTAAGTTGAAAATTAGTCCATTTGACCTAAAAAAGTCAAAATGGTTATTAAGTTTATTCTAAAAAAATCTTGAAGTTAATAAACTTTCGAGTTGAAATTCAATTAATTTGAAGCCACTTACTGAAATTGCTGGAGGGATGCCCACAAGCGGATCTTGAAAGAATTTATTCGCTAATGCAAGTGCCAATAGGCTGCTTTGCATACCTACATAAAAGAAGAAAAATGATTCTAAGTTTTTGTCTGAATAAAATATGTTCAAAAGAAAAAAAAATATTTGTAGAAAATGACAACTCATTTCAGGAAATGGAAATGAAAAATAAATAATGACAAATCTGTAAAGAGTTACGACTTAATGGGAAAGTCTTCTATTAGTAACTTTCTATTCATTCTTTCTGTATTAAGTAAAAAAGAACCTGTTTCATAAGATAAGGTTCTTTGAAGAGGTTTCACATCGGGTTCATTATGGAATAAAATGCCTGTAAATGAGTGTCCTAGGATAAATCCTGATAAATGAAACACGATCATAAGCAATGTAATGGAGATTCCAAAAGGGGATATAATTGACTCCATGTTAATTGCAAGTGGAGCTCCAACACAGAAAAAATTCACCACAAGTGATATTGGAGGCAAAAATGGACGGATTGCACAAGAAATTTGAGGGAACAACCTACAAATGAAACAAAGTTATTCTTTTACGAAACTCCTATATTGCATAAGAACTCAATTCACATTGGCATTGAAACTCCTATATTGCAACAGTTGTGACTTAAACTCTATCGTTTATGCAAATATACATTTTTTTGCAACAATAGTTTATGAGATACAAAAGAAAAAAGAATTCCTTACCGATTAAGAAGCAAGCTAGCAGCAACAGGTGAAACTACAATCTGCAGAATATTGGAAACCATTCCATGTACATCAACATTCAACCTCTTTCCAAGAAGCAAAAGAGATAAAAATGGTGTCACAAAAACAGCAGAAGCAGTTGACAGTGAGGTCATAACAATGCTTAGAGGTGCCATTGTAGGGTCCGTTAAAAAAGTAGCATAGTTCGAAAGCTGAGCACCATTAACACAAGAAGTTAGCATAATTCCATCACCTGTATCACAACATCTTCAAATTTATTCTCCATTTCACCTCAAAAAATTATTGAAAATGAAAGAAAAGTGGGTTTATCCGTTTATATTACTTAAGGAAGTTGGAAGTTTGAATAATGTTATGGATAGTGTGCCAAATAGGTAACCAAGAAGAGGCTTTAGAGCAAATTGACCAACATAACCAGCAAAGATAGGTAATGGCCTCTTGAATGCTTCTGTGAAATCTTTTTCATGTAGGTTAAGTCCAACTGCAAACATTAAGAAACCTATAGCTGGAGCATAGTACCTGAGATATGATTATAAGTTATCATCACTTCTTAAAATTAATAGTCACGGATAGATATCACAAGAATCGTTTTAGACATACATCCAAATTCAACATAAATGGGACCCATAAAATATTGAGAAATGGAATTCTGTTGTTAGATTCAGCTAACCTGCTAGTGAACCACGTGAAAGAAGATGGATGTATAAAAGCCAAAATTGTACTGGTTAGGACTACTTGAGGCAAAATCGAATTGGAATTCTTCAAAATTTCAAGGATGGAGGCCGTCTTCGTTTCAGGATTCTGAGACAATTCGAAGAAAATTAAGCATAAACTTCGTACAATCGAAACACCAAAATACTCTGTACACGAACTTATAATTTCTGTCATAATTACTCGTTTTTCAAATCAGAAATTAGAATCAAGTAACGTAAATCCTAAGTCGCGTGTTCCAGAAAACGATTACCTGAGATAATATTGGCGCGTATTCTGGAGAGTCATTTCGATCAATCGGATTCACAATCTTATCTGAAACACATCTACGAACTACTAATCGTGAACTCCAATCTGAAATTCATCAACAACGTGGTACATAAATCTTCGATATGAATGTTATGAATAAGAACTAAGATCTAACGTGGAAGTCAAAATCAAATGCAGAAAAATGTACCGCGAAGGGAAATGGATCGGGGACGAAGTGGTAACTCTAAACACGTATTTCCTGCAAATTTTTCAATCATTAAGAGATCGAAGAAGCAACTGATAGCATGTAAACATTGATTCTACAGATAAAATGAATGCGTACCTGTTGAGAGAGATGAGCATTTTGGCGGTAAAAACACGTAAGGTCCATTATGGTGATGAAGCTCACGAAGATTACTGTAGACACTCATCATTGGTAGTCAAAGCCTTGAATCCATATTTTATGTAAACTCACTATATATACTTTAATATTTTAAATAATTTTTTGATACTTGAAAAATCATAGTCTTCGGTCAAAATCGTATCGTTAAATAGTTCTTTTTAATATACAAAGGCAGATCTCAACTTAGCTGACCCCAATATCAACTTTTAAAAATACGGTCAACTTTAACCACAACGTTTTAAAAACATATGATGCAAGTTTTAACACCTTTCTTTTCAATCCGAACATAGAACCAAAAATATTACCGTAAAAAACAAAATTTTAAAATATTTTCAGAGTAAAATTATTATTATTTATTTTAATAATGTTTTAAGTTATTTATTATAGCAAAGAACTCTTTTTGTAAGACCATTGTCACTTCAACGTCTCCATGCTTCGACACTTCCCCTACGGGCTACAACTAGTTCAATTTTTATATGATGACGTTAAATGTGATCTAAGAATTGAACACTCAGCCCACCCGAATGAAGTGAAGAAACCCATCATCTGATGTTTAATGGGATAAGTATTTGGAGTAGGCTGAGGGTCATTAGACCTGAAGCCGTTTATGACAAATACTTATCCCATGGGGGTGCGGGGA
Source organism: Cichorium intybus (assembly GCA_023525715.1). Classification (NCBI taxonomy): domain Eukaryota; kingdom Viridiplantae; phylum Streptophyta; class Magnoliopsida; order Asterales; family Asteraceae; genus Cichorium; species Cichorium intybus. The sequence continues at coordinate 24,240,225 of CM042017.1, read as the reverse complement.
CAAAACCCCAAGATACGGACCTACATTGATATGTATAGTTGGTCTGACCCGATTACTATTTTGGGTTCACAATGTTCGATGGATATATAATAAAGGTTGCTAGTTAGGATTTCAATAATACTATCATTTTTATGCTCTTGAAGAGGGATACTTCATCCTGCCCCGTCGATGTAAGTCACATTGACTAAACTACGTTAAATACAACTAAAGAAAAAAGAAAAAGTATCCATGTATTATTCGACTAAACTACGTTAAATACAACTAAAGAAAAAAGAAAAACTATGTTATACTGTTTTTCTATAATGTAATTTTCTCATACAAAAATGCAACTCTACTCTTTATTGAGAAAGAGAAAGAGGAAAAACTAAAGAAAAAAGAAATACAACTAATCATTAATACACTTGGAATCCTCTGGTGTTCAAGTATGGTTGATCGAAATTAAAACATAGAAAAAGTATCCATGTATTATTCGAAAAACACGACCAATATAAAATGTCCGATTTCCATAAATATAATTCTTCAAAGTACATGAAATGTTCAATTACCACCATTGACAATAACACATGTCGAAATTCAAGTGGCGTTTGGTATGATGGAATCAAGACAAGAACCAAATAATCATTAAGTTCAATGATTGATTTTACTACTTTATCCATTCCATTAATTTGGAATTGGATATTCCATTAATTTGTCATTCAATTCCATCCAACCAAACTAAACTGACCCTAATATTGTTGGTACTACATAAAATATTTAATTTTCAAGTGTTTGGTATGAAAGAAAATAAACTCATAACGATTACATTACACCTTCTTCTTACCCCAAATCATCACAAGAGAAAAACCCATTAGTGACATAATTACAACCTGCACAAAAACACCAAAAAAACCCTAAAACTTTACAAAACTAGGCCAAAAACTAATACCAACCAAAAGAATATATATAAAAAAACACGTTCAAATTTGTAATAAATATTTTAAGACTAAAAATTGACTTACGGATATTGCAGGAGGCACGCCTACAAGCGGATCTTGAAAGAATTTATTTGCTAGTGCAAGGGCCAATAGACTACTTTGCATACCTATAAAAAATGAAGCTTTCTATTAAGGGCAAGTGTCATATGATTTGAAGTTGTAGTATTTTTGTTTCATAAAAATTGCAATATTTATTTCCGTCACTTGATTAAAGTTCTTTTTTGGCGAATCGCATAGTTTTGAAAATTGTTAGCCAAAAAAAAAAAAAAATAGCGATCAACTTTCCAAATGCATTGCTTGGGTTTTTGTTTTAACAAAAAACAATCATTGTTGTGAAAATGCAGAAAAAGGGAAAACTATGGTAAATATCAACATACTTTACTATCGCTCCCAATAAGAGCAACGTACTTTATGTTTTACCTATAAAAGCAACATACTAGTAATTTACTAAATAGCAACATGCTCGCATTTCTTTACAAATAATAGCAACGTACTTACATATTGCTACTATGAACAAGGAACTGTAAGTATATTGCTATTGTGTGTAAATAAATGTAAGTAAGTTGCTATTATCGGTAAAATTATGTAAGTACATTGCTACTATGGGTAAAAAAATGTAAGTACATTGCTACTATAGAAGAAATGTAGAACCTGTTTCGTAAGATAGCGTTCTTTGAAGAGGTTTGACATCTGGCGAATTATGGAAAGCAATTCCAGTAAATGTGAATCCAAGTACAAATGCTGATAAGTGAAGCGCGATAACAAGTAACAAAACGGATGCACCAAAAGGCGATAAAACCGAGTCTATGTTAATAGCAAGTGGAGCTCCAACACATAGAGAAGTCACTAGAACTGATAAAGGAGGTAAAAACGGTCGAATTGCACTAGAAATTCTTGGCAAAAACCTGTAATTTAAATTAAAAGTACGAAAAACACCCGTAAGAGAAAAAAAAAAAAATCAAGATTCTAGAAAAAGAAACTGATTTTGACTGACCAGACATGACAGAACAGGTTGTACTGTGTATTGGAGTGGGAGTCTGGGACCGAGACTGATGTCAATGAGACAAAAATTGTAAACTTTTTGTCCCACGCAAAAAAGGTGAAACAAGGTGGGACATTTACTTGTTATAGATCTCTCGTATGTGTAAAAGACGTAAATACCCTTTTCATCTTCGTCATCGAAAACATCCCCAGAAAGCTTGCCGAGTGGTCCAGTCCCCATGTAACAAACGCTGCCGCGTTTGTTACACTGGACGGGACAAGACAAGCTTTCTAGAGCTATTTTCGATGATGAGGATGAGGAGGGCATTTACATCTTTTACACATACGAGAGATCTATAACGAGTACATGTCCCACCTTGTGTCACCTTTTTTGCGTGGGATAAAAAGTTTACAATTTTTGTCTCATTGACATCAGTCTCGGTCCTAGTACGATACACACGTCAGACACAGTATAACCTGTTCTGTAACAAACGTGCGCTTAAGTATTATAACTCATTGACTCAATTTGATATAAAATATATCATAAATTTTAAGCGATTTTTGCGTATGAATTTTTTTGTATACTTACCGATTAAGAAGCAAGCCGGCAGCAACGGGTGAAACAACAATCTGTAAAATATTGGAAACCATTCCTTTGACATCAACAGGCAATCTTTTTCCAATGAGCAAAAGAGATAAAAGTGGTGTAACAAAAACAGCAGTGGCAGTAGATAATGATGTCATCACGATGCTTAGTGGGGCCATCATGGGGTCCGTTAAAAAGGTGGCGTAATTGGAAAGCTGGGCCCCACTAACACAAGAAGTTAGCATAATCCCAGCACCTAAAAAGATTGTGAACACCATACAACTATTATAACAAAGACAATTTTACTTACTCACATAAAAAGAACAAGAGAAAATTGCGAATATGGTCCCTGTGGTTTACTGTTTTCTTTGGATTGGGTCTAAATAGTTTAATTTAAAAATAAAAAATAAAAAATAAAAAAGTCCTTTTGGTAGGGTTTTGTTGTGGCGGCTTTGGTCCCTGTCTAAATTGCGAAATTCGAATTAATGTAAAAGAAATTGTAAAAATGATATTAAAGGGGTAAAATAGTCAATTCAATTTGGACAGGACCAATGCCATAACGAAAGTACGAAACCCTAACAAAATAATGTTTTTTGCAAAAATGAAACTATTTTGACCCAATCCAAGGAATACAGTAAACCACAGGGACCAATTTTTGCAGTTTTCGCTAAGAATGATAATGCTAAGAAAATTGAAATTTGAGTAAGTTACATTTTTGGTCCTTGAGTATAGCTGATTTTTGCAATTTTGGTCCACTTTTTAGGTTCTTGTAATGTTTTTGGTCCCTATATTAAAAATAGACTATTCTTGGCCTGAGTATAACTGATTTTTGCAATTTTGGTCCATTAAAATAGTCATTTTACTTGAAACAAGGACCAAAAACATTACAAAAACCCTACATAAGGAACAAAATTGCAATGGAAAACTTTCCAGAGCCAAAATTGAAAAAATCAGCTATACTCGGGGACCAAAAATGTAATTTACTCTTTAAAATAAAGATAAAAATCGCATTCCTTACCTAAGGAAGTTGGAAGGCCAAATATTGTCATGGCCATTGTGCCAAAAAGATAACCAAGAAATGGTTTTAGAACAAATTGGCCAATATAACCAGCAAATATAGCTGTTGGTCTGTTAAAAGCTTCAATAAAATCTTTTTCACTTGAATTAAGTCCAACTGCAAACATCAAGAAACCTAAAGCCGGGGCATAATACCTGAAATTTGTTTTTTGTTCAAACAAAAGCCAACAAATTCAAGAAAAATACTGCCTTTTTGGATGGTAAACATTCTAAGGCTATTTTCGATGAGGATGAGGAGGGTATTTATGTCTTTTGCACAGACCAGATGTCAGATAAAGTGTTGTATACATAAGGTCTGTTTCTTTTCTTTTCTTTCTAGACTGAATAAACCTTTTGAATGAGACTAAATGACCATTTTACCCTTACATTCCAAAAAAACTCTCAATATTTCATCAATGCTAACATTATTTATAAATTTTAACATCATTGGGAGGAAAAAAGAAGAAGGGAAAATAGGTATATGGTAATGTCTTAAACTCTTAATACATTAAGCTAGGTTTTTTGGCTTAACCCATTGAGTCATTTTGTCTGTATTAAGTCAAAAAGAAACATCCATATATAGCTGTCCATATTAAGTGCTTAGCCCATTAAGTCAAAAAGAAACAGCCCATAACATATTGGAACATAGGAAGTAATATTTAACCTGCTAGTGAACCATGTGAAAGATGGTGGATAGACAAGAGCCAATATTGTACTAGCAAGAACCACTTGAGGCAATACTGAGTTGGCTTTCTTTAAAATATCCACAAAAGATGTCTTGTTTTCAAGTATCTGTCAAAGTTTACATTGATGTCAATGAAAATAGCATGAACAACACAATTATTGTAGGTTTTTTTCATTAGTAATTACACAAAGAAATGGAAAAGAAAGATTCCTATGCACATAAGAATTAAAAATACTCAAAAGGAAGTAACAGCGAAATACCTGAGGTGAAATTGGTGCATTATTCGGAGGTTCATCCTGAACATCAGGAAACTCTCCCGATACACGCCTATGAACTATTAATCTGGAACTCCAACCTAATTCTCATTGAAAACAAGCGTATGATCAAAATCTAAATGAAGTAGAACACGCAGAAACATAAGAATCCGAATGATTAGGATTCAAGTAAAAAGCAGAGTAAGATGAAGAAGAACGTACAAAAAGAGAGAGTTCGTGGAGAGATAGGGAACGCGATGCGACTGTTTTCTGCTAATTAACAAGTTCAAAAGTAATCAGATGCTAAAATCCACATAAAGTAACTACAAGTTCTGGATAAAACATCAATCTATTAGGTTACCTGAAGAACATTTTCGCGGAACAACGCAAGATGGTTGATTACACCGGTGACGATGATGAAGCTGAGCGACACTACTTCTGAGAATCATAGTTAGGAATCACCGACCTTGAAAATTTTCAAATCGGTTTTCTACTGTTCTTTCTAGTCTGAAAGAGTCGATGAATCGGTTTTCTACTGTTCTATCTAGTTTCAAATAGTCGATCCATGGGGGTTTATATGGATTAATTAAAAGTCAACTAAAAGGGATGAATCAAAACTGATTCTGTGATTCGGACATTTGCTTAAATGTGTTTTAACATATATTTTGAATGATTTTATTTGATGGATTAAATTATTGTTACGACTTATATTTCCTCATATTAGTTATTTTCATATACTATTGTTAAATATGAAAATATGGTATCTATAAATCCTAAAATCTCTAAAATCTAAATATCGTATCTATTCTTATTAATTTTTAAATTATTATATTTTTATTAACTTTTTGAAAAAAAATTTAATATTTTATAATCAATTTTTGTAATTTATAATATTTTAACTAAAAGAAAAGAGATAGATAGACTATTGTGCCCCAAAATAAAATAAAAAACTTTTCACTTGGAAGCACGTTAAGACTATACTCTCACTGGAGCAACATAAAAAGGATTTCTAAGAAGGTTGTTAATTGTTAAACAACATCAAGAAGGTTCCTGTAAGATGATAAGCATCTGTACAACAATTATTTAATATGCATTAATAAAATACATCATATGGGGACAAAATGATTATAAATTCTGAATATTGATTATGAAATTTTAAAATATTAAAAAAAATTTAGATAAATATAATATTTTTAAAATTAAAATATGTAAATACGATATTTAAATTTTAGACCGAATAAATATGATATTTAAAAAAAAACATGAAAATTTTCAAACCTTATCCGATTCATTTCAACCAATAACAAAAATGTTTTTGATTCGACCCATTTTGTGACCTTTTAACTAAAGATGTGCAGGGATTTGTGGAAATAATAAAAAATTCCCAAATTTATTTTATCTCAAAAGAGAATTGTGTCACGTTTTAAATTCATTTTACGTTTTAAATTAATTTTCTTTTAAAAAGAAACAAATGAAAATTTTGACAACCCGTCATTATCTACTCTGTCAATTTTGTTAGATTGAAAAGAGTGGCGGTGTTTTTGCCGGCGACATTTTAGGTGGTGTTTTTTGACCTTTGGCGAACACCGCTCCGTAATGACGGCAAAGGCTAAGCCGCAAGCCCAACCGGTAAGGAGATTTCATTTTCTCACTCATTTGTCTTTTTTTTATCTCTTCTTTCCCTTTTTTCCATATCTTCTTTTTCTCTTCTTTGCCTATGGCAACCCAGTCCTTTGCACCCTGTCCATTTCTTCTCTTCCTTGCTTCTTTCCTTTTTTTCGTCAAGTGAAATCTATTTGAATGGTTGTCGGTGACACAGTCTGATCAGCCTTATATTTTAGGTTATTTTATTTTTTTAAATATTAAATTATTATTATATCAATGTAATTTATGACATAATATATAATTATTTTTTATCACTAAAAAAAGAGCTGAAAATTAGTTTACATACTAAGGGTAAGCGAAGTCACTGGAAGATCGGGTGAGGGTTGGCCGTGGACTGCTGACTTGATGGTTCCAGCCCATCTAAAGATAACAATAGATCGGCAAGGTGCGGGTTCCCCAACCCGTGAACTAGGGTGTATTTTCAATTAAAAAAAACAAAAATACCCTTAAAATAAATTACCCCCATCGCTATAAATATCTCTCTCTACCACCTCAAAAATCACATATTTTTATACATTTCTCAACTCTCATAAATAAATTCTTTATATTTTTAACTCTTTAAAAATTAAAAAAAAAAAGGTGACTGCTTCATCCTCCCCCACAGGCCATAGACCCTAACCGAAGGTGTGGCGTTGACAACCGCCTTCGTTGGCAACAATGAGAATTTTGAAAAAAAAAAACAAAATTATTGCTTTAAACTTTGGATTAATATTGGTTTCTAAAATAAAAGTATGATTAGTTCAAAAAAAATAAATAAATAACATATTTACTTATTTTTATTCTTATTTTTTAATATACATACATACATACATACATACATACATACATACATACATACATACATACATACATACATACATACATATATATATATATATATATATATATATATATATATATATATATATATATATATATATATATATATATATATATATATATATATATAAAGAGCAAAAGAGACAAACAGACAGAAAGATGATATCAAATGAGAATTTAAAATTCCTAAAAACTTTTTTTGAGACTGAGATCTTTTTTTTCTACACAATATTTTTGTAAAAAAATACACCATTAAAACACTATAGTAGTGATTAAGAAAAATGTCAGAGAAATTTTGTAAAAAAACATTTTTATATGCAAATTTATATAATGTATGTGCATATATATATATATATATATATATATATATATATATATATATATATATATATATATATATATATATATATATATATATATATATATATATATATATATATATATATATATATATATATATATATATATAGACACACACACACACGCACACACACACATGTTATATGCATGCATCTGCATAAAAAATGTTTTTTTTTTTTGCAAATGTCTTTCACTGTTTTTCTTAGGTGCTGAAAGAATGCCTTAATGCTATTTTTCTTAAATGTTTGTAGAAAAAAGTTCGCATTTTAAAAAACTTTATAGGATTTTTAACTTCTCATTTGATATATATATATATATATATATATATATATATATATATATATATATATATATATATATATATATATATATATATATATATATATATATATATATATATATATATATATATATATATATATATATATATATATATATATATAGATATAGAGGGTCCGGTTCCGATGTGGACTCTTTTTTCGGTGAGGACTCGCGAGGACACCTTAAAAAAATTGAAAAAAAATATTAAAAAAATACAAATCATAAAATCGAGAATAGTACTATATCATTATCAAAAAAATTTGAAAAAAAATATAAAAAAATACAAATCATAAAATCGAGAATAGTACTATATCATTATCAAAAAAATTTGAAAAAAAAAATTTTGCATCATTGCAAAACGTAATGATGCAATTTTTCTGTTTTTGTTTTGAATCATTATTTCATTATAAAAAAAATAATGATCGAAAAGTTTTTTTTTGAATCTTTTTTTTCTCCGATATAATACTATGATCCATTTTATTATTTATATTTTTTTTATATTTTTTTCAATTTTTTTAAGGTGTACTCGCAAGTCCTCACTTTAAGAAGAGTCATCACCCGATCTTGATTCTATATATATATATATATATATATATATATATATATATATATATATATATATATATATATATATATATATATATATATATATATACACACACACACACACATACATACATATTACATACATACTAGTGGAGAACCTGCACAATACCGTGGACAACGATTAATTGCACTATATAAGGCTCCTGATAAAGTGTTAAAAGAACTTGAAAGAATTCGTATGAAATTCTTTTGGGGTGGAAGTCTAGACAAGCGCAAAATTACCTGGATCAGTTGGAAAAAAACATTAGACTCGAAAGAAAAAGGAGGTCTCGGAATTGGCAGTCTAAAAGCTCAAAATCTCGCCTTATTGGGCAAATGGTGGTGGAAGTTCTTGGAATCAAAGCCGGGCTTGTGGAAGGAGGTTGTAAAGGCGGTTCATCATGATCAGGGGGCCCTGTTCAATCAGTCCAGGCCTAGATCCGGGTGTTGGGGGACAATCGCGAATCTTAAAAAACATTTTGCTAAAATTGATTTGAACTTCGTGGAGTTGTTCCAAATATCGATAAATAGTGATGGTGGGACACGGTTGTGTTGGGCTCTTGATAAGGCAAATGGTTACTCTGTTGGATCACTGTCTACATACATTGACGAGCATGAACTCCCGCACGGTGCATGCAGCTGGGAATGGAACAAATTAGTCCCGAGGAAAGTGAATATTCTCACATGGCGAGCACTTCTTGCAAGGCTTCCTACATTAGAGAATCTCAAGAAAATTGGCCTCGATGTTGATGTGAAGTGTAAGGTATGTAAACTTGCTCCTGAAAACGAAGACCACGTATTCGTCCACTGTTCATTAGCCAAGCAGGTATGGGAGAGGACTCAAAAATGGTGGTATTGTCTTTGTGATATTCCCTCCTCCACTTATGATCTAATCAAGAACAAAGTTGCGTTTATCGGACCATCTTGGTTAGCCGAGGTAAATGAGGTCGTCTGCCTTGTGTTTATGTGGGTGATTTGGTGCTCTCGTAACAAAGGCGTTTTCAAGAATGAATCTAAAACGTGTTCGGAGCTGACATCTGAAATACAAGTCCTAGCATTCCTGTGGATTAACGCTAGGAAAAAGTCTGGTTCAAAGTTAGAGTGGGCTAGGTGGATTGATAACCCGGTAATTGAATTTTGTAACTCTATTAAGTAATGTAACTTGTATTTTGCTTTGGGGTTGAGCTCCTTGCTTGCCCCTTTTATTTTAATATATGTTGCAGTTCCAAAAAAAAAAAACGATTAATTGCATTTCAGTGAACATTTTGTTTTATTCGAAAGCACAATGTTTTATTGAGTACGATTACATGGGAAAACACTCTCGTTTGGGGGAATATTGACCTTGATCAAAGTTGTCCTTGGAAGTTTACCCACTTACTACTTCTCCCTATTCGTAGCTCCAATCGGGGTTTTGAACATCCTCGAAAAAATTAGAAGATAGTTTCTTTGGGGTGGCAACAAGGATTATGGTGGCATTAATTGGGTATCATGGGATAAGGTTGTAGCATCTAAAAATATGGACGGGCTTGGAGTCGGGTCTCTGAAAGCATTAAATCACGCGTTAATCGTTAAATGGTGGTGGAGATACAGAACAGACCGTCCACTGTTATGGTCTAGAATGGTTAAAGGCATCCACAACTTATCAACCAAACTCGCTGGTCTAGAATGGTTACAGGCATCCATAACTTATCAACCAAACCAACGAGTTGCCTCTCGAAGAAAACACTCCCTGGTGTTTGGCATAATATCGTGAATAGATCGGAGGAACTTCTTGCTATTTTTAATACTAACCTTGATGATGTTATTGTTAAAAAGGTCGGCTCGGGCATTTATACCTTTTTTTTCTGGTAGGACAAATGGATTGGTGAAGCCGCACTAAAATCCTTATTCCTGGAGCTATATCGGATCGAGAAGTACAAGCAGTGCAAAGATTCAGACAGACTAATTTGCAGCAGCTTCTCTGGGGATTGGCAACTCGCACCTTCCTCTGCTGACCAAATTTGTGAATTGAGCTCCCTCCTGCGTTACTTGCTTCCTTTCATCCCTCGGGGTGACAGGTGGAGTTTTTCCTTGGCTCCCGATGGCGTTTTGCTGTTTTCTACGTGGACTTGATGCGCAAGATGCTAGACGCCCCCTCAATACCCCTTACCGATGACGGAATTGCGTGGATTCAGGAAGTACCAACGAGAACCGAGCTGATGAAGCGGAATATTCAAACGGGCACCTTGCTATGCAGACAGTGCATAAACGATGTAGATGAAACCAATCACATACTTATCAAGTGTCCATTTGCAACCTCTGTATGGGAAGGTATTATTCGTTGGTGTAATGTTTCTCTCCCTATTACGTCCAACGTTCATGGCATCATTGAATTCGCAAGCAAATGGGGAAACCAGCCGAAGAAAAGGAAGATACTTATAAGCGTGTGTTATGGTACTCTATGGTGGCTTTGGAAAGTAAGATGTGACATATCTTTCAAGGCATCCTATGCATCTCCGGAAAAAATGATCGACTACGTGAAATCATCGGTGTATAATTGGGTAAAATTTAGAAGGCGATCTAGTAACTTAGATTGGAATGCGTGGTGTTTAGTTTTTTTTTTTTTTCTTTTGAACAGCAGAAAATTTTATTAAAAGGTACGAGCTCGTTTATTCTGGGACGAAATTAAGCGACATGATTCAATATTAGTTTTAAACGTACATTAATTATTATTGATCCAAAAGGATAAATTAAGATTGATAATTCTGGTGTATTGGTTTCTAGCATTTTCGTCCAACTCTTTTCTAACTTCTTGCTAATTTTTTAATTTTAATCTTCAAATCTTCCGCCAAACAAAATCCGTATCAACAATAAATATATATGACATGTACACATATTGTAAATGCATATAGCAATGATAATAAGTTGTTTAATCTTTTACATGATTGGTGTTAAAACGATGATTAATTAACCTTATGAGTAAACTTATTGTGAATGTTGGTTCATAATAAATTTCATATTATTATTTTATGAATCTTAAATTGTGGTGATTATTTTTTAATTGAAGTCATAGATTAGATGTTTGGCGCACAAATTTAGAGTGATATATATCTCTAACTTTATCGTAAAATGTATCTTGAATTCAATCAAATGCATAAATGAGCAAACTTGATACTTTTTCTATGATTAGTTTCAATGTAATAATTGCTCATAAAACTACAAAAAAAAATATATCATATTGAACCAATGTACCACCGTATCAAGTAACTTACAATTTTGTCGCCAAAAAGAATCAATAAACCCTAAATACTCAACAAATTTCCGAGTCAACTTCCATCCGTGTACACGAATTTACCATCTCGCCCCTCTCACCCGACCCACCACTTTCCCCGCTTTTCCCAAATTGCCCTCGAAGCTGTTCATTAACCCAAACCGCTAACGAAACCGCATGATCCCGAATAAAAGAATTCGCGGGCGGGCAGTTCAACATATCAATCAAACCTTTATTAAACTGTAACAAACTGACCGAAGGACTGCCCGAACCTTTTTCCCTCAAATATCTCATAACCTTAAAAACATGCTCGCATAAATTACCCTTTTGCCCCCAGTCGCAACTACAAATTGCAAACTCCGACCCCGGGTTCCATACAACATGATATATTTCTCGGTCAACTTGGTCAACAACTTTGACCGTTTGACCTTCGGTCACGATATCGGTGTCCGCGATTGCCCTTGATTTGCGCCAAGCGGTTAGCCCGCTTGTCCATTCGTCTTTCCAGTAGCGTGAAAAGTCGTCTTTGCCCTCGTATTCATCAAGCCAAAAGTAGGCTTGGATTTTGGTGCTGAGTTTATCGAGTAACCAATCGACCCGTTGGTAGGTGTTCGGGTCGGGTTCGTTTAGTAAACGGATCTTTAATTGGTTGTGGTAGAATTCGAGAGATGAAGAAGTTTCTTGACTTGCGAGGGGTAGGGTTTTGAGTGCGGTGATCCAACGGCCTAATCGGAAAAAAAAAAAATTAGATTTATTTTTCCATTTAAAATAATAAAACAAGGACACTAACCCATTCTAGGATACCAAGTTGCTTTGAAGTAATCCATGAACTCTCTACATTCCACAAAATCTTCCATAAATTTATCAAAAGATTCCACGGTTCCACATCCTCTACATATCTCTTTGACTATTTGACCAAGCATTTTTGACAATTTCGCCCTTGTCTCCATCTCCAAACATCTCTTCATTAAATTTCCAATCCACGCATGACGAACCCTCCAAAACGAAATCAAAACAGAGCACCGAAACACTTCCCTAAAATCAAATCCAAAATTTAACAAAAATTAATATCTAAATTTTTGTAAACAAGATTCATTCGTTTTGCAGATATTTGATTAATAATTAAACCTGATAGCGAGAGTATCAGATAAAGGATCATCGATTATAAATCCGGCTAATTTCCATGTAGGATCTTTAGTGCGAACTCTATTGAAAAGAGCTCTCATCCATTTATGTGTATCAATGGATCTTGAATAATTCGGTGTTATTATCCATGCTACGGGTATTGCTTTATTCTCCGAGTTGAAAACAACAAGACTTTGAATTGGACACTGCATTGAGTTAAAGAGTTAAAGATTAAATGCAAGAAATAGCAATGTACTTTCTAAATGGTGAAACATACCTTTAATTTATTAACACCAAACCTCGAATCCAAAGCAAGCAACCTTCCATTACCAAACCGAATCATTTGCTGCAACATCCACTCGGTTTGAATCCCCAACAAAAAAGGATCCGTATCCGAATACTCTTCATAAAAAAACACACAACTCGTACACCTTTCAACCCACAACCCAATGCTGACATCATCATCTTCATCAAGCTCACAGCTCGATCTCCTAATATTCCTTTCTTGTATCCTAACATACCTATGTGTCAAAAGATCATCTCTATTACACACACCCCCTTGTTTTTCCACCGTTTCATTGTGTCTTTGCATTATTGTTTCAACAGGTATGCCAACATGGAGTAAGGATAGGACACGTAGGCGGAGATCCTCCGAGATGAATGGCGCATACATGGCGCGGGTCCCAATAGATTTTTGGTCTTGTGGGCCGTGACATGGTAGTCCTTTTTTGTCCACGTGTTTGTCTTGGTTGTATATGATTAGGGCTACGGATGGTTCGGCTATTAGGCGTTTGACTATGAAGTGACATGTGCAACCCCGTTTTGTGTTGGGTCGACCCGCGGATTTCTTTTTTGGTATGTAGGTGTTTCTACTTGGTCTTACTACACCCCCTTTTCTATGATCATCGGGACCAAATGAACACCAATACCTAAAAAAGATGATAAGGTTTTGTCGTGTTTATGAGATGTTTGATGAAAATGAAGGTGAAATTGTAAAAAGTAATGGAGAAAGGTTTGTAAGGCATCAACTTACAGAATATATTCAAGAATGCCATCAACTTTAGGTTTGTAAGGCATCTTGGGAGGGCGTCTTCTCCTAGCTTCTACATGAAATCTTGTGGGACAATCTTTGTTGTTAGATTCTCCACGGACAAAGTCATCAACTCTTGCAAATGGAACAAGGGCAAGTCTGTCCATATTGTCACGGTGACCTTCTATCTTAGACCACACAAGATCACATGCTGAGAATTCCAAAGTTGGAGGGTTTTGTACAGGGAGGGACAAAATCTCATCCCATCTTGCCATCTATGTCAGAAAAAATGAGCACAATGAATGAGAATGACAAGCTAAAAAGAACAATAGCTTACATGTTTGTAAGTGTAGCTGTGATTATATATGTTGATATCTATACATACACAATGGTCCAATTGACAGGCCTCACAAGGCATTGTTTGAGAATTCGTATTTTATTGTTAACCTGTTATTATATACCGTCTTTTATAGTCGACAATCTAACCTTCGTAGCTTCTGGATGTGCTTTCTAATGAAACGTGAACAGATTAAATACAAAACAGCGGTAAAAGTGAAGTTTTCATGACGATATTAGATAGTAATAGTCTGATAGCAACAGCAAAAATGAGCATAGAAGCATGAATATCCAAAATCAAGCCCTAGTTTCCATTTCTCGGCTTGACTGCTTGTTGCCGGGTTGAAAATGTTTAATTGATTCGGAAATGGACTCTGTTCGACTTAACCGACAACATGGAAATGAATTAGGGTTTAATTGATTACCTTGTTGATTGAGAGAAGCAGTTGCGTTGTGATCGATAGAACAAGTATCAGTGACGGAGGCGATGTGAGGAGAGGAAGCAGGAGTGATAAATTTGTAGGATAATCGACGGCGAGAACAGACCGGAAACGATCTTCTAATGCAAAAGTTGGTCCGGACCATAAGACCAAACAACCTGATCAAAACCGGCTAATCTTCGGTTCAATCTTTTATTCTAGACTTCAAAATTTTGATTTAAGGGTTTTTCGAGCATGGGTCGGTTTGGGTCGGTTTTTGGCCAAAACCGAACCCAAACCGACAAAGTCGGTTTTTTTGTGTGCAAAACCCATATGGGTTCCGTTTTTGTGGGTCTCCGGTTCGGTTTTAAACCTGTGGGTTCTGTGTTCGCGATTTTCACATAAAAAAAGGTAAAACAAACACACATTATAAGTTTCCAGTTCAAACAATTTTCTTAATGGGAGACTGGGAGTCGATTGTAAAGGAAATGGAATCGTGAACCAATTTGAAGAAAAACATACACTGATACACGTAGTATTATTAAACGGTACAGGAGCAGTAGAGTACAACGAAGTCAATCGGTAATCGGAAACTGGGAATTCGCACACTCATCACTCGCAATCTCGCACCTCGAAGTCAAAACTCAGAAGCACTGGTGGGGCGGCGGTGGGCAGTGTCGCAGGGCCAGACGCCGGTCGAGAGTCTAGAGTCGATACTCGACAATACTTGATGACGAGAGAAACGGGAAAGAGATGAGAAGTGAGAACCAAAAGAATTATGGCTGAAAGACTTGGAACGCGTAAAGAATTAGGGCTGAAAGTATACAAAGTGGATCGGTTTTTTGTAATGGGTTTCAAAGAATGGGTCGGTTCGGTTTCTATGGGTCGGTATGAACAGTAAAACCGACCCACACTGACATATTCGGTTTTTTTACATTTTTAAACCCACTCCGTCGGTTTTTGGTATGGGTTCGGTTTTCCGGTTTTTATTCGGTTTTTCAGTTTGTGGGTCGGTTTTTGCTCATCCCTAGTTTGTGTTGGATATATCATAGGTTTTTAGTTTTGGTTCTCGATTTCATCAGGTGAATTTTTATTATCCTTTAAAATTATATTTTTATTTGAATGAATATGAATATATATATTGAATTTATGGTTCAACTGGGATCACATTTGTGCCAAACATTTTGATGTCTTCTAGGTGCGGCCAGCCGGCCATCGAGTTGCAAGAATGATGACGTCGGCATATCGGTGGATACCTACATGTGATACGACAATGGTATTCAAAATTTGGTATCATTATCATGTCGTGACTACTCAATTGGTATACAGTTTCATCAATCAAACATATTTGTACCAACTGTCTTGTTTTGGTTGGTAACATGTTTGTTGGTTTTGTTTAATACAAATTTGACAGCCTAAAATGTATTGAAATTGATCCAAAAGGTGTTTAGAGATGTTTTTGAGTTTTTTTTATTAAAAGAGTGTTTTCGTACAATCTTACAAACTGTTTTGTACAAAGTGTGAACATTTAGGAAAGATGAGAGAACAGGGGGTTTTGTTTTTGTAAGAAAACTAAATACAATTACTAACATGTAATGTAAACGGAATGTAGAAATCAATGGGATAACAACTATCAGGTTCCAAGTTGCGCTCATTTATTATGTGAGTTAACCTTGAATCAATATTGAGTTTAATCAATGATATAAGCCGGTGTTAAAAAACATTAACAAGCTATAACATTATTTAATTTACCAAAATGTCTAATTGAAACAAACTCTTTAATTAGACTTAGTCTCACTAACTTAATCTAAACAAGCTCTTAAATCAAGTTGAAAGACCGCATAAAGCTCCATGCAAAAAAATTTCAACAAAAATCCCATTTTTTCTTAAGTTCTCTTAGAAAATATAATGTAAAATCGTGTTTTTTGTATTTTCCATTAGATGGGAATGTAATATAGTTTATATCTTATAGATGAAATGTTAATGTACTTTCTCATATGGTAATGTACTTTCTAAAATGGTAATGTGCTTTGTTTGTTATGGATGAAATGGGAATATACTTGTTTTTATGGAAGAAATGGCAATGTACTTTTGTCTATAATGGATCATATGGTAATGTACTTTGTTTGTTATGTATTAAAAGGTAATGTACTTTTGATCCAAATAATGCCATTGCATAATGAACTAGACAAGGGAATAATATTATTAAGGTTAACCATTACATAAGCTTCAATGTTACTAAAACCATATAATTATACCAAATGCCTAAATAAATTTCCAAAAAAGGCAACCACTAGGGATGTCAACGGACCAAACAGGGTCGAAAGTATCCTCCCCCACCCTTCTGAACTCCCCTGATCCCGAATTCCTCTGTTTGTGGCTCCTAAATTCCAAAATTACCCCGCTCCCACCCTCATTTTCCTATTTTGAGTAACAATGCCTAATTTTGCTCTACTGTAGACATGATTTTGAAATATGACAAATAGATATGACAAAGAAAACGATCGGAGACGTACATCGGTGTCCATCACTAGAAATAGTGTGTCCCACACCAGCGATGGAAACTATGCCCAGTCGAAGAGATGAAGTTGTCGACTCGCCAGATGGTGGGCGGATGGATGGACGAGAGAATACGAGTTCAGAAGAAGCATGACTGTGTGAGTATGTTAGCGATGCCCGCTCCCACTTCCCATATACATTTTAGGACGGAAGTGCTCACCCCACCCCCGATCTTGAAAATAAAATAGGACTAAAATATACCCCCGCCCCCGCTCCAGCCCCTAAATTCTTTTAAAAAATACCCCTTGTACAGAATCAGGGTCCTACGGGGCTTTTTGACACCCCTAGCAACCACAATGTTAACAAAAATAAGTGGATGCATGTTGCAATTAGTGGGTGTATGAAAAAAGTTGAACCAATATAGGGTTAGCTAAACACATGCCCAATTAAACTATCCCTACTATCACCCCCTTCAACATCATTACTAGTCCAAATTTGTCACACCCCAAAACCACGTTGGCGGAAACGTTCGGGGATGGATGACTGATTGAAGTATCACAACCATGGATATATGAACAGTATATAAACAACCAAACAAGAATTGATATTGAATTGATACATAGTTTTACAAAATGATTGATTCTCACCAATTACAACATGAAATGAAAATAAACAAACGTAGTATTAAACTTCCATTTGTTCAAGACCGCTGGCTAGCGGCCTAAATGATTTCCTGAAAATACAAGTAGTTTTAAAGAGTGTCAACAATAAAGTTGGTGAGTTCATGAGTTTGAAACATTTTGATTTTGAAGTTTATTTGCTTTTGAAGTCTGTGAAACAATGATGTCGAAATAACTGATTTTAAATAAGATGATTTTGAAATAATTGATTATAAATCAAGTTGGAATGATAACATGAAATATGAGTATGATTTATATGAGATAGAGATAAATGAATAAATTTTAGTCTTTTGGATAATTGATAAATGGTAAACATAACAAATAGTCCTCACCCTTTTCGTATATATACATATACATATAAAGGATGGAGCATCTAATCAACATATACACTTAACCAAGTGCGATCAATCACCTTAGCGTCCCAAGGCGGGGTGGTCAACCCAATAGCGCTATTATTGTCCATAACGTACCTCAAGAATACGGGCATAGTTATGGAGATTAGACTAAAAATGATAATGCACTACAAATACATGTAGCGTAAACAAATGATGATTATCCAAATAATGATTCTCCATAACGTACCTCAAGAATACGGGCATAGTCATGGAGATTTAGACTAAAATGATAATGCACTACAAATACATGTAGCATAAATAAACAAATACTGAATCATGTATAAATGTTTCCAATGTCTATCAATAATGATAAAATGAGTAAGTGATTTCGGAAATCTATGAGAAACACACGATGTTCCAAAAATGTTTAAAATAGATATAATGTAGGGAGATCACTCCCTAAATGATTTAAATGATATAGAAGGGTATTAAATATAATACACCGTTCTATTCACGATACTGTAAACGAACCATGATTGAACCAACTAGTCTCAAAATGGTCAAGATTTCATGTCGAGAAATAAAAGAATGTGGTGTATAAAATAATTGCAAATGTTTAAAATACTGATTAAACAATGTATAAATAATTGTGTATAAAATAATTGTGAGAGTTGAAATAATGATTTAACAATGTATAAATGATTAAGTATAAAATAATAAAGAGTGCTAAAATAATGATTTAACCATGTATAAACATTTGGAATCTTGAAACCATTTAAATAATGTATATTTGTTGAAAAATCGAGGAAATTGGTAACTTTGAAATAATGGAAAAATATCTGATGAGTCTTTGAAACTACGTTGTTTAATAAATCATTGAAAAGACGAAAACGTTTAATAAGTCTTGAAAAATACTAGAGCGTTCAATAAAACTTTGAAAATGCTAAAACATTTAATAAAGTTGAGAAAAATTCTGAAGCTGGTAACTGACCAGTATGAGTATGAGTTTAACTGTTTTGAGACTAGTGTTCATGATTGGTTGTTTAAGTTATCGTGTTTACTTGTATTCCTCCCCTAAAAATGTTAAAATAGTTAAAAATGGGGATATGAACTCACCTCGAAGGTGTAGGGATCCTTTGATGAAGATGTACTAGAATACCCTATTGGCTTTCGGCTTGAAACCTAAGAATGACGAGGTTTATCGAGTTACTAGACGAATCTTGGGAAATTCGGGAGTGATTACACAAAGGTATGACGTGAAAATGGTTCCTGAATGAAGTCCTCAGCTCAAAATACGAAGAAATCGGGCTTTGGTGAAAGTTCAGAGACTAAATTTGCAAAATAATTGTTTAGGGACCAAATTTGCAAAATAATTGTTTAGGACCAAAATTGTAAAACTATTTTACCCAGGGGGTAAAAAGGTAACTTTGACCAAAGTTCAAGGGGTCAAAGTGTAATATTTTTAGGACTGAAAATGTAATGATTTTTGGGCCAGGGTGTCAAATTGTAAATTTGACCAAACTTCAGGGTCTAGATGGTAACTGTGAATAGTACCCGGACATCGGCTAAAGTTGGCTCGGACACCGGCTCGAGTTTCATCGGTGAAACTCATTGGCGCATTTCGTCGAACAGGTGGTGGGCATCGGCGACGACCAGGTGTTCCTCGGACACCGACTCGGACACGATCTCGGACGCGGCACGCCCCTTCCTCGGCAACGACTCACTTTTCACCGGTGAGATTCCAGGCGCGGCTCGACGAGGCATATCGTCGAGCACCTGGTGCGCGTGACGAAATCCAGAACTTCAAATCCAATTTCCCGTTGATTCCGACCACCAAATCAGGTGAGGTTTTTTCCTATGTGTTCGAAATCACGAGGAGAACAAAACTCAAGCATTAATTTCAGAAAAATTCGCAGATCAAGAGAGTGTGGTGCGTAAACTTACTGTGGCGGCTGTTTTGGCGGTGGTAGTGTTTTCCGGCGACATTTTGGAAAAACAAATTGCTGAGGGTTGATCACGAGGACGAGATGAACGCGATGGTGTTCTCGGATTTCGATTTGGAGACTTTTCATTTTTCCGGCGGCGGTCGGCGGTGTCGGTACGGCGGCGGTTTGAGAGAGAACTGGTTAATATTTTGCTGAATAATTGATTTTTGAGAAACCATATGGATGAAAACTAGTTTTTTTTTTGAGATCCTCACGAGAAATTCCCCAGCGTTGGCTATCGTTGCTTAACGTTTTCGGTTATAGTCTTCACGGTATTTTGAGCGTACAAAATGCGAGTATCATGAAAATAATTTCTCGTTTATGAAATCTTCCCGATAAAGGGAATCTAACGAGTCCAAAAATCACCTCGTTTGGAGTTACGAAACTCCCGATATGATTAAATGAAGATATAAAATTGTGTCCGAAATTGATTTGACGCAGAATCCGAAACTGAAAATTGTATATTTTGCATACGAACTCCGATTTGGATGATCTAGATATCCACGCGTTCGTATTAACGACTACATCGCTTTTTAAGTATTATTTATGCTCAAATAATACTCGAATGATTTTCCGGATTTCTTATTCGCTGTCAATATTGGACACTATTTGGATTTTTCTGAAAATTGTCTGATAAGCGTATAAATTGTACTGATAGCTTTTGGGGACCCACTAGAATAGTGCTGACTTTAAATATCGACCATAAGGTTTGACTTTGACTATAGTTGACTCGGTTGACTTTCGTTGACCGAATTTGACGGTTGTCACATCATCTCCCCCTTAAAAGGAATTTCGTCCCGAAATTGTTTCAAAGTATCTCATACTTGGGACTTAGGGAAAGAGATGTGGACATTTCTGTTTCGTCTGGTTCTCGCGTTTCCAAGTAATTTACGGTCTACGTTTGGCTTCCCAATGCACCTTTACTATAGGAATGCGGCTTTGATTTGTGTTCTTGACTTCTCGGTCGATGATCTCAACTGACATCTCAAAGAATTTAAGACTCCTGTTGAGTTCAATCTTATCCAAACGGAAATACCGAGGGTCTTGTCAAATAAAGACTTCTTCAAGTTTAGAATTTGAAAGGTGGGATAACATAATCGAGCTCTTGCGGAAAACATAGCCGGTAAGCCATAAGACCTATCCTTGTTAGGATCTCAAATGGTCCTATGTAACGGGGATTAAACTTTCCTCGTTTACCAGAGCATATCAATTCTTTCCAAGGTGAGACTTTCAGCACGACTCGATCTCTAACCTGGCATTCTAATGGCTTGCGTCCAAAAAGGGCCTCGAACAGGGCAGCCTTTATGTTCGCATGATAACTGTTGTTGTATGAGAATTCGATGAGTGGCAAGTGGATAACTCACGCTCTGCCAAATTCATTCACCCAAGTGCGCAACATGACCTCTAGGGTTTGTATTGTTCTTACACTATGCCCGTCTGTCTGTGGAAGTTAAGATGCACTTAATTCCAGACGGGTTTCCAAGAACCTTTGCAACGATTGTCAAAATTGTAATGTGAATCTGACGTCTCCATCAGAAATAATGGATATTGGCACACCGTGAAATTGAACAATCTCTTTTTATCTGTCTCTTTGATCGTCAGGAAGTGTGAGGACTTTGTCAAATGATTCACAATTACCCCAAATGGCGCTATAGCTACCACTCGTCTTGGGTAATCTGGTTATGAAGTCCATGGAAATCTGTTTCCACTTCCATTATGGTATTTCTGGTTGTTGAATTAGACTTGATGGGTTTTGGTATTCTACCTTCACCCTTGGCGCAAGTCATAAACTTACCCATGAATGTGCTAATCTCTGCTTTCGTGTTCGACTACTAGCACATTTTTACAGAGTCTACCTGGATTCCCTCAATGTAAAGGGAAAAAAAGTCAACTTTGTAGAAAACGTTGAGTCCAACAACATAGAGCGAGACTACATGGAGTTCAACGATGTTGAACTTATCAAGCTCTTTGCTAACGACTTATGAAATGACATGAAATATCATGGAGTTCTAAGGATAAGAATCCTCAATAGAAAATGAAGTAGAAATGCACTTGATCATGAAGATAATGTTTTCTGAGAAATACAAAATGTCAATAGTTCTCTTGAAGTGGAAATAAATGATATCAATGAAGAGATGGCAATCAGTTATGGTCATACCAAATAATATGTACCCAAAATGAAACTGAATAATGGAGATAAAATAAAATGAAATGTTTTCGTATGCGGTTGTATGTGATACCATAAATGATGATCATGAACTACAGGGTGTCATTGATTGTCAAAGAAGACATGATTTGGATAAATGGAAAGAAACTATGAAAGATGATTTGTAAGATACAAAGCAAGGTTTGTGACTCCAGGTTTTGCCCAAAGACCTGGAATTAATCATGAGATAACATATTCTCCAGTTATGGATGTCGTTACAGCTCACTTATATGGATCACTTGATTCCGATATTTAGGTGAAGATCCCCAAAGGATTTTGAATGCTCGAAGCATTAAGTAAAAGGTTGAAAGAAATGTATTCTGTCAGACTACAAAGGTCTTTGTATGCGTTAAAACAATCTGAATGTATGTGATATAATCGTCGAAGCGATTATTTGATAACCAACGGTTATAAAAATGATATTAATTGTTCATGTGTACTTATAAATAAAACAATATCGGAATCTGTGATCATAGCTGTATATGTTGATGATCTGAACATCATTGGAACAAATAAAGAATCCTTGAAATGATTGAGCTTTTGGAGAAAAAAAATTGAAATGAAAGATCTTGGAAAAATCGAGTATTGTTTTGGGCTTACAGATCGAACATCTGTCTAATGGAATACTGGTGCATCAATTGAATTATACGGAGAAAAATCTTGTCAACTACGTGCGCTAAGAGGGCGCAGTAGTTCTTGGATAATTATTTCTGAGCCTTAATACCTGAGACACTTTGCGGTTTCTTGCTTTGCTTTTTGCCATGAATTATGATAGTGTCGTCGGTCAGGTTCAGTCGAATTGCCTTCTCGTTTCTCGATAGCTCCATGATCACTCGCAAGTATTGGCCATACTCCATTTTTGCTTCGTGACTAAATCAGAATGTTGTTGATGAAAATATCATGAGTGCAACCATATAAGATTGGCACATGCGGTTCATGAGGCCCATGAATATTGCAGGAGCATTTGTTAGGCCAAAGGGCATTAGCACAACTCGTGGTGACCATAGCTTTCGGAACGGCGTATTGAGCATGTCTTGATCTTTTCAACCCAACTAGGTATCATGATCACCCTTCCATCCACGCGGGATGTCATGGGCTTGTAGGCAGAGGGATCCTTGTAGGTACGTGGTCAGTGATGACTCCAATAGGTAACGACGTTCGAAGTATCGGAACTGCTTCCCAGATTGGGTTCCTTGTTGTCACAATGCTTGCCACTCGTGCTTCATCAAGAGCTTCTGTAACAGGAGCATCCATCTGAGCAGGAGGTGGCTAGGGTGGTGCTCTTCGAGCACTTAAAACTGTCGTTATTAGAATACGTGACGAGGGTTGCGCTGCGGTGTTGTTATTCCTCGTACTCTGTTGCGTCGTCATGATCTTTGACCTAAAAGGTCACGGAGGTAGGTAGGTAAAGGAAATTGTCATTGGCATTACGAAGGCACTATACGAGTAATCCTAAAGCACTGATAATATAGTCGCAATAGACGAAGAGGTATGATAATTTATAACTCAACAACCGACCAGATTACGAAGGTACACATAGTATGAAACAAGATAGGCTTTCGAGTGCAATGTCCTGCCTTTAAGCAATAATCAAACAAGAACATGCCGAAAGGCTAGAGTATTGCATTCTCAGACTATATCGCCTCTATATATACCCAAGCTTTCAAGTCGTTCGTCAAGTGTATGAGAAAAGTACTACGTATACCAGCCGATGTACTCCGAAGAAGTCGATCACTACTACTAACACACCTACGTTTTCCTAAAACTATACGGACAATAATATTACCTAAGCACATAAAATGAAAAGAAATAAGCCTTCGGACACAATTCCCTGACTTTAGGCAACAAATAAACAAGAGCATGCCACAAGACTGGGATGACTGCATTCGCTGACTATTCCATCTCCATACATGTTTAAACTTTCAAATCACTTATTAAATGGAACTGTTTTAAATTGCACTCAACGCTTAAACCATGGTCTACGATAGTCAATCCTTAACCGATAAAGCTGATCAGACTTTTCCTGGTAAAGGTTTGACATCGTACATCCTTAGTTTACTCGTGAGTTCAATTTAGTATAAACACTCAAATTACGTTGTGATACTTGTGATAACCGATGTGTATGAATACTTTTTTTTAAGGAATACGCTAAGTATTCAAAAAGTATTTGGATGGTTACTAAACCAGAGTGTTAGCCCTTGACGGTTTATAGTTGTATTAATTCTTCGTGGAAGAATATACTTAGTTCTCTATAAACCTAGGCTCTGATACCATTCTGTCACACCCCAAAACCACGTTGGCGGAAACGTTCGGGGATGGATGACTGATTGAAGTATCACAACCATGGATATATGAACAGTATATAAACAACCAAACAAGAATTGATATTGAATTGATACATAGTTTTACAAAATGATTGATTCTCACCAATTACAACATGAAATGAAAATAAACAAACGTAGTATTAAACTTCCATTTGTTCAAGACCGCTGGCTAGCGGCCTAAATGATTTCCTGAAAATACAAGTAGTTTTAAAGAGTGTCAACAATAAAGTTGGTGAGTTCATGAGTTTGAAACATTTTGATTTTGAAGTTTATTTGCTTTTGAAGTCTGTGAAACAATGATGTCGAAATAACTGATTTTAAATAAGATGATTTTGAAATAATTGATTATAAATCAAGTTGGAATGATAACATGAAATATGAGTATGATTTATATGAGATAGAGATAAATGAATAAATTTTAGTCTTTTGGATAATTGATAAATGGTAAACATAACAAATAGTCCTCACCCTTTTCGTATATATACATATACATATAAAGGATGGAGCATCTAATCAACATATACACTTAACCAAGTGCGATCAATCACCTTAGCGTCCCAAGGCGGGGTGGTCAACCCAATAGCGCTATTATTGTCCATAACGTACATCAAGAATACGGGCATAGTTATGGAGATTAGACTAAAAATGATAATGCACTACAAATACATGTAGCGTAAACAAATGATGATTATCCAAATAATGATTCTCCATAACGTACCTCAAGAATACGGGCATAGTCATGGAGATTTAGACTAAAATGATAATGCACTACAAATACATGTAGCATAAATAAACAAATACTGAATCATGTATAAATGTTTCCAATGTCTATCAATAATGATAAAATGAGTAAGTGATTTCGGAAATCTATGAGAAACACACGATGTTCCAAAAATGTTTAAAATAGATATAATGTAGGGAGATCACTCCCTAAATGATTTAAATGATATAGAAGGGTATTAAATATAATACACCGTTCTATTCACGATACTGTAAACGAACCATGATTGAACCAACTAGTCTCAAAATGGTCAAGATTTCATGTCGAGAAATAAAAGAATGTGGTGTATAAAATAATTGCAAATGTTTAAAATACTGATTAAACAATGTATAAATAATTGTGTATAAAATAATTGTGAGAGTTGAAATAATGATTTAACAATGTATAAATGATTAAGTATAAAATAATAAAGAGTGCTAAAATAATGATTTAACCATGTATAAACATTTGGAATCTTGAAACCATTTAAATAATGTATATTTGTTGAAAAATCGAGGAAATTGGTAACTTTGAAATAATGGAAAAATATCTGATGAGTCTTTGAAACTACGTTGTTTAATAAATCATTGAAAAGACGAAAACGTTTAATAAGTCTTGAAAAATACTAGAGCGTTCAATAAAACTTTGAAAATGCTAAAACATTTAATAAAGTTGAGAAAAATTCTGAAGCTGGTAACTGACCAGTATGAGTATGAGTTTAACTGTTTTGAGACTAGTGTTCATGATTGGTTGTTTAAGTTATCGTGTTTACTTGTATTCCTCCCCTAAAAATGTTAAAATAGTTAAAAATGGGGATATGAACTCACCTCGAAGGTGTAGGGATCCTTTGATGAAGATGTACTAGAATACCCTATTGGCTTTCGGCTTGAAACCTAAGAATGACGAGGTTTATCGAGTTACTAGACGAATCTTGGGAAATTCGGGAGTGATTACACAAAGGTATGACGTGAAAATGGTTCCTGAATGAAGTCCTCAGCTCAAAATACGAAGAAATCGGGCTTTGGTGAAAGTTCAGAGACTAAATTTGCAAAATAATTGTTTAGGGACCAAATTTGCAAAATAATTGTTTAGGACCAAAATTGTAAAACTATTTTACCCAGGGGGTAAAAAGGTAACTTTGACCAAAGTTCAAGGGGTCAAAGTGTAATATTTTTAGGACTGAAAATGTAATGATTTTTGGGCCAGGGTGTCAAATTGTAAATTTGACCAAACTTCAGGGTCTAGATGGTAACTGTGAATAGTACCCGGACATCGGCTAAAGTTGGCTCGGACACCGGCTCGAGTTTCATCGGTGAAACTCATTGGCGCATTTCGTCGAACAGGTGGTGGGCATCGGCGACGACCAGGTGTTCCTCGGACACCGACTCGGACACGATCTCGGACGCGGCACGCCCCTTCCTCGGCAACGACTCACTTTTCACCGGTGAGATTCCAGGCGCGGCTCGACGAGGCATATCGTCGAGCACCTGGTGCGCGTGACGAAATCCAGAACTTCAAATCCAATTTCCCGTTGATTCCGACCACCAAATCAGGTGAGGTTTTTTCCTATGTGTTCGAAATCACGAGGAGAACAAAACTCAAGCATTAATTTCAGAAAAATTCGCAGATCAAGAGAGTGTGGTGCGTAAACTTACTGTGGCGGCTGTTTTGGCGGTGGTAGTGTTTTCCGGCGACATTTTGGAAAAACAAATTGCTGAGGGTTGATCATGAGGACGAGATGAACGCGATGGTGTTCTCGGATTTCGATTTGGAGACTTTTCATTTTTCCGGCGGCGGTCGACGGTGTCGGTACGGCGGCGGTTTGAGAGAGAACTGGTTAATATTTTGCTGAATAATTGATTTTTGAGAAACCATATGGATGAAAACTAGTTTTTTTTTTGAGATCCTCACGAGAAATTCCCCAGCGTTGGCTATCGTTGCTTAACGTTTTCGGTTATAGTCTTCACGGTATTTTGAGCGTACAAAATGCGAGTATCATGAAAATAATTTCTCGTTTATGAAATCTTCCCGATAAAGGGAATCTAACGAGTCCAAAAATCACCTCGTTTGGAGTTACGAAACTCCCGATATGATTAAATGAAGATATAAAATTGTGTCCGAAATTGATTTGACGCAGAATCCGAAACTGAAAATTGTATATTTTGCATACGAACTCCGATTTGGATGATCTAGATATCCACGCGTTCGTATTAACGACTACATCGCTTTTTAAGTATTATTTATGCTCAAATAATACTCGAATGATTTTCCGGATTTCTTATTCGCTGTCAATATTGGACACTATTTGGATTTTTCTGAAAATTGTCTGATAAGCGTATAAATTGTACTGATAGCTTTTGGGGACCCACTAGAATAGTGCTGACTTTAAATATCGACCATAAGGTTTGACTTTGACTATAGTTGACTCGGTTGACTTTCGTTGACCGAATTTGACGGTTGTCACAAAATTGGTTGGATTGGAAGCATTGGAACCACCACTATCTTTGTCAAAAATAACCCTCTTCATTTAAAGTTTGATTATTCTATCATATGGTTTCCCTTTTTGCTAAACAAATGTTGGAAACATGTCCTTAATTCTTAACTTCATTCCCTATAGTATCACCTTCATGTTGTTTAACATCTGCTTCATGTCATTGGTCATCACCATCACCCTCATCAACAACACCTTCACCAACATCATCATCATTTGGTTGATCCTCACCTTCATTTAATTCTTGTTCTTGATATATAGATATGCAGGTTAAATAATTAGGCAATGTCATATGTCATACAATTTAAAAATATATATTTAGTATTGCCAACTCAACTTGTGGCATGTTATCAGGTATAATTTGTATCCATATACTACTTTGAATTTCCTCAATTTTGTACCCTGACTCTAGTAACATGATAAGTTTCCCCATCTATATACATGATCTTAAGGATAATATCATATGCATTACGCTATTGATGTTAATAATTCTCCCTTTACCTTACCCTTGAGAATGTAGCCATCCAAACTAAAGACTCTCACACAACCCCTTTAGCATCAATCACAATTTTTTTTGAAAATAATTATTTCCATTTGGGTTTATAATTACACAAAGCTAACCCGTTGAACTCAAGTTTGATCTAAGCACCTCACGAGCATAATCTCAAATATTTGCATAGGGTCACTTAACTTACCTTCAATTAATTGTTTGGCTTATTTTTAGACCATCAACATTGCCATATAGAAACCACATAGTTGAATTTTTTTTTCTTAATATCAACCATCATCTCCCTTATTTTACATTGGGCTTGTACGTAATTCAATCATATAATGTTTGCCAAAATCGCTCAGGTGAAACAATAGACCCAAATTTAAACTTTCATTAACATTTATAAGTTTCAATCACACATTTGATTTGGAATGATCTTTTTTGTATATCCAAGTTGCACACAATCTAAATTGACATAATTTCTCTTTCTTCCTCTTTCCATATATTGCTACATTTTTGTTTGTTGATAACCATTTGACGTTCCATAATTTGTGAGGAGAATTTTGAGTTTCATAGGGGACTTGAAAATGTCACCAACCATTGGTTTCATGTTGTTTGATTTGGTGCTTAAATCATGAATAATGTATTTGGTACTTATTTCCTCCTCATTCTCCTATTCACTTTGTCAATAAATAACATAAAGTTGAGCTCGATATTTATCACATATACTCTCAAAGCATTACATACATAATCATCACTTAATTTGATGTTGGGGCAGGATTTAAAAGTCCTAAGGCATGATTCAGAAGAGGCTAGCAAGCTCTAAAATGTAGTTATCATAACCTTCTCAGGTGGGTATGCTACTTGGTAAAACATGATTTCTTTCATGCTACCTCTGTTTCATGGTTTTATGCACTTAGTTGTAATGTATGGTGTTTGTTTTGAGGGTGCTTCTTTTGTTTTTATTTCATTATGTATTCACAAACTTCTCATTCCAGCTCTTGGCGAGTGTACTATATATATATATATATATATATATATATATATATATATATATATATATATATATATATATATATATATATGTAGGTTCAAATACAATTCATAAATATTGTGTGAATGTAAGACCAATTGTGGTCCAATCATTCATATAGGGTAACTTGGTAAATTAACATATTAAATAATTAATTATCTTTTAATTCTATCCAACAATTTAGGAATTTGACTAATTATTCAAAAATTATCTTATCTCCCCTTTTTTTCTCTTTTCTCACGCACTCTCTCCTTCTATCCATGTCTCTCTTTCAACATGTTCATCACCAAAGATGTTCAGATCCATCAACAATATCACCGACTTTGACGATGATCAAACCTATATATATTCTTCCTTTTTTTTCTTCTAGGTAGCACTGAGGTAAGTTTTTCATCCCATATTGAAAAGAATCTGGAAATTATTCATACCCTCTTTCATGCGATGATCTCCTTTTTGTTGTTATCTTTGATTATTACCATCAATGTGCTTCTTCCGTTTTTATTCTGTTGCCGATATTATATGTGCGGCCTTTGAGTCGTAGCTTGGACTGAAGATACGAAAATTAAAAAAAATTATTTGAAAAATGACTTTGGGGAAGAGGGATTGCGTGAGCGGCGCTAGTTGGCAATCTTTTTTAATTATAACTCCAATTTAGGAGTATCTTCTCTGATTTCCCATTTGCATCCCAATACGTGGGTTTAAATAAGGTAACACCAAATTACTCTTTTTATTTCCTTCTAACATTCTTTTTTGCTTGGATTATGGTTTGAACAACTTCCTTTTGTAGAAAATCTTAGACGTTTTTTCTTTTGTTCATTCTCATCATCATCAAATTATCACCCCGTTTCCGTTCTTCTCCTTCGGCGTCGAATCCCAAGTCATATTCTCCGATGACAAAACTGACCTACGAAGGCAACAGACCTCCAAAGGCAACCGATTGATCTCCTTTTGTTCCGGTATACTTTCAGAATGGTTGGTCGCACAAAAGTATTTGTTTTGAAAAGCAGCATAAAAGGTTCGCATACCACTTGCACTTGGCTACCGACATTTGTTATTATGGAAAAAATTGCGTTCTTAGAGAATTATTGTTTAGTTTGTATTTTATTTAGTATTCTTAGAGAATATAGTTCTCTACAGACCAACACAAACTTATTCTTAAAGAATGCACAATTCATACTGCATGTGTAAATGTACGGAATATTATATATTGTGGTGTAAACGTTTATTGTTGCATTCCTTAAAATTCTTTGAGAATATACTCAAATATTCTTTGAGAATGTACCATTTTAATTGACAATTGAAAGTTACATTCGTTTCGTGGTTAATGCATTCTTCAAGATTTGTCATATGCATCATATATGCATTCTTTGAGAATATACTCAATAGTTAATGCATTCTTCAAGAATTTTCATATACACAATATATGCAGTGCAGTTTCTCTAAAAAAATAGTAAACTGACCAATACAAACTTATTTTTCCTAGAAGGCTATTTTTAAGCTAAAAAATAATATATAATTCAGAATAAACCACATACGTATTTCTGATGCGTAATTGAAACCCTTTCTACATTTTTAACATATAGAGAATGGTTGGTTTAAGAAGTATTGTACAAATTCTCCGAAAATTTGAATGAAACACAGTTAACCCAAAATACAGAAACAAATCTCTTTGAATCTAACAATATTCTTTAAGAATGAAATAAATATATGATAACGAACTGAAAAAAATGTTTTGAATGTTTGAACGTGTTGAATGAAATTCGAATTCTGATAAAATCTGAGAATTGATTTGATTTTATTTATATTAATTAATTTGACTTAGTTGCCTAATATGTAGGTAATATTTTAATTTCTCTCTCTTATTAAAATGTCATATTTACCCTTATAATTAATTAGGTCAATTATATTGTATATGTCATCCCATGATAATAATGTGTATCCTCAAATCACGGTCTTTCATTCTTTTAATCTAATGACAACAAATTGGTCCTACATTCACAAAATATTTAAGAATTTCATTTAATACTAACTATATATATATATATATATATATATATATATATATATATATATATATATATATATATATATATATATAATTTTCTTTGTCACTGTAAAAAGAAAAAATAATTAAGTCAAGTGAATTAAGTAGGTTAAATAGATTAAATGCAAGGAACAACAATGTTTTTTTTTTTAAAGTATTTTAATTTCAATTGGGAAGCTTTTCCAAAGATATTCATTTATTAAATCATATATGATTGTGGTACTTCAAACTTTTAGTAACAAATGAACGAATGATGTTATGAAAAAGAACACCCACGATTGGTGTTTCTAAATATAACGTTTTTAGGTATGATAAACTCTTATAATATTTGTAATCTTTGTGATTTGTTGAAAGCAAATAACAAAATGCTCTTAAAAAATGAAAAGGACAAGATGATGCTACGAAAAATTGTCTTTACATTGGTTTGGTTTGAGAAAATATGAAAATGTCATTTCCGTACATGATACGTTGTAAGAACAAAAAACTCATAAAAATGAAAAAGACAAGACGACACTAAGAAAAATTGTCTTTACATTGGTTTGGTTTGAGAAAAGGCGAAAATGTCATTTCCGTAAATGTTATGCTGTAAATAGATAAAAAGGGAAGCAATTGTTGTCATCATATACATGCATCAATAGCAAAAATTACAAATGAGGTACTTTTATAGGGATATCATATAAAGACCAATGGAAAAAGATGATCCATTACAATTCTTTGGATAGAAAATTCTCTTGTTTCAGTTGCTATCATGGATAAAAAAAATGTCGTCAACAAAAATTATATGGGTTAAAGGACAACATACATTTAAAAAGGGGATTGAAATTACAAGACATGTTAATAAATGAAAGGCATCATATAATAATTAAATAAATAAACTTACATTTCTATATCATTGAGTGCAAACCATTAGTAATGAAATTTGTGGCCCATCAATAGGAAGAAGAACAATGGTCAAGCCTGCTACAATTACCTAGGAACCCTATGAAGAACTCAATGGAGATTCAAATAATGAGACTCAGTGGCCTATTAACATCAGCGCAAAGAGTTACTACAGCCTTATTAACCTACAATGAAGTTGTCCTTGAACCCTATTGAAGAGAAGCTAAACATTTCACTGTGATCCGTGTACTAAATAGAGATGTAAGTAATAAATCAACAATTTCCCCACTTTGTGCAATAATTAACAAAGTAATTCATAGGGCCGTATTGTTCTCGAAGGTGTTGACAAGTTCAATAATTTAACCGACTCAATGTATTACCCTGATGGTGACTCGGTAAAAGACCTCACACTTGAGCATATTGAAAATGTAAATATTTTTTTAAAAAAGACGTTATGTTGACTTAACAACAGAAATGATGTTATGTTGATTTTTACCATATCGTTGTTATCCGACTTTCGGACGGATAAAACACTAGTTATTGTAGTCGTTTGCTTGATTTTCGCTTAAAACTTAAAAAAAGTTTATGAAAATCGATCAAATTCGATAATTAAAAGAATATAACTTGTCTATGAATAAAATATAACGTATGTGAATATGTGATCTATTTTGATATAATGATATAATATATTTTGGTGTAATTCATATTTGAATAATTAGATGGGGAATGAAACGTGTTCTTCTAATCTAATTATTACTAAAAACAGATAATAGAATAAGCATTTCTTTAAACAGACGTAGAAAACACAATCAATTATTATTGATTACAAAATAAAAATACTTCCGAAAACAAACATTCCGTTGGAAAAATATCGTTAAAATTTAGGAATCCTGCCATAACCTATTAGCACGAAACCATGGGACTCCACTGCAATTCCGCCATTAATATACCACCAAATCATGTCTTCAAATCCACGTTTCCTTCCAATTCCCTTCCTTTTCTCCTTCACCATCACATGTTCCATTTGATTCTTCCGGATTTCTCTCATTACTTTCTTCCGATCGAGATATTCTTACGGCTACTCCAAACCCTCCGACTTTAGGGTTGTTTTTGTTCGATTCGATTCGATTTTGATTTGATATCATTATCAATCGGAATGTCGCATGAAAACAGCGCTGGAGTTGCCCGGGTGAAGGTCGGGTTTGCCGACCACAAACCTGATTACGTAATCATGACGGAAGAGGAAGAATTGGATGACGACCGCGGCGGTGGTGTCGGTGTGGCTCCGTCGCCTTCTTCCCCCTCCGGGGACTGTACCAGCATTTGGTGGTCATTTTGGTGGTGGGGAAAACTTGTTTTCCTGGTCATATTCTTAGCTGTTTTAGGGATTTGTTTCTTCGCATGGATCGGTCCCTTTCTAATGGACAAGGTACGTTGATCCATCCACTGTTCATTACAATTACATTCAATTTTCTGAAATTCATCGTCAAAAAAGGTTCTCACGATTCAAAATCGTCAACATATAGCTGCTCAATAACCTTTTTTCATCCCAAATTATACTTATTTCTTGTCACTAAATCTTATAATTGTTCATAATTAATCATTATTGCTTAACTTACACTTCAGAGAACATTTAACTTATAATTCTTCATCCCTTCCACAATTCCCACCTTCCAAATTCTGTTAATTGTTGAACTCAGTACATTTATGTTCTTCATCTCTTCCACAATCCTTGTCTTTCAGGAGGTTATACCTATTTTAAATTGGGAAACCGAGACTTTCAGCAAGCCAGTGTTAGCAGTTATAATATTTGGTTCAGTGGCGTTATTCCCGACCTTATTCATACCATCTACACCGTCCATGTGGGTCGCCGGAATGAGTTTTGGTTATGGTTTGGGTTTCTTGTTGATAATCAGTGGAGTTACTATCGGTGTATCACTTCCTTATTTCTTGGGTTCCCTTTTCTACCGCAAAATTCAAGTAAGTATCCCAATATCAATTCAAACATCCACCCTTATTTAAGCTCATTAGGGTTTTCTTTTTGATGAAGGGGTGGTTAGAAAGGTATCCAAAAAAAGCATCGCTTATAAGATTAGCAGGTGAAGGAGATTGGTATGACCAATTTAGAGCTGTTATGTTATTAAGAATTTCGCCATTTCCATATGCTTTGTACAATTACTGTGCAGTTGCAACTGATGTTAAGTTTGTTCCTTATCTCTTTGGAACATTGGTTGGAATGGTGCCCGAAATATTTGTTGCTATTTACACGTAAGATTTCTCTTTCTTTTTTCAAGTACATTTTCTTTCTGAATAAAGCGATTGATCTATGGATAAATGAATTTTCAGGGGTATAATGATACGAACGTTGGCGGATGCTTCAAAAGATAAAAGATCACTTTCGGTCCTTCAAGTTGTATTTACAGTTGGTGGGTTTCTTTTAACGATTGCTACAACTGTAATTGTCACGGTTTATGCAAAAAAACGGTTGAGTGAGTTGCAACGAGAGGAAGAACAACTTTTATTGTTACAGTAGTAGTATCTTGTTGTTTCTCTCCCCTACAAGAAGTGTAAATAATTGATTTTTCCAATCTTTAAATGGCTCGACACCTATTCATTCATTTTTGTGCATCGTGCGTTTAGTACTGTGTTTGACATGCATTGGATTAGAACTGAGAGTGAGACTGATGTTAATGAGAAAAAAAAAAAAAAAAGTTGAACACGAACTTAGTCATTGACTTCCAATTTTGTGTCTAAATTTGAAGTTGCTTTTGATTGGATTATTCCTGAAACCCTTGAGGGTTCAAAAACTACTTACCGACATTGTCTAACATGATCCGATTCCATAATCAAAGTTATTGATTACGGAATTGGATTCTCTCTTTATCATTATACAATGTGACAAATGCATATACACAAGGACCAAGGACAAGACTTTTTAAGTATGTGTAAAAGAAGCCCAACTCCTCTCACGACTAGTTCCAAATCCAGAATTTGTACGCTCTTTGCGCTTTTGGTCTTCCTAAATTCACGCCTAACAGTCCTTGGTCTAGAGTTCAATTGAGCGTCAATTCTGGGCCGACAGACTTGACAAGCCTTAGGACTTGCCCTTGAAGTATAAGTTTCTCAGGGCGTGACTTGTAGGGTGTTATTTGGTCGGTTTAATTGTATTTTAGCTTATTTGGTTCAATTTAATACGTTCTTTTAACAATTTTATACTAAGCTTAAGTAAAGTGAATAAGGTTCAGTTTAATAGATTCTGGGTTATCCTGTTCGGTTTATCGAATAAACCAGATAAATTTTTGATTGTAGACTTTTCATCAAATAAGAACTAAAAAGGATGTGACATAAACCATCTTCAATTAAGGACTTAACATTCCTATTGGTAACATGCCTACGGTGTGATACATAGGTTGCTGAGAATACATTGTATGCAATAGGTTGTTTGATCAAACTTGATAACAATTTTAACCACAAAACAACAACAAAATCCATATGAGCTGGTCAAGAAATGGATAAACATAAGGAAAACAAACCCAAGTATAAAAAATAAAATCTATAAATGTTAATATAATGGTTTATTCGGATTATTCGATTTTACGAAAAAAATTTAACAAAACCCAAATCGAATAAATGTCTTTATTATCGGAAAACTGAATAACCCAAACCTTTATTTGGTAATAGGGTTTTAGTTTTTTGTCATACCCTATTGGCTCGGGTAGGGATTAGGATAGATAATAATCAACCCTAAGAAGTCAGACATTCTTGGATCAAAGTTGTTCTTCTTAATCTGATCTTCACTAGATATATTACTTTTACTTGAAAAGAATATAGATATATGTTTTCAATAAAAAACAATAATGGTGTAAAGATAACGACGAGTAGTATAAATTATTAGAGATTGTTATTTAAATTAAGAGAATAAATAGTAACCAAACTTTTTATCATAAACTTGGGTAAAAAAATTAGATATGGAAACAATCAACTTCAAACTGATGCAACATTTAAACAAATTAATAAAATCAAATAAGCATTTTTATGTTTAAGCCAACAACAAAACAAGACTGCCAAATAATGCAACTAGAAAGCCATAGATCGATGGCACTGTCAATTTGCTCGATTGTGAAACACTTGGAGCCGGAGCTGGGGTCATTGTCTGTGGTAAAACAGCAATGGCAAGCTTCATTTTTCTCAACTCGCAGTGCTTTCCGACACCACAAATGTACCATTTCATTCCCGAGGTCTTGAGTGGGATAACATCACGTCCACTTGTTAAGGTTCCATTCAATAATGGTGCGATATTGCATTGTTGGAAATTGTTGCCATCGACTTTCATCACATTGTGGGCACCGGGTGCATAATTGAATACTGCATCAAAAATATTAGTAAACTTCCGTTTCTTGAATGTCAATTATCATACAAAAAACCAACAACGATAAAGAGGAGGTAAGATGTAGACAGTCGTGCCTCCACCCAAGGGTAGAGAGACTGCTTCCATATACAAATGATCTCCAACATAAGAAACACATATGCAGAATAGTGAATAGGAGTGGAGGGGGGGGGGGGTGGATATAGAAGAAAACTAATAGTAGAAATAAAATAAAAGGAAAAAAAGAAAAGAACAAAAGTAAGAATGTAAGTACTTTACCAAAAACAGAAATGGGATAGAAATAATTAGATGGTTTAGAATCTAGGTTATGTAACGTACCAAGTGTATCACCAACGGTGAAAACTTTATCCTTAGCCCAAGCTTGATAATCAAAGTCAAGTGTCCAACCACTTCCGTCCCCAACTATGTATTCCTTCGCGGAGATTGAAGTGGCAAGAACAACAAGTGTTGCAATGAAGATGATGGTCGAATGGGATGAGGCCATTTTCGAAACAAAGTGGAGATATAAAATATGTTTTCTTGTAAAACCACCTAAAATGCTTTGTAATTTGCTTAGTGCGATGATATAGAAGGTACAAGATTGTCTCCTATTTATACATTAGTGAATGTAGAAGTTCAAAGTATGGAACCGGCAGTGGACGGCAATGGCATCGTGGATTTGGTCTTATTCCTATGTGTTAATTGCCGCACTATTATAAAAAAGGTTTAGTTTTTCTTCGCCTGTAATGTCAGTAAATCTTTTAATATACATCACTTACGCAAAGTATTTCCTTCGGAAAAAGTTTCATTGATTATAAAAGAGATGCAAAAGTAGAATTATTAGGTAGTTTCTTTTGCAATAGGTAAAAATTTTAAACGGTTTTTTTTTGTGAAAAATACTATATATATTGGTATCTTTTTTGTTTCAAAGTATTTTTTTGTTCATTTGCAGAAAGAGCGAGTATATAAAGTCTTCCGATACAATTTTGGAAAAATATAACTAGATTCAGTATATATTTTAATAAATTAAGACCTCATATGCAAAGTACATACAAGTTTTCTGAAAAGAAGACCCTTCTTCTGGTGTTTTGCATGGCTATATTGATGCAAAACGAAAACCATCCCCATTTTCATATGCTGTGTAATAATTATACGGAGGTACCTGATTTAAGTTTGTTCCTTACATATATCACTATTGTAAACAGGCGATTTCTTACGGCAAAATCTGTTAGTAATCGTCAGAAATGCTATATCGCCGGAAAAAAAAATCCGTCGGCAACGTATGTGTAAATTTTACGACATATTCCCAAAAGATTCAATATCAGTTTGCCGACAGGAATATCCATCGGTAATAACCAACTGATATTTGACAGAATAGGAATTTGAATTTTCTTACAGATTTCCGTTGGACATCTTCGTGATGGATTACTGCATTGTCTTACTCAGATTTCTCAGGAATTTTGTTTCTGATTAGTGACAGAATACCGTTACTAAGCTGTCAGTGGAGTTGCAGTTAAAAAGCGGTAAAAGTTCAATAACATCCAGAAAAAAATCCAATACATTAAACACCAAATCCATATCCCACAAACATAATAAACATAAATCTTAAAAAAATGTCTAATATAACAAACATAAAACTAGGATGAGCTATATGGGTTGCTCGTTGGGTTACTGCTTTAAATGAAGTACCTTAGAAGTTCATTCATTCGTTTTTGAAAAGATGCTTGTGATTGTTGCAACTCCTTACATGCCTTCGTTACCTTTCCATTTGCGTTTCCATTTCTTCCCATTCACTTACTAAAAGGGCTTACATAGATAACAAGACCTTTAGTTTATGATTTTGTACTGTAGCACGTGACCATCTCTTTTTACTATAACTAACTAGATCTTTATTTTTTTGGTGGACCTTCCAGGGGTAAATGATACGAACATCAGCAGACGCTTCAAAAGATCAAAGATCACTTTCAATCTTTCAAGTTGTAATTACAGTTGGCGGGTTTCTTTTAACGATTGCTACAACTGTAATTATCACGGTTTATGCAAAAAAACGGTTGAGTAAGTTGCAGCGAGAGGAAGAATAATTGTTATCGTTAAAATAGCAGTATCTTGTTGTTTCTCCCCTACAAGAAGTGCAAATAATTGATTTTTCCAATCTTCAAATGGCTTGACACCTATTCATTCATTTTTGTGCATCGTGTGTTAATGCCTGTATTTGACATGCATTAGTTTACAACTGAGAGTGAGACTTATGTTAACGAGACAAAAATTGTAATCTTATGACTAGAGACTCACTTTCTCGCTTTTGATCTCTTATTTGTGTAGAAGACGTGAATACCATCCTCATTGTCATCATCGAATTTTAATGTCTTATATTAGGTACCTGATTGAGATTTTTATGAGTATTGAAGGGGATTTAAATTATGCTAAAATACGAGCCATGAGGTGTGGACCAATATTTGTACAGATGGAATTGTTGGTATAAACACATAATTGAAAGAATTTCGTATCCTTTCCATTCGGGCAATCGAAAAAAAAAAAACAAGTGTGTTCGAATTTAGTCATTGACTTATGATTTCGTGTCTAAATTTGAAGTTGCTTTTGATTAGATTATTCTCGAAACTCTAAGAGTTGAAATACTACTTACCGACATTGTTAAACATGATCGAGTTCCATATCAAAGTTATTGATTATGGAATTGGATTCTCACTTCATCACTATACCGTGTAAGTTGTAACAAATGCATATACACAAGGACCAAGGACGGGTCTTTTTAAATATGTTTAAAAGAAGCCCGACTCCTCTCACGACTAGTTCCAAATCCAAAATCCGAATGCTCTTTAGGCTTTTGGTCTGTCCTAAATTCATGCCTAACAGTCCTTGGTTATGGTCCAGAGTTTAATCGGGCATCAATTCTTGACCGACTGACTTGACAAGCCTTAGGACTTGCCCTTGAAGTATCAATTTCTTAGGGTCCGGCTTGTAGGGTGTTATTCGGTCGATTTAATTGTATTTCAGCTTATTTGGTTCAGTTTAATAGGTTCTTTTAACAATTTATAACTAAGCGCAAGGAAAGTGAATAAGGTTCAGTTTAATAGATTCTGGGTTATCCGGTTCGGTTTATCGAATAAACCTGATGAATTTTTTATTGTAGATTTTTCATCAAATAAAACGTAACAAGGATGTGACATAAACCATCTACAGTTAAGGACTTAAACATTCCTCTTGATAACATGCCCACAGTGATACATAGGTTGATGAGAATACATTTTATGCAATAGGTTGTTTGCCCACAGTGATACATAGGTTGATGAGAATACATTCGATGCAATAGGTTGTTTGATCAAACTTGATAATGTTAACTAAATAATAACTTAAACTTATGCAATTTTAACCACAAACAAACACAAAATCCATATGAGATGGTCAAGAGATGGATAAACATAAGGAAAACAAACCCAAGTATAACAATAAAATCTATAAATATTAATATAATGGTTTATTCAAATTATCAGATTTTATGAAAAAATTTTAACAAAACGCAAATCTAATAAATGTCTTTATTACCGAAAAACCGAATAACCCAAACCTTTATTTGGTTTGGGTGGGTAATCCGGTTTTAGTTTTTGTGACAGTACCCTACTGGCTCAAGTAGGGTATGGATAGATAATAATTAAACATGTGAAGTTTGGACATTCTTGGATCAAAGTTGTTCTTCTTACTCTGATCTTCACTAGTTATATTACTTTTAGTTGAACATAATATAGATATATGATTTCAAGAAAAAACAATAATGGTGTAAATATAAAGAAGAGTATTATAAATTATTAGAGATCATTATTTAAATTAGAGATCATTATTTAAATTAATAGAATAAATAGTAACCAAACTTTTTATCAGAAACATACGTATAAAAAAAATAGATATGGAAATAATCATATTCAAACTGATGCAACATTTAAACAAATTAATAAAATCAAATAAGCACGGCTATGTTTAAGCCAACAACAAAACAAGACCGCCAAATAATGCAACTAGAAAGCCATAGATCGATGGTACTACCAATTTGCTCGATTGTGAAACAATTGGAGCCGGAGCCGGGGTCATTGTCTGTGGTAAAACAACAATGGAAAGCTTCATTTTTCTCAACTCGCAATGCTTTCCGACACCACAAATGTACCATTTCATTCCCGGGGTCTTGAGTGGGATAACATCACGTCCACTTGTTAAGGTTCCATTCAATAATGGTGCGATATTGCAATGTTGGAAATTGTTGCCATCGACTTTCATCACATTGTGGGCACCAGGCGCATAATTGAATACTGCATCAAAAATATTAGTAAACTTCCATTTCTTGAATGTCAATTATCATATACAAAAAAAACCCAACAACGATACCTAAATTCCTATAGGAATGAAGTAATTAGGAGGAAGTAAGATGTAGACAGTCGTGCCTCCACGCAAAGGTAGAGAGACCGCTTTCAAATACAAATGATTTCCAATATATGAAACACATATGTGAAATAGTGAATAAAAAGGGTGGGAGTGGGAGGGGGGAGGGGGGTATCGAAGAAAGCTAATAGTAGAAATAAAACTCAAAAGAAAAAAGAAAAGAACAAAAGTAAGAATGTAAGTACTTTACCAAAAACAGAATCGGATAGAAATAATTAGATGGTTTAAAATCTAGGTTATGTAACGTACCAAGTGTATCACCAACGGTGAAAACTTTATCCTTGGCCCAAGCTTGATAATCAAAGTCAAGTGTCCAACCACTTCCATCCCCAACTATGTATTCCTTTGCGGAGATTGAAGTGGCAAGGACAAGAAGTGTTGTAATGAAGATGATGGTAGAATGGGATGAGGCCATTTTCGAAACAAATTGGAGATATAAAATATTTTTCTTGTAAAAAAGGTGCAAGATTGTTGCCTATTAACTTGCTTAGTTCGATGATAAAAAAGGTACAAGATTGTTGCCTATTTATACATTAGTGAATGTGTAGAAGTTTAAAGTATGGAACCGGCGGTGGACGGCAATGACATTGTGGATGTTGTCTTATTCCTATGTGTTTAATTGCCGCACTAGTTATAAAAAAGTTTTAGTCTTTTAATATACAAGACTTACGCACAGTATTTCCTTAAGACAAAGTTTCATTCGTTTATAAAAGAGATGCAGGAGTAGAGTTATTAGGATAGATATTTCTTTTGCTGCGTCGTCGCCAGAGATTTTACTACAAGACTACAAGTAGATTACCTTTTGTAATATACTAATAAATGAATTGTTAAATTCAAGATAAATCAACATAAAAGGGCCGACTGGTCAACCAACCGGATCCTACCCGGCTACCCGTTTTAACCCCATTAAAAACTACTTAATTACCGTAGGGATTGGGTAAGTGGTCAAATGGGTAAAAATTTTAGGAAGGGTCGAGAGAAATTATTATTTTAGACTTTTAGTAGGAGACTCTTTTGGTTACCTTTTTAAATTTGGTTTCCGTTTCTTTTTGAGCCAACCTTTCTATCTTTACATATTTGACTTGTTTTTCTAACCGTGATAGCAACATATTCAGGTTATGATTTTATACCGTAGTATTTGACCATCTCTTTTTACTATAAATAACTCGATCTGTATATTTTTTGATGGATTTTTCAGGGGTATAATGATACCGAGCGTTGGCAGACGCTTCAAAAGATCAACGATCACCACTTTCAATCCTTCAAGTTGTAATTACAGTTGGCAGGTTTCTCTTAACGATTGCTACAACTGTAATTGTCATGGTTTGCAAAAAAATCGGCTAAGTGAGTTGCAGCGAGAGGAAGAACTACTTTATTGCTACAGTAGTAGTATTTGTTGTTTCTTCCTTACTAAGAAGTGTTAATAATTGATTTTTCCTATCTTTAAATTGCTCGATACCTATTCATTCATTTTTTTGTGCATCGTAGTGTATTTGATATGCATTAGACTAGAACTTAAAGTGAGACCGATGTTAATGAGATAAAATTACAATCTTATGTCCCAACCGAAAAAGATGGAATAAGACTTGTTTTCTCACTTTTGATCTCATGTTTGTGTAGAAGACGTGGATACCATTCTCATTGTCATCATTGAAATAGCCCTACAAACCTTATTAATGTTTGTGAAATTTTAGTGTCCTATTTTAGGTAATTGAGATTTATATGAGTATTGAATGGGATTTAGATTATGCTAAAATACGATACATGAGGTGGAGACCAATATTTGCATGGATGGAACTGTTGGTATAAATGCATAACTCAATGGATTTCATATCCTTCACATTCAGTCAAAACAAGCCAAGTGCGAATTTAGTAATTGACTTTTGATTTCGTGTCTAAATTTAAAATTGCTTTCGGTTGAACTACTCCTGAAACCTATGTAGCTACAGGTTGAAATACTACTTACTGTTACAGACGTTGTCTAACGTGATCCAATTCCACAATCAAAGTTATTGGTCTTTCAATTTCGTGTAACAGTCCTTAGTCTTTCAATTTCGTGTAACAGTCCTTGGACAAAACAAGCCAAGTGCGAATTTAGTAATTTGTCCTAAATTCACGTCTAACAGTCATTGGTCTTTCAATTTCGTGTCTAAGTTTGAATTGCTTTTGATTGGATTATTCTTGAAACCCTTGAGGGTTGAAATACTGCATACTAACATTGTCTAACATGATCCAATTCCAAAATCAAAGTTATTGATTACGGAGTTGGATTCTCACTTTATCACTATACAGTGTAACAAATGCATATACACAAGGACCAAGGACGGGCCTTTTTAAGTATGTGTAAAAGAAGCCCGACTCCTCTCACGACTAGTTCCAAATCCAAAATTCATACGCTCTTTGGGCTTTTGGTCTGTCCTAAATTCACGCGTAACAGTCCTTGGTCCAGGCGTTAATTCGGGCCGACGGACATGACAAGCCTTAGGACTTGCCCTTGAAGTTTCAATTTCTTAGGGCTTGGCTTGTAAGGTGTTATTCGGTCGGTTTAATTGTATTTCGGCTTATTTGGTTCAATTTAATAGGTTCTTTTAACAAATTTATACAAAGGGTAAGTAAAGTGCATAAGGTTTGGATTAATAGATTATAGGTTATTCGGTGGTTTATCTTTCAATTTCGTGTCTAAATTTGAAGTTGCTTTTGATTGGATTATTCTCGAAACCCTTGAGGGTTGAAATACTACTTACCGACATTGTCTAACATCATCCAATTCCATAATCAAAGTTATTGATTACAGAATTGGATTCTCACTTTATCACTATAAAGTGTAACAAATGCATATACACAAGGACCAAGGACGGGCCTTTTTAAGTATGTGTAAAAGATGCCCGACTCCTCTTATGACCAGTTCCAATCAAAATTCACACACTCTTTGGTCTGTCCTGAATTCACGCCTAACAGTCCTTGGTCCAGGCGTCAATTCTGGGCCGACGGACTTGACAAACCTTAGGACTTGCCCTTGAAGTATCAATTTCTTAGGGGCTAGCTTGTAGGGTGTTATTCAGTCGGTTTAATTGTATTTCAGCTTATTTGGTTCAATTTAATAGGTTCTTACATAAATTCTATACTAAGCGTAAGTAAAGTGAATAAGGTTCAGATTAATAG
Source organism: Cichorium intybus (assembly GCA_023525715.1). NCBI lineage: Eukaryota > Viridiplantae > Streptophyta > Magnoliopsida > Asterales > Asteraceae > Cichorium > Cichorium intybus. The sequence continues at coordinate 24,196,076 of CM042017.1, read as the reverse complement.
ATTCTGGGTTATCCGGTTCGGTTTATCGCATAAACAAGATAAGTTTTTTATTGTAGAGTTTTCATCAAATAAAAACTAAAAAGGATGTGACATAAACCATCTCAATTAAGAACTTAAAACATTCCTATTGGTAACATGCCCACAGTGATACATAGGTTGAGGAGAATACATTGTATGCAATAGGTTAACTAAATAATTACTTAAATTTGTTCAATTTTAACCACAAAACAAACAAAAAATCCACATGAGATGGTCAAGAAATGGATAAACATAAGGAAAACAAACCCAAGTATATCAAATAAAATCTATAAATGTTAATATAATTGTTCATTCGGATTATTAGATTTTATGAAAAAAAAACTAACAAAACCCAATTCGAATAAATGTCTTTATTACCGGAAAACCGAATAACCCAAACCTTTATCTGGTTTGGGTAGGTAATCAGGTTTTAGTTTTTTGTGACAGCCTACTGGCTCGGTAGGGTATGAATAGATAATTATCAAACCCGAGAAGCCGAACATTCTTGGATCAAATTTGTTCTTTTCTTACTCAGATCTTGACTAGTTATATTACTTTTAATTGAAAATAATACAGATATATGTTTTCAAGAAAAAACAATAATGGTATAAAGATAAAGACGAGTATTATAAATTATTAGAGATTGTTATATAAATTACGAGAATAAATAGTAACCAAACTTTTTATCATAAACTTGCGTAAAAAATTAGATATGGAAATAATCAACTTCAATTGATGCAACATTTAAACAAGTTAATAAAATCAAATAAGCATTGTTATGTTTAAGCCAACAACATAACAAGACCTCCAAATAATGCAACTACAAAGCCATAGATCGATGGTACTGCCAATTTGCTTGATTGTGAAACACTTGGAGCCGGAGCCGGGATCATTGTCTGCGGTAAAACAGCAATGGCAAGCTTCATTTTTCTCAACTCGCAGTGCTTTCCGACACCACAAATGTACCATTTCATTCCCGAGGTCTTGAGTGGGATAACATCACGTCCACTTGTTAAGGTTCCATTCAATAATGGTGCGATATTGCATTGTTGGAAATTGTTGCCATCGACTTTCATCACATTGTGGGCACCGGGTGCATAATTGAATACTGAATCAAAAATATTAGTAAACTTCCATTTCTTGAATGTCAATTATCATACAAAAAAAAAACCCGACAACGATACCTAAATTCCAATAGGAATAAAGTAATTAGGAGGAGGTAAGATGTAGACAGTCGCGCCTCCACCTAAGGGTAGAGAGACTGCTTCCATATACTAGTGATCTCCAACATATGAAACACATATGCGGAATAGTGAATAAAAAGGGTGGGAGTGGAAAGGGGAGGGAGGATATAGAAGAAAGCTAATAGTAGAAATAAAACTCAAAGGAAAAAAATGAAAAGGACGAAAGTAAGAATGTAAGTACTTTACGAAAAACAGAATCGGATAAAAATAATTAAAATGTTTTAAATCTAGGTTAGGTAACATACCAAGTGTATCACCAACGGTGAAAACTTTATCCTTGGCCCAAGCTTGATAATCAAAGTCAAGTGTCCAACCACTTCCGTCCCCAACTATGTATTCCTTTGCGGAAATTGAAGTGGCAAGAATAACAAGTGTTGCCATGAATATGATGGTCGAATGGGATGAGGCCATTTTTGAAATAAATTGGAGATATAAAATATTTGTTCTCTTGTAAAACCACCTAAAATGCTTTGTAATTTGCTTAGTGCGATGATATAAGGTACAAGATTGTCTCCTATTTATACATTAGTGAATGTAGAAGTTCAAAGTATGGAACCGGCAGTGGACGGCAATGGCATCGTGGATTTTGGTCTTACTCCTATGTGTTAATTGCCGCACTATTATGAAAAAATGTTTAGTTTTTCTTCGCCTGTATGTCAGTAAGTCTTTTAATACATGACTTACGCAAAGTATTTCCTTCGGACAAAGTTTCATTGTTTATAAAAGAGATACACAAGTAGAATTATCAGGTAGTTTCTTTTGCAATTGGTGAAAATTTTAAACGGTTTTTTGTGTGAAAAAGACTGTATACTTTCTCTTTTTACAAATAAGTCTTTTTTATTCAATATTGTTAATGTATAGATTATGTATAATTTGTAGCCCACTTAGTGTTTAGCCCATTGCTCAGGCCCTATTGGCATCTCTTTGTATATATGTAACGTGTTTCGTATTTTGAGCAATCAAGGAAATCATTCCTCAATATGGTATCAGAGCTGATCTGATTTCTCTCACTCAAATCTCTCCCCAATCACCTCTCCTTCCCGATCTCGATCACCCTCTCCCTTCCGGCGTTGCCCTAGCCGTCGGCGCCGTCTCCCTTTGCAACACCTGTCCGACGCCTCCTTCTCCTTCTTCTCATCGATCATGGCTGCTGCTAGACCCAATCAAGCAACACCACACAAAGCCTTTACCGTTGCTAACATCAAAGCTCACGTCCCCATCCTCCTGGATCTCTCGAGAGGCACAACTACGACATATGACGTGAATTTTTCACCACACACTGTGAAGCCTACGACACCTTGGATCATATTGATGCCTCACATGATGATCCTCACCCGCGTCCCACCGATCCCGAATGGAAGAAGGTGGATGCTGCGGTCAAGACGTGGATCTACATGACCCTCTCTCAAAACCTCATCAACACCGTGCTCAAAACCAATGTCTCTGCTCGTCAACTATGGCTCAACATTGAGAAACTATTCCGGGACAAAAAAGATTGACGTATCATGTAACTCGATAGTGAAATCCGATCCATGACAATGGGGGACCTCTCCGTCCACGCTTACTGCACCAAGATCCAAAACATTGCGGATCTTCTCGAAAAATTGGATGCTAACTCCAAGATCTCGGACAAACACCTCGTCGTTTACACTATTAATGGCCTCTCTCCTCGGTTTGACAACATTACGGCCATCCTCCGACACCGGAATCCATTTCCCACCTTTTCGGAGACCCGTTCTATTCTTGCACTTGAAGAATCCCAGTTTAATAACCTGCGGTCAACTACTACTACGGGTGCTCATTCCGATAATTCCTTTTCCCCCACGGTTCTTCACACTGACAACAACCGGCGCTACGACCGCCGGAATAACCGCCGGCAGCCTCAACAGTCACACACCGCCACCCTCGGAATCTCCGCCCGAACCCGTTCCTCCTATTCCTCCTCATCCTATGACCACTCGCTCTCGAACCGGGATTTTAAAACCCATACAACGCCTCAACCTTCATGTCACCAATCTATCCCCCATCCCACGGTCTCACTTACAGGCATTACAGGACCCAAATTGGCTAAAAGCAATGAATGATGAACATAATGCTCTTATGACTAACGGTACTTGGCAGCTTGTTCCAAGACCCCCGGGGTCAATATTGTGCGCTCCATGTGGCTTTTTCGCCACAAGTTTCATGCAGATGGCAATCTTTCTCGCTACAAAGCGAGACTTGTTGCTAATGGTCGTAGTCAACAACAAGGGGTAGATTGTGATGAAATATTTAGTCCGGTTGTCAAACCGGCTACCATTCGCACGATTCTCAACATTGCCGTATCTCGACAATGGTCCATACATCAACTTGATGTGAAAAACGCCTTCCTGCACGGTCAACTCCAAGAAAATGTGTACATGCATCAACCCCCGGCTTCCGCGATGCACAGTTCCCCAGCCATGTCTGTCTCCTCAAGAAGTCTCTTTACGGTCTCAAACAAGCACCACTGGCATGGTACCATCGGTTCACCCAACATGCCACTACCATCGGTTTCCGATAGAGCCGTACCGACACCTCACTCTTCATTCTTCACACCTCGACCGCGACAGCTTTTCTTCTCCTATATGTTGATATTGTCCTGACGGCTTCTACAACCACACTCCTCCGACATATCATCACTCAGCTTAGTCATGAATTTGCAATGACTGACCTTGGTGCATTGAATTATTTTCTGGGTATATCTGCTACTCAATCATCCACAGGCTTATTTCTCTCTCAACAAAAATATGCCACAGAAATCCTGTAGCGTGCCAACATGCTAAACTGCAACCCGTGTCGCACACCTGCGGAACCAGTTCACAAACTTGATTCCACGGGACAACCGATTACCAACCCATCTCTCTATCGGAGCCTAACCGGTGCTCTCCAGTACCTAACCTTCACCAGGCCCGATATCGCTTTCGCGGTTCAACAAATCTGCCTTCACATGCATGATCCCCGGGAACAACATTTACATGCTCTCAAGCGTATTCTATGCTACCTACGGGGTACTCTTGAACACGCCTTGCACATCCACGCCTCCCCGACATCAGAACGCCTCCCCGACATCAGAATTGATTGCTTACTTGGATGCCGATTGGGGGGATGCCCCACAACACGCCGCTCTACATCAGGGTATTGTGTTTTCCTCAGAGACAATATTCTATAATGGTCATCTGAACGTCAAATGGTCGTCTCCAGATCGAGTGCCGAAGCCGAATACCGGGGCGTCGCAAATGCGGTTGCCGAAGCTAGTTGGATCCGCAATCTCCTGTGCGAACTACACTGCCCCACCAACAAGGCAACTATTGTCTACTGTGACAACATCAGTGTCGTCTACATGTCGGCCAACCCGATCCACCACCAACGCACGAAACACCTAGAAATTGATATTCATTTTGTTCGTGATCAGGTTGCTCGGGGCCAAGTTCGTGTTCTTCATGTTCCATCAAGCGCCCCATATGTCGACATCTTCACCAAAGGCCTGTCCACATCTCTATTCAACAATTTTCGGTCCAGTTTAAACGTCCGATCTCCTCTCTCGTTAAAACTACGGGGGGATGTTAATGTATAGATTATGTATAATTTGTAGCCCACTTAGTGTTTAGCCCATTTCTCAGGCCCTATTGGCATCTCTTTGTATATATGTAACGTGTTTTGTATTTTGAGCAATCAAAGAAATCATTCCTCAATAAATATCTAGTCCTTTACTACTTATAACATTCGAAAACTTATGAAATGTTTGAAGGCGACATTGAAGTATCTGAAGGCGAGAAGGAGTAAAACATTTTATATGTATATTTGAGTCGTTGTAATCAAATATGACTCGTTGAAATAAAATTATACTTGTTACTTATATGTTGTAATTATTAGTGTACCCTTTCGCCCAAGGGACATCGTAGGAGAACAATGTCGGGGACAGGGTGAGAATCTTCCGTTGTTTACACCCTTTAAGTGTTGGTTCTTCGGGGGATAGATCTATTTTCAAAATCTATGAAAAAGAGAGATCCCTAAATCTCCATTTGAAAAAAGAGATGAATGAATAAGGCGAAGCTATCTAAAGGAAGGGCGCTAACGATCAAGAAAATGGATGCGCTAACGCACAAAGGATTTCCCTTCTTTGATAGAGGCTCGCTTCTTCAATTTATTCAGCTTGCTGAGTTTCATTAAATGGCACTGCATTTCATATTTTATTTCTATATTATATATCTTATAATTTTTCAGGCTAGATGAGATTCTTCTTTTGGATCACTATCACGTACTTGATGGTTGATGTCATGGGCCATGATGGAGATGGTCATGGCGATCCACCACCTCATTTTGTTGGAGACGCTAGCCAACATGAGTGGGATGGTAAGTTTTATTAATATTTATTTATTTACCATATTTATTATTTTATTGTAAATTATCATGAATAATATTTTTTAATTATACGTACAACTATACCCCCGTAACGAAGAGGCATGAGGAAAAACCTTAACCTCTTTAAGTCATATGCAACCAATGACGACTAGCCTCCACCATTAGCTTGGGACAGACTTGCCACTCACACTCCGGTTTGTAAAGTGCATGACGTCTTCATCGAGGAGGTTGGCGACTATGGCGATACATCCCGTTAAACATACCATTATGGAAAAATATTCCATAATATTTCAGAAGTTGAGAAGAATGCCATGTGGGAGCATTTTCGGGTAAATATATTTATATAAGTATATTTCATTAGTTTATTTATGATTGCTTTTTTACTTGTCCAACTTTTTTTTAGTTGTAACCATACTTTGACTCTAATGATCCTGAGGAAAAACGTTTATGGGAGGGCCTTGGTATCAGATATCGAAAAGTTATAAACCTGGAAGTTTGGTACTTCGTGAATTTGATACTTTGGATTATTTTGTAGTTAGATCCTCTTGACTGTTTGTTTAGCAACCTGAATAAAAGGATAAACTTAAGGAGTTCATTCTAAAGTTGCAAGAAGATGATAATAACGAGGGGAACGAGGATGACAACGGTAGTAGTGACGAGTAGTTTATGTTTTATTTAATATTTTGTAGTAAGATATTCTTAACCGTTTTGTATAATTGTTTGTGTTTTTTGGAAAATATAAGTGTTTTTTTATTTCTACAATTGCCAAATTTTTTGCAATAGTTGAACTGATTAAGCTGCTTATTAAGGATGTAATGCATTTAAAATAAAGACAAAACTTCATAAATGGTCCCTGTGGTTTCATAGGATATCAACTTTAGTCCCTAACTTTCAAAAATCTCAAGGATAGTCCTTGTGGTTTAAAAACCTTTCTTAAATGGTCCCTCCGTCAACTTTTGACCGTTAAATACATAACAGAGGAGGGCAAAATGGTCCTTTCCATAGCAGGGACTATTTGTGAATATTATTCTTTTAGTTTCTTTTTCATTTTTTTTTCATTTTTTCATTTTTCGTTTTTCTTTTTTCTTTTGCCTTTTTAATACATTTCAGATTTCATAGCAGGACCTGAATTTCACATTTTACGACTCCAATTTCACCAAAAAATTCATCAATTTCCCAGAACTCTATAATCGCTAATGGCGATGGAAACGAACTTCGTCAAGCATTTCACGATGATCTGCAGAACGACAACGGAGAGAAAAGAAGCACGGGGGAAGCAGAGATGGAGTCGATTGAGAGGATATTCGAGAGTAAGAAGGTTCCGCCATGGCAGAACCAGCTTACACTTCGCTGTGAGATTTATTTTGGGGATTCTGTTTCACATTCATCGTTATGTTTCTAATAAAGTTTCTTATCGCTAGGTTAGGAGGGGGACTGTGCGACTGAGTCTCCCTTCCACATTTCAATCCCGTCTTCATGTTTCTGTCGATCCCACGCAGCAATCAGAGAGACGGCGACGGCGACAGGAGGAAGAAGACGACGAAGGTTGCAGATGAAACCGAAGCGATCTCGAAAGCTTGGATATGTGCAGGTTCAATCAATTCTTTCTGAAACAAATAAACCGTCTTCAACAAACCGCTCAACCCCTTTTCACTTTGTAGCAGTTTTGTGTAAAGTCTGATCAGAAATCGAGATAGTGGGATAGAGATATTACAAGATAGAGGGACTAAACCGAGATGGCGACAAAGTGATTTCAAGATTTCAAGCCCGACCATGGCACAGACCGGCAGCGTGAAGGAATTTGGTGGGCGGCAGTGGACTCCGACGGCGGCAGGTGGACTCCCACCCCACCCTCCGGCTCTCAAACCTCAGACTTCTGAAATCAACTTCTGATATACGACTCGTGTCACCGCTATCGGCGCTGTCTCCATGGTCTTGTTCCAGGATTATGTACAGGCTTTCTCCCGTGGCGGTGGCGAAGGTGATTGATGCATTAGAAGTTGATTTCAGAACTGCTATACCGATGATGACGATCGAGGGAAATAGAGGCGATGTTGTGGAAGGCTGCCGACTCCATTGCAATGGATTTGGGTTTCAATTTGGATTTGGATTCGAAGAGAAATTTGGATGTTTAACCGTGGGAAGAAGGCTACCTGTTGTGGATATGAGCTGTATTTGGGTTTCAATTTGGATCTGCAATAACAAATTGCTGTCGTTGAATCAAAAATTAATTTGGTTGATCGATAAATGATTTGGAAACAATTAATTGGACGAATTTCTGTAGTTGATGAATTTTATCTTCCATGATGGAGAACGAGGATGAAACTATCTAGGGTTGTCGTCGATTCAAGCTGTTTTCGGTGCCGTCGATTTAGGTGATTTCTCCCGAGCGAAGAAGACGAGAGAGAAAGGTGGGTTAGCTAGGTTCTTGTTATTTAATACAAAATTTTAAAATTATATATTAAAAAGAAAAAGAAAAAAACTTAAAGAGTGATATTCATAAATGGTCTCTATTATAGAAAAAGACCATTTTGTCCTCAACTGTTATGTATTTAACGGTCAACACTTAACGGAGGGACCATTTATATAAAGTTTTCAAACCACAGGGACTAGTCTTGAGGTTTTTAAAAGTTAGGGACGAAACTTGATATCCTGTAAAACCACAAGGACCATTTATGAAGTTTTGTCTAAAATAAATAAAGCTAAAAAATACTATAAGGGGTGACACAATTAGAAGCGACACATACCAATAGTGGCAACACCATTAGTGACGGCACCTTTAGCAATGATAAATACATATTGGCGACACTATTAGCAACGATACCTTTAGCGACGACACCTTTAGCAGCACATTTGTGGAATGGTGACAAGGCTTTAGCGGCAACATGTCACCGCTAATACCATTAGGGGCTACATGTTAGGGTATTAGGGTCGACATATGTTGCCGGTAATACCACTTAACGTTGTATGACATCCAAAGGAAATTAGAAAAATGATCTAAAACTGAATATAATATTTTATTCTACTTAAACTAGTAACGAGATATGTCTATACATCATAATGAACGATATCGGCGTTTAAAAGCAAAATGTCTTTTAACTACAGCGATTATATGCATGTTCAAATTTGAATTAGACTTGGAATATGTTTGACATATTTACAAAAATTGATCATATCATTTTGTGTAGTATTACAGTATTAGTATTGAAAAAGTCTGTGCTGATTATATGCTTTAAATACTAGAAACACTTGAATTTGAAGTACTAAAAGGTAGGCGGACATATATCTTTGCCTGGTTAACAAGCTTTGCAAGACATATCACGTTTGGCTTTATTAAATGTGATAAATTTTTTAGAAACTAGAGTTTAAAAAGCTTATAACAATTGGAGGAAGTTATAGATACTTTTCCATACTTTGTATCCAGAGTACTTCATTTAATGAAAAAGACATATATGGTAGAATCGTAACCATAGAATACGACCCGAATCGAAATGCATACATTTGTCTCATACACTATAGGGATGGTGAGAAGAGATATATTTTACATCCATAATTGGAGATACCATTGTTTCTGATACAGAAGTTCCTATAAAAATGGGAAATGCCCTACCTTTGAGTGCGGTTTGAACTATTGATTTACGTAATTGGAAGTAACCAATTAGGTTTACGACGAAACCTAGAAATCGATCACTGATCCAATTTGAGTAGAATTAGCCAAAGGTGCAGGTGCCATAAAAATTAAAATTTAAAAACTTCCAAAAACTGTGTGCGACATGGCCTAAAAATGAATCAATTTCAATATGTAACTATATGTACGTTAAAAAAAAATCCTTGATTAGGACCAAATTTAGTATGTCATTGCCGTCTATAGCCGGTTCCACACTTTCCACATCTACTTTAGTTCCAAAACTGTATAAATATTCAATAATCTTGTGGCTTCTATTTCATCTTTTCAACGAACTAAGCATATTTGAAAACATCTGTAGTGGGTATCAAAGAAATATCTATTAAAATTTCGAAATTATTTCAAATATGGCCTCAGCCCCATCGACCATTGTCTTCATCGCAACACTTATAGTTCTCACGACTTCAATCTCTTCCATGGAATACATTGTTGGGGATGAAGGTGGTTGGAATCTCAAAGTTAATTATACAACGTGGGCCAAGGATAAGGTTTTCTTCGTTGGAGATACACTAGGTACGTCACATTTCTAGATTTGGTCAGTTTATAATATCGCTTTCCTGAATTCCGCGTTTAATATTATGATTTCTATTAAATTTTCTTGATGCAGTATTCAATTATGCACCTGGTACACACAACGTGATGAAAGTCAATGGCACCGGTTTTCAACAATGTATTGTTACATCTTCGAATGGAACCTTGACAAGTGGACGAGATGTCATTTCCCTTCAAACCCCGGGAAGGAAATGGTACATCTGTGGTGTTTTAAAGCATTGCGAGTTGGGAAACATGAAGCTTGTCATCACCGTTCTACCACAAACAATGGCTCCCGCTCCAAGCTCACAAGATACATCCGCGTCGACCAAAATAGCAGTACCAACAATTTATGGCTTTGTAATTGCATTGTTTGGCAGTATTTTGTTGCTCGTGGTTTAACATGTTGTGTGTAAGGCTTACAATATTGATTATTTGACGTTCTTAATATTTATGTTTGTACCTTATTGAACTTCGTTTTTTTTTTTTTTTTTTTTGGTTCTTTTTTTTTTTAATTTTCGATATTCAAAGTCCTCAACAAATAGAAATTCATATCGAGATATAAAGAACAAACCTTTTCTTTCATGATTACAACTCCTCTGGATTCACAATGTGAATCTCAATAATTTACTTATAATATTTTTAGTATTTCAACATTTTAACCATTTATAATATATTTTCTAAGATTTAAAAATTAGTTTACTCACATTCACTAGAAATTATCTCAGATTCACATGTCAATGTCATATAACATTGTGAATATCAACAGTGAATACACTACAATTTAGATTCACATGTGAATCTCAACTAGCTGATATTTTAAAAAAATTATTATTTTTTACATCAATATGGATGTCTATTTGTAGAGGAGAAAAATATATGAATTTACATATATTCGGAATTTTTCAATGATAAATAAGGCCTAAGAGTTAGATAAAATGAAAAAAAACAAAGTGAGAATTTTGTAATATGGTACATGTACGTGCACCATAACTTGAGTAATCGTATGGATGAGATTAATCTTGCGGTACCATGGTTTAAGTTAGTCATTTGATAAACGTATATATATATATATATATATATATATATATATATATATAGTTAGTATTAAATACATTTGGTAATTATTGTGTGATTGTGAGACCAATTATAGACCATTGGATTGAAAAAACGTGTGGCTTTGATGATAGTGGCAATTCTGTAAATAAAATGAAAGAAAATTTAATTGACTGATTAAAAACGTGAGAATAAGGGTATAAATGTCAATTAGTTGTGCCTATAAATTAGGAATGAATTATGTTAAAACAAAAGGCTACGATCAGTTACGACAATCAGTTACGTAAAAAAAAGAACATTACAATTATCTTCTTCTTCCAAAAAACAAATCAGTCATGTAAGAGTGCATCGATGAAGGAGCACAGTGATTATTGTTGAAGTAAAGCTGCATTCTCGGAGAATGAACGTGTAAAACAAAGAAGAAAAGATGCATTCTCGGAGAATGACGTGTAAAATTCATTTTTGAAGAATTGTTTTCTGGGTTAGGAGTTTTGCAACATTGTTCATGAGTGAATTATAAGTATTTTTGCATATATATTCTCAGAGAATGGTATGCTAGTAAAGAATCTGTAAAGAAAAAAGGAAGCTGGGAAAAGAAGAATACTGCATTCTTAGAGAATGTGTTGTGTTATATAACAAAAAGAAGAATACTAAATTCTTAGAGAATGCAAACACTATGATACAGAAACTAAACACAAAAACAGGAAAAATGAGAAAAGGGAATACGGGAAAGAAAAACCTCATATTCTCTGAGAATGTCTCATTCTCTAAGAATGCCCCATTCTCTGAGAATGCATTCTTGGAGAATGTAAACTAAAAAAAATTGATCTGCTCACACTTTGTCTTCCCCTGTCGTCCATCTTCGGTGAAGCATTTCATCGAACATGTTAAAGGCATGTTCAAATAGAACTTGATTCAATCGCAATCTGAACCCAACGTAAACCTTCCGTCGATGCAATCGGTTGCTGAACCTTAAATTGTCGGTTGCAGCATGGATGCGGGCTCGATTAGCTCTTTTTTTTGCAATTGTCGGTTCCACCGTCTTTCTCTCTCTGGTTTGCGACATCTACGAGGATTGCGGCATGGATGTGGTCAATCGACGGCGAGTTGGCTGATCATCGGTGGGCAATCGACGGCAATCCACCACTGAAGAAGCGATTTTGTTGCCGGTGGTGGTCGACGGTGGTGGATTTGGTCCCTGTGGTCGCGATTTTGTTGCCGGTGGCTAATTAGGGCTTGATAGATCTTCGCGTATAAGAAGGGAAGAATAGGAGAGAGAGAGGGTTAAATGTACCATCATACCCCTTAAAAATGAGTGGACCACATTAGTCCTACAATCTCACAGTATTTAGCAAATATATTTGAACATATATATATATATATATATATATATATATATATATATATATATATATATATATATATATATATATATATATATATATATATATATATATATATATATATATTCAAATACAAACCACACGTATTGTGTGAATGTAGGACCAATTGAGGTCCAATCATTTATAAGGGCATGAAGGTAAATTGACATAATTATTAATTAATTATATTTAAAGTTTATCCCCTAATTAACATCATTTATTAATTATCTCCTAGTTTTTCTCCCTTCTCTCTATATATCCCGCTCTCTCACTCTCGTTTCTTTTTATGCGGATGCCCTATCAAACCCTAAGCATCCATTATCATCCTTCCGCCATTTTTACTCTACCGGAAATCACCCGCTCACTGCCGTCATTTATTGCCTTCAACCGCTCAACGCACTATTTCTTGCCTTTAACCGCATATGTAAAAGAGATATTAAAGGGTTGGCCAACATTGGTGTGGTCAAAGCGCATGGAGGTCTGATTACATGTTTGAAAGCTTCGTCGAACTTTGTTGGAGGTGGGTTTCATACACGCTATATTTTACAACTAGAACATACTTGATGTTTGTGAAATATTATTATTGGTTATATATAGGTGTCTTTCGTTTTCCCTGATACAAAATTTATGTCTAATTTTTTTTTTATCATTATGTTAAAAAAATAGCAATTCTATGTGATATAATTCAATCGGCCCATATTTGTACGTGAGCGACCCTTGTATCCCCAACCGCCGGCAGACTGATCATGCACTAATTCGTGATATAGTTGAATCAGCCCATATTTGTACAAATTTTGGGATGTTTTTTTTAACATACAGTGTGCACATGATTCGTCCAGTGGAACACGAAGCCGACAGACCGATCACGCATAATCCTTCTCTCTCGCTATGCTTCTTTCTTTCTCTCGGTTACTATTTGTATTTTGGTTTAATTGCAACCCAATTTGCCACAAAGTCGGGAATAAGAACCGGAAGCAGCAAAATAACTATTTGTATATATTTTGGTTTAATACGGTCGGCCTCACAATGAAAAAAACTGCATATAACTATTTTCGTAGTTTATTGGTTGTATGAAAGTAATTGATATTGGAATATGTTTCCGTAGAGAATTCATTATTATTTTATAGTCGTTTTGTGATTACGTCTATGATGCCTAATTCTAGACGCCGACGGTGGTCTCCGATGCCTAATCAAAACGTTTCAAATATTGATAGGTTATTCTTTAAGAATGAAAGTCTAAAATTAGAGTATTCTTTAAGAATAAAGGCTGAAAAAAGAGACACTGATAGTTCAAGAATGTTGCAGAACTGATGGTTCAAGAATGTCACTTTGTGAAGAACAATATGAGGTGATGATTCGATCTCGCTCAAGAACACATCGAGTGTGTGTGCGCGACTTAGCAGAGGCTTTCCAGTACTCCGATTTTGATTCCATTAAATCCAAATATCTATGTTCGATTGAAGCCACAAGCAGGCAAAATATGTGGACATGAATCTGATACTAGACCTCATTGTGAAGGATCTCATTGTGCAAGGTATTTTCGGTATTCATAATATTCGACATCAATAAACCGGATTATTAATGTTTTTAGTTTTTGTCATATTTGAAATACTTATAATTTACATCTTATTTTAAAATACATAAAAAACATGTATTCTCCGAGAATGGTGGTAAAAGGATATGGTCTGCTTTTACGCATTAAGGAAAATACCAAAAAATTATCATAATAGCTTAGTATTCTCCGAGAATGGTGGTAAAGAGATGTGGTATGCTTTTACGCATTAAGAAAAATACCACAATATTATCATAATAGCTTAGTATTCTCCGAGAATGGCAGTAAATGGATGTGGTGATGAAGCAGTGAGTTAATATTGAAGGTTAGTATGTTTTATTCTTCAAGAATGGAACGCGAAATTGAAACCGATTCTTGAAGAATGAAATGCAGAAAATACAAAATATTGAATGGAAAACAACATTGAAGTTGATTTTTGTAGAACTGTAACACAGAAGATCAAAAAAACAAGTTCTATCTATCATGCTCAAAAGAATGAAGCATGATTCTTTAAAAATGTTTATATTTTTGATGTATCATTTTTTAAAACTCGTTATTCTTCAAGAATGTCATGTGTCAAGTGAAACTCTTGAATGTTTATTCTTTTAATATATGTATCTTTTTATGTATTATTCTTTAACGACGGTTTTGAAAGAATGAAGTGTATTCTTTGAAAATGTGGTGTATTGCGTGCAGTTATTTTCAGTTTTTAAATTGTAGTCTTAATTTGCAGTTTTTATTCACGTAATCCCACAAAATTAGGAGATAAAATACATATTTCCTTTTTTTAATATTTATTAATAGACTAAAATACCCTTTATAAGGGTTTAATTGCAAAATCTGATTAATAATTTGTTATAAATTTACAATTAGGCCCTTCAATCTAACACCGTCGATTATTTCGATCGGACGCTTCATATTTGGTCCTACAATCACACAATAATGGTTAAAAGTATTTAGTACTAACTATATATATATATATATATATATATATATATATATATATATATATATATATATATATATATATATATATATATATATATATATATATATATATATATATATATATATATATATATATATATATATATATTATATCATTCTAATCTAGACCATTGATATTTCGAATCTTATGGTCCAGATTTGGTCTTACGACCACACAATAATTGTGTTATTAAATAGTTTTTTAGAAAACGGTTACAAAAGGGTAAATAGTCTAGATTAGAATGACATAATTGTATATAACTGATCTTTAGGGTCAAATCAATTTAATAATAAAATTATTAACTAAATTATTATTTTCATCTTCAAAATTTCAGATATTCTTAACAGAATCACCATGTTATTATTCCAAAAATTAGTCAGTCTTGACTGAATCAATTTTTTCTTCAAAAAGTCATTTTACAGAATTTCATATAGAAAAAACATCTTATGAACTATAATACATCAAAAAGATAACATTCTTTCTCTATCATGGAAATGGTTACTTGAAGATGATGTGTGTCACTACATTCCGGTATACTCCTCTTTCCCGTATACTCCTCTTTCTACCCATTACATCCAGAATCACTGATTCATGGACATCTAGACTTAAAAAAACAAATTCTGGCAGAATGTTATAGTCTTATGCCAATTATTCAGTAAGAATACGTAAAAAACAAATTCTAGCAGAATGATATAATCAAGAAGAAAAAAATCAAGAAAATATAAGAATTAGTGTATTACCCAAAGATTTAATATAATATGATCCAGAAAAATGTTTTAGAAGAAGTATGTTTCGGTGTAAAAAGGATACATTCACTCACGTAAACATTCACAACCTAGGGTTTTAACAAGTGTGCTTCAGATCTGGAAATATACCTATAAACAAATCCTCCTTAAAACCTTATATTGTGAACCTCCAAAAACCCAATAAAATTAAACTAGAAGAAAACACAAACAATATCAATGAAAAACACAGATAAAATTATTGAAAAGCACAAACAAACGAGTTTTCTTGTCGACGATTTGAAGTAGATCATGAAGCCAACTTCGCCACTACATATTTTGGTCAACGATTTGAAGAATCAAGATGAAGGAAACGATATATTTGGATGTGATCGCGTTGGCGATGGTGTGTTCTCTACGTGAACATATGAATGAAGAAGACAGAGATTGTTATGGATGTTAACTAAATTGAGAAAATCATGGAACACTTCCATAATTATGGGAACCGGATTTGGAAATGTAAATACAATATTACTAAACTATCCTTCGCTCATATATATATATATATATATATATATATATATATATATATATATATATATATATATATATATATATATATATACAGAGAGAGAGAGAGAGAGAGAGAGAGAGAGAGAGAGAGAGGAAGGTTCAATATAGAACCAAATTAAATCACCTAACCACAGAACCATCCTTATAACCCTTGGATCATTATATCAATGGATTAGATTAAAAGGGACGTATTAAGAAATTATGCACCCAATGTAGGGAATCATACCCATGCAAAGGCATATTGGGTTTTTTTACCCATCCCTAAAATATAGGAACGTTACATGTTGCGTGATTTTTTGAAACAAATGCTCATCTATAAACATTTGTTCATCTATGAACATTTGTTCATTTATGAACATATGTTCATTTACAGAGAATGAGTATGTTCATTGATGAACATTTGTTTATTTACAGGGAATGAATATAAAGATAATGAGATGAATATATGTTCATTGATGAACATATGTTCATTGATGAACATATGTTCATTGATGAATATATGTTCATTTACGAAGAATAAATATACAGAGAAGGAGATAGAACGTTTGTTTGTTCATTGATGAATATATGTGCATTGATGAACATTTGTTCATTTACTGGACGTAATTATTTGGAGGTTTTTATTTCTAGTATTTCCATTTTACCATCATACCCTTAATCCTCAAAACTAGATCAACGGTGAAAAATATGGCTCTACAATTGGGCAATATAATTTGGTTCTGTATAGAACCCATATATATATATATATATATATATATATATATATATATATATATATATATATATATATATATATATATATATATATATATATATATATATATATATATATATATATATATATATATATATATATATATATATACACACACACACACGTATATACGTACATACATACATACATACATACATACATACATACATACATACATACGGGTGGTTGATGGCTATACATCCACGTTGGGTTCTCGGCCAGCCATATAACTGTCATCGAAAGTCGTACGGAATGTAGGGCCACTTGGAGGTTGTGCAGTGTTTAGATAAGGCTATCGACAATCATAAAATTATATGTCTATACACACACACACAGATATATATATATATATATATATATATATATATATATATATATATATATATATATATATATATATATATATATATATATATATATATATATATATATATATATAGATAGAAAGAAGTGGGATCAATTAAGATGGAAAAGTTTGGTAGGAAGGGTAAGAAGTGCTTCATTTGCATGTTTTTTTGACATTTTATTCCCGTTTTTGAATTTGCACACCAAGGAGACCAATGCAGGTCTCAATCTTACTTTCCCTCCTAATTTTCTTGCTTCTCGTTCCCCTCACACACACACAGACACACACACACACTCTCTTTCTCTCTCTCTCTCTCTCACTCTCTTTCTTTCTCTTTCTTCTGTCATGATTTTCGAGTACACACACATAAATGTGTGCTTGCATGTTTGATTCTTTTTTATGGGTACAATTACCTAAATTAGTGGAGAAAATGAAAATAATAATTAATTGGTGATTGTGATAATTTACCTTCTTGTCCATTATGAATGATTGGAGCACAATTGATTATACATTCACGCAATATTCATAGTTTGCATTATATATATATATATATATATATATATATATATATATATATATATATATATATATATATATATATATATATATATATATATATATATATATATATATATATATATATATATATATATATATATATATATATATATATATATATATATATATATATATATATAGGGGTGGGATCAACATAGAACCATAATTAGGCATAAAACCATAGAACCATCTTATAGAACCATCTTCTTGACCGGTAGATCAAAATTAGGGTGATAAGGGTAAAACATACAAACATGTTCAGTAATGAACATTGGCAAATTAATATCCTTCCAAAAATCGAGATTTTATTAAATCCCATAAAATTCGGATTTTATTAATTCAAATTAATATCCATCCATAAATATCACAATCTTATCCAATTAATACAAATCAAATCTTAAATTGATATCAATTTCATAAATTACACATAAATGTTCATAGATGAACATTGCAAAATATATGAATATTCATAACAGATTAATATTCATAGATGAACATTGTGAATTATATGAACATTCACAACTGAACATTGATGAACATTTAAACAAAAACCCAGATGCTCATAACTGAACATTTACACATTTATACAAAAACTCAACATTTCATAACTGAACATGCAACAAGCATTTATATATTTATAAAAAAACTCGTATGTTCATAACTGAACATGGATATATTGAAGAACATTTATATATTTATAATAACATACAATATGTTCAGAATTGAACATTCAAGAATATTGATGAATATATGAACATACATATACATGTTTAGAAATGAACATTCATAAAGCCTAATTAATATCTATCCAAAAATATCCTAAACTTACCTAATTTATATAAATCAAATCCCAAAATTATCGAAGTTTCCTAAATTACACATATATGTACATTTCTGAACATACATATATGTTCATTGATGAACATACATATATGTTCATTGATGAACATTGTCTTCAAAATTCCAGAATTGGGTCAGAAATGAACATTGAAACACGTTGATGAAATATATGAACATACACACATGTTCATTGATGAACATATGTTCATTGATGAACATTGTCTTTAAAATCCCAGGAAATTGGTCACTTTCATCAATTTTCTTTCGGTCCGGATCTTTGCTTCACGATCATGACATGTTTCCTGGATCTCATATACACGTATTATTCTTGGTTGACAAACCTTTTAATAACAACAAACAGATTTAAGTCGACAATAAAGAACTGTTCATAAATGTTCATTAATCTATGTTTATTAATGAACATTCTTCATTTTTCATTAGTGAACATTCAGACAATGACATCCGGTATCTCAATTTTGCACCAAAATCAATCAAAACGAACGTATTCTGATGATCGATAATGCTAGAATAAACTACTTTAAAGAAGAAATTAGGATTAAATAGCTACCTTTAGGTCGATATCACTGTAGAATGGATATGATGATATGGTTGAAGATCAAAGAAATCAAACATGATAACACACAAAAACCTTAGCTGCTATCAGTAATCTGATCTTCAATGAACGAGACTTTGATACTTGAGGAATCGCCATCATATGAACAACATATAGTAATTCAAACCAGGAATCTGAAACACATATTTCCTGTTCATCGAAGTATAGATTGGATTACGAAATCAATTTCATTGAATTCAATTAAATCTCGGAAGCCAAGTTCTGTTGAGCAGATTAACAACAAATAGATAATGATATGCCCTAATTTTTTCCATGATTTACGCTTCTGATTTGGATTAGAATGGTAGATATATAAACCCTATTATGGCATTATGAGTATGTGATTCCTTGTATAATGACTACAATTGTATTGGTGCACCTTTTAATCTAAGCCACTCATATAATGATCGTAGGGTTAAAATAGTGGTTCTATGGTTCTATGTATAAAAAGAGGTTCTATGTTGATCCTCTCCCTATATATATATATATATATATATATATATATATATATATATATATATATATATATATATATATATATATATATATATATATATATATATATATATATACATATATATATACATATACATATACATATATATATATATATATATATATATATATATATATATATATATACATACATACATACATACATACATACATACATACATATATATATATATATATATATATATATATATATATATATATATATATATATATATATATATATATATATATATATATATATATATATATATATATATACACATACATATATGATATAAAAAGGGGTTCTATGTTGATCCTCTTCATATATATATATATATATATATATATATATATATATATATATATATATATATATATATATATATATATATATATATATATATACATATATATATATATATATATATATATATATATATATATATATATATATATATATATATATATATATATATATATATATATATAGGGGAGGGTTCCATTGTGAATGAAAATAATGTTGAGAACGTACTGAGAATGAATCTGGGCCACTAGATGCGTCAGCGCTGACGCGCGCCGCTCCACGACGACGAGCTGGGTTTTTTTCGTATATGATTTATTCATATATGAATGAGTATATTCATATATGATTATTCATATAATCATATATGAATAATCATATATGATTATATGAATATTCATATAATCATATATGAATAAACATATATAAATATACATATATGGTTGTGGTGGTCGGAATGGTGGTAGAGGGTGGCGATGATGATGGTGATGGGGATAGAGGGTGGCGATGATGGTGGCGACGGTGTTCGTGGGGTGGTGGTGTTGGTGGAGGTAGGTGGTGACGAAGGTGGTGGTGGTGGCAGCGGTAATGAAGGTGGTAGTGGTGGCGGTAGGTGGTTGTAGCGATAGCGGAGGTGGTGGTAAAGGTGGTAGCAGCGGTGGTGGAGGAGGTGGCAGCGTTGGCAGTAGCGGTGGTGGTGGTTGGTGGCGGTGGCGGCGGCGACGGTGGTGGTAGAGATGGCAGCGGTAGCGGTGGTGGTGGCGGCGACGATGGTGGTGGTGGTAACGAAGGTGGTGAAGGTGGAAGTGGTGGTGAAAATCATATGTGAATAATAATATATATCTCGTCGTTAGAGCCTCAACGCTCCGACGGCGCCAAAGCATTAGAGCGACAAGATAAAAATATTTGGCTGAGATTTATTCTCGCATTCTCAACATAATTTTCATTCTCAATGGAACTTATATATATATATATATATATATATATATATATATATATATATATATATATATATATATATATATATATATATATATATATATATATATATATATATATATATAGAGAGAGAGAGAGAGAGAGAGAGAGAGTCAGAGAGAGATATGGTCAAACCAGAAAGTGAACTCAACTTGAATCTTTGTGAAAACAAACGCAATGTTCCAATCCCTTGATGATTTTAAATCGAAAGTGAGCTTTCAACAATCATCATTGAAGCTTAAAGACTATAAGAAAACGACTAAAATCGAATTATTTTACACCACTTTCCGGCCAATCAAACTATTCCTGATGATATATTTTCGACGCTTACAAACTAAGATCCGGCAAGCCAAACATCAATGAAGTTATTAATGCACAGGAATTAACCGGCCGGCTACGATCCCTCTTCCCGGTTGCTCTATAAATACATTCTTGAATGATCATAGAAATATGTCCTCATAACCATCTAAAGTAGCCACGACTAATAGATACAACATGTCGCCATTGATGGTGTTCCTAGCGGTTCTCGCTCTAACGACCCATTTAACATTCTATTCAGCCAATGCCGCCCAACTCGAAACGTACATTGTCCACTTAACCGCACCCAATGGTCAAGTATTTGATCAAAAACAAGATCGCCAAAGCTGGTACAACTCATTTTTGCCGCAAACCGCTATGGCCTCGAATGAGGAACCAAGCATGGTTTTTGCATATCATAATGTGCTCACGGGGTTTGCAGCAAAACTGTCTCCGGATCAAGTGAAAGCCATGGAAACCATGGATGGGTTTGTATCCGCAAGGCCTCAAAGAATGTACTCGACACAAACCACTCATACACCCAACTTCTTGGGTTTGCACCAGAATGTCGGGTTTTGGAGTGATTCCAACTACGGAAAAGGGGTTATAATCGGGGTTCTCGACACCGGAACGACTCCAGGCCATCCTTCCTTCGATGACACAGGAGTCCCTCCTCCACCAGCTAAATGGAAAGGGAAATGTGAAATTGGAGGATGCAATAACAAATTGATCGGATTGCGGGATCTTACCACGGGTGGAAACGATACGCGATATGATCAAGACGGACATGGTACACACACTTCAAGCACTGCGGCTGGGAACTTTGTCAATGATGCAAGTGTATTTGGAAATGCTAAGGGAACCGCAGTGGGGATGGCACCACTTGCACACTTGGCGATGTATAAAGTGTGTACTGAGCTCGATTGTACGGAGAGTGCGATCATAGCCGGTATGGATGTCGCAGTTGAAGATGGTGTCGATGTGCTTTCGCTATCACTTGGTGCAGGATCCCTTCCTTTCGATGAAGACGGTATCGCACTAGGTGCATTTACCGCAATACAAAAAGGGATATTCGTGGCATGTTCTGCGGGTAACTCCGGTCCATTCAACACATCATTATCAAACGAGGCTCCGTGGATTCTCACCGTGGGGGCTAGTACACTTGACCGGAAATTAGTTTCAACTGTTTCACTCGGAAACAAAGAACTCCTCGATGGTGAAACGTTATTTCAACCGAAAGATTTCTCGAACACCTTTCTCCCATTGGTGTACCCGGGCGCGACCGGTGTCCAAAATTGGGCATGGTGCGCGGATGATTCATTCAAAGTACTCGACGTGAAAGGGAAGGTTGTAGTGTGCGATAGAGGTGGTGGGATAGCGAGACTTGCAAAAGGGCAAGCTGTAAAGGATGCGGGTGGTGTGGCGATGATTCTAGTGAACCAAGAGCCCGAAGGCGCTAGTACTTTAGCCGATGCTCATGTTCTTCCCGCATCACACGTCGGTTACAAGGAAGGAATCGCGATCAAAACGTATTTGAACTCAACCACGTCCCCCGTAGCCACTTTGGTATTCCACGGGACCGTAATCGGGGATGATTCAGCTCCCGCGGTGACTTCTTTTTCGTCAAGAGGACCAAGCATGGCGAGCCCAGGAATTTTAAAGCCCGACATTCTTGGCCCGGGCGTTAGCGTTGTTGCAGCATGGCCCGTGTCAGTTGAAAATACCGCACAAACTAATACATTTAACATCGAGTCTGGCACTTCAATGTCATGCCCACATCTTGCGGGCATAGCAGCATTGTTGAAATCGGCTCACCCTGATTGGTCGCCCGCGGCTATTAAGTCAGCGATCATGACCACGGCCGATCAAGTTAGCCTAAATGGCCAACCGATCGAAGATGAACGTGAGCTACGTGCAGACATATTTACCATTGGGTCGGGCCACGTGAATCCATCGAAAGCCAACAATCCCGGGCTAGTTTTCGACATTGAGGCTGACGATTACATTCCGTATTTGTGCGGGCTTGGTTATACAAGCAAACAAGTTGAAATAATTGTGAAGAAAAAGGTTTCATGCTCAAAAACCATACCTGAAGCACAACTCAACTATCCTTCATTTGCGATTACTTTAGCTAGCGGCCAGAATAAAACCTACACAAGAACAGTGACGAATGTTGGCGCGGCTATGTCGACTTACACTATATCAGTGCAAAATGTTAATGTCCCACACGGTATAATTCTCGCCATTCGAAATCCTCGTTTGGAATTCACAGAGTTGAACCAAAAGTTAACATACTCCCTCCGTCCCAAAATGATAGTCCACATACAAAAAACACACAGATTAAGAAAACATTAAATGCATCTTACTTTTTCTCACAAAATGACTGTTTTACCCTTTCTTTGCATTTAATGCCGGCACTAGATGTGTTGGTTGTTAAAATTACAGTTAGGGATATTTTGGTAAAAAGTCATTTATATTTAGAAGTGGACTAACATTTTGGGACAAACTAAAAAGGAAACATGGACTATCATTTTGGGACGGAGGGAGTATGAAATAACGTTTATACGAGATAGTAAGGTGGAAGTCGATGTTCCTTATGCTGAAGGAGCTATGGCTTGGGGTTCGGATAAATACTTGGTTCGATCGCCGTTTTCTATTAAGTTTGTATAAGAGAGAATGGCGACCGCCGCTCTATACGAAGCTCTGCATTTTCTGCATCCGTTTTCCTTGTTTCTATCAGTCGAAATGTTTGCCAATGCTTGATCTCATCTTTTGTATAACGGTATAAATAAGACATAGCAGAGTCTATTTATTCCAAAAAATTCGTGCTATTGAAAGATATCTCTGGCTTGCTACTAATTAACTTTGAATGATGCGTTTGGTTCGTCCAATTCTCTGAGACTTAGACCGGCTTTGGAATTCGACGTTTGGTTCGGCGAATGGTTGCAAAGGAGTAGATAAATTATTATTTTTGAACGGGAAATCTATCCTACTTCTACTCTAATCATTTTAAATCCACCTATTCCCCCTGGTGGGGATTGAACCCTCAACCTTATGGTTAGAGCGCGACGTCTTACCACTTGGCCAAGAGGTCATTCGCGAGTAGATAATAAAACTTGGTTGAAATCCATAAAATCCTTTGATCACCACTGTATTTAATATAATTTTCCATCATGAAACTCATGAAAATCAAATCTAAAGATGCTCTACCTTATTAAAAATACTGAAACACCCTCTTGTCTTTCGATACATATAGTCTGTTTTTTCTCCAAAAAGTTAAGAAAAAATTATTTTTTAGATGTAACATTTTCATATCTAATGGATCCACTCTGTAACAGAAAGAACTCATAACAAGAGCTTGTAAGAGAATCCACAATACATAGTGTAACGGAAGACTTGAATACTTGAATTAGATTGAATGCCTGGTTGTCATTTAATGAATTATACTCGATTATAATCGGATGCCACTTTGGAGTTGGATTGATATGTAGTTCAATGGTCATGGTACTCACCAATGAAGAAAATGAAACTTTTTAATACTTAAATAAATGTAAGAAAATCTGATTTTATACTTTTGACAAATTCCAAAAAAAGACAAAAAGTTTGATTTTGACATTGTGTTATTTTTTTTAATTAAGTCCCTAAGTTTTTTTTTTAATTTTCTCAATTAAGTCACTATGTTTTCAATTTTGTTTCAATATTGATCAGTTGACTGGTCAACCAGGTTATCAGCTATCAGTCTTTGATGATGTGACACTGACATGACATGGTATGCCGTGACACCAAGGTGTCAGAATTGTAAAGATAGTGACGTAATTGAAAATAATTGAAAACTTAATGACTTAATTGAAAAAAAATAACAGAGTGTCAGAATCGAAATTTTCTGAAAATTTACTGTCTTTTTTGAAATTTGCTCAAAAACTAATTACAAGCGTTTCAAAATATTTAATTGATAAGAAGTATAAAAAATATGATTAAGGAGTTGTTTTATCGAAATGGTGAGATAGATGTTATAATTTGAATATTTATAATAAGAAAAGAGTTAGAGCATAATCAAAATGTCATTTATGCTATGATTGTTGAAAAGAATTTAATTTATAAGATTAATGAAACATCAAGGGAGTTGATTGAAAACTTCATAAACCAATAATGAAAAGGAACTGGAAAAAGGGTTAAATGTAATTAATTCAAGAAAGTTCAAGGATGAAAAAAGTGTACCTTGGGATGCAAAACTCTTTATTGTTTCTATTCATAATAGTTACATTCTTTTGTCTGACCCTTGATTGTCGGATGCAAAACCCTAGAGGCACAATGAGACGCCTTCCACAAGTAGAAAAGAGAGCGAGAACTTGATGGTAAGGAGAAAGGAAGATAGATGGTGGTGTCCAACTCCGATAAGACATCACTGATTCTTTAGAGATGTCCCAACAAGTCATGTTGACGTTAAGAGAAAAATAATAGGAAGGGCCAAAGTGCCTTCGCAAATTGACGTTCTCCGGCCATGAGGTTTCGATGTAAACAACATAGAGAGATATTGAGACGAGTGAGAAACAATAGTGAAAAGGAAACAATATTGAGAGGGTGGGATTGACAAGATCCGTTCGATGGTTACTGTTAGAAGATATTCCTAGATGAGTTTCATATATACTTTTCGGTGAGTTACCAAAGACGTTGGTTGTCCCGTTAGGTTTGGTGGTGTGTTATTGGCAACTAAATAAATAAGATAATGTGTAAGGTTGCGAGGTTAGTCTGACTGTCTATTAAGTGAACTATTCGGGATTAATAACATAAGAGTTACATGGTGGGCGATTTTGTTTTTCTGGAAAGGGTATTCCTATGAATGACATGGTTATTGGAGTCTCAAATGCATACAGTGTGTTTTGTATGTGTGTGTGTATGGATAATGTTAGCTTCGGTGGTATGCGTTTTGACAGCAACGAAAATTTGTGTCTCCAAGTATTATTCTGACAAGAGAGCTTCTAGAAGGCATTCATGTATTTATTATTGATTTATGAAATTTCCAATTTACTCCCATGATGTTTCATTAGTCTCGTAAATTAAATTATTTTCAATAATTTTGGCATCAAATGTCCTTTTAATTATCCTCTAACACTTTGCTAATTATAAATATTTCAATTATAACATATATCTCACTATTTCAACTAAACGACTCATTACTCATACTTTATTTATTGTCATACTTCTTATCAATTAAATATTTTGAAGCGCTTCTAATTAGTTTTTATGCAAATTTCAAAAAAGATACTAAGTTTTCAGAAAATTTCGGTTTTCACACTCTGTTTTTTTCAATTAAGTCACTAAGTTTTCAAGTTTTTTTAATTAAGTTGCTATGTTTTCAATTTTATTTCAATTTTGATACATAGTGTCATGTCAATATGACTTGTTAGCACCACATCATCAAAGATTGACACGTCAACATGTCATGTCAGCTGACAACCGGGTTGATTAGTCAAATAGTCAATATTGAAATAAAATTGAAAACATAATAACTTAATTGAGAAAATTTTAAAATTTAGTTACCTAATCGAAATAAAATAATACAAAATCAAAATCGAATTTTTTGAAAACTTATTGTCTCTTTTGGAAATTTCTTTATAATAAAAGATCTTTTAAATATTTTTATTTAACTTTGTATAATATTAAATTATATGAAAATAAAAGCAATATTATGACAATTAACTAAAATTTATAAAGTTGAATACATTGGTGGTCCTAAATTCATAAGCTTGATTGAACAAGCTAGGAATTCAGAAAAAGCTTCTACAATTGAAAATAAGCTTTTTAATTGCCATTTCAAAATGGAACGTTTCAAATTGCTCCCAACTTCTCTTCACCTAAAATTGTCTTTTTTTTAAACATTGCATCTAAACCTAACATTAAACCTAACATGTATAAATTTTTTTCTAGTGGTGAGAAAAAACCGAACCGTAAATCGAAAAACCGTCAAAAACCGCAAATCCAAAACCGAAAAATCGAAATCGAAATCAAACGAAAAAACGATGGTGCAGTTTTTTATTTTTTAAAAACCGATTATTTGCAGTGTGGTGCAGTTTTTGCATTATATACCGCACTGCAAAAACCACCCTAACCATTCGTAAAAACCTCACTGCAAAATCGTGTCATATGATATTTTATATATTTAATTAATATATATTGCTTATTCAAGGTTTTTTATATAAAGTTGACTAAAAATTAGCTAATTGGATTTAATTTCAATCTAAGTCTCAAAAATAGACGAAGATTTCAATCTAGACGTAAATACTATTTTAAAGCTTCTCAAATATGTTATAGCCATAGTTTTGATTTTTTAGCACTTTAGCAACTAACTCCTCATAGGGTGGACGGAGTAGAAGCTGTCGACCATCCACCACCTCCAACCCACTACTGAACTGACAGTGGGGGAGTAGAAGCCGTTGAAGCCACCGTCCATCCACCACCTCCAACCGTTGACCCTCTTTTTTCTTCTTTGCCTTCGACTCCATGCGACTTCACTAACCCGCGAACGCTCCTCCTTGAACTCACAACAGGCCGAACCCACACCCTACAGGCGTTCCGCACCATCTATCCCCTCGAACCCGCACTCCACCAGCTTCTACTCCGTCCATCCTAAAGTCGTTTTACATTTGTGTTCGATTTGTTATAACCCTAAAAAACTATTATTATAATCCATTGGTTTAGCGGTTTTAAAACTGCTCCAATGTAAAAATCGCATCATAGCTATTGCAGTTTATAAACCAAACTGAACCACATAAAAACCAAATTGCTTTTAAAACCGCAAACCACACCAAATACAAAAATCGAACCATATGATTTTAACAATCTAAGAACCAATATATGCGGTTTTCAGTGCGGTTTTAGCCTAAAACCGCACCAAACTCACCCTTATTTTTTATTTGAAAATTGTTTAAGGTTTTTGAACCGGAAACTAATCGGACATGTTTACAAATAGTGATAATTTATTTTCAAAATATGTATTTATAAAACAATTAATTAAGAGAAAACAAATATGTTATTTATCATTATTTACATTCTAAATTATCTATATCTATATAACTCTTATAATGGAGGCCATTCATGAATATGGATCAAGATAACTCAAATACTTGCACCATATTGATTTGAAACCCCCAAGACTTTTCAACTTATACAATTTAATGTCTTTGATGTTTTGGCTATATAAGAACATCATTTTCCATGCTTGGTTACTCTTAAGAACATCATTTCTCATGCTTGGTTTCTCTTGATTCTTTTTTGTCTTTCCAATTTATTTTTGTAGAATGTGTGGAAGTTTAGTACAAGGTTGTAGTCATCTTATTTGTAAAACGAAAAGTTCAATGATGATCTTCTTTGGGTATATCAAAGATTTGAATGTTTCAACTTTTCTAATGGTTTTAAACATGGTGATGCGCCTCTACGAATCTCCCACGACCACTTTTGAGGAATCTGCGTTGATGAAAGAAAGCAAGTTACTATGCTTAGAGAATTTGAGTATTTTAAACATGAATAAGAATCTTATTTTCCATGGTTACTTAGTATCATTTGTTTTTCTTATGTTTCCAAATCTATATCTATATAAATTTTATGTTGAATGGGTCATAATGTTGGAGTTTATAGTCATATATGATGTGTAAGAGAAAAAGTTATCATGAAATACGTAATGGAATACGATCTTCAATTCTATCAAACATTTAAAGGACACAATTATACGTTTGGTGTAAACTACGGTGATGTTTTGTATTAAAAGTTAATTGATATTGTGTTTTTATAAATACACGATAAACTAAGAAATTTTCTTTGTATTATTTTTTATCAATACATGATAGAACACTCTAGATTTTTGACCCACTAAATGAATTAACCGCACATTGTTAAAATGATTTTAGGCAAGATTTGCGATTGAAATTTAAGTATTTCACATGTTATTGTAGAAGAATCAATTATTTGAACATTTATGGTATATATTACACTTTTCAAGTTACTTTTTAGTTTAAAGTCAATATTTGGTTTGGAGTTTTTTTTTCTGATTTTATTGTCATACTAAATACTAAAAGGATTATGTAGTTTTCTACTAAAACCATCCAAATGTTAATATATTTGAGGAAAAATATGTTATGATGAAAAAAGTAAACCAAATCTAAATATTGGACCGTCTAGGCGTTTGTGCATCCAACATGGTTATCATGAGATTACTATTGAGAATTCCTATTTTAAATTCTACCAAAGAAGATTAAGTGAAACTAAATGTAAGAGAAAATTAGTTAATTATTCTTAACATTCAATGTGTTTGTCCCACTTTGTTAATTTCTCACTCGAATTTGAACTTTAGAATAACAAGTAACCATTTTTAATAAAACAATAACGAAGTAAATATATTTACTTTTTTTTAATGAATTTTGTTTTTTTGCACGATTTATATAATAATATATTTTAATGATATCAAATTTAAAATACTTAAATAAATTGTTCAAACGCAACTATATGTATTAGTTTTTTTTCAATCGCATTTCATATAATTTTAGAAAGTTAGAATGTGTACATCTTTATTAAATTTATTTTGTAATGCTAACCTATAAAATAAATTGTTTAAAAAAGAAAGAGCGTCACAATTTATATATTTCAATTAAAAGAAATTACTTAAATATAAAACTATTGCATAAAATTTGGAGAGGTATAGTATTTAAATTAAACTTTAATGCAATTAACTAATTTTTATTATATTGATGCTTTTCATGTCAATCATATTTAATGATTCTAATTAATATGAATTATGTGTCATAACTAAAAAGACATTTGGGTTGTAGTTGTTTAATGTTATATAAGTATCACTAGGAATTTTAAGAGTTGTAATATTAATAGAAATCTAATAAACAACTAAAAATAAATAGGATATTACAAAATAATTAACATGATTTTGTTAATGACTTTTCACTCATATTACTAAAAAGACTTTTGAGTTGTAGTTGTTTAATGTTATATTTTGTTTCATGACTTTTGTATATATTATAATAAGTGTTTTGTTAATAATATAACAACAAAAATGATTCTATTTCAATTTATTTTTTACAATATGTTGAAAGTGTATATTATTTCAAATAAATTGAAATAGAATCATTTTTTTTCTCTTGGATATAAATGTATAACATAAACTTTTATATATATTATTTTCATGATTTGTTATACATATTTTCTTCTCATATTTTTGATATTTTCTTCCACCTTTGGATTTTGTCGTCGGTATTCTTATTTCATCAATTAGAATAGTATACATATTCATGTAATACAAGCTTTGATATTTTATTATCATGTGTTATGTTTGTGATTTATAAAATAAAATCTTATTTGTATATTTGGGTGTTTCGTATTTTGAAAGAACTTTATACATAATTAGTTAAATAGATATTATATTTTAGAACTTATATTTAAACTACACTTATTAATTTGATAGTCATATTCTAGAAAACACAGAGACCACATAGTTTGAAAATTTACTTTGAAAGAAATATATAAAAATAAGTTATAACACAAAATTTCAAAAAGATAGAAATAGCATATTATTAAATTTAATAATGTTAGAAAGATTTTAACATAAAGATTATAATATAATATAAGACTAAGTATTAGATGTTCATATTTATTTAATTAACTAAACATAATTTAAATATTTCAAGTATATTTAATTAAGTATCATAAGTATCAATTAAATATTCATAATCGGTTCATTACTGTAATATAATTGCAAATAAAATAAATCTTTCTATCTAGACTTTAATATTTTATAGCACCTTTATAATAATAAGTGGTTCTTAAAAGTCTTAAAAATGTAGATAATAAAATTAGCAAAAGTGAAACTTGATTATTATTTAATAATATATTTTTTCTATAAATAATATAAAACACTGAAAGCAAGCAATCGTTACTTTTTAATCAAAAGAAACTAAAAGTTGTGATAATATTTAATTTTTATATAAATTCACATCATATTCCAAATTCCAAATTCATATTGTTTTTATTTAGTTGCTTAGTCTTTAAATCATTTTCTTAATTTTATTTTGTTGAGAAAAATTACTAAAACCATGTTAATTTATCTTATATTATTTGTTTATATTTTTATGATTATGTTAGATAATAAGATATGTTTTGAATTTAAAATTATAAAACAAGAAAAAAATATAACAATTTTTAATTCATTATTATTTATCAATTTAAGTGAATGTCTAAATATTTAAGGTTTCAAAGTTTTTATGGACAAATTTTACGAGAGGAAGATATAGAAAAATAAAATTTTCTAATAGACGTAACTTTTTCATAAATGAAAGTGAATAAGGGATTCAAACTAATTGGAAAGTTTTTTTTGATAATAAGTTAATAGAAAATATTCATCTATTTTTATTAAATATTTGTCAGCTAAAAGATTTTTATTTAAAAAAATACAATATTATTTTTGTTAATATTATTGAAGTATTATTTGCACATATGAGTCTAACGGAAAAGGATCATCAACAATACGTTTCTTAAAGACTATCTTTATGTTATTATTAATATTTTTCTTTTATATTTATTTTAAATTTTGAGATGATTTATGCAAATATATTTCCACATATTTTTAACGTGAGACCATCTATATTGATTGACTCCAAAAAGGTGATTATGTTGTTTTACTCAATGTTTAGATGAAAAATTATTGATATATGTCATATGATTGATTTATTTTTAGATTTAAATATTTTGGTTAGATCTAAGTGTTTATGTTTATATTTGATCGTTCAATATATTTTTACTATATTAATTTTACTCCTGCGCAACGCGTGGGAATACACCTAGTTTGATATATAGTTAGGTTTATAAACCACACCGAATATGCAAAGGACTGAAATCAAATTCACTTCCATTTTGAAGCCAGCCAAATGCGTGACAGAACAAACACGATGATACGGATAGACCATGCCTTTCTTCGACTCTTATTATTGTTACGGATGGACTGGGCTTTTCTCTACATCAACATCAGCAGCAACCGGGAGCTCAATGTCAAGTTGTGAAGTTGTTTGCGTAGACGAAGATACAGCGAAATAAGACACTATCCCGAAAAAAGTACTGAAAAACGAAATAATGGCACGAGCTGCAAAGATCCCAGGCTTTACGACATAGCATGTAAGCATACCATTGTATTCCTGCTGCCCAGATTTTCTATTATTTAGCACCACACCTGCTAAAAATAGAATCACTGCTACAACCGACATCGTCCTGTGTTTTTGGAAGAAAATAGTCATATCAACTCTATAAACGTTAGTGCGTGTTTGTTATACAAGGTAAGACTAAACGGGAAGTGACCAGACTAGACATGTTCCTTATGTTATTTCCGATGATGAGGAAGAGGAGGACACATTCAAGTTATTTTGAAAAGAAGAGAGGTCAAGTCAAAGTCATTGTGGCACCTTGTCACACCTTAATTTTAGGTGTGACACTAAATTGCAAATTTTGTTTCATTGGTATAAATGTTGGCCATAGTGCTGGTCACAATGTTTACCAAAAACATTACCTCATGTTCTGTCCTGTGTTTAACAAAAACATCCTTAGTGAAATGTAATACACCCAAGAATCTAAAATTCCGTGTACCATGACAAGATATTGATGAAACTATAAATCTGGGTAGATGTAGAACCACTTCGACGACAACAGCACCCAACTACCATGAGTAGAATGATTCGAGTTATTATTGTGCATGTAAGTGCCAATATTCCAAGTCTGGGTGTCGGAGTACTTGGATAAACACATGAAAAACGCGTGATAAGAACTTCTGATTCCTGCACGTGGTGCAACGAACGTGGTTAAGGACTATGGAAAGAGTTGGAATTACGAAAATATGATGAAGTATTTGGTATAATCGGTTACCCTAATCCTAGTAGTCTCGGCAGCAAAACCTGCTACCACCGATATTATTCCAAGCACCAGTACAATTCCACTTACCACCACCACTTTGGCCTCCATTTCTGAGCAACGATCGACTGCAAATCAACCACCTTTTGGATACGTACGAGGAAGACGCAGTTGTTGAAGAAGAAAGCTTTTCACCCATAAATATATGCAATGTAAATTATGTCGAATTTGATAAGGGGTTTCTCAGTTCTCACGACACCGCGTTCTTGAAACTTTCAAAATTATTATTTTTCAGTTAATTTCGCCCCCTAAATTATTATCCATTTATATTTAGTTGACCGATTTGTGTAAAGGTCAAGCATTAGGGACCAATACTGAAACAGAACCAACACCGTACCCATTCCAAACATATGGTATGTTATTCGGTTCCTACTTTCATCCCAAGACCCAAATCGATATTCAATGCTATCCAGTTTGATTCTTGTGTTTTTCCCAAAAGTACCGATCCTTAACTAGAAGTTTAACATATGACTATGTTTGAGAGGTAAAAGTGGGAATATGTTTGCAATTCATATCCATTGACTGATAAGGAAATATATTTTCATGGAAATAAACATCCCTTGAAACGATTATCTTGTGAGAATTAAAGTCATAAAGCATGTAGGCTTTTTTTTTTCAAAAGGATATCCTAGAAATATACATGGAATAACTCTAGGTTTGAATTTGTCCCTGTTTTCTTTCAAGGTATTACCAAAGCATAAGCACCCGAATTCTTTTAAATGAGAGTAGTTTGGATCTACA
Source organism: Cichorium intybus (assembly GCA_023525715.1). Classification (NCBI taxonomy): domain Eukaryota; kingdom Viridiplantae; phylum Streptophyta; class Magnoliopsida; order Asterales; family Asteraceae; genus Cichorium; species Cichorium intybus. The sequence continues at coordinate 24,162,061 of CM042017.1, read as the reverse complement.
CCATGTAACATAGAAAAGGAGTTTTACCTTTGAGAAGTTTTGATGGAAATCGATATATAAGGTAGGTAGCAGTGAAAACACAATCTCCCGAAAATTTAATAGGAAGATTGATTGAAACATTAAAGCTCTAGCTGTTTACAATAAATTTTTGTGTTTGTGTTCCACTACACCATTTTGTTGGGGACAACTTCGACATGTAGTTTGATGAATGATTCCTTTTTCTTGCAAGAAAAGAGATGCTTCATTGCTAGAGCCAAGTTCAAAAGCATTATCGGATCGTATTGTTTTCAACTTCTTACTGAACCGAGTTTCAACCATAGCTATGAAACTTTTGATTACTTGAAAGGAATTACTTTGGTGTTTAAGAGATGAGTCCAAGTAGTCCTTGAGAAGTCATCGACCAGGGTCAAAAGATTGACCAGCATATTAGTATCTATATGCACTAAATCAAACGGTGATGAAGTATGAATCGAACTTTGTTTGAAAGGAAGTTTGTGTTGTCTAGCTTTTCGGCAAATATCACATACGATACGAACCCATCATTACAAAGACTACTATTAAGGAATCCAAGAGTTTTGAGCTTATATAAAGGTAAAGTCCAAGGCGTTTATGCCACAATGAAACAATACTATTGTTTAAAACAACATTGAAAAGTGAATCAACAAAGAATAAAAAAAAATTTGAGGTCTTTTTGAAGTAATAGTCATTGCGGTGTCCTTAATTCCTTGAGATTTGGAGTGAAAGAGGTATAAACCAGCTTGATATCTACCAAGAACCAAAGGCATATTCAGAGAAGGGCCCTACAGAAGAAAAGAAAAATCTTCTGAAAACACAACAAAAGATTTTAACTGTTTGCAAAGTCTTCCGATAGATAACAGATTGTAACGGAACAGAGGAACATATAGAACATTGTTTAAAACCACACTTTTCTGTAATGAATATATTGCCCATTTTGAAGGCCATTGTCTGTTAATCATTTGGAAGAGTTATAGAATGTGGTTTATCAAATTTTCGAAGATGAAATAAAGATGATTTATCACAACACATGTGATTGCTAGCACCGGAATCATTAATCAAAGTGGATGTCGAAGTAATAAGATAATGACAGTTACTAGGCTCTTTGTAAGAAGAAGGAAAAGTTCGTGTTAGATGAGTTGCCAATATTTGGTGAATTGTTTTGGTTTTTGTCAGCTGAGTTGTTTCCATCTTTGACTGAATTCATCAGAGACATGATTTGTATTAAGACCCAAGAATAAATTAAATCTAAAAGATTTTATTTAATAATTATTTAGAATATTATAACTATATCATACTCTCAATTGTTACCTAGTTTAGCTCCTAAATTGTCTCCTGTCCATATGTACATCTCGGCTATATATAGCCCCTTTATTTTAAATCAATTTAATATATACAAAATACGTTATTAATTTGTTGGCATTATCCATTTAACTGTGGATATTGATTATTGATCAACTTTGAAATTGAAAGAGCTAGCAGTATGTGGAGACAAGAAAGAGAATCATTTTCATTATTAGTAACATTAGCCGCAACAGTTTTGCATTTTGTGAACTTAAAATCCTTTAGAAATCCCACAATGCGATAACATTTGTTAATTGTATGTCCTGGCTTCTTACAATGGTTACAAATGATGTTCTTCTTGGATTCGTGGTTTGTTTTTGAATAATTCCCCCCATTCTTAGCATTCATATAAGCAGATTCTAATAGAAATATTGAAGCAGATTGTACCTCGCGTTGCTTTTCATCTTGAATTAAAAAGAGCGTATGCTTGCGCTACAGTGGGAAGAGGTTTCGTCATAAGGATATTACTTCTTGTACTTGTGTAATTATTGTTTAATCCCATGAAAAACTTGATTAACCTCTGATTTTGTTCAATTTCCCGAATTTTGTGAGCAACACCGCATGTGCACAAAGGAATTGAAGACATATCAGCTAATTCGTCCCAAAATTTCTTAAGTTTGGTGTAGTATGAAGCAAGATCATTGTTTTCTTGAGATAGATCTGAAATCTCCTTTTGTAATTAATATAATTTGGCACCATTCGATTTGCCAAATCGATCATCAAGATCAGTCCAGATCTCGTGAGAAGAAGAATAATAAATGACTGATTCAGCAATATCGCTTGTTAAGACATTGAGAATCCATGTCGTTGCATATTTTCCATAAATCAAAATTTGAATGATCCTCACTTGGTCTCGAAACTTTGCCATTGATGAATCCCAATTTGTTTTTAGTTGAAAAGGCAATTGACATAGCCTTACTCTAGGAACTGTAATTGGTTCCATCAAAAGGTTTTGAAACGAGAAGCATTCCAGGATGATCTGACGGGTGAAGATAAAGCGGATCAGAATTATTGATTTGATTCAATTGATTATTCAAGTTTTGATCGGCCATTGATGATAACGATTTGCAGAAAAGAATTTGGAGAGGATGAAATTTTCAAAATTGATCATGGAAAGGTTTATTCATTCATCGATTTTAGGGTTACAGAGTACAAAATAAATATACAAGGGAAAACAAAATAACTAAGGAAATAGGGAGAGAATAGTCGGTGATTAAGGGGTAAAATAGGAAAAGATATTCACAGAGAAAATTAAGGTCAATACTCCCCCTCAAGTTGGCGCATGGAGATTAATAATGCCCAACTTGTCAAGCAGCGCACGAAAGCTTTGTGTCCCCATGGGTTTGGTAAAAATGTCGGCTATCTGCAATTTGGAGTCAATTGGCATAGGAACAATTTCCTTTGATTCGACTCGTTCTCTAACAAAAAAAACAATCCATCTCAACATGTTTGGTTCGTTCATGGAAGATGGGATTATTTGCTATGTGTCGGGCAGCTTGGTTGTCACAAAACAGTTGAGTGGGACTTTCACATGGCAGCTCGAGCTCCTTTAGTAACCATCTTAGCCATAAAATTTCGCTAACAGCAGATGCCATAGCCCGATACTCAGCTTCAGCTGATGATCAAGAGACCAATGATTGCTTTTTTGATTTCCAAGATATAGGAGCTCCCCCTAGAAGTACCAAATAACCTGTTCTTGACCTCCTGGTGATTGGGCATCCAAGCCAATCAGAGTCACAGTAGGCGGTAAGATTGGTACCACCATCTTTGGTGAGTAGAATACCTTGCCCAGGTGTCACCTTAAGGTAACGTAGCACACGGTTAGCAGCTTCAAGATGACTCACTCTAGGATCTCCAACGAATTGGCTTAAGATGTTGACGGCGTACGTAATGTCGGGTCTCGTGGCTTGCAAATACAAGAGTCTCCCAACAAGTCTTCTATACTGGTTCTCATCTACCCGTGCTTCATCACTTCGTTTGTCCAGTTTCAAATTTTGCTCCATGGGGAACGAACTTGGACGACAACCCATCATTCCTGTGTCTTCTAATATATCCAGCGTATACTTACGTTGGCTCAAGAACTTCCCTTTCTCTATGCGTGCAACTTCGATACCAAGAAAAAACTTTATTGGACCAAGATCTTTAATGCTAAACTCCTTATCAAGCTTCACTTTGATTTCTTGTATTTTGATTTCGTCGTTACCCGCAATGATGACATCATCAACGTAAATAAGCGCAGCAATGAATATCTTGTCCCTTTTGTACAAGAGGAGTGAGTGGTCTGCCACTGATTGTTTGAAACCCAGGCTCTTCAAGAAACTAGTAAATTTTTATACCAGTTTCTTGAAGCTTGCTTAAGCCCATAAAGAGATTTTTTTAGTTTGCAAACACGCCTGTCATCTTGATTACCAAAACCTTGTGGGACCTTCATGTAGACATCTTCATCCAGATCCCCGTGTAGGAAGGCATTCTTAACATCCAATTGATGAACGTGCCAGTCCTTCTTTACGGCAACAGCAAGAAGGCTTCGAACAGTGACAAGTTTTGCCACAGGAGCGAAGGTGTCATGGAAGTCAATCCCTTCCATTTGTGTGAAACCTTTTGCGACTAGACGCGCCTTGTATCGTTCAATCTCACCATTCGGCTTGTATTTTATCTTATACACCCATTTTGAGTTGATTGCTCGTTTACCCTTTGGGAGTTCTTGGAGTATCCGGGTTCCATTTTCTTCTAGAGCTTTAACCTCCGCCTTCATAGCTTCTACCCATCTTGGATCTTGAACAGCTTGGGCAAAAAATCTTGGCTCATTATGTTGGGTAATGGCAGCCATAAAAGCTTTATGTGAGTCAGAAAAATTATCATATGAAATAAAATGCGCTATAGGGTGTACCGTCGAAGGTTCATGATTAGAGTCGGGAGTGGAATGCGCATGATCTAAGGATGGGGGCAAATTCACGTGAAAGTCTTGAAGACGTGTGGATTTGAACTTGTTTCTTGTTGGTCTCTTTTGCACTTCAGGCCCAGTTCCAACATTCATGTCTTTAACATTTGGTTCTTGATTTTCAGGCCCATTAGGAATCTCATCAGATTGTTCTTCACTTTGAGTGCCTTGATCCAAGCCGTTGTCTTGCATAGGCCCACTAAATTCATCCGTAGGCTCCTTATCTTGTTCTGGTTCCTCATCGTGTTCTGGTTCACTTGTGATGCTTTCGTCATTTTGTCTTTCACTTTTATGCAAGGGTTCATCTTCCCAGTATTTGGGTGGAACAAAAATCTCTTCTTCTTCTTTTGTTATTTTTGACTTCAAGAAAGGGAAAACACTCTCCATGAATTTTACATCCCTTGTAGTTATGATCTTTTTATGTTCAAGATCATATATCTTGTATCCCTTGGTGCCTCGAGGATAACCTAAGAAGACCCCCGGTCTCCCCCTTTGCTCAAATTTATCTCCTTTGGTTTCGGTGCTTCGAAAGTATGCGAGACACCCAAACACCTTCAGGTGTTCATACTCCGGCTTCTGGTTGCTTACTAATTCATAGGGCGTCTTTCCATCTATCACATCGGAAGGAAGGCGATTTATGATGTGAGTAGCGGTTAGTATGCACTCTCCCCAAAACATTGTAGGAAGATTCGCTTCGAATTTTAGAGCCCTCGCCGTTTCTAAAAGATGACGATGCTTTCTTTCCACCACCCCATTTTGTTGAGGGGTGTGGGGACATGTGGTTTCAAGAACGATCCCTTCTTTGGCATAAAAATCAAGCATGTCGTTTGATGTAAATTCTCCTCCGTTATCGCACCGTATTCTTTTTATGTTTTTCTCGAATTGTACTTGCATCATCTTATGAAAGTTAACGAGTTGTATGCTAGCTTCATGTTTGTGCTTGAGCAGGAAAACCCAAACGGCACGACTAAAATCATCAACTATTGTGAGAAAATAGTTTGCTCGTGTAAAAGAGGGTGTCCGGTATTTACCCCAAACATCACAATGAATAAGATCAAAACAAGCATCTGTTTTTGTTTTACTAGTCGGAAATGGAAGTGTAGCAAATTTTGCTTTATTACAAGAATCACAAAAACCTTTCAAAGAAACATCCTTAACAAGACCAACATTATTGAGTTTGGAAATGGACGTGTGACCTAGTCGCTTATGCCATGTACTAGGAGTTGTCATCATCACTTGTCTTTCTTTTGCCTTCATCCCCATCCTATATAAGACCTTTTACGCAATCACCCGCTCCAATCAATTCCTTCGAATACAGGTTCTGCATAACACAAAATTTTGGAAAAAATGTTACAGCACATTCTAAATCATTTGATAATTTACTCACTGATAACAAGTTGCATGTGAAATCTGGTATATAAAGAACGTCTTTGACTGTAATTCCAATGGATAGAGTGCAATCCCCACGGCCCTTAACAGGTATGGTGGCACCATTTGGTATAACAACCGGTGCCTCATGGAATTCCTTAGTTTTATTTTTGAGAAAAACATCATCATGTGTGATGTGATCAGTGGCACCTGAGTCGATGACCCACTTACCGTCTTCACCAAGGTTACCTGCCATGTTTGCAACAGGTTGTCTCACTTCTTTTTCTGCTCCTGTCTTGTTTTCAAAGAACCTTGCAAACTGTTGGTACTGTTCTTCACTTAGCCCTGGAATGAAGCTGGTTTCGCCTTCAACACATGCAGCCCTCGGTTTAGATTGTTTCCCTTTTCCGGGCCACCACTCTGGATACCCGATTCTCTTGAAACATCCATCTCTGTTGTGCCCATCTTTATCACAAAAATTACAATGTTCAGCTGGATTCCCAACATTGCGTTTCCCGTCTCTTCGCTCAAACTTGTTTGGTTGCTTCTGATCCCTCTTTGCTGGAACAAAAGCCTGAAACGCTGCGGCTTCGGTTGTCGTTCTCTTGGCTTTGGATACGGCTCTTTGTTGTTCATCATCGACCACCATATGGTAAGCAATCCCAAGACTCGGTGTTGGCTGCATAGCAAGGATTTGAGTCTTAATGATTCCAAACTCAGCATCTAATCCCAACAGAAACTCATAGAGTTTTTCAGTATCCTTTTGTTCTCCGAGTCTCTTACCAATCCTGCAGGTACAACCATTGCAGTCACACGCAGGTATCGGAAAAGCAGATTGGATTTCGTCCCATAGTCCACGCAATTTTGTATAATAGGCCGAGACAGATGACCCTTCTTGTTTGATTGTGCTAAGCGATTGCTTCAGTTCAAATGCTCTAGAGGCATTCCCTTTTCCAAATCGTTCCTTCAAGTCTTCCCAGATCGCTTGAGCCGTCATGGCATATTTCACGCTTGTTCTGATTTCTTTCTCCATGGCAGTGTTTAACCATCCTTTGATCATGGCGTCACACCTCATCCAACCCATGTAATCTTTCGAATTAGATGCAGGTTTCTTGATTGACCCATCAATGAAGCCAATCTTGTTCTTGGCGAACAGGAAATTCAGCATTTCCTGTGACCAATCGAGGTAGTTTGCATCTGTAAGCACGTCATTAACGTGCATCTGCCTTGGATAATCTGAGGCATGAAGGTAATAAGGTGAGTTGTGGTCAGAGGCACCACCGCTACTCTCTCCATCTTCTTTGTTTTCTTTTTCGCCAGGCATGGTTGCCTCCTTCGAGTTTCGTTTTAACGCCGCTCTGATACCATTTCAAAATTGATCATGGAAAGGTTTATTCATTCATCGATTTTAGGGTTACAGAGTACAAAATAAATATACAAGGGAAAACAAAATAACTAAGGAAACAGGGAGAGAATAGCCGGTGATTAAGGGGTAAAATAGGAAAAGATATTCACAGAGAAAATTAAGGTCAATAGAAATGAGCTATAGCTCTGATACCATCTTGATTTTAGAAGAAAGAAGAAAATGATGAAACTTGATAATCGACTAATGATGAAAGTTGATAATCGACTAACTGGCCAAGGATTACAGAGATGGGTCAAGCATATACAAGAAGGAAAAAAGAAGCTTAAGCTAAACCAACTAACAGTCTTAACAGAAACGCGAAATAACAACCTACTAACCACTAACAACTAACTTAACAAACTCTGCTTGTGTGTCACCATGACGTGAAAAGGTATAAACGATAACAACCCCTTGCTATTTAATATTTCTTTTAATTATAATAAGTATGTAATACAGAGTATCTATGCCAAATGTAATTATTATTTAAACCTTAAATCTTTTGACATACCAATTAAAATCTTTTGACATACCAATTGAAATCTTTTCTATTTTCTGTCAATAACCAAATAGGCGTCATATAATCAACAGGATGTTAAAACCCATGCACAGGTTTTTCCTCTACAATAACATCAATAGCATTGGGGGGCTCCAACTCAAGGCGTGAGGTTGATTGTGTAGCCGAAGATACAGTTCTATAAGCAACTATCCCAAAAAACGTACTGAAAATCGAAAACGTGGCACCAGCTGCAAAGACCCCAGGCTTTACAACGTAGCACGTAAGCACACCATCGCGTTCTTGTTGCCCACCTTCTCGATTACTTAACACCACAGCTGCTAAATATAAAATCACAGCTGCCACTGATGCTATCCTGCATATTTTTTTTATTTAAGAAAATAATCGTATCAACTCCAACATTTCATAAAATATTAGTTGCCAAACTTCGATACATCAACAATCTAAAGTTTTATGTACCATGAGGATATATTGACAAAAGTATAGATTGGGCCACTTGGACGGCAACTACGTTCGACTACGACGAGTAAAATGATTCGTATTATTGCTGTGCACACGATGGCTAATATTCCAAAGCCAAGTGAAGGACTTCTTGGATAAACACATGAAAAATGCTCAATGCGAACCTCTGATGCCTACACTTCGTGAACAAAAACTTGGTTAATTATGACTACTGAAATGAGTTCGAGTTATGGAAAACGGGTGAACCTTTTATCGTTATTGTTACCTTAATCCTGGTGGCTTCCCCTGCAATACCTGCTAGCATTGATATTATTCCAAGCACCGCCACTATTCCGCTTACCACCATCACTTTGGTCTTCATTTCTGACCTCCGATCGATCACAATTCAACAACCATTTGGGTTGTAGAAGGGGACTTGTTGAAAATAAAAGCATACGAAACCATAAATATATACGATGGAAATTACGACGAATATTCGTTATTTTTTTTTTTTCTGTTTTTTCTTTTCTTTTTTATACTTTTGCTTTTATTTTGTTTTACTCAAAAGTCCAGCAAAATTACGACAGATTTTGCTATTTATGGGATTAAATTATACTAGTTAAGGTTTTTCCTCGACCGCGTTGTTGAACTTTTCAAATCATTGCTTTCAAATTATTATCGCCCCGTAAATATAATAAATTATGATCAATTTGATACCGTTTTGCACCCGTACGTTGCAACAGGGTGTGGTAATAAAAAAAAATACTAAAGGTATATTCTTGTAATGGGATTTTTTTTTACAAAGTACAAATGACTTAATTAATAAATGAAAGTACACTGTTATAATGGAAATTTTTCAAAATAAAATGCTATGAATAAGTAATATAACTAACATTAGACATTAATCTCTTTCTATTAATACGATGTCTTTGAATACCAACTCAATACAACTATATGAACCACAAAAACAAAGTAATGATCTTACCAAGTTATAATGTCATAATACAAAAAAACCGAAACTAAATTTCCATAATAGATAGAGTGCATTTTTCTGAGACTTTGTGTGTTGTCATAAGAATTTTATGTATATATAATAGATAGGACATAATCTTCATTATTACTATGATTAATTATGTACAAAAGTGCAATTCAGTTAGTAAAATCAAAAAGTAAAAAACCAATGGAACACAAAATTTTGGAAAAAGTAGCAACTAAAAAAATTTTAAAAATGGTTGTAAAAAAATTTCGAGAGTATTCTAAGAACAATATAATATTAGACTAAATTGTAAAATAAGTAAACCAAATTCGTAAAAAATCATTAGAAGTTGGGCTAGAACTGAAAAGAAAAAAATTACAAGATTTTATAACTTTTTAAAAAATGGATAAAAATTGCAAATAAATAAAATCGTCAAATGAAATAGATCCAAAGGTGGATCTATATCCACCTAAGGATCACAAATTGGACCCACAAAAAGTGGGGTGAAAATGAATGGTATAAGTACTATTTGTTGGAATTCGATAATATAACAATCATAAATAGCAGAAATTAAACGATCGTATTACACCACAGATCATAAAATCAAGCGCCTTTTGCAACTATAAACTTAAAGAATGATCAAGAATTACTTCAACTGCATATTTGTAGTGTCTAGGATAATTAGATCCCAAACCATATCTCTTCTAATGAAATCGGACCCAAGACAATGATCTAGCATCCGCTTATGTGGCATAATAATAATACTTTGCTTGAAGAATCAGCGATGTTTCTACTTGGTTTATGAAGAAATCGACTAGTTACAGAGGGGAGGGAGAGGATGGACAAATTTTTAGGGTTTTGAATGACTTAAAACCTTCAATCATTGAGGGTATTTATAATACTCATCATGCTTATCTCTTCTCTCTTTGAATAAGTCTTATCCCTTTGTGGATAAGTGTTGTCCCCTTGTGGATAAGGACTTAAAAAATTCAAACTGTTGATATCGTCACTTTAGTTCTTGATCCTATTTTAGCTTCTAACTAATATCATTTACTTTGATATATTAATAAACTTAGTCTCTCATATTTGCTTTCGATCTCTTTTGGCCAAATCATCTTTTGCATGTAACTCAAAAGGAACTTAGTTTATATAGTAATATTACCAATTTCTTATAACCATAGGCACATAACCAACACATCACCAAGTTGCATTCCATTAGGTATATAATAGTAATATTTATTATACTATTCTAATTTTAAATGTATGTATGGTATTTATTTCTGCTAATCAAAATATTTCTCATTAAATTCAATATTAGTTGATACTATATATATATATATATATATATATATATATATATATATATATATATATATATATATATATATATATATATATATATATATATATATATACACACACACACACGTGTGTGTATGTGTGTTTCGTATGTTAATCTTAAACAATGTTTAAAGACATGTGGACAACATTGATATTATCACAATTAACAATAGTAGCTTTATTATATAGGGATTAAAACTCGCAAAGAAAGTTACAAATCGAACATGTCTCGACCACAACATTGGCCACACACTGTATTTTGCATCGGTACTTAAACGCAAAATGACTGACCAAGCCATAAACTTGTCACCTAAAACAATATAGTACTCGGATGTTGATCGTCTCGTAGTCGAGCATCCCTCTAATCAAGATCAGTAGGTAATGAGATCGGATGAACAGGAGACATGCAGCTAAAAGCCGCGATCTAGTGTATAAGCACGTTCTAAAGTATACATTTGAGAGAGCGAAAGTGTGGGTCTCGAGGATCATGAATAAAAAGGCATATATATATATATATATATATATATATATATATATATATATATATATATATATATATATATATATATATATATATATATATATATATATATGTAACATCCCGTTTCTCGGTACGTTTATTTTTCGTATAAATTTTTAATAATAATAATAATAATAATAAGTTATAATTCAAAAAAGCATAATAAAAACCTAGACATTAAATTTTATGATGGGGAGGGGTGTAGTGTTATTTTTGAAAACTTAATGTGGTGTGATTTATTTGCATGGAACTTGTTGGAATAACTCACCAATGTGGAGGGGCTGATTGTGTCAATATATCATTGTTGCATGGGTTTGTGTTTGGCCGATAGGTTTATCGATCACTTAGGGTTCGGCCCTAAGGCCTTCGAAACTTAACTCCAGCCCACCCCATGCTACGTATGTCCGTTATACATGATTCCTTAGCAACCCTAGCTCTTATTTTTCAGCTGTGAACACCTTCCTGTTTGGTTCATCCGTTTTCTGTCAAGCCGTGAGGAGTGAAGCAAGTTCGGGAAGAAGGGGTCGCTTGGAGAAGAAGTGTGTTGGTTGGGTCTTGGGCTGCATCATTAGGTAAACCCTCCACCTCCATCTTTTGTTTCACGGTTAAAACCTCACCACACACCACCACCACATTCCCGACCGTGGGTTTGTGTGTGTGTGTGTGTGTTTGTGTGAATGAGTAACCTTATTGTTCTAAAGGTTTTATTCAGTTTGAAGGTTATGTTTTGATGTTCTTAATCTCGTGTATGAGGTGGTTTAGGGCTAATTACTCTTTAGCCGAGTATAACACACTCGCATGCCTTTGTGTGTGTTGTTGTGTGCGTGTTTTTAGTAGGATAGTGTCGTATGTATATTACTCTCCTTCTGATTAACGTGTTCTTATTGAAGTCCCTTCAGACCCTAGATGTCTTAATCAATTTAGGGTTGAAAACCCTAACCCTAGCAATAATGTTGTAATGTTGTGTATTTTCACTAATTTTGGGTCTGCTTATAAAACTCACATAAAATCGTGGGTATGTCCATTTGGGTCAATCCTTATGTACCTGAAATTATATTTGAGTCTAGTTTGTTCCCTTAAAAGGGTCTGAGCTGATTCAGACCCTAGGTCGAGCAATTAGCTATTTTCGTTGATTGGTCTAGAATTTTGACAGATTAGGTCCTCTGGGTTTGAAAAATCACTAAAAAATGTATAAAACTCATTTAGGGGTCAGGTTAGTGGCCCTAGTTCATCGTTGGTGTCTATTTTTCCCACACCAAATTTAAGAACCCAATCCTTAGCCTATTTGGTGCTTGGACTGATTCTTTGGGGTCTGGTCCAGCTCATTGTCTAAACTGTTAAGTCTACTTGTTGATTTTTTTCTGACCTTTTGGACAATGAAAAGGACTTGAGGTTAGCTCCTGATGTTCTCTATTATAGTCTAGTTCATGCCTAATTTTTCCATGAATTTATGAATGACTCTTACTAGGTTGAAAGTGGCAGGCATTGCAACCTGGTCCAAATCTGGACAGTTTTAGATACCTGATTTTGTTTAATTCATAGAAAATAGAAGAAATTTAGTTAGGGTGAGTTCCTTACATTCTTGGAATATTAAAAGATAACTAAAAGACTATGCAATAATATACTAAATTGTTTAGGATTAGGGTGAGCTAAATGGGGTATCATTAGATTCCTCGGTTGGGGTTAAAAGCTAAAATGCAACTTAATAACAAGAAAGTAATACTATAAGTATCTATATATAGTAAGGTTAGCTAGTATACTTTGTAGTAACCTATTGTACATTATAGGCATATAAGGTGTTCGAGTGGAGCTCGGTGGGTTCAGATTTGCTATGTGAATCTTTTATGTTGCTGCTTCAAGGTGAGTTTATCAATATGTTGTATGGAAGTCGTACATCCTTTACTACTTCAAGGTGAGTTTATCTATTTTTTGTAAGAAAACTTAGCTAATAAATAGTTAACCCAGCGATAGAGCACTGAAAGGCAATATGAAGAGTATTACTATACTTGAAAAGGATAAGTGCTCTTGAATTGACATATGCGTCATCTTCTATATGCTAGAAGGGATTTTGATGCCATCTATATAAATCACACAATGATTCGAAATTCACGGGTGGTTAGATTTATACTCTAGTTGGAGTAGTTATTTCTTGGGCAAGCAAGAAATAGACATGTATAGCTCGCTCAATGACAAATATTGGGGTTATTGTCATAGCAGCAGTAGGCAAAGCAGAACGGATTAGAGATCTACTCTTAGATAACCAGCTGTAGGATATTCTAATGCCATCAATTCCTATTTTTGTGACAATGAGGCGACATTTTCTAAAGTATACAATGTTGTGTATGATGGGAAGTCAAGACACGTTGGTCTTCGACATAGTTATGTGATATAACTAATTGAAAGTGGTACCATCAAAGTTGTCCATGTCAAGACATGTAGGAACTTAGCGCATCCACTTACCAAACCTTTAACGATAGATTCGATTGAAACTACCATGACAGTCATGGGTCTAAAACCAAGCCAGAATTGTTTGGTGATGGAAACCCAATGAAGAGGTAATATCAAAGTCCATATGACGTAGGATAGTAAGTCGTTACTGAGAACGAGGTTGACTTAAAACTCTTGACAAAAGTTTTAGAGACATCTAAGCAACAAAGATGTTGTAAAACGTTTCTTATATGATCTAAAGGTGGTGCCGCCTCAAATGGAGATTGGTGGTTTATCTTCTAGAGGATCATCAAAATGGTTTATAGTGCATGGCCATATGAGCGCTCAGAGAGAACGCATATATGGTGGGTGATGTGTGGGTCGGGGGTACACCGGAGAGGTCACAAGATTCCTAGTTTAAATCCATTAGAAACCATTGTATTGGTTTCTTCTTGTGTATTCTCATTAAACTGGGTTTAATCTCTGTGACACCCAATTGACATCATATATCCGAGTGAATTTTCAACTTCGTGGGGGATTGATGGAAATAATAAAGGAAGTAGCAAGTTGTTTAGTTTCTTTGTTCGAAACAGGTGGGGGAAGAACTTTGGAAGGGTTCATAAAGCTTTCTTGCATTAAGTCTTCAAAGGTTTTAGTGGAGGTTAAGGGATGGGCCAAGCCCACACGAACGTCGAGCCGGGCCATGGATGTGAGACACGAGGTTTGTAAAACGGCACAATTTAAGTGTATTTTACACCTCGCACACCGCATCAATCGTTTTGGGAGTTGAGGAGCTTTTCTTTTTAGCAGGGCTCAGGTCGGATCGGGTAAGCCAACCCGATCAACGTGTTGACAACCGTTGACTTTGTGGATAGATTCTAGGAAGGTCCTAGAAGTCTCCAAAATTTGGTTAACCGCCAGGTTTGAAATCGGATGACCTTCCCGATTACCACGCCAACTCATTGAATTTTATCCAGCATTCGAATTGTCACATGTCATCATGTAAGAGGCCAAGCATCTTCATAAAATCTGATTTTTTGTGCCTCTAGGGTTTTCAATTTAGTATAAATAGGACCTCTAAAGTCTCATTTATTCCACAACTCAAATAACATAGCCTTCTCTGCTCTTTCCTCTCTCCCTCTGTGATTCAGCTTTCTTTAGGTTTCCGAGTACTCGTTTTACATTTATCGGTTCTTCCATAGTTATTGGAACGAACACTATTTTACATTAAATCATGAGTTTTATGCTAATAGCTTACAGCCGACGAGCACTGTAAAAACCTTTAAGGACATGAGTTATTCGGTGCAGTTTTCCAGTTTAGAATTAGGGATCTTCAGGTTGGTTTTAATTTTCTGTCTTATCTTTTGTTTTATCTGACAATGGAACAGAGTCTTTCTACTTTTGTTATAATCAGATCTTATCGTGAATGATCAATCTGATTTTAAGATGAAATTCGATAATTAAATAATAATAACTGGATTTATTATTTGACACTTAGTTTTCTATATTATTTGTCGATATTAGTTTACGATACTAATTGTCGGATTGTTTGTCTGCCAAGTCTGAAATACAACACTTTCATTTAGTTGTATTATTTATCTGTGATGGTTATTATCTCAACAATAGGAATAGTGTACATTAACATAATGAAATATCTTTTTTAACAAGGTGATTATAATGGTTATCGGTAGGCATAGTGGGTAGAAGAAGCAAAGCGTAAGTAGTCAATATGGGATCTGGCCCTCTTTTAAGAAGAGATTCTATGGGTCGGGCCCCTCAATAATTGAAACTAACAAAATACATAGACATGCTCAAATGTATTGATTTGTACAATGATGTTTGCTTCTTTTCAACTTCCAAATGGGTTCAAGAAACTGAATCTTTAAGTATTAGAATGATGGTTTGATCCATGCCTCGTACTCAAATAATAACACATGATACAAACATTATATAATGAAACCTAACTTTGATTCCATCTTTTTCGAAGTTCTTACGAGAAAATACATTTATAAAAAACATAAGTCTTAAAGTACACAACTACAAAGTTATCGTACATCAACAGTTTATCAAGTTACATCATTTCACACATTAAAAACATAAAACATATCATATGATTCAAGAATCCGCAACGGGAAAAGCGGATCCAAGTTTATTTCCAAGGTGGTAACACTTGATGTTCACGAAGTATGGACCAAGTTCAACATGGTTATCTTCACCACCCATAAAGAAACACAATGTATACAATGCTATCTCAAATTCTGGGCTTACTCCTATCATTGTGCTTGAAACCGATTTTAACACACCGTTCCATTCAAATTGGATTGTTAATAATTGTGTCTCTGAGTCGGGCTGCATTACATAATAATTAGATATAGAAAATAGGTAAAGTGTTGTTGCAATAAAAGTGATTTAAAGAATAAACTTACAATTACCTAGTTGTCCATCACTTTAAATAAAATGGAAATGTTAAAGGAAATGGTTATGTATTTTACTCTTTATCGTTTACCAATATTAGCAAGTATTGTGTTTATTAACTATAATAACAATGTACTTGTGTTCTCTTTACCCATAATAGCAACTTAATTACATTTTTTACCAATAATAGCAACATACTTGTATTTCTTTACATATAGTAACAACATACTTACAATCCTTTACATATAATAAGAATATTGGTGATTTACTTTCTTTGTTACATGTTACTATTGGTAAAAAAAAAATTGTTAGATATTGTTATTTTAGTTAAATGAATCTTAAGTATTTTGGCACTGTGTAACAAATTGTACGTACGTTGTTATTATTTGTAGAAAAACTAAAGTATGTTTCTATTATGGGTTATATATTTTATTATTAGTAAAAAATGTAAGTATGTAGGTATATTGGTGAGGAAATGTAAGTGCATTGTTATTATAGGTAGAAATTAACTCGTATTAGTAAAAATACTAAAGTGTGTTGCTATTTTGTGCAATTTTCCTATAGAAGATTATCCGAATACAATAAAGATATTTATTTTGGAAATATAAAGAAGGAAAAGATTGGAGTTTACTTACCGTCTCCCCACGTCTCCGCGGAAAGATATAGCCTTGATAATCAACCCTCCCCTTTGCTTCTTCCATGTAAAACTATATACAAAAAACAATTTCTTAAATGATTTAATCCCACAAGAGATAATTTAAAAAATCTTTTTTTTTTTCGACTTGTCACATGATTTTTGGTTTTAAAATCGACATATGTAAGGTCACAAGACATGACATGATATGTTGCACTACATTTGGCATGCTGATACAAATGTCAATACGAAAAAGGACAACTTTTTGTTACACCCAAAAAAGTTAAACATAAATAACAACTTTTTGTGACAAAAAATGACGATTTTCTTTCTTATGTAACAAACTTAGCCTAAAAACACGCACCTGAAGCCAATTATGGAATCCAGAAACCGATTCTTCCCCACGACTCTTGATTTCACCAACAAAAACATGTTCAAAAGCCGAAGAACAACTAGACGTACCACCTCGCCCATATAAATCAAACCAAAGACTTGTCAACATCCCTTTAAACTCCCCATAATCTTGTGACACAATACCCTTTTTACAAAGATAGTTATGAAGGTACTTAATCGGTGCAGTTCTACATATCTCTTCAATGAAAGCAGCTTGTTCTTGTTTCTCTTGAGATGTGACCTGTTCTTTATACCCTTCATGTGGGTTATAGTTATCTAAAAGAGAACAGAATCGAGAAATTGTTGGTTTTCTTAAAACATCTTGACTTAACCTAGTAAAGAGGCTTCCTTCTGCCATATCTTGTTTTTGGTAAGTCTTTTTTCCTTCACCACAGTCAATCTCGTAGTCTTTGCCAGGTGTCAACCGGTTGTAATCAAGCTCCCATAGCTTGTTGCAAGCTTGTGAAAGGTCATTGAGTTCGTTTTGAGACGGTTCCATTTGGGAATTGTTTGCAACTTCATTTGAATACTCTTGCTCACTTGCAGGACGTTTGAAGTTCCCCCAATTCTCCTTTTGAACCTGTTAAATTTTTGTTAGAAGATGTTTTGATTTGGAATTAAAGAAGAATTGAAGAATGTATAAAAACCTGTTGGTGTTTTCTTGGAGGTTTCTTTCCAACAGTCTCCCAACCATCGTTATTTTCCTCTTCAGTCTGTATTCATACACTTGAATCGTTAGATATGAATGCTGATGATAAAAAAAAAACAAAATGAAAATTAAGAAGACGAAGAAGAAGACTGCTACCTGTGGATCAGGACGCCTTTGATTATAATCATTCACAACCTGCGTTTCAGACATTTCTTACATTATGTCATGATTAATGAAGCATCTGATTTGAGTGAATCATTTGTTCGTAATCCTAGATTATGATTTCAATAACATGATGTACGCAGGAAATTCATTCAAAATGGCTAACAATTTCATCAACAATTGGACCAATTGACTTTATATATGTGGATTCAGAAGCGAACAGATCAATCTACAATGATCGAACTAACTTCTTCATCTGAGGATTAACAATTACCTGTTGAGGTCGCCTAGAAGGATTCGATCCGCCAGATCCCCATTGTTCCTTCCTCGCCTCCTGAAGAAAAACTCGATTCAGTTTAAAAACCTAACCGTGAAAGCTCAATTTCACACTAACCTCGTTTCTTCGATTGTAGTTATTTCTACTATATTGCGGTTCATCGTCCTCCTCGCCGGAGACAACCTGTTAATATCAGCAAACAGGAACTTAAAGAAACAAGTGATACCTAACCGTGAAAGCTCAATTTCACACTAACCTCGTTCCTTCGATTATTATTATTTCTACTATATTTTGGTTCATCGTCCTGCTCGCCGGAGACAACCTGTGAATCATCCGATCCATCAGCAAACAGCAACTTAAAGAAACAAGTGATACATTACTTGATCAACTGTACTCTACCTGCGCCCACGAAGTAGATCTGGATCGTTCATCAATTTCATCTTCTTCTTTCTTCTTTTCTCGATCATCGTCTCCAAACGCAACATCAAGCAAACCTTTCACTAGACCTTCCATTCTACAGAGGGTTTTTCAGACTGTGAGATCGAAGGTCGTTAATGGCGATTATGTAAATTCACAAGGAAAGGGACTTTTCAGTTGGAAAAGTGGTTATTAAATGATCTCCTATTTAATTGGATCGAGCAACGTGTCGACAAGTCATTGGGTTGAAGATCTAATTTTTATATATATCTCGTTTTTGTCGGCAAACTTATTTTAGTACATTATTTGGTTTTTTGCATTTATATGGATTTATTTCAAATATAATTTAGAGTAAATTACAATTTTGGTCCCTGTGGTTTGCATGAAATTTCACTTTTAGTCATCGTTTCGTTTTTCCACGCTGATGGTCCCTAAACTACACTTTTGCTTACACTATTGGTCCCTTGTCCAGGTAAAATGACCAATATACCCTTTTTAATTTCTTTTTTTTTTAAATATTATTGTTTTGTTAATTTAAAAAAAAAAGAAAAATTCCATCTCCATCACAGTCGGAATCGAAGTCCTAGGAGACCCAGATCCTCCATTACCGTCATATCTCCTCCCCGGTGATCACAAGAAGATCAGAAACCCTAAGAATCAGATGAAGAACATCACCGCTTGAAACACCGTCGCATATAACGCCAGCGGGATTCGCGTCTTTGTTATTGGGGATTTCGTTGTCGTTAATGTTGTGTGGATCGATAACGTTCTTCATAGGGTTTCTGTTGATGCCCTGGGTTTTCGGATTAGTATTGAAGCCATGCCTGAGCTGTCAGCTTATTAGCCGGTGGGGAATCCGCTCCCGGGTCGTCCCTCTATGTTGTTTTATGTTTTTTTGAACGGCGGCAATTTTATGTGGCTGGGATTGTTTCTAGTATATCCATGTTCGACCGGGTACCTGAAATTCCATTCCTTCGTGAAGATAAGCTAAGCCTTGAGCAGCATCCTGTGCAATTTTGAGTCGAGTTGACCACGGAAGAGGCTTCTGAAACCTGTTACACAAATGATCTTGAATGCTCCGATTGCGAATATATTCGTACATAAGAAGACGTTGGATCCCTCTTTCATCGTCCTCAGCGCCATACCCCACAAGTTTGATGCTTCACAATTTTTGGGTATTCGAAAAGGACTCGGGTTTTGCAGACCAACTTCAAAAATTGGGCCTAGTAGTTGTGGTTCAAGAACCACCTGTTGGTTCAAGTTCGGTAAAAATGGCGTCGATATTGAGGGTGCTGGTATTTACGGCAGCCAATCTCGCAACGATTTTGACCGGGACGATGTCGAGCAGGTACCCTTTTTGATTATTTGAATCCTTTGTGGAAATTCTTGGTTGCTTTCAGACATTAGAGAATCAAATTCTACGGAGAAGAAGGTTGCTCGGTTAAAGAGAGTCGAGTGTCTAACGGAGGACAGTGGCGGAGACGCCAGAGAACAAAGCAGCAACTCCTTCAGTCCGGAAAATCTTCACACCCACTGATATGGGTCCGGCCGGCAGCGGCCTTGGGATAGTCATTGTTGAGCCATTAGCGCCGTTAAGAGCGAAAACTGGGGAGGATTCTCCCTGTAACTGCAGTCGTCGTCAACTCCTTTTTTTCCACATTGTCTTCTTCCTCCACGTGAATGGAACAACTAGAACCAAAAATGCTCCACTTTGCGGCAATGGCGTCCACCCTTTGTTTCACTCTGATCACCTTTCTCTCTCTTGCTTCCTCACAATGGTGCATCTCCGCCGTTTGAGGGGTGGGGGGATTTGGGGGGGGGGGGGGTGTTTTGTTTTTTTTTTCTTTTTTTTAATTAATTTAATAATTAATAAATTAAAAGAAAAGTAAAAAAGAAATTAAAAAGGGTATATTGGTCATTTTACCTGGCCAATGGACCAATAGTGTAAGCAAAAGTGTAGTTCAGGGACCATCAGCGTGGAAAAACGAAACGATGACCAAAAGTGAAATTTCATGCAAACCACAGGGACCAAAATTGTAATTTACTCTATAATTTATCATATAGAAAATACCAGCATCATTCGAGATTTAAATGCTCAAATTTTATAAGAATAATATTTGTTGTTTAGGGAAAGAAATAAATGCATAATTTTTTCAATAAACGCTTTAAACTCAAACCCATAATAAACTTAATCTCAGAAACTATAAAGACTTTCAATACATAAGGAAAAAATAGTATTGATAAAACAAAATAAAATCATAAAATGAAACATACGCCAACCAATCTTTTACTTCAAAAACACAAGCTCCTTTTGATTCAAAAATACTTAAAAAGTATAGCTCCAATTTAGTCCAAAAACCGATACCTTTCAACCGAACTAAGATGTTGTATGTGTTAGTCGATATGCAAAGTATCCAACGGGCTGTTTGATACTTGCTGATTGAGTAAGAGCTTACTGGGTCAGTGTCTGGCCCGGTTAGACTTATCCTAAAGCTAAACGGGTAAAAGGTAAATTTTAAGGCTTAGAACAAAGTCAGAGATAAATCTTAAAGTTATCAAACGGTCTGACTTGGTCTGAAGTCGGACCAAGTTAGATGTAAACTCTCCCTAAACTGGTAAGAGGCAAACCAAAAAGCCCCTAAATGTAAATATGTAGATTCGTCACTTTGCATATTGACTAACAGTGTGGAAGGGACTCCACCCAGGCACCCACGATGGTAAGAATGAGTCAATCACGGACTGCAGCTCATTGATTGTCTGCGAACTTTATGCATTTTCGACTTCTTCAATCGTCTTTAATAGAAACTGTGAGTAAACGGAATCAGAGAAGTTCCTATTTTGGAATTTGTTAATGAGTAAAACAGAAATTGATTGTGCAGAGAATGAGCTGAGACTGTTTCGACTGGGCGACATATCTTTTAGGGTTTAATGCAACCATGGCCGTGAGACCCTATTAATCGCAGTCCCGAAGGGGTGGGTCCTTGAAAACAACCGCGTTAACGGCGAGGACCGGCGATGTCAATCAAGTTTAGTGTGATCGCAAAACAGAAAGGGAAAGACGAGGTGGAAGACGATTGTTTGGGAACTCAGGGACCGGTGAAGCAATCGTAATGGAGATGCAGATTGAGATCGTGCTCGGTGCTGTATCCAGTTAGATTCCGGTGGCCGTGATTTTGTTGCCGGAGCATCTGAAAGCGATGTAAATTTCTACATGTCGATTGATTTAGGTGTTTTTAAATTTTGACTGTGAATTGACTCCATATGGGTTTTGTACAATTGTTCTTCTTTGGGCTTTTTGGTTGTTGGGCTTGATCTTGTAGAGGGTTAATTTTAAGATATTAGATGTTGGGCTTATGGGGTGTTTAGTGGACTAATGTTAACGAATTAAGTTCATTGATTTTGTTTTCCGGGTTATTCATTATTGTATGATTTACTTACTGCAATATTGATAAGTAAGTGATGGGAATGTTATTTTAGACTTAATGAAATAATGTTATGAGAAATAAGATTATCTATATTAGTTGTTAGGCTATACGGAATGGGCAACAATTGTTGGGTGGCATCTGACGACTGACGTGGCTCGTGTTGCCACCAAGAAACATCACCCTACCTTAGCGACAACCACTAGGCGGCAACTCCAATCTCCAATAAGTTGTCATCTCTCTCTCTTCTCTCTCTCTCTCTCTCTCTCTCTCTCTCTCTCTCTCTCTCTACACAATGCGGAAACCATCCTGCTAAACTTTCTATTTTTCTTCTCTCCTTAAAAAAAACGCAACATGGAGCTGATGTGGAGTGGTTGCAGGCGACAGCACTCCGTTCAACCTTAGAGGTCAAATGACGAGGTTAATGGATCTATACATAATAATGGGTGTTTATTAATTAATCAAAAATAATTATATTTTAATGGGTCGTCAGTCGATGTGTTAGATTTGTTTGATAATACTTTAGGCGGTTGAGATTATAGGTTAACTTGCCAATTAAGCTCCCAAGATGGAAACCTAGCAAACGAGGTGTTGGCATTTTATAAAGGAGGTTTAGGGTTTAAAACCCAACACGCCTAGAAACATTGATAATGCCCCGCTATTTACCTCCATATGATGGGTCATGGGACGTGTTCGGGGTGGGCCGTTCAAATATTGCTAATGTTGCGCGATTTATCCCAAAATTCAGATGTTTAAAAACAATAATATTTCTTTCAGCATAAAATAATACAAAATGTTAAAACGATATTTTTTTTCGTTTAGCATATTCATTCATCAACATTCTCAAACAGCATGAAGCATTCATAACATGTAAATTATTCAAACATCTGAATCATTCAAGTAGTTTTTGAATAATTTAACGTTAAGTCATTATAACCAATAAGCCATAAATAAAAACAAGAAATCAAAAATATGTTTTTACCAACAAAAGAAAAAAAAAATGCAAGACCAAATACGAGTGGAAAAACAAAAAGACTTCATCAAGACTTTATGTTCGACGGTTATATAAGACGACAATGTAAATGACATTTTGAGAAAAAAATAATCAATTTTATTTATTAGTTGAGTGGTGTGTGAAGATTTCAATCATTTCTAGTTCTTTAGGTTCGGTGGGCACTATTGGGACCATAATCATAGAGTTGAATGACCATGTTTACAGCTCATTTCTCCATGGCATTATGGACTATTGTGACATGCCTAAAAATGCCACTTTTTATGCATGATATTCATGTTCCATTATTGAATGAAGACAATTTGTATTTTTTTTTTTCAAAGAATCTCTCTTAGAAAATTAAAAAGTCTGAAAATAGTCGAACAACACGTCCCGAAAATTAAGTTGTTTGTAAAGAATCTGATGTTCATCGACAACCTTTGAAGCAAAGTTCGACATAATACATCACAAGTGGCCATTTGATATGTCTTGGCTTTCTATTCATAATTATTCCTTCATTGATGTCTCTTGTTGCTACAATAAGAAGTTACTTGTGGATATTAATATTTATAATCATATCAGATATATTATTTTTGTGTATATAAGATCGCAATCTATGAAATGAATAAAGAAAGAAAAACAATTTACAAAGAGCGTCTTAATCGATTAAATTGTATATGCCGTATTTTTTAGGTAATTGGATTATAGTCAAATCACAATGAAATAATTACGATTGTAAGATACTATAATCGTAAGATACTATGGGTGTGTTCGACACGCAGCGTTTAAGAGCTTTTAGAAGCGTTTAGCGTTTAGCTTTTAGGAAAACGCTCGAAAAAATGAAAAAACTTCGTTCGGCAGCAAGAGCTTTTAGCTTTTATTTTTAACAAAATGCTCATAATCCAAAAACTATTTAAATTAGCTTTTGAGAGCGTTTAGCGTTTGACTTTTGATTTTTATATTATTTTATACTTTTAAAAGCTAATAGTTGTTTTTGCCGAACACTTCTATAGTAATAAAAGTCACAGCTACCAGCTTCCAACAAACCGCTAACTGCTTACAGCTAACCACTACCAGCTACCAGCTAATTTTGCCGAACACGCCCTGTGTCTATATGATTTGTAACTTTTTTAGATATACAATTGAAAACAACAAAAAATTAGTGATCATGTTATATATTTTATGTGCGTTTGTGTTTCATATATGCCGTCTTTTATTAGTGCAACCAATAAAGTCTTCGATTAAATCATCAAAAAGTACTTGAGATATTCGATTATTAGTAAACCAACATTTTCAACTACATTTTCAAACTTTTTAATTTTCATAAAATAGTTACAAATGTTGAAATGGTTTTATTTTGCAATTACAAAATGATAAAATACATTCATAAATTTTTAAAATAATTTTTTCAGAACATCAAAGATTTTATTAAGCTAGTGAGGATCTAAACTAAACAAAAACATACATCACGGAATAACAACATTCGGGTTTTGCAACCTGCCAACCAAATTTAATCTACACCTTGTATTCCTATTGCACACTTAAAAGTAAGACTGAGTGACAATTTTATCAAATAATTTGTCTTTTTTACTTTGCGTTAATGTCATAATAAGGTAATGAATTATTTAGAATGTTCAAAAAACATTCATAAATTTAAAAAAAACGTTATCAATGGAAGACGAGCTATTTAATGCGTTCAAAAATATTATTTTCAGAGGTCAAATTCTTTATTAATGTCATAAAAAGGTACCAACCTATTTGAAATGTTCAAAAAACACTCGTGAACTAAAAAAATAACAAAAGATAATGAATTATCTAAAATATCCAAAAAGCTACCATAATGAAATCTTATAGCAAGTGTAACAACTTAAGTTTTTCTAATCTAAAACATTTGCTTAACAATGCCCTCAAAGCTAGAATGTTTGTTCGAAAAACACTCATAAATCTGGAATGTTTGTCAAAAAAAATGTCATAGGCCATCTAATATCAAGATTTGACTAAATATACTGAAGCTGAAAATAGTTTTACCATTACGAACTTGCTCTTTTTGGATGTTAATGCTTTTCAATATAGTCATTATCGAAACAAATCCTTCTAAGTACAACTTCATCTTCTCTTCCATTAACAACACGAATAATTTCCTACCTACAAATTGCATGTTCTCCAAGATTTCATCTGTCACATCGTGATTTATTATCTGGCAGGTTGGTCTCTATGTCAATTTATATTAATTTCTTCATGTAATGGTAAACAAATAAT
Source organism: Cichorium intybus (assembly GCA_023525715.1). Taxonomy (NCBI): domain Eukaryota; kingdom Viridiplantae; phylum Streptophyta; class Magnoliopsida; order Asterales; family Asteraceae; genus Cichorium; species Cichorium intybus. The sequence continues at coordinate 24,137,150 of CM042017.1, read as the reverse complement.
ATAATTAAGGAAGTCGGTGATGAACCTAGACAAACTCATATATTGGACACACATCGTCAATTTGCTGCACTATGAGTGTCTATCTTGCAACTATATCTTTTCAATTTCTTCTTAATAATACACTCCTAAATAGTTTGATAAAGCTTATATAAGGCGTCTTATACCCTTCTAAATACACTTCCAAACCCAAATTATATCTTCATTTCTCATAAGATCGTTTCATAAACACCCTTCCTAATCATAACAATATATGATCATTCAAATCATATTTAAATGATATATTCTAATCATACCAATATATTTGATTCTTTATTCATTTTAGTGGTGAACGAAAAGAAACAAAATGATTTAAAATAAAGCGTTACTGTAGAAGGTTGTCATGGTGTTTTGTTAACAGTTTAAATAGTGTGCTGCCTTTTGATAGCATTTTTTAGTTCATGAGTGTTTTTTGAAAATTTTAAGTAGTTTGTTACCTAATTATGAGGTTAACACAAAATTTCACCTATTAACCTGATATAGGAGGCAACCATCGTACTTTTAAACACTTTAAATAGTTTGATATAAGTGTTTTTAGTCCATATGTGTTTATTGAACTTCATAAATAATTTGTTAACCTATTATGACATTAACCCTTTCACTTTAACCCTACCAAAAGGAATTCCTATAAAGCCACATAGTAATTACCGCTTCTAGATGCTCTTTAGAAGCCCTTTTCAACCTGAACCAGCATAAGAAGAGACTAAAGTCAAGTCTAAGCCTCACCATCGAACAACCCGGGCAAACAACTCTGAAGCCACATAACAATCAGAAAACAAACTCCCACCCTCCACCACATAATGGACAATTAATAGTTTGATATCCAACCCCTTATTTTCTAAATTGGCCCTATTAGGAAGTTTGTTTACAGCCAGGTGCCAAGCAAAATATATTCACCTTTATAGGCAAGAGCTTAACCCATATAATCGGACCATAATCACCCAACAACAAATGATTATCAATATATTCCCCGAGGAAACAAAAAAGAAACCAAAGCCAATCAACGACCACACAAAACGATCAATACTAGAGAACATGGAAACTGAGTCTAACATAGACTCAAGCGTCACCCACTGTTTAATCCCCCTCCCCCCGATATTCCCACGTGTTGTTGTAGAAAGTTTTTACGTATACATTATAGGCAAAATATAATTTACAAAAAAAATGCATTCATAGTTTATTTACACATGCATATAAAATATTGTATACTCATGTTGTAACTATGAAACTAACTTTCATATGGTCCCTGCAATATCGGCTTAAACAGTAGTATGGAAAAAGGTGTGATCGTTTTAGTTATGCGGCTGGGCCATGGAAAGTTAAAGACGTATTTTCTTTTTTCATGCAGTCATCTTCGAACTTTGATTCACAAGAAAAAATGATGTAATAATAGTAACATTATAATAATATTAATATTAATATTAAAGGTGGTGTATAGAGTAATTTAGTTAACCATTGAGAAAAGTTTCCTACTTTCAACAATATAACAAACATATTGGTCATTACCTTGTTATTTTCGTTTTCTGCTGTTAAGGAATAGTACTTTGGGAAATTTTACAATTTATTGTGTTGTGCTCTAATTTTGTTGTTATCAGGATATTGTATTTATCCAAAATCTATTCAATTACAAACTTTAGTTAGGCATCTATGATGAACTATTGAATAAGAAACTAACACAATCATCCCAAATAACCCAAATGTTTATAAATCCTGATATCTTAGACACTTGTTAGAACCATGAAAAGAACAAAAGGGTAACCTTAAATCAACATTTAAAATAGTTGCGGTAAAGAAGATATAAAGAGGGGTAAAGGAAAAAACATATAAAGAAAAGGGTGAAGAGAGTAGTCAGTTAAAACATGACAACCCGTGGCCCTTTAAAGGAAATAAGGTAACACTTAAAAAAAAGAAAAAATATATTAAGAAATTATTAAATTCACTGTACTTTTTTTTTTTTGGACCGGCGACACAGTAAAACCACCTTCTGCTCCCCCAGGTCGGCATTTAGCCGGCGGCCCGGGTCCTGCAGTCTGTGCCTCCACGCCAAGGAAAATCCCCCACATGGGGCGTCAACCAGGCTCGAACCCGAGACCTCTCACCCACTGGGTATATAACCCGATGCATCCACCCAGTTGATCAGGGCTTCACTTGCTAAAATGTTGTAACTACAAAAAAAAATGCATTCATAGTTTATTTACACATTTTAAAAGAAACTTATATAGATGGATGAAACTTTACCTTTTATGGTCCTTATAGGCAATGAGAAAGAAAAAGCAAAGCTTGTTAACGGACTAATTATGGAATGTATGAAAATTATTGTGGTCGTGTTTACATTCCAAAAAGATTAGGGGTAATTAGTGAACATTACAATTTTTGCAGGCTAAATTGTTTTGTATTTGGTATATACATGTCTATTTCTTGCTATAATCCATAGATTCTTCAACAGTAAGAGCATATTTTTTCCTATAATTTATATTTTCCAAATTACGATGTTGTAATATGAAAAATGAAAGTATGATGTTATAGAAAAATTCATAGATTCTTCAAAGTACGATGTTGCTATAATTTATATTTTCCAAAGTACTTGCTATAACAGATAGTTTTATCGAAGCATGACGTTGTAATAGGAAAAAATGGTATTACGTTATTAAAATATCCAAAATTGAACCTACAACATGAGAAACAATACCAACTTTCCGGTTCACAAAGCTGTTTTTTACCCACTTCAATTTGGTTAACCGAACCGGTAAAATCTTTAGGTTTTTGGTTAATCGGTTTTTTGTGTTTTTGTTTAAGGTTCATATTTTTTGTTATAGAAAATTAACAACAAACCAAAATATTATATTTTATTCTATAATAATGATGTTTAAGTTTACGCTTTAGTGTTTATATTTAAATAACATTTATTTAAAATTTAGTTTAATTTCTCTGTTGTCCATCGAATTATAGGTGTGATCTCTTTAGTCAGTAGTATTTTTTGTATTATGGATCCTTAAATTAATAAATAACATGTTAAAAAGGGCATATACCCCTTATTTCATGGTTTCACCGGTGATGCTAGAATTTCTAGGTGTTAAATAGTTATATCTTTTGTTCATTTATTTCTCTTATGTATGGTAAATGGTTCTTTTGTGTAACTTTATCTTTATATATTGAAAGCAATATACGCAACCCTAATCAACGGGTTTCCACAATATTCAGCATGGTATCAACCACACGTATGACACTCTTTGAACACCACCGGAAATTGTGTTTTTTTTCGGTGCTGCTGCTGTCGATTACTTCCAGCTGTCGTTGATTACAGACCATCGCCGTCGTTGTTCCTCCCTCCTTTCAGTCGTCGTCACTGCCTCCTTGGTCCTAGCTCTACCTAGACTCCTACTCGTTGTGGTGCTTCTTCTCCTGGTTATTGTACATCTTGCATTCAACTAGTTATTTATTTATTTGATGTTCCCCGGCATCCATGCGTCACACCCCCAAACCACGATGGCGGAATCATCTGAGGGCGGAACGGGACATAGTATCACAACCATTGCATACATTGAAACATAAGTAGATAAAAACCATCATACATTATAATTTGAAAGTTACATTGTTCAACGATATTGTTTCAACCCAATTACAGTATGATAACGAAATAAGTAAAAGATACGTCTTTGCGTCCCATCCCAAAAGGTTAGTCGGACCGGACTAATTGTTACCTGAGAATACAAGTAGTTTGAAAGAGTATCAACATTACGTTGGTGAGTTCATAAGATTTTTGTATGAGAAAATCCATAGTCCTTTTTCTTGTAAAGAGATAGTGTTTGTAACCAGAAAATCCAATATTTTCTTATAAGTGAGTCGTAGTCTTAAAACCCAAAGACCGAAAATGCATACGTGTTTCTATACTTGAAAAATAGTATTACGTGGTCTTATTCTTGTATGAAACCATTTAAATACATGTTTATTCGTGTATTAATTGTAGATCTAATTCCGTAAAACCTTTGCGTAAGTAAAATCGTACTTTTATTTGTATCTTGCTGAATTGTAGTTTTAATCCATAAAACTCGTACGTATAAGTAAACCGTACTTGTATTTATATCTTGATAAAATGTAGTTTTACTTTCCATAAAACTTGTATGTATAAGTAAAACCATACTTATATTTGTAACTTGTTAGAATGTAGTTTTAATACCATAAAACTCGTACGTATATGTAATCCGTTCTCATGTTTATATCTTAATATAATGTAGTTTTAATTTCCATAAAACTAGTGTGTATAAGTAAAACCATACTTATATTTGTAACTTATTAAGATGTTTTAATTCCATAAAACTTGTATGAGAAATCCATTTCCTTGTAAAATAGAGTATCGTAACCCAGAAAATCCAATATTTTTTTATAAACGCGTTGTAGTCTTAAAAGGTCCAAAGACTAAAAATGTATAACGTAAATTGTAATATAGTATAAAACTATTTAAAGTGTATATTTTCCACGTAAACAAAATGTATAGTTGATTTCCGCATGTGAGTGTTGAGTGTCGAAACCAACAAAATAAAAGAGTTGAAATATGGTTTTAAATTGATTTGTTGATTACCAATATTTCGTGATTACACCACTTGTTATAAATACTAACTAGGTAGTATAAATGGCAAGTAGGGTCGATCCACAGGGAGCGATGGTCTAATGAATTATACCTTGATTTTCACGAGATTTAAACTTGTAAAGATAGTAGCAAAAGGGGGGTTTTGATGTTTAGTTGAAATATGATTGTATATTTGACTTAGGACTAAATTTAGAAAAATTGCTTTTGTATTTTATAATTTGGAGACAAATTCTGGTTTTGTATTTGTAGTCATATGATTGGAAATAACAATAAGAATGATGTTTATAACTTTAATCTTTCTAAGTTGGTACTTTGTGTATGCCGAAAGCTCGCACATACACCATTCACCTAATGTACCTTAGTCAAGAGAAGCTCGTTAACTAAGACTAATCTTACTAATCAAATCTATTTTAGTCAAGTGTATGCCGAAAGCTCGCACATACATCATCATAGAATTTGAATGAAAGATTGCATTATGTTTTATGTGAATGTTCCCAACAATGTTCAATACTCCTAAACAAGCGTTTGAGCGTCAAAACATGTGATATGATTTTCACCAATGAAGATGATTGTCACAAATAACATTTTATAAAACAATTACGGATTTCATAAGTTGTATGACTAGATTGGTTTATATTTGAGATCATATGGCCAAAATGAAATAAATATAAACCAAACGCTTGTTAAGCCTCAAAATCATATCACTAGAAAGATATAAAATCAAACATCAAACTTTATATTAAATCACAATCATAATCCTTAATACAAAACCAGAAAATAAAGTTACTAGCCACTCATGACTAGTAAAAGATAAAAGAACTTACAAAATGAAGATAATCCACACTTGAAGTTGCACACAAACACAAACACAATGTATCTAGAGAGTATTCAGAAAATAATGGAAAGATGGGATGGTTCTAAGGCTAACTAGACACATCTATTTATACTAAAACACCAAAGGCAAAATGGTAAAATGGACAATGGCAAACATCATCATTCCAAGACCCACTTCCTTCATCACATGGCTTCAAAATCAGGTTGGATCTGGATCTGGTCGTGTAGCATGGGAATGACAACACAAGAAGGAATAAACAACTAAAAGTGGGCCAAAAAGCAGATCTGGTCACCAGGAAAAGTTACACGGCCGTGTAATTTCTTGGGCCAAAATTACACGGTCGTGTAATCCTGCATTTCTCCTGGATCTTCCCCTGAGCTGACATGGCATCCACGTGGCCTAGCAAAGTTACACGGCCGTGTAACTTATAGGGCAAAAGTTACACGGTCGTGTAACATACTGTCTTCGGGACGATTTCATTTTTTTGTAACTTCTTCGTTTGAGCTCCGTTTCTTCTGAAATTTCTTGTGCAGCTTCACATTGTCATCCAATGCAAGATTCAACCCTCAAAAGCACCTGAAAACAACCACAAAGTGTGAAAGTAGATTGCTATTCTTGAAATCCCGAAAAACATGAAAATATGCAATGAAGAGGATAAAATGCAAGGTAAAACAAGGATGAAAAGGCATGAAAACATGCTTAGAAATACACTTAACAGTGAGATACCCTATAACCATGCTGTGACTAGTTGGCCTGCTGCGACGTTCTTCAGGCGTCGGAATGTTAGACATTTGACACCTCAGACCTGCCGGTCTAGCTGTAGCTAACAGCTCAGGTGCGGGATTGTCAATCCCGTATAGATCTATACTCAAATATCACGCTCTCTTACCGAGACTCTAGTTATAAATTCAGGACTTATAGTAGGTACTTATATAAGTACTGTGAAGATCCATCTCACAAAAATGTATGTATTCAATCAACTTGTTTACGTAATATTTGTATATGAAAACTCTTGTAATTATCCATTATCATTTTTCTCATGATAATATAGTAATGTATAATAATTATATAATTTTATATAATTATTTTGTCTTGTTCAAAATGTCATAATAACCTTGTGTAACGCCAAGACACTCTTTTTATGTAAATATAATAAAAAGGGTAAATTGGTCATTTTACCTTAGAAGGGTAATTTGGTCTTTTGGACAGAAAAGAATTTGGTTTGAAATAATATTTTGAGTTTTGGACTTAAAATGTTATAAAAACTGAAATTGGTCGTTTTACCACAAAAGGGTATTTTGGTCATTTGACCATGTGAGGAACCAATTGGGTAAAAATATTGTTGCTTGTGGCAAAAGTATAAGAAAGGAGAGTTTTATTGTCATAAAACTTGTTTGTTGTGGTCAAAGTTCAATAAAATGAACTTAGGGACTAAATTTGCAAAAATTGGAAGTATATATAGAAGAGTTGACTCTCTTCTTTGACTGATAATTGTGCAGCAACGGGAGGAGCATTGAAGGTGCAATTTCTGCAGGAAATCATGGAATTGAAGCAAGAACTTAGAACAATTGTTGGAAGGGGTGATTTCCAAGCAATTAAGGTAAGTAGATTGCCTTTTTAGACAAGTTCTTGAAGAAGTTCTTAATGTGTTTTATAGAAACTGAAATTTGTAAATTTCAGTTATGTTTATGTGGTTTAAATGGTTTAATACTTCCATTAAGTCATGATAAAAGGACTTAATTCAAGAAAATGGAAGTAGATTGCTATTTGTGATGAATTTGAAGTTTTGGGGTTTTGGAACTAAGAACCCTAATTTTTGTATTTGATTGATTGAGGTTGTTTCTTTGGATTAAAACCTTGTATTATAAAAGGGTTTTAGTCAGTAAACAAACCTCATACGATTAAGAACTGGATTAAGGACTTAATAGGCCAAAACTGCGTGCTACAGTACACAAATCGCGACTGATCAGGAGACTGCCCAGGCGCCAGGCGCAGTACGCCCAGGACCAGGGCGGGGTGCGCCCAGGCGCTGTGCGCCCAGCACCTAGCGCGGTGCGCCCTCCTGCAGGGGATCAGAAATGCTAACTTTTGTTTGGCTTGTCCGATTTAGCTCAAACTTGAACCGTAGGCTCGTTATGGTCTGAAAAGTTTGGGAAAATTTTTATATTGAGTTTTTGACCCCTCGGAGGCACTGTAGATTGATTCGAATGCCTCGGTGAATAGTAAAATGCATTAAAAGATAGTAAATGTAAAGTTTATTATCTAGGCATTATTTATAACGGTATTGTATATGACTCTTGTGTAGTAGAGTCAACTGAAATGTTTATTAACCTATTATCATTTGGTATATAAATGAATATATAGGTATGGGACAAAATGGTTGTGGTGCACGCAAAGGCAAGAAACAACCGGGATTTAAACGCAGCTAGTATCCAGGTGAGTAATCTCACTGATATCACATATGATATGTGTTGATTGGACTGTTACAGGTTGAAACAGTTTTGGGGGACAAAAATGATAATTTAAAGATTTAATGAAAAAGACAAGACCAGATAAGCCGTGAGTCTATGATAGACAAGAACGAAGCTGTGAGTCAATAACAGAAATAATATGACAAGACCAGATAAGCCGTGAGTCTGATAAAGACAAGAACGGAGCTGTGAGTCAATAAATGAATAAACAATGCGACAATACCAGATAAGCCGTGAGTCTACAATAGACAAGAACGGAGCTGTGAGTCAATAAAAAGGCAATACCGGATAAGCCGTGAGTCAACGAAATGACAAGAACGGAGCCGTGAGCCATAAATGATTTTAAAATGAAATGAAATTAACTGGTGCGGCCTATATGGCTATGATATTGGATTCTATATCCAACTGGTGCGGCCTACATGGCTATGATATTGGATTCTATATCCAGCTGGTGCGGCCTGCGGGCTATGATTTATATATTGATAATGTTTTAATGCAGCTTATATAGCTATGACACAGGGTGCGGCTTAAATAGCCATGATATATAATGTAGTCCATTGTGACTAAGAAACATGGGACAGAAATGATAGATATGATTATATGTGCAAATAACTGACGTGGCTTGATAATTGCAGGTCATTATGATTTAGCCTGTAAGGCTATACATTAGGATGTGAAATCCTAAGAGATATTTGGTCAGCCAGTAAGGCTAGGAGTTTGGATTCGATATCCAGACAAATATATGATTGTATTTTTATACGTGTTATTTGCAGATACGATTACTCACTGAGCTTTGTAGCTCATACCGTTTGTTAAATGTCCCTGCAGGTTAGCAAAACCCTGATAAGGGTAAGGATAAAGTCTGTGACTCAAGAAATGGACTTGTAGATGCTGTCAGTAGTAGCACGGCTTATAAGGAGGTTATTATATCTGTATACTCCTTGATACACTTGTACCCGTTTTATTAAAAATATACCCCTTGTTTATGGTTTTAAGTACTGAAACCTATGTTTTAAATGAAAAATTTTCAGGGGTGTTTTTGTTTTAAAAGCCGGGTGTTACACCTTGTGTTCATAAACTATTCCTATAATAGTCTATTTTTAGTATACCATTGTGATAATCATATTTTTACGAATAATAACGAAATAACTTATTCAAATGATTATAAATATCATCTTTTAAGATATTTCCCACAAAAATGGTGTAATAACTTGGTTATAACCATTTTTGCTAGAAAGTCATATTTTTTCGGTTACAAAAACGTAGTTTTTACTAGTTTTCGTTTTTATGACGTTCATATCAAAGATCTAGTATTTTTACACCTTTATTTATAGTTTTGTAACTTTTACACAAACATAATATGTCACAATGTTTATAATACATAGATCTAACAATATTTAATGTCAAAAACGTTTTTACACAACTACTAGTTTTATAAACTTGTGTAAATCGTTATCTATAACATATAAATACATATAATCTTGTGTAAATCATTATTTTTGACATGTGAACTTGTATTCTCCCCCAAAATGTTTAGAAAAGATGAAAATGAGGGGTATGAACTCACCATTGATGCGTGCTTTACTTAGAAACAAGATAGTTCTTGCGGGATTTACGGTAGAAGACAATATCTAAGCTTCGGAGCTCGAATGATCCTTGGACAAAGCTATTATCCAACGGGTTTACGGAGATGTTAGTGTGTGTGTAAATGAGATAAAAGTGGTGTAATAAGGTTTAAAATCACTAAAGGAAGCTAACTTATCAAAAAGATTTGAAAAATACTTGAAAACGAAGAACGGTGGTGGTGGAAGGTAGTGGCCGGCGGTGGTTTGTGAGTTTTTCTTGTGTTTAAATTAGATGTGCTAGTCTTTGGTTCTTTTTATATAATTTTCTTAGATTTAGTTTTATTATTGTTTATTAAGATATCAAATCTAAACTATAAAGCCTAAGATCATGAATAGTGACTTCAAAGATCATGGTGGTCTTGGAGAGAGTCAGCTGATGGGGAGGGAGGGTAGGGGTGGGATGGGTTGGTTTTATAAAAATGTCACTCTTTTATATAAAAATAAGTAGTTTTTATAAAATCGTAAAACGTTTTAGCGTAATTCTATGAGTTTTTGGAGAAATGATCTTCTAAATAAATATTATGTATAAAAACATTGCTAATCCTTTTTATAGATTGAGTCATAACTCGTTAGACGATGAAATACGTGTTTAAGCGCAGTATTCTTCCGATTACGCGATTTTCAACATTTTACCGGAAAATATATTTAGGTATGAAATTAAATACTATATAGTAGTACGCCTCATAATATATGATTTGTTATCCCATTTTTGATGTTTAAGTCACCTCATTTTGTATTTTAGGTCCAAACCCTGTGTACATTTATCCGTTCACTGCGGTTTAACTGTTGTAACTTTCACATACGAACTCCGTTTTCGACGTTCTATATATCCACAGGTTCGTATTTACGAATACATCGTTTTATGAATATTATTATTCTCAAAATAATAATTGTACGATTATCGAATTTTTACGCTACAGTAGCTTATTATACGTATTTTCAGCGTTTACTCGATAATTGTTTTGAATGAGCGTACGTAGTATTATAATATCTAATAATACTTCGTAAAATTATGGAAAAATTACTTTTCAACATATGGATTATCCTATGCTTTGTTTGACTACAGTTGATTTTCGTTGACCAAAATTTATAATTGTCACACCATGTCTACAGCGGCTTCCTCATGTACCCTAACGGCTCCTACAGCTAGCCAACTTGTTTTTGCACTTTCAAATGTCTATTCATAGTTCAGTTTTAATTATTATGTTGAGGGCTTGACACTTTCTTTTTATTTCTTCTTTTTATAATTTATTTAGCACGTTTTATTTTATTTTTAGTATAATTCGCATGCATATTTTGTATTTTTATATTTTTATCATTCAGTGATACCTTCTAGTCTTGTGTGTTTAAATGTAGATTTTATCAAAGACTAGTGGGAGCAGAAGATATTTCGGAAGCAGAAACGGAGCGGAAAAATTAGCGAATGCGTAATCTTGGATGCTTGGATCACTTATCGGGCTTGGATTTTGAGCAAGCAAATGGACCAAAATAGAAGACATGGGCTCAAGTGGGCTTACCTAGCCCAAAAGGTGGTCAAAATAGGTAAAAAAAATAGGGATTAGACCAAAAACAATAAGACAAGACCCACTTTTGCTGAATTGGACCGGATCAGGCCCAAATTGGACTTTTTGTACTTTTACGCGAGCCGTGTGAAATTTACTCTTTGCTTTTGCGACCTGCGCAAAACGTCCTGATGGACATTTTTTTCATTTCAAGTCAAGGGTATAAGGGGTATGGGGAAAGGGTTTTTCATCACTTTTCACATCTTGGGGAGCTGAAAACGTGGGGAAGAAGCTTGGAAGCCTTGGAGAAGTTCTTGTAGCCATATTTCTACATCTCATTTCATTTGGATTTGTAGCTTTGATACACTTGTGTTTGGTACATTTCTTCACACTTTGATGCTTGTTGTTTTAGCCATGCTTGACTAGAACTCTCATTTTCAATATTGGATGTTAATCTTTAAGCAGCTAGAACATCTTGAATGGTTTTATGAGTTGAAGTTCATCCATCAATGAAATCTTTGTTTGAAACTCTATGATTATTCTTGTGTTTATCCATCGTTTAAATACTTGAATGATTATTGTTATTTACCTCTTTAATTACGTAATTGATTTTGGGAGTAATTTAGTAACAAATGGTTTTTATGGATGCTTATTATCTCATAAATAATCATAAGATTTTATTCTCTAAAAATTAAAGTGCAAGCTTTTGTTTAGGATTGATGACTCTTGAAACTTAATGTTAATCAACTTATTTGAACCAAATGCTTATTTGAGTCATGATTTTGATTAAGACGGATATTAAGAGCTTTTCTAATGTCTTTATGAATTAAGAGGGTCTAGATGGCTCAAGCTTTTGAGTTGTTATAGCCAATGTGGTTGAATTAAGACATTGCACCATAAACCATGATGATAAATGAAGTAGTTGTGCTTAGATTATAATCCTAATATTGATGTTTTACCCATTATTGAATTTCACTCTTTAAGTTACTTATTTTTATTGAAATCATTTCGCCAAAATTTGTTACTTATTATTGTTTTTACTTTCAACTAAAACAATCAAAATCCCCCCCCCCCCTTTTTATTTTATTTTTTTTTAAATATATCTCGTTTTGAATTGATCGTATTGTTTTACAAATTGAACCAATATACATGGATTCGATCCCTTTACCGTTATACGCAAATTTGTGTACTATAAGTAGGGTTTATTTTTGTGGGCCTCGACAACCACTAGGGCCCGAAATATAAATTGTGGAAGCGTATCTTTCAAGACATGTGCAATGGTGCTAAAGTACATGGCCATATTACGAGCAAGTCCAAACCTCAAGGTGATGATGATGAGGATTGGAAGCCATTGATTCCCGTATCAAATCTTGGTATTATCCTACATATGATGCTAACCTTTTGCAGATCATATCTAGTGATGATTGTACTGCTAAAGACTTATGGGACAAGCTAGAGGATTTTTTTCTTGAAAATAAAATGTCGCGAATGCTCCGACTCCAAGAGCAATTCTGCAAAACAAAGAAAGGATCATCCTCTATTACCGAGTTTTGTCAGGCCTTGAAGAATCTTGTTGAGGCTCTTGCAGGCAGTGATTCCAAAATTGATGAAATCGAATTTTTCATGCAAATCCTACAACAACTACTACTCTCCTACCATAGCATTGTTGATGTGATCACGAATACAAAGCCCTTCATATATTTTACCTTGAAGCCAATAACATGCTCCTCTCATGAGTCTCACGAAGAATCGATTGATCCTAACGGTGATGCCTCTCTCACATCCTTTGTTGCATTGTACTCCTCTAGATCTACCATTGGAAAATCGATAAATAAATTTAATAAAGGCATAATTAATGTGCGATCTACTTCCAAGGGGGTACTTCTAATGTTTCCGTGAGCTCTAATTATTTTGCAGGTTCTCAATGTGCTCAAGGACAAAATCAAACTGTTTTTGGCAATGTTTCTGCTCTCGGTCAAACCATGGCTCAATAACTGAGCCTTCTTAGAGCTCCGCCAGCGTCTTCCGCCAACTATGCTCTTCTGAAGCACCCTCCTGCTGCCGGCGGTTTTTAGCATCCTTTGGTTGCTCCATTTGAACTTCATCGGCCACTTTCAGTCAGTGCCCTCGGTGCCCTCCACTCGCCTAAGTAGCCTAGCTACGGACAGCTACCAGCTCTGACCTCGGTTCCGTTCCAGCCCTCTTTCACGTAATAGTTTGGTCCAAATCAGCAAATATTAGCTATATACTCTAACAAAGCTAATGAAAGTCAGAGGTTTACAGCACGATTGGTAGTGAAGGGATTCTAACATCAGGAAGGTGTTGATTACAACGATATTTTCTATCCGGTTGTGAAGATGACCGTAATCAAAACTGTGCTTGGGATAGTAGCTTCAGAATATTTATATCTTGAATAGCTTGAAGTTAAGACTACGTTCTCACATGGAATGTAACACCCGTGTTCCGGATAATGTTTCAGATCAAAAATAAAAACATCAGTTACAATTTCATATAAAAATCAGCATTGTATGCCGATCTTAGAAAAATCATAATTAATTCTATAAAAATCGGATTGACCTGAAACCAGTGCACAAAGTTTGCAAATTGAGTCTAGTTTATTCTATAAATTTTGTTGTGCGCACCGCGCCTGGAAGCTGGGCGCACCACGCCTGTCACCGTCGGTGGTGTCGGTCGAGTGTGCGATGAAGTAAGCGCTTACGTCAGAGATCGGGTCGCGACCTAGGGCTAGATCGTGTCGCGATGGGGCTCCAGAGGCCTATAAATACGAGGCACAAGCCTTATTTTTGAGGCATAACACACACCAAACACATATACGATATAGGAGAGTGTTCTGGTAAGGAGTATATGTTGAGAGATGATAGTGAGAAGTAAGGAGCCAGCGGTAGCTAGCGTCGAGGTGCTCGGGAGCTGTCAGAAGTCCGGAATTAGAACTGTGCCAGGACTCCGGGAAAGCAGCAAACTCAGGTGAGTAATCGCTACCGTATCTCCCTAGTAGTTTTTACGTGTTGAGCTATAGTAGAAAGAAATTATTGAAAGAAATGCAGAGTAGTATAGTTATGATATATGAAACGACCAAAAATTTACAATATAAATATGTAATATAAGATGTGTGTAATTTAAAGTTTTATATAAAAAATTTATGAGAAATTATGGTGTAAGGGTAAAACAGTCTTTTGACAAATTATAAGACCATTATATAAAATAATATGTATATATGAGATAATAATATAAACAATAAGAGTTTATGCGAAATTTAGACTTCTCACCGCGTGAATAGTAAATCTTGACTAAAAAGGGCAAAATGGTCATTTGACATGAAAATGACCAGAATGTCAAGAAAATGTTAAATTGGTAGCTAATGGAACTTGGTTTGTAAAGATGTGAGCTTTTGGATCATTTTTGAACAAAAGGAAGAAACTAGGGACTAAATGTGCAAATATTTAATAAAAATTAAATATAAAAAGAGAGAGATATTACTCTCTTTTCCAGAAGCTAGAAGAGAGTTCGAGAGAGAGTTGAGAGCTGGAGACACGGGAGAATTCAAGCAATTGGAAGCAAGGAGATTCTTAGCAAGAAATCAAGATATTACATTAAACCAAGGTTAGTAATCAAGTTTCTAGCTTCAATTCTTGGATTGGTTTTTTCACGGGATGAACTGAAATTGTAATTTCAGTCATGAATCAAGTAGTTTAAATGGCTTAACACTTCCATTAAGTCATGCTAAAAGGACTTAATTCAGGAAAATGGAAGTAGGTTGCTATTTCTCAAGAATTGAGATTTTGATCAAGAACCCTAGATTGGGAGTTCTTGTGATTAACTTGATTTCAATGGTTTAAAACCAGTAATAAATGAAGGGTTTTAGTCTTGGAACAAACCCTTATCGATTAAGTAGAGTATTCAGCACTTAATATGAGAAATTGGGAATTTGTAGCTTAAAAATCGGGGAAAGCTGGGCTCCTGCACAGCAGGCGCGACGCGCCCTACCCTTGGGCGCAGTGTGCCTAACGGCTGAACAAAAATGCAGTTTTGGTTCAAGGTCTCCTGCCAAGAGATTTTTGATTTTTAGTTTTTGTCCAAAACTTGTCTGTTTGACCCCAAATTTTAAACATAGGTCTATAATGGTTCAAAACTTCATAAAATATTATCGGAATCGAAATACGACCCTCCGAGGGTACTGTAGTAAAATACGTATAAAATACAATTTAACTAAAGCTGGTTATACACTTGTTTTGACCAGTAATGGTATAATAAGGACTCTAACATGTATTAGAGTCAATTAAAATGTAAATTAATGTATCATATACCATATATAGGTGCAAGCCAAGTAATCGGACACCGAAAGGGTAAAGAACCGAGGGACATCTAAACGACTTTTCAAGAGTCATAAGGTGAGTACATGTAGCATTTTTATCCATTTTGGGATACATGACAAGTAAGTAAGTATTTTCAGATTTTATATATAATTTTTATGTGTAAAAATATTTGCAAAAATGGTACACTTTCTAGCTTAAATAGAGAGTTAACTGCTATATTTGAAGGTATGATTCCTGGCAATAGTGTAAGAACCCGAAAAAAAATTTGGTAAAAGTTGTAAAATGAACATATGAAAAGTTGGGATTGAATGAGGGCGTAATAGTAAAATTTGCTAAAAAGGGCAAAATGATCATTTGGCATACAAATGACTTCTATGTAATGAAAATATAATTTTTGGGGCAAGAATGAAATAAAATAAAACTTATAATGTTATGAAATGAGTTTTTGTGCCATTTTGGAAAAAAATGGAACTTGAGGGGTTAGATTGTCATTAATGCAAAGTGAGATGGTATAAATAGGAGAAATATCTTCTCCCAGTTCATAGAACACGTGAACAAGTCTAGAGAGTGCCAGAGAGATCGGGTCATGAAGGGTCATGAGGAATTGAAGCAAAATTGGAGAAAACCCACTTGGAATTGAAGAATTCCAATCCTTCAAAGGTTAGTAAACATGTTTTAGGGTTGTTTAACCCATTTCCCGTATATGGGTTACTGTAGCTTCGAAATTTCAGTGGCTAGAGGAGGATTATCCTATGATTCCTAGCCTTAATTTGTGTCTTAGTCATCATATAAACTTAGCTTAACCATTAAAAGTGTTAAAAAAATCAAGAAAATGAGAATTTGAGCTCAAGAACCCTAGCTAACGGGTTTGTAAGAACAAGATGGTTATAATGGTTCTTGATAAGTCTAGTATGTCATAATAGAAGTAATAAATCATTCCTAATTGATAAATTTGAGTAATTTCAGATTTTGGGTAAAAATGTCAAAAATGGAAATTTTGGAAGAAACTTGGAATCCATGATTCCATAGTTTAAAAACAAGTAAAAGTAGTTGGTTTATGTTTCTAATCACATCTTGATCATTATCCAACATATGGATAACTTAAAATCAAGTTTGGTGATTTCATATGCAATTGAACCCTAGAAATTTGAGTTTAAGATCAAAATATTAATTTGACATAAAGAGTTGGTTAGAATGAGTCATAAATGATGTTTAAGTATGAAGAAACCATTAGAAGTGGTTTCCTAAAAGTTTCAATTAATAAAATGAAAGTTTGAACAAAAACTGAAATTTGTCGGGTGGAATGGAATTGGTGATTCCATGAATGAAACCCATGGAAATGGTTAATGGAAATCATGAATTGGTAATTAAATAAAGTATGTTTTGGGTTGTAAAAACCTTAAATTAAATCATCCATTGGTTATATAAGTATATGGATAGAAAATGGACAAAACTAGACTTTAAAATTTGAGTTGATGTGCATATGAGCCTCCTTAGAGCTCTTGTGACATCCTATGGTCTTAATCATTAAGTCATGGCCTAAATAAGACTTAATAGAAGTGAAAACATGTTCTTAACATAATAAAGGGTCAATAGAACCTATGGTCAAAATTTGGTGAAGTTTGGAGTTAAAACGAGCCTGATACATGATTTTTAGTGAAAAATTAAAGTTGTGAAGGCATGGGACAGTTACACGGCCGTGTAACTTATAAGGGTAAGATTACACGACCGTGTAACATTCTGGAAGGGGTTAAAAGGTCTATTTTGCCCTTAGACATGTAGCCTTGGTCTCTAATTGGTCCCATAAGTGTTATAGAGCATGAAAACATGAAAAATGAGTCTAAATTGTGTATGTGACTTTCCAAGGGTATAATGGTCAATAAAATGTCATTTAAATGATAATAATAATAAGTAAAGAGGTGTGTTAAGGGATGAATATCACAAAAATATTGTGATATGAGCCTAGTGGAACATAACAAAGTAGTCCTTACATGTTGTTAAAGTATAACATGTTATTAATAAAGTGTGAATAAACTTCTTAGGTACTTAAGAAGTAAAAGTGCAATGAATATGAGAGACGAGGACGGGGATAGTTCTAGTTAGACTTCTCTAACTAGTCGAGGTGAGTTTTATGAGGATTTCTATAGTACATAGCAAAACGTTATTTTCAGAAAAGTAAGATTTCCAAATGTTTGCAAATACTAAAGTTTGGAAAATAGTTTTGAAAGTAGCTCTATATAAGGGCTTAGTGTTCAAAGAGATTTTTTTTTAAGAAGTATGGTTTGCAAAGTATTTTGAAAGAAGTTCCTTATGTGAACTGAAATGTCAAAAAAATCAGTTTTTGAAAGTATTTTCAGTAAAGAGTTATAGAATGTTTGAGTATAAGTTGTTTATAAATTGTGTCCTATTTTGACCAATTTGAGATGTAATGAGATAAGTATTAAAGAAAGAAAGAAGTAAGAGCCAGTTGTCCGGACTAGGATCACCCACATAATCGAGAGATCTGAAGACACTACTGGGATGGTACCTCCCGTCGCGAAGTAGTTGTCTAGCTTAGTATACCCTTGTACTTGAATCCGTTCCAAGTCACAAAGGGGAGACAGAATGAGCATAACCGAGCGGACGGATCTGTTCTGTCCCGCGAGGGGAGCTAGTTGAATGAATTAAATAAAAATAATTCATGAGTTTCAGTTGGTCACAAGTATATGAGAAAGGAAGCAGTTTTATAGAATAAAACAGTTTTAAAGTAAGAAGCAGTTTTTTTTTTGAGAAAGGAAGTGTTTTTGAGTTTTGAAAAGAGAAAAGTAAAGAGATTTGAGATTTATTATGAAAATAAATTCTAAGTAGTTTACTTTTTTATATTTCAAGTTTGAGCAGAAAAGTTTTGGGTCTAAAACCCATATTACTCACGAGGCTTTATGTCTCACGTATTATATTTTTTTTAAATGCTATGTACTTAGGTAAAAGAAGCGGGAATTGAAGTTGGGACCAGTGTAAATACAGTAAGTTTAAATTATGGTTTTCTGTATTGAGTCTGTAATATCCCCTTAAGAATAAAGTTTGTAAAAAAAATTTAATGACTTTTTCATAGTCATCAGTTGTGTAATGTTTTTGTAATAAAAAACTATATTAAAATATGGTTTGAGAAAGGGGTGTTACAAATAGCCTAGATTATGTTAGTAATTTGTTTGAGTCAAAAACTTGGCATTTAGCCATTTCTTGTGCAAGTAATGTTTTAGTTTCAGAAAAGTATTTTATGTTTGACTGGTATGGTGGCTAGCTTTGTTAGTAAGGGAACTATGTTCCAACCTACCCGGGTTAGGTAAGGAGTCTACTGGGGAAAACCCCCTTCGCGAAGTAGACTGCCTCAGCACTTCTACTGTTAGTATTGATCCGTTCTTTCTAGCTGTAGAGACTTGGGGTATCACTTATAGTGATTAACGCCCTAAGTATAAAAATTCCAGCAAGTTTATAAGACCAGTCAAAGAAAGTATAAAGGATGTTATTTTTGCAAAGTTTGATATAAGATGATTTTTGAAAAGTAAAAAGGTATAGTATATTTATACTATGTAGTTTTGACAATGATTTATGTTACAAATTTTTATAAATGATTTGAAGAGGAATTTAATGGTTGAGTCTAAAACTCATGTAACTCACGAGACATTTTGTCTTACGTATTTTATTTTTATGCCATGTATTCCAGGTTCAGGTACAAAGTTGTAAGATAGTTTGGGGCTGCAAAATAAGCACTAGGGTGCAAAGGAGTGGAGCTGGATACAGCTTCCATGTTTGGTATTGATTGAATCCATTTTCCTTAAACTAATGGTTGTTTGATATGTAATTGTAACACCCCTTTTGTTGTATTTAAACAAGTACAATGGTTTTTGTTGAACCGTATTTTGTAAAATATGTTTTATTGTAATATAAATGGTTTGAAAAAGTTGGGGCATTACAATATATGTGTTAGTAGTTGTGAGGAAAGTAGGTATGCTACAGACCCGTTGACGAGTCTGGCCCATGAGAAGTAGTGTATCACAGGATGATACTAAGCAGTGTAATTAACCAGCAGTGTAGTGTCCATGCGAAAGAATGACATACGACATAGAAAAAGATAATGTGTAGATACTGTGTGCCAGCTCCATATATTGCACTAGTATTGGTCTAGTAAGTTAGAGGGGATATGGATATCCCATAAAGCAAGTATAGGAAGTCGTGTAGTCAGTTACCAAATGATGAATTTGGTAAAGAGCGATAGAGCCGAGAGAGACCCGGTGCGAAACCAGTGAATATTTTAAGATGGTAAGAACAAATGAGTTGTCACGGTATGTGATACCGTAAGTTAGTAAGTAATAACAAGTAGTAAGGAATGAGTTACCATATGATAATAGTAGGTAACATAGTAGTAAAACACATCACTATTGATGATACTGAAAATGAGTAATGTCAGACAGTATGGTAACATTATAAGTTACCAAGTAATAGAAGAAAGCACAGTCAGTACGGTAACGTCATAAGTTACCAGTTAGTAGAAGAAAGTGCTGTAAGACATAGTAAGAGTGTACGTAATAGTATAAGTACAAGAGAAGTGAGTTCCGTCGGGTAATATGGTAGTTTCACAGTATGATGGACGAGTAAGAAAAAGTGATCGTATGACGGTCCGGTGTAGTAAGATGAATCTGTGAAACGAGTGTGGCTATATAGGCCATACTGTGATTCGATTACTCACTAAGCTTTATAGCTTACCCTTTTATTTTATGTGGTTTTGCAGGTTTAGGTAACGCTCGGCTTGGATCATGGGACGATCCCTGGTGATATTATCTTGTAAAACCTTAGGCTTTGGAGAGCCGGGGCGTTACATGGAACCTTGGGGAAGATATCTACATGGCTTAACTAGTAGGTTTTGAAGTTTATGGGAAAGAAAACGTGGTGTGAAAACTAAAAAAAGTATGTACGGACTGAAGCAAGCTCCAAGACTAATAGACTATGGTACTTGAAATTTGATGACTTCATAGGAGGAATGGCTTCAGTAAATGTGATAAAGACCATTGCTGCTATCGAAAAAATTCAAGTTCTCCTTCTCTATGTTGATAACATGTTGGTGGCAGGGTCCGACATTCAGGATATCAATAGATTAAGGGCCTGTTTGACAAGATCTTAACTTTTAAGATCTTAATTTTTAAGTGGTCTTAATTTTCAAGAGGGTCTCAAATTTTAAGAGCTTAATTTTAACAGAATATTTGTTTGGAACCTCTTAACTGCTGTTCTAAATGATAAATATGACCAAACAATCCTCTTCATTAAAATCTCAGGAACAACAAACCTAATCGAGAAGAGGAAGAAAAAATCATAAAAATCTCAGCAATAGGAAGAAATTCAGGAACAACAATCCGATTTCACTAAATTCTCCAATAATTACAAAATCACTTGAACAATAACAATCATAAAAACAAAAAAAGTCTCAGCAAGAAGAACAAGAAAATCTTATAGCAACAATGATTCTAGAAACCAAATTGAGAAGAGGAAGAAAAAAGAGAAGTTTCGGGGAAGTTACAGAGCGATGAAATCGTAGTTCTCGTCACCGATGAGGTGCACTACACAGCGATGACGGTTGATGTTCAGAAGTTCGAGGATTTCTGGTGGCTCAACGCATCATACGTTCCCATACTCAAACAACTTCAAGATTCCGAGAAGAGGTCCGGCAGTCAGACATGGAGGCGAGAGGAGGTCCGGCTGGGTGTTGAGATCGGAAGAGAGAAGGCCGAAGGGGGTGGAGACGAGATATTTTCGTAAAAAATAAAGAGAAGGAGGCGGGATGAGATTAGGATAAAAGAGGAAAAGGCGTCTCTTTTTGACTATCAGACATGAGTTTGGATTTGATCCAATAAGAGCCTATTTTTTAATTAAGAGGTAAACAAACCCTCTTAATATGTTTCATTAAGAGTTTGCCTCTTAATAAGCCCAAACAGATGCAAACAAACAGGCCCTAAAACAGCAGTTGTCTATAATGTTTGAGATGAAAAACTTAAGACCTGCTAAGAAGATTTTGGGCATGACCATTTTCAGATAACGAGCTTCGGGTGTCCTTAAACTTTTTCAAGAAAAGTATATCCAGAAAGTGTGGGAGAAGTTCAATATAACATAAGCGAAGACCAGAAGTACACCGCTTGGAAGGCGTCTTAAGCTTTCGAAGAAACAATCCTCGAAGACCGAAGAAGACAAAGAAAAAAAATGAAAAGATGCTCTATGCCTGGGCAGTTAACAATTCGATGTATGTTATGGTGTGCACAAGGCCAGATATTGCATGCAGCAGGAGTTGTCAGTAGATTCATGTCTAATACGGGCAAAGAGTAGGTGTCAAAGTGGCTGCTATACTACTTGAAGGGAACCTTAGACGCAACCTTAAGTTTCATAAGGTATAAGGTCATTTTGGAGGGTTTTGTTGATGCAGATTTGGGCGGTTGTGAGGATTCTGGGAAGGCACGACTGGTTATGCCTTCACGATTAGGGGGAACCGCAGTTAGCTAGATGTTTAGGTTATGGAAGAGTATTTCTATGTTAACCACCGAAGCTGAATATATAGCTCTGGCAGAAGCAAGCAAAGAGCTATTATAGTTGAAGAACTTCCTATTTGAGAGGGGACTTAATCAGACGGATTGTGTATTACATTGTGATAATCAGAGTGTGATCCACATAGAAAAGAAACTAGTGTTTCATAGCACGACAAAACACATCAAAATACGATACCATTTTATTCGTGAGAACATTTATGAATGGGCCTTTATCTTGTAGAAAATCTTTGGTGCAAAGAATCATGCATATATGTTTACCAAGGTAGTTCCATTAGAAAAATTGAAGCTATTTATGGCTTCAGCTAGCCTTCCACAAATTTAGGCGGAGGTGAGAAGCTAAAGATGTCTTGATGACGAAGAGGGTTTAACTCGGGTGACTTGGAGATCAGATCGATCAGCCTCCAAGTGTAAGATTGTTAAGTAAAGTCTAGAGGCCGATCATCAGAAAGCCACAACCTCGGTCCACAACTGAAGTGGTTTTCCTCGGCCGCGGCCAAATAAAAATCAAATAAAGACATATATGCAAAAGTTTTTAAATTGTGTGGTACAAAGGTAAGTGGGTGATACAAAGGTAAGTTTTTAAATTTAGCAACAAGTCTTGAGGCTAGAGAGTCTTTAAAGGGTATACTTCTAGGGGATGAAAAAAATAAGTGGGTGATACATTAGAGACTTATTGCTTACGGGAAGGAAATATGTTTGGAACATGATCAGTTAAAAAGGACCTGTAAACATTCATGTATAAAAATCTAGATGTAATTTATTTACTTCTTTTATGCAATATTTCTAGTATTGGTAATTCATGTTGAATTGATTAACAGCTTGGAAAATGTTGAAGCAAAATTTTTAAGTGGCTGGATTAACTATAGATTGCTTGAGGACAAGCAAAAGTCAAATGTGGGTTATTTAGATATCACTATAATTATATATTTTTTATACTCGATATTAGGGTATATCTTAACTATAATTGATACAATCCTGACGCCTTGGTTTCCAGATAACGACACGACTAAGGGAGAACGACTGCAATAATTATGGGTTAGACATGTCGAACGAGACGTGATCCGGAGGTCATAGCGATGCGTTTCGATAATGGTTTAAAAAACTATAAATAACGTTTTTTCGCAACTTTCAGAGGGGAATCGAAATTTCATTACTTCAGACCGACTGTAGTAGACCTTTTTCGACCTTCTACGCATCATTGAAGGTACTTTAGCATAATCTAAGGCTGGAGGAAGGATTTCAGCATCGATATTGAAGGTTTAGCTTCAAGCAATCAACTTTAGTATTTGGTTTGTCTTTATTCTATGTTAACTTTCTAAATCTAATGTTTTTATGATGTTATTTGCTGAATATGGGCTAAAAACCAAAATGTGATACTTGATTTCAATTAAATTTTGGTTTTTGGTTTGATCTTGAGGCTGGGTTAGTAAAGTTGTTTAACTTATTTTGTCTTGTTTGTTTAAAGATCCATACATGTTAAGGCTTTGATTTTTATTAATTATTACTGAGCTTTGTGATTTTGAGGACCAATCTAATCATAAAGTTTGAATCTTGCTCAAGTTTAGGACCATTAGACACATCAATACTAGTGAAACCCAATTCCTAGGGTTAAGTTCATAAACATTGGAACTTTAATATATATGATATAATTGTAACAAAGGACCAATCTTTACAATTGTTAGTCCTTATGACCATTGAGACTAACCAAAACAAATCTTCCAAAATACAAACGGAATAATGATAATAAAGCTAGTTAATTTACAGGACCAATGTGATTAACCACTTTAGAAATCATAAAATTAGGATTCGACCAAGAAACTAGTCACTTTAGAAATCGGTAAACGAGTTTGACTAAACATTGTACTGCCAAAAGTTAACTACAACCAAAAGCTAGTTGAACCAAGTATTATATCCTTCAAAACCATGTTTAAATTTGGAATCCAGACCTATCTTTGTATATTAGTTTAATTAATAGTTTTATTTAAAATTCCCCTTTTTCATATTCTAGTTAAAGTTAATTATCAATTAAATCTATTGAAATACTCTCTCGTTCCATTAGTGTTCAACACCCTTTCTTACCAATACTATATTGCTACACGATTAGGTATACTTCCTAGTATGTGAAAGTCCATAGTGTAATAAGTTAGGTTTATAAAAGTTTTGATCTTGCACATTAGATAATGGTATTTGCTAGGTTCTGGTCACATTGCAAACAAATCATGACACAAACACACACATGCGCACACACACACAGTGCGGTACCCACATAATACAGTGGGCGGCAAATATCTGGGATGGTGGGGGAATGGTTTTTTTTTTGCAAAAACATTTAACATCACAAATAACACAAAATACATCAGTAAGTGATTTCCTTTAAGTTTTAGGGTTAAATGTTCATGTTTTGGGTTTTGGATTTTAGGTTTATGGTTTAGGGTTTATGCTTAGGGTTTGTGGTATTGGGTTTGCGGTTTGCGGTTTGTAGTTTTGGGTTTAAGGTTTACGTTTTAAGGTTTATGTCTTAGGGTTTATAATTTACGATTTAAGGTTTTAGGTTTGTTTTGTAGAGTTTTAGGTTTACAATTTAGCATGTTTAATGTGGTGATGCTAAAGACGACATTAAATGATGAAAGTCCAAAATGGTGAACACATGAGCTGGCCTGGTCGAGACAAATGTTTCATGGTCAAAAAAGCTATTTTCGATTACTGCAAAACACAGAATTAGTATGTGAAACTGGAGTTTTTGAAGAAATGGAAGTTTGTAGAAATATAGCCTAATACAGGACCGATCCAAACCATTAAAAATATAGCCTATCCATCTCCCACATTTTGTAATGGTCTAAACATATGACATTATGGCAGTGTTATAATCGATTTACTAAGATTACTTTGTACCCTGCCAATGCTTTACATTCCTACACGGTAAAATTGAGTGAACAAAGTAATCACAATGATAAAAAGAGTTTCATGTGCTTGCTTATCTCCACAACAAATTGTCTTAAATCAAAGAGAGAGAGAGAGAGAGTGTGTGTGTGTGTGGGGGGGGGGAGGGGGAATGCATCTATGTTGCTGATGCTGATAACCAATCCATTTTTTAAGAAATTGATAATACCTGGGAATGTTAGCTATTTTAGGTGTTATTATAACATTAGATTATCTTGCTAAGATGCTAACATTACTCACTTTTTGTGCGAAGGACTTGTTTTGTGTTTTGATGCAAATACAATGGGGATTTGTGTAAAATTGGTAAAGTTGAAGATAAATCTGAAGATCAAGTCGAAGTAAGACGTGTAACGCTGAGGAAGGAAGACCATGACGTGGGCACATGGATCATATCTAACCCAAAAGAATTTTCAAAGTGCAAAGAAACGGGGGGTAAGGTTGATCCGCGGTGCGTACAACACCTACCTGCGGTGCATAGAGCAATTTTCCACAACTATAAATAGAGGCTCCCACTTCGGATTTTGGGAGCGAAGATTGATCCTTTGAGTGGGACTCGGACTTCTTTGACTCAGATCTCGTAGGTTTTTAGTTTAGATTAAATTAGTTGGTTCGTTTTTATTTTATTTCATATTTTCGTTTTGTTATCACCCTTATGCGATCGAGGGTTCTGACATGTAGAACACCATCGACCACAGATATTGGATTGGTTCCTGTTCTCAAAAGCATTTTGCTCTGATTCGAGTTTAGTTTGAATGCAAGTTTACTTCTGTTTATAATCTACTGTTTCTGTTTTGTTGGATTCTGATTTTCTGAGTTTGATCTCAGAGTCAGATTAGTTTAGTTCGATTGGTTGTGATCTATTGCCTTGGCGTAGATCGGTAGTTTTAGTTTTCGGTTTTCATGCTCTTTTCGGGATCAAGTATACGGATAGTCGCCATCCATAGAGTGACACTATAGATCGGTTATATTTTGACACAAAGTGCCAACTACGAACTCATTGGTTTGACCATTGCTTACCGCTAGCTAGTGGACTAGTAAGGTTATATTTTGTATTTTTTACCGCGTCAACGACTGTGACTTGTCACAAATCAATGCTATCTTCTAAAATAATAATTTTGATCCAATCTATTTTTAATGTGTGAATTCAAAGCTATCTACTAAAATGATAATTTTGATCCCTTTCATTTTTTAAGAAACTATAACTACATGATGTATAATAAAGATGATAATGATCGTAAAACATAAAAACGGAGAATCATGTTAATAACGCATATAAGTCAATGGGTGTGTGTATCAATTTGTAAGAAAGAATGTTGTTTTGTAAAGAAATGTTCACTTGTTCTATAAATAGTCAACATATACATCTCAAAACTAAGAAGCAATATGAAATGGGAAATTTATCAAAAAATCCTTATATTTTGGCTCTATTTAGGAAAAAGTCCTCCCTGATTTTTATTTTGTGATTTAATCATCTAAACCTGCAAAAGTTTGTGAAAAAACCTCTTTCACCTGAAATAGCAGGTCAGGGGTTAATTCACAAGTAAAACGATTTTTCAGGGACTTTTTCGCAAATAAAATAAGTTTTTCTTTGTTTTTGTAAGTGACATAACATTTACATACGATGTCCAAATTCTACAAACTTTATATCCTTGTAAATGTGGTAAATAGTACTACAACTTTGTTTTACAGACTTTTGTCTGAATAAGTACAGATCTTTCGCCACAATCCCTTAAACATGAGCACAAACTCATTTATGACACTTTGTAGTCATTTTCAAACATTCATATCTCCTCCGTTATAACTCCAATTAACAAGAATCTTTTTCCTATGTTTTTATTATTTCGAATAATACAATTTTCATATAAGGTTTAATAAGTTAGAAGAAATCTATAGTAACAATCAAGCATACACACACCCATAAACATATACCTCGTGATGGAGGTGTGGTGGTGGTGATTCAACTAGAACAAAGAGAAAATGAATAGAGAACTCACCTAGTTGATGTAACAGTAGAAACACTTCAACCTAAGACTTCCTTGATTCACCCTTCTCCAACTCACTCTTCTCTCTCGACACCTCCTTCCTCTCTTCACGACTTGGCAGAAAACGAAGCAAGGGAAGATGGTGTTCACGGCTATAAACATGGATTCTACGATTGAGAGAGACAACTTACACATCTGCGTGAACAAACCTTGTATGGGCTGATCGAAACGAGATCCACAGCCCCTTCCAAAGTCGTGATCGACCCTCCAAAGGGCAGCCATGCAACTTTCACAATATGACACAAGTGATCCCTCACTTATTCCTTATTAATTTCTTTTATCCCAATACGACGTACCGAAAAACGGATGTTACATATAGATTTGTATAACAAAATATATGCTCGTTTGAAAATGGGTGTTCATACATATGAAATATTAATTATTGTGGGATGCAATGTTTATAGCTATATATATCTCAAAATTATGAGGAATTGGAAAAAGTCATCACTATGAAAATTGTATTATTTAAAGTAATAAAAACATAAGAAAAAAATTTAGGTTAATTGGAGTTATAAGGAAGGAGATATGAATGTTTGAAAATGACTAAAAAGTGACATAAATGAGTTTGTACTCATGTTTAAGGGATTGTAGCGAACGATCTGATCCTATTCACACAAAAGTCTGTAAAACAAAATTGTAGTACTATTTACCACATTTACAAATATATAAAGTTTATAGAATTTGGACATCGTATGTAAAAGTTATGTCACTTACAAAAACAAAAAAAATCATTTTATTTGCAAAAAAGTCCCTGAAAAATCGTTTTACTTGTGAATTAACCCCTGACCTGCTATTTCAGGTGAAAAGGGTTTTTTAACAAACTTTTACAGGTTTAGAGGATTAAATCACAAAATAAAAATCAGGGAGGACTTTTTCCTAAATAGAGCCAAAATATAAGGACTTTTTGACAAATTTCCCATATGAAATCAATAAAGTACAGTGACTACTTTAGTAGTGAAATGGAAGTACACTGATATACAGACACACAACCATACATAGATACATACACACACATTATATATATATATATATATATATATATATATATATATATATATATATATATATATATATTACGGAAACATTGTATTTGGTCTGGTTGGTATAACATGTATATACACTAAAGTCACATACACACACAAACACATACCAATACAGCTTCCACCAAAAATAAAAATATATAGATTTATTACAACTTTACATTAAACTTAAATTTGGTTAAAGTGTGTTAAATGTACAAAAGTTCTCCCATTATGAATTAAATTCAAAAACTACAACCAACTATGATTTAAATCGAATTGAATAATTTTTACAATTTATTAACTCGAAAATAAGATGCTATTTTGGGTTAAACCTAAAAACAATATGCTCCTACCAATTGGCACTTCAATTTTGAGTCCTCATTCCTTTTTGGCTTGTGTAAAAGTAATGTTTTCTTCATATGTGATACTTTTGTGTAAATTGTTAATCATTGTATTTGGTATGTTTGGTATGATGGAATAGAATCATGAAAGAATGGAGTGGATGGTGTAATAGAATGGGATAGATAATTGAAAAATCATTAAATTATATTGTCATGTTTGGTTGACTCGAATGAATGAAATAAGTTATTCAGATTTATTGTTTTTCGTTAATATAAAAAACTCAATAAAGTAAATTTTATAAGTAAAGAAAATAATGTTATTTTATAAAATAATTTTTTGTCATATATATATATATATATATATATATATATATATATATATATATATATATATATATATATATATATATATATATATATATATATATATATATATAAATTACATATAAACATATTTTATTTTATTCAAAATACATATTATATGTTCTGTTGAAAAAGAAATATTTATAATTTAAAAAAAGTTACAGAATAAAAAGAACAATATATCATAAAATCTTAATATATAAATATAGATAAAAATTAAATTTTAAAAATAAAATAATTTAAATGAAGTTTTAAAAAATTAATACTTATTGAATATTATAAGAAAAAAAAGTAATTTAATTGTATTATATATCATTCCGTTCTATCAAGGAATGAAAAAAGGGTTTAGTTATAGCTACTCTCATTTCATTTTGTACCTCTTAATAACCCATCAAATCAAGAAGGGTTTTATTTTATTAGTTTTTTAATCAATATACCCCTGATTTGACTAACTGATTTGTTTTATCTCAATTTTATCTTTTGTTGTCTTTTCCTTTATTATTATTATTATTATTATTATTATTAAATTTATTATTATTAGTTTTATAAAATAAAATTATAATCGTTCGTGTTTATTGATAATCTAATGCCTCCTTTTTATTCGTTCGAACTTATTCAGTCGTTTATAAATCAAGCGATTGTATGTAGAATTTATTTTTTTATAAAATCATTCGGGTTATGCCGTTTGTAAGTAATTGAAATTCATGTTATTATTAGCCGGAAACCGCCATTCTTGGTCCGTCAACCAAGTTGTAATATTGGATCAAACTTTGCATTATATTATTATTTATATTGTTATTTTTATACATTCGTTCGAATTTGACATAACCGTTTTGATATATAATTTGCCATGATTTTATAAAATTATAAACGTCGTTTGTTGTGTCGTAATTACTTTAAAAAACTATTGTTTATTGTTACTAAAACGTAAAAATTATAAAAGCTAAATTCATTAATTTGACATTCGTTCAAATTTGACATAACCGTTTTGGTATAATTTGACATAATTTTATAAAGTTTTAAATGTCGTTCGATGTGCCGTAATTACTTTCAAAACAACTATTGTTTATTGTTACTAAAACGTAAAAATTATAAAATGTAAATTCATTGTTATTTTTTTCTAATAATAATAATAATAATAAATCAAATATTATTAATAAAATAAAAAAGACAACAAACAAACAAAATAAACAAAAGACAAAAGAAAAAAAGAAAAAAAAATGACAAAAAATCAAATCAAGGGGTTACGATTAGATAATACGAAGGGTATGTATATTTTCACCCATAAAAAAACACGCTTTCTCATGGAATAAAATTCAGCCAAAAAGAATGAATCGTATTCTATGATGAATACTTCATTTCTTTCATTCGAACAACAAAACATGATTTTTTTTCCAATGGAATACTCAGTTTCATTCATTTTTTAATTACTGCATACTAAACGCTATCTTAAGGTTTTTACCGATCGCCACATCCAAATCCCCGTCAATCCTTCCTTCTTGTCTTGTGTGAAAGTAAGGCTTTCTTCATAACCGGTACTTTCGTGTATTGTATTTGGATTTTATATTGATCGTGAACTTTCCTTCAATCTATAGTGGTTTAATCTTTCTTTGTTGCTCCATGGTTGAGTAACCTAAAGAAAAAAGGCCTTAAATATTTTACAATAAAAAAGTGAAGTTAACGATTATAACTTAAGAGCATCTCCATCGTATAAAAATATATATAGTTTCATGAGACGTCATAAATTATACAAATTAATATACATTTTGTGAAATGTTAACATAATAGGGGTGAGTGTGGTGTAGTTTGAGACGATTTTAAACTAAAATCGTACCAAAAATCGCACTGAAAACCATATAGATAGGTTTTTTAAATTGTTAAAACCGTACCGTTCAGTTTATTTTATTTAGGGTGGTTTGCATTTTTAAGTGCGGTTTGATTTTTATATGGTTTGATTCGGTTTATAAACTGCAAATAGTCACAGTTCGGTTTTTACATTGTGGTGGTTTTAAAACCGCAAAACCGATACATTATAATCATATTTTTGGAGCTTAGACTAAATCGAACATAAATGTAAAATGACTTTATGATAAGTTAGTTGTTAAAGTGCTAAAAAAAAGACCAAAATTATGGCTAAAACATATTTGAGAAAAATTTATAATAATATTTATGCACTGAAAAATTCAGTATCTAAGTCTTGATACTAAATATTGGTGTGTATTAGGGACTTAGATTGAAAGTGAAATCCGCTTATTAGCTTATTTTTAGTCAACTCTATTTCATAAAAAAACTTAAATATGTAATATATATATTAATTAAATATTTAAAATATCATATGTCATGGTTTTTCGATGCGATTTTACGAATGGTGCGGTACAGTTTTTGCAGTGCGGTATATAACGCAAAACCGCACCACAAAGAATCGGTTTTTAAAAATTAAAAACCACAGCATCGGTTTATTCGTTCGGTTTTGTTTCTACAAGTTTTTTTTTTTTTTTTTGCAGTTTTTCGGTTTGCGATTCGGTTTTTACCCGTATTCTAAAAGACGCGCCAAGGCGTGAGGCGCGACTCCACCGTCCCAAAAACCCTCATGACGACGTTGTCAGGCGTGGCGCGTGCCATGACACGTTATGACGCGAGTTTTTACTTTTTGCAGCCCGTTTTTTCTTCTTTGTGTTGTATTTCTTGATTGAGCACAAAACATTTGACTTTTTGTTATACGTTATTGATAAAACACTTATAAACTCTGATATGTTTGATATAAATCTATATTTATATATAATATAATTATACATTCATATAAAATTGTCGGCTTACATCACATTTTGAAAAACGTCATGACTCGTTAAAGCTCGTAAAACTTGAGGCTTGACATTACTGTCACGTCACGCCTCATGACATTTAAAACCTTGGTTTTTACTCACCCTTAGATAACATAATAGTTGAATATCTTAATAAGTTGAAAATACGCTATGATTACAAACTCTTTAGGACTTTTTGTATTTTCTTTTTACAAATGACTAATCGCAACAATTGACAATTTTTGATAATCTCACAACAATAACTAACCCGACAAAACAATCATTTTAATATTCTACAAGTCTTAAAATGTAATTTAATCATTATACAAACTATTTTAGGATGTGTGTGTTAAAAATTTCATGATGTGATATATGTATGAGAATGTTAATCCATACACACATATACACCTATTCAAATAATGAGAGTTTATTTAAGATTACCATTTTAGAACACTTTACAATCTAGATTTGGGTAAGTAATCTTAAATAAACTATCTATGTGTATGAGTGTCTTATAAAAAAGGTAATCTTAAATAAACCTCCTCCAAAAAATAAAACCCGCTTATATATGTGGGTGTGTCTTGTATGAGTTGACTCCCTCACATATATATCTTATAATAGGTTTTTTTTTAACAGGCCACTCTAAATTTGTATATGTAACCGTATAACTTCAAAGCAGTTTGGAAGACTTTAGATGTCCGCTCGGTCCTATTCTAAAGACGGTCCACTTGTGAAAGTGGTCCTTAATTATACATTTAGAAAACTTGACAAACAATCATTTTAATAATCTACGAGGCTTAAAAGGTAATTTAATCATTACACAAACCATTTTAGAACACTTCACAATCTAGATTTATATATGTAACCATATAACTTCAAAACAATTTGGAAGACTTCAAATGTCCGCTAAGTCCTATTCTAAAGACGGTCCACTTGTGAAAGTGGTCCTTAATTATACATTTAGAAAACTTGGATAAACGGATGGAAATAAAAAACATATTAGATATGATAAAAATCCTCAAATTTGAGAATTTTGGAATAATATAATAAGGATGAATCGATTTTTTAAAATATTTGTGTGAGCGATACTTATAGGAAAAGAGGCACTTGTCTGTGACCGTGCCTTCACCGTATCCGGAGAATGTAGCGTATCTCTCAAATTTGGATAATTATGGACCACTTAATATCTAAATAACATATTGTTATCATAAATTCGAAATTAATAAATAATGATATTTAAAATTGTTGATTGACTGATTTTAAATAGTAGATAAACATTATCTTGTGTGATGAGTTCCCGGTTGAATCAAACTCATCTCTATCCCTTAAAACTCTAACATTCGGTTATATCTTCATCTATATAAACACATGATGAGTAGCAAATCAAATATACGAAAATTCACACACAAATTCGTGAGTCTTAGGTTTAGAGAGAGTTTTTGAGATCAACTGGAAAACCAACCATTCTTATCAGATCTGAAAATCGAAAATCCCCATGGAAGCAGATATGTAATCTTTTATTATTTAAATTTCTTTTAACTAGATTCGAGATTAAAGATCTGAGATTAAGCTTTCGCGTTTTGTTTTCTGTTTTGGTTATCAAAATTAACCAACATCGAATCCATGGCTTTTCCTTTAATGGTCACATAAAAATCGACGGTAAATACCTTATACCCTTATATTCACCTTTGCACGCAATGATCCAATTCTTGATAGTGAGTTTCAAGGAATGGCTAGTATCCGTTTGGGAAGCTTGGTCCAAACTAATGTCGTCTATGTCACGACATTGAATAACAAAATTTGGTGGGCCCTTCCTTTTACAAAATATATGTAAAGTTTTCATATTTTGAGTTGTTATAATGCTAAAGAGTAAGAGTGGTAGGCCCTTCCTTTTACATATCACGCCTGTATTTATAATCACATACATTCGTCACAACATTTTTTGCTTAAATATTAGCTAATATTTTAATAAAATAGCAAATAGATGGCCACTTGATAAGGTCACAAGGGTAAAAAATCTATGCTTATTGCAATGGTATAGAGATGCATAATTTGTAATTTGTACAGGTCCACCTTCTTGGCTCCATCCTACACATTGACACCATAAAAAAGCACCGCAGTTGTACAAACAGGGGTACATATGTCGTTTAGATGTAAACCAAAATCAAGGGATTTCCTCATTGTGTTTTGAAGTTGTATCAGGCATTGACTCTATCAAAGCCTAGGGGCACTAAATGTTGTAGTATTTCCTTGAATCAAAGAGTACAACGAGAAATATATATAGGTACAAGAAAGTGGGCCGAATACAAAAAGGGGCCTGGAATAAGTACAGAAGGGCCTAAGCCTAAACATAATACAACAATAACAATGTATGACTAATATGCCCCCGTAGTTTGAGCGGGAGGTAGACGAATGTTCAGACTGGATCGAAAATCAGAGAAAAGCCAGAGTGGAAGACCTTTCGTAAAGATATCGGCGTATTGGTATTTTGACGCGACGTGGAGAATGCGAACGTGTCCAGCCTTGACCTTGTCTCTTACAAAGTGGATGTCAAGCTCAATATGCTTGGTTTGCTGGTGGTGAACTGGGTTTGCCAACATGTATATAGCGCTTACGTTGTCATAGTAGATAAGGGTAGCAGATCGAAGCGGTAAGTGAAGTTTGCGGAGCAAGTTGCGCAGCCAAGCTGTCTCCACAACAGCATTAGCTACACCGTGATACTCAGCATCGGCACTAGATCGAGAGACCATGTGTTGTCGCTTGGAAGACCAAGACACAATATTGTCCCTGAGGAAAACAAAATACCCTGAAGTGGATCGTCGTGTTACAGGACATCCCCTTAGTCTGCATCAGAATAAGTCGTCAAAGCCGTTGACGGGGAGGAGTAAAGTTGTAGACCATGATCCAGAGTGCCCTGAATGTATCTAAGAATGCGCTTGAGGGCATTAAAATGGGGTTCGCGTGGGTCGTGTATGTAGAGGCATATATGTTGAATGGCGAATGATATGTCTGGCCTGGTGAATGTGAGATACCGAAGTGCCCCCGCAAGACTGCAATATAAAGACGAATATGAGACCAGAATACCACCATCTCCTAGTTTGGCTGTAGGATCCACAGGGGTGCGACTAGGATTGGCATCAGACATGTTGGCACGTTGAAGAATCTTAGAGGCATATTTCTTCTGGGAGAAAAACATGCCAGTGGAAGATCTAGTCACAGAGATACCGAGAAATAAGTTGAGGTTTCCCAAATCAGTCATGGCAAATTCCTAGCTGACGGATGAAATGATTTGTCTGAGAAGCTGAGGAGTCGAGGTTGTCAATATGATGTCGTCAACATTGATAAGGAGGTACGCCATTTGGAGACCCTGGCGAAGGACAAATAAGGACGAATCAGATTTGTTGTGCTGAAACCCGAGTCACATGGCATAAGTGGCAAATCGCTGAAACATGCTCGTGGGGCTTGTTTGAGCCCATAGAGAGAATTCTGTAGGCAGCAAACATGATTCGGTTTGGAAGCATTTGTGAATCCAGGGGGTTGATGCATGTAGACGGTCTCAGAAAAGTGGTCGTAAAGAAATGCATTTGTTACGTCAAGCTGGTGCACTGGCTATTGTCTTGAGACAGTAAGGCTGAGAGAAAGCATCATTTTTATGTTTAGTTTTTCTCATTCTCTCCCATAAGATGAGCACTCATCCATGCGAATCAAAAGAAAATTGATGATGGGCAAACGAGGAGGCAAGACACATATTGTAGATGAAATGATATTTAATGGTAAGATTTGGAGTGGAGGCGGCGACTAGATAATTTTCTCAATTTAAGGAAAAACTGGATTGGAAAGGAAATAATGTTTTATGGAAATAATTAATGATATACTTGTCGATATATAGAGTCGAAAATTTTAGTTTTGTTCCAGTGAATTTTGAGTCGATGGAATAAAATAGAAAGATAGATTAGATTATTCTTAAATATTATTTATAAAAATAAATATTTTCAAAAAGCTATCATTTATAAATCATAATGTTATATTCGGTATTTACATTATATATAGATGCATTTGTTTTTTTAATTATCAGACTAGTTATCATTTTTTAAAAGTAAACGATACAAATCGTAGATATGGTTTGTGCTAATTTGCAGGTTTCCTTTCTATAAAAGACATTTTACTTGGATTATTGTTATTGTAATTTTGTAATTTTTGTGTATATTATGTTCTTGAGATGTACAACTCAAAATATTGAAAAACTTTTTGTAGTACTATTTTGACTTTCCATAATGTTTGTATCCCCGTATCGAAATTTTTTGCTCTGCCACTGTATGGTGCGACTTTTACATTGAGACAGTTTTAAAACAGCAAAACTAATTAAATTATAGTCATATTTCTTTGAACTTATAATAAGTTAACCACGTATGTAAACTGTTTCATAGCGAGTTAATGGTGTAAGTGATAGAAAATATCAAAATTATGATTAAAATATATTTAAAAAGACTTAAAATAATAATTTCAGGTAAAAAAATATATATATCGTAAATCTTGAAACTAAATTTTCGTTCGTATCGGAGACTAAAGTTGAAAGTGAAATTTTGATTCTTGATTTCTTTTCAGTGAATTGTATTCGGAAGAAAACATAATATTAGTAATATATTATATAGATATTAAGGCTATGTTTGGCAGACTAACTGAAAAACTAGCTGCTAGCTGAAAAACTAGCGGTAGCTAGAAAACCAGCGACTAACTGAAAAACTAGCTGAGCTGAAAAACTAGCTGATAATAAATGATGTTTGGTAAAAACTAACTGATAAAACTAGCTAGAAATCGTAAAATGACATAAAATGACATGCACAAAATTAATTCAATATTATAAGAAAAACCATAATACATTAAATTAAATTAAAGTAAATACTAAATAAAATATTACAGATTTTAAAATAAATTTCTTACATCCCATATCATATTCGCAATATTATCACGAAGTTCTCGTATATCGTGACGTGACTCTCGAATGTTCGCATGATTAGATATTGAATGGTTGTTTTGTTATTATGAATGTATGTAATCAAAATGTTGTTCAACGATGTTGAAAATCATATTTGTCGAGTCATTCATTCGAATATGATTATGAAGGGTAAAGAAAGCATAGATATCTGTCACTTTGGGATAAAGAAAGCGTAAATAATATTTGGGATAAAGGAAGCGTAGATAATTTGGGATAAAGAAAGTATATCCCCTGTGAGGGTAAAATGGGAACATTTTGAAACCGCTACTCAAAACGTTACTATTAGTAGCGTTTAAAAAACCTAGCTTGTTAGCTAGCTTATAAGTTAGTTTTTTGGATTTCCAAACATGTCAAACTAAAAACACTCGAAAAAAAAAGTTAGTTTATACGCTAGTTGTGGCACGCCAAACACAGCCTAAAGGTATTATATGTTATTTAAATATTTAAAATAATTGTTATAAGATTATAAGATACGAATTGATATGCGATTTTTTAAGAATGGTATGCTTTAACCCAAAATCGGACAGCAAACCAAATACTCTATTTTTATAAGGGTTAATGACTTGAGATGGTAACTTACTTTTCAAAATGTTCATATTAATGTAACAATTTTTTTTTTGTTCTCATTTACCAATTTAACTTGTTATACCTGTTCAAAAAAGGGTAACATGACCGGTTGGTGGCGGTTTTCTCGGTCATATTACCCTTTTTTGAATATGTTTAACAAGTTAAATGGATAAATTTGAACAAAAAAAACATTGTTGCCTAAATATAAACATTTTGAAAAGTAAGTTATCCTCTGAAGTCATTAACTCATTTGATAAAAAGCTTGCCTCTCTATCAAGTTGTTTTTTCTGTATCAAGTAAAAAGAGAAACACTTAAATATATACACAAGTCACAAAGAAACATCTTACTTTCTTTATAAATGACTTTTAAGAGGGTTTTGGGAAATCATTTTTGTGTTAACTATTAGTAAAAAAATTATAAACAGGGTGAGAACCCTAAAGAAATCTGGGACTCCTCATAATGTGTGTCTTTATTTAATTGCATCTACAAGATATGTTGATTCATTTGATGGAAAGACAGCTAGTTTGTGTGTTAGGCGTGCTATCTATTATGACCCTAAAACGGGAAAAGAAGATCCTTCAAAGAACGGCATGTGTAGTAATTTCATTTGTGATTCAAAACCTTGAGACAAAGTTAAAATAACATGTATAAGTTTGCTAGTTACATTCGTCTCAATATTCACATATAATACATAAAATATTTGTACAGAATATCATTTAAATCCTTTGAAAAATCTACCTATGTATAACATTGTATATTCAGCTGGTGGGGATTTTCTTGGTCATATTATATTTTTTAACAGATATAACAAGTTAAATGGGTAATATGAAAAAAAAATATATTGTTACCTAAACGTGAATATTTTGAAAAATAAGTTATCATCTCAAGTCATGAAAACCCCCACCAGCCGGTCATATTACCATTTTTAGAAGATGTATAACAAGTTAAATGTATAAATATAAAAAAATAATATGGTTACTTTAATATGAATATTTTGAAAAATAAATTACAATCGTCATTAACCTTTTTACAAAACAAAAAGTCACATCAAGATTAGGCCGTGGGGTATGCCGCACGCGGCCCCCCACGCGTCCTCCACCTCAGCCGGAAAGACGCGGCAAATACCGCCCCCCCCCCCCCCGCGTCCTCAGCGTGCTGCGTCCCGACGTCGTCTTCGGGCGAACGTACGAAGACGTCCAAATTTGAAATTTTATACCCGTTACTTACCTTTGGAAATTTAAAAAAAAAAATTAATCTTTTTTACATATATAAATACATACCACACACAACTACAATTTACACACACATCTACAATTTACACACACACAAACTCAAATTTATCTCTCAAATTTACTAACCAAGCCAAGATGGAGAACGATCCGAACACCCCTCCGTCAAATCGGAACACGCCCCGCGGCGAATTCAACTACAACATTTCCACGAATTGCACATTTACGAGTATGCTTACGGGTTCGTCGCAACAACCACAATACCCGTATCCATATCCACCACCGAACCAATACCAATACCCGCCACAACCGTACCCGTACGCACCCTTCCAACAACCGTTTCTATCACAATCGCCACCGCTTCCATCACCACCGCCACAAGCATCACCCGAAGAGGTCGTGATGGAAACACAAGCCCCCGCGTCTTCCTCCAAAAAGAAAAAGAAAAATAATAGACAAAAGAACAAAACGCAAAACGCGCAAGAGGCGAAGGTTCCGTGGACGACCGACGAAGAGGTTCAAGTGGTTCGATCGTGGCTCGCTATTTCCATGGATTCGCAAAAAAGAAATAGCCAAAGTTCCACATTGTTGTGGGAACGCATTTTAGACCACTACCACGAGGCGATGCGTCGTGGGGTGTACCGAAACAACGACGGTATTAACGGAAAGTGGCGGAAACTTCGTATCGAGTGCACCAAGTTCAACGGCATTTACAACAACTTGGTGAACATGCGACGAAGTGGCGAAAACGAATTCGGGATTTTCACAACGGCTATGGAACAATATGCGCGAGTTGTCGGGAAACCGTTTAAGCATATGCGAAGTTGGGAGTTGATGCGTACCGGTCCTAAATGGCTACTAAATCCCGATTCGCCTCACTCGAGCACGGGTTCCAAACGTGGGAGGACCCCGGATGACGATATTTCGGATGCTCGAGACCCGATCGACCTCGACGACGACACCGAACCACAAACCGAGATGCCTCCGCCTCGACGCCCCATCGGCCGCGACCGAGCGAAAAGAGCAAACTGAGATGCCTCCGGCTCGTCTTCGAAAGACGATGTTGAGGAAAAGGTCGACCGGCTCGTTGAACAATTCTACCGCCACAACGAAATTGCGGAATCGCGGTTGGATTACGTGTTGTTTAGCCGATCCGGGACCGAAGAGGACCTCGAGGCGATCCGATTGATGACGGAACAACGATGCAAGAAATATTTAAATAAGTAATTTTTTTAAAAAAAAATTAGGAGTTGTCGTTTTTATTTTTATTTTTATGTAATGTCTTTTATTTAATTTTAAATGTTTGGTTTTAATTAATTTTTAATGTTTGGTTTGAATTAAAAAAAACATAAAATATAAATGGTAGTCATGGGAGTCTTGCACACCCCTAGTGGGTGTCTTGGAAGTCTTTATGACGTGGCGATGACATGGCGGTTGTCATAGGTTGTCATGCACACCCTTCAGCCTTAGTTTCAACTTTCCGTTTTCACAGTTCACAATTTGATTTTTACTCACCCCTATCAAATCTTTATTCTATTTTGTAATAATACCATAAACGAGATTATTTTGTTTCATTCACTAACCATTTTTTGATATTCTTGTGATTACCTCAATAAAGAATTATTTGCTTTTAGTTTCTATTTTACAAATTACATCTTGCCTTTTTGCAAAAATAATATTTAATTTCTACTATAAAATGCATATACATTTGTGGTTGATATGCTTGATTTTTATTCTGTAAAAGGTTTGCAAATATAAACTACTAGATTCTTATAAACCATATATTTAATTAGAAAAAAGAAGTTGAAATTTCTTCACTTCCCTAATAAAAAGAATACTTAAATTCACAACATAAATAGAAATTGCCAACACACCACAAAAATTGATTGCATAGAACTTGTACTTTTATGGATATATATTATATACTCGAGATGTACTACAGCAAAAGTACGTACAATAACTTAACGCATTAAGCAGTTGTACCATACTCCATACACCATCATTCTTCTTCTTCTTCTTGGTTAACCATGGTAATTTTACCATATTTTGACCGTTGTTTCCACTTCGTAATGCTATATAGTATATAGCATTTTTACCACAGTAAAAACAGTAGCGTGGTAAATTAAATAAGGTAAAAAAGCAAAAAAAAAAAAAAAAAAAAGTTCTTGTTTCGTTTCACCTCTCGTAGTTATATAATAGACAAAATTTCCCCTTTTTACCCCTTGTTTTAGGATGAAATTACTGGTTAAGCAGCAGCAACTGCACCAGAATAAAAAGGGTATTTTTTGGAAGACTTATTTGGGGAAGTTTCACTCTTCTCTTTCTTCCTCAAAGCTTTCATCGAAGCAGAAAGATTTTTGTTTTTTTCTTTGGATTCATCAATGTCGATCTGCTCTGATCTGCACTCTTCACTGCAGAATGGTGTGTCCCCCCTGCAAATTCATCGAAAACAGATCAGAAAAACGGAAATCAAAGCATACCCATCTGAGATTTGATCAATATTTTATAAGTTTGGTAGAGAAATCTGTGATTGATGAAAAATTAGGGAAAAAAATCTTAAAATCCAAATCAGAAATGGAAAGACAGAGGAATCCCCTCTGAGATGTTTCAATATCTCTTTGATCAATGAGTAAATCAATTATCGATCCACCGAAAACGCAACTTGGAAATGATTAAAAGTCTGTTTGATTGATGAGAAATTTGGGAAAACGAATATTTTTTTTTAAATGATGCGTCTTCTCTGCGGATTCAAGAACTTGATGTAAAAAATTTCAGAGTTATTCTGTTCCCCGCAACAAAATCGTGAAACCATGAAATCAGAAAAGAAAAAACAGATGAAACCCATCTGATATTTGATCCGAATCTCATTAATCGATAGGAAAAAAAGAACACAAACGGTTGAGATAGATTTTGAATCCAATTACCTGTACATGAAGATGTCTCTGTTATGACCAAGTGGTTTTTTGCAGAGAAAACAAGCATCCAAAAAATGAGGCTGTTGTTCTTCAAATCTTCCATGAAAAAACCTCCCAGATCTCGGTGAAGAAACAGAGGAAAAAGAAGAAAGATTTCTCAGACTTGCTTTTCTCGGCGAGTATAAAGGTCTAGAAATCAGATGCTGTCCACGGTGGTTGTCTTCCGTCGACGACGACGGCGATGAAGAGAACCCATGTTCCATGTCGGAAATAGAGGCAAGCCCGTTGTTTTCTTCAAGAAAATAAGGCCTTCTGGTGGTTGTAGGCTCCATTTCTTTGCAGGCGGTGGCGGTGGACGGTGGCTGGAGAGAATGCGAATGGAGAAGGTGGGGTTTATAAAGAGGAGTTGGTGAGGAGAGAGGAGAGAGAGGAGGTGGGGTGGAGTGCGGGAGGGTGGGTGGTAAAGTATAAACCACGGGAACAAGAATCTATTGGCCGAAGAGCAAGACCACCCTTGTATTGAAACTTAAAACTTCTATACACGTGTAACAATTTATTGTTAATATCATATTAAGTTATTAACTAAAGAATCTATACACATACAAGTTTTTATAGCTTTTTAATTAACATTTTAATAATGGAATTGTTAATTATTGATTGTATGATTTGTATTACGTGTCATATTAAATATAAGCTAATTTGAGAGGAAATGAAATTAGACGTTAGGACGGAATAAAAAATCATGTTAGGTTGTTATTAATGAATAAAATGAAACATTATTCACGAAATACAATTATTTTTTTGGGTTTATTTTTATTTTATGGAAAATAAGTGTTTTTTTTTATTATTTCAGTAATGAAAGAATATATGGTATAATTATAAACTTTTTTATTCATATAATTTTTAATAAACATTAATTTTTTTAAAATCTTTAAAAGTTCAATTAAA
The DNA here is from genome assembly GCA_023525715.1 of Cichorium intybus. NCBI lineage: Eukaryota > Viridiplantae > Streptophyta > Magnoliopsida > Asterales > Asteraceae > Cichorium > Cichorium intybus. The sequence goes on along the minus strand of CM042017.1, from coordinate 24,095,025 downwards.
TATTTTTTTATTATAATTATGTTTTGAGATTTTATGATATCTAGATCTTTTTATTTATAACTTTTTAGATAATAGATGATTATTTATTAATTATTTATAAAACATATAATATATAGTTTAAACGAAATAAAGTATTTTATGTATAATTTATTTAACGATTTATCTTCGATCAGTTAAAACTTATTTTATAAAATTACATTTTCTTTTCTTTATTTACCAATTTAATTTTTTTTATTCTGTTGTTATTAATAACACATGATTAAATGATTCATTTCATTACTTCGAGTCAACCTAACAAGGCAACGAAATCTAATGATTGATTTCATTATCTTGCTGATTCCATTACTATATACATTTATTTATTTATTTATAATTTTATTCCATCATAGCATACAAACTTTTAAGGTGTTTGGTATAACATCTAAACGAATTAAAAGCCTTTGAATGATTGATCTTAAGTAATCCTAAGATCACTAATAAACCTTTTAACCAAATCGGCCCTTTAACGCTTACATCATGCCATATATTTGTATTCAGTGGTACAGTGAAGGTTAAAGAGTGTCACTTCCACTCATATGATTTACCATAAGCACATACTCGTAAGTGACCTGCTAGCATCCAAGTCCACAACATAATTCAAATTTTAGTATAGACAAGCAAACATTATAGATCACCTTCATGTATTGAGAAACAACACTATCGAATACCATATAAAAATATCCTCTTTACTGTGACTTAATGCTCTTTTTTTAGGATTCGTCATTTATTGAGAAACAACACTCAACGAATGAGCGATATATGGTCTCGTATAAACCATGACCTACATTAAAATCCCACCATACATAAATAAGGACATTTACATAAACTCCACATCATATTGAGTCTTGGAATTATTGTTGGTAGTTGGGGGTCGGCTCACCAAGTAGCATATTGTATTGACCATTTTTGGCCTAAAATTTTGATTTAACCTAAAATCCAAAAGTAAACATCGAACTCGTTCTAACAAAGTTTATTCACCCTTTTCACTAACGTATTTTGTTGTGGCAAATTTATAGTTGTACGGTGTCTAAAAGTACCTATCTTTTTACAAAAGTTTTAGAATTCTCTCCACCAAAACTTCAAGTCATTATCTATATGAATCTTGTAAGCATTCTTACTATAAGACACGTTTACCGAAGACCTTTTGTCGCTATCGACAAGAGTATGGATGATAGCATCACGTTGTACGCTGAAGTTCATTCACAGGTGATCGGTGGTAGCGCCGCTAACGTCCCTGGTTAGCGACACTATGCGTCGCAGAACAAAAACCCTAATTATGAGCCTTAACCCCTATTTAAAAGCCCCTAGCTCTTGATATTTTGTTTCTTGTCGACTCTTAGAGCTCTAAGGCGAACCCCAGCCAATTGTTCAACCATTCTTGCCTCACTCTTGCTATTGGGGAGGTTTTTGAAGAAGAAGGAGGAGGAGGAGATTTTGTGTAAGGAAGCTTCATCTATATTTGGTTTTGGATCTCCCTTCGATCACAAAATCCTTGTAAGTTATTTTGACCTTTGATCTTCTAGTATTTACATTTAGTTGGAGCATAATTATTATTTTGAATATTGTTTGTACCTTTATGATGATATGGCTGTAGTTTGAAGAACTCTAGGCCAAAAACCTGACTTAGAACCCCTTTTGGAGCCTTTGGTTCATGACTAAGACTTACCCCTTGTCCCTTTTTAATCATGCAATAAATCCTTAGATTAATCTTGTTCTTAAAAACTAGGGTTATGGTTTGACATGGATGGGTCATGCATGAATGTATGGATGAGTGTTGACAAGCCTTTGGTCCTAATGGATGAGTCCTACAGAGCCACGGGCATTGGTTGAACCAATTAAGATCTTAAGGAAGGAATTGGACTTTTGGAGCACTGCTAAGGTTCTTAGATAGCGCCACTAACTTAGACGAAATCTGTAAACAGGATTGCGTTCGTTAGCGCCGTTAAGGGGAGTATGATAGCGTCGTTATGCACAGACTTTTGACTTGACGTTGACTTTTTGACCGTTGACTTCTGATGTTGACCCGTCTGAATTTTGAGTTAAACACTTAAGAATAAGGGATATGGATTGTGATATATTATATATTGGAATTTAGGTGATTCGGCATACGAGTGCAGGGATTCTAGCAGTAACCGACATGTTTGTGAGACAGGTGAGTGTCATCGCGCCTACTGTATAATGTTGCATGTGTAAAAAGCTCCTAAGATTGATTGTTGTGTTGCAGTTGTTTGATTTGTTCATATGACTATGATTCTGTTTGTGCTTGCGGGTTGGACAACGTCGTGTCCAGATAGGGTAGGACTGTGCCGTGTCCCAACTATATGATGTGATATAGGTAGGATGATGTCGTTTCCTGCAAGGGTAGGATTGTTCCATGTCTCGATATTGGTTGTTACATGTATGGTATTTGAGGAGCTCAACTAAGCTTCGTGCTTACCCGTTTAGTTTAAAACATCAATGGATAAGTGGAAGGCCTGACGTGACGACGATCAATCTCAAGATTTCAGCACTTCCGCTATTTTATTTTATTATTGGATTTCGCAAATGGTTTTGGGACATGTGTTCACTCTGATAAATGACTGATTGATTTTAATAATACTTCTAAATTCTACTTCTGATTTTTATTTTAAAAAATAAGGAAAAAATTGGTTGAAATTTTGGGGTGTTACACTTACATGTTTGACATAAATCTTCAAATGCTTAAATATAAAAACACATCACTTTTGTTTTCCAACAATGTCATAGTTTGGTGAACTGCTTTCCAAAAACTAACTCGTTGTTTTCCAATATGAAATGCTCACAAAACTCCAATCTCTCCACACATGACTTCTTAATAAGCCTTGATTGCTCAAAGTGACCATTTTTTCACTAGCATAACCAAGTTGCATATGTCACAACCGAGTCAAATTTGAAATTATCATATTGAAACGAGAAATTACAACAGAAACCATAACTGTTGTTAGATTTGGTAAATCAATGCTCCATCAGATTGATTGAAGCAATGATGAAGTTCATCTCAAATTTCTTTTGCAGTTGAAAGAAAAAGAACACTATCAGCAAGGTTTTTAGATAAGGAATTTAAAATCCAGCTGATAACCATTGAGTTGGCACGAAACCAAGTGGGATACGAAGAAGATGCAAGAGAGAGAGCAACAATTGTGCCATCGACGAAGATAAGTTTGTTCTTAGTAGACAGTTAAATCACCATAGAACGCTTCCATGAAGAAAAACCAATGTCGTTGAATATATTAGATACAAGAATGAAGCTAGGGTTATCAGAAGAACCGATATAATACGGACTGGAAACAGATATGGGATCTGTTTCAGGAGTATTAGTTGTGGAAGCCATGAATGAAGTGATTGAAGATCAAAAGTGTTGGATTAGGTGTCTAAGCCATGACTAATAATTTGTATTTACCTAATTAATAGTAGCAAAGTCCATTTGGGTTGCCCTCATAGCTGGAGGTTTGGTAGAAAGGTCCGGAGAGAGAAATATTGATTTATTATATAATTAATAAATCAATAGGAATTAAATAAATAGTTTATTAATATATTAAAGTGATAATATATTAATTAGAAACTATATTAATTAATTAGAAATTAATCTGGAATTAAATTGGTGATTAATTGAATTAATTAAAGGTACAGGGTCTATTTTGTAAATATTCAATAGTTGAGCAGTGACTGTCCAGGCTGGTTTAATGTTGGCGGTTTTTAGGATGTATTTATCCTTAATTTCGAGTTTGATAAATAGAGGATAAATAGGTTTAATTCAAATAATAAAAGGTTTATCTTGATTTGAATTAAAAAGGTTTATCTCTAAGGTTTATCTATAACCACCTGGAGCCTATAAATAGAGACCCCAGGCATCATAATTCATGCCACTTTTTGACTCCTCCCTCTCTCTGGATTTCGTCCACTCCCTAGCTCCTTGGGTGTGATCTCATTTGAGGCAGTACACTTGTGCTGCTTGGCTTCCAAGAAAACCTAAATGTTAGTTTTTCTGTTTTATTCTTTTAGTTAATTTTTTAGTTGGCCTTTAGGAATTTAGTTACATGTTCAAAGAAAGAAAACATAGATCCAATCTAGGTTGCATGTGAACTTAGGGTTTTAGTTCATAGATTTGCAGAAAACCTTTCAGAAAGACCTTAGTCTGATACCGTGTTATATTTTGAAGAAAAGGATTAAACGAAAATAGTTTTAGCAAGAAGTGATTACCTTCATTCAAAGAACTGAACTACATATATACAGTTAACTAAAAGCTGAAAATAACTGAAAACTAACTAACTTCTAACAACCTGTAAAGTCAAAAGACTATATTACCCCTATAACTGAAATAACAGAAAACGGTATACATTAACATTACAACCCTGCCATATATAGGAATTTGTATCGCCAATACCAAGCACCTTGTAAGGTGTGCTATCTCATATCAAAATACTTTCATCATTGATTTCATTATATGTAACCAACCACTATCGATTATGATGAGTGAGGTAACTAGAATCCAAGATCACAAATCGAATCTAGCAAGCTACAATGTGTGCTCACAAGAACGGAATATTTCCTGATCCATAATTGTCTTTAGCAAGATTCGTATTAGGCTATCTTCCTCATAACCTTAGAGAAGTTTTCTACTAATGCCCCACTTCTTTTCAATTTTGGCATACATTATTTGGGTTCAACCCTCTATTTCATGACTTTGATCGACCTCTATTCATTTGCCTGCTCTTTTTCAGGTCGTTCTTGACTTTGGTTTGGTATATTCAATCTTACTAGTTAATCTTCTTAAACATTTGTTCGACACCTTATATATTAGTTCACAAGCTAGCAAGCTTGAACGTATCTTGTCAAAAGTGATGGTGTCTCTGTCTACTATAATGAATTTACAAATTTTTATATGATAACAGTAAAAAGACTAGAAGAATAAGTGTAATGTATTTATCTTAAAGACTAGAAGAATTTTAATGAACATATGGTGGGCAAGAAAACATATCATCTATCTATGAGCTTCACCCACATTTTTGTAACCGGGAATGAGTGAAAACCAAAAATTAGAAGGAAATACCTTAATCTTTGAAACAAGAACTAAACTGTGACCCTTGACTTTTAGCTAAGATGTAACACACAATATGTTAAACCTAGGAAAAAAAACATGGTCACAGAAAACAATACTAATAAAAAGAGAAAGAAGAACATACTTCAATAACAATGCTCTGATATCAATTTGTTATGAAAATCTCTCTAAAATTTTAAACAAAATTTTAACCTAGAAAATAAAAAGAGAAAACTAAAAACTAAAATTGCATAAGATGTTTGAGATCTAATATGCAAGTGGTAAGAGTGAGGCTACACTCAACTATGTACAATTCTTACTTCTTTATACACGGTTAAAAAGTTTCTTTTAATACTGAAGTGACATATATACCCTTACTGAGATTCTTAGTCGTCCTATTAACAATTATAAATACATTTCAAACAACAAATTTGCACTTTGGTAATGTATTCAAGTCTTTAAAGTTGGAAGGAGTCGGTCAATGGGTTCAAGCGGCTTCGACCGGAAATAGGTTCGCGGGGGGGGGGGGGGGGGGGGGGAGGGAGGCGGGGTTTCATGAATTTGATTAGGGTTGAATGCAAAGAAGGAAACTGAGATAGTGGGTTGAGGGAGGTGCGGCTGTGGCAAGCTCGACTCCATCCACCTCCATTTGGTGAGTTTGACGTTTTCCGCAAGATCGATTTCGTCGGCGTTAGGGCTATAAACAAATTGAATGTTTAGCGAACCTTTCGTGAAGAATTCGGTGGAAAGTTCTTTTGTGTTCGTTTATTTAATAAATAACAAACATAAACTATATTATTTGTCCGTTTAGTTAAACAAACGAACATGAACAATTGTCTCGTTTGTTCATGTCCATTCATGAACGTTCATTTATGCTCGTTCATTAATATTCGTTTACGTTCATTTATGTTTGTTTATGTTCATTTATGTTTGTGAGAATTCTTATTTTCCTAACTCTTTTCTAACAACATCTATTGAATCACTTGTTCATATATGTTTGTTTATGTTCGTTCTTGATTTGGACATTGATGTTTGTTTATTTACATATGGTTATTGATTTGGGTGTTTCATATATGTTCGTTAATTTATGTTTGTTCAATTATAATTGTGTGTGGTCATTCATTTATGTTGGTTTAACATCTTAATGGGCATAAACGAAAGAACAAGAACATTGTAATTTGTTAAATGCACGAAAACAAACAAGAAAATTCATACGTTTATATGTTCATGTTTCTTCATTTGTTCGACTAACTTAAACGAAAAACATAAGTACGCCTTCGATGGTGTCGATGGATTCATCAATTTAGGAAATAATTTTGAGATCTATTACTATTATCCAAGTGGTGTACAAGTGAGACAGACTAAACTCACTGTGTACAACTCTTACTTTTTTACACTCATGAAGAAGTTTTCTTCTAAAACACTAGTGGTGTACCTGCGCAATGCAGCGGATGATAATGAGAAGGGAGGAGGGAGAGCAAGGCTCGATGATTAGTTTTATTTCGACGATTAGTAAATGGTCAGCTATTTGGGTTGACATCCTGTCAGAATGAGAACTTAATCTTCGGTTGCACTACTGGGTCAAAGTCGCAAAAAAAAGTCCATCTCTGAAATAATCGTAGAACTTGCAGACAGAGAGGCAAATGATCAACTCTACTCTACACACAATGCTAAAACATACATTAATATGATAAAAATAAATACTAAACATTATACTCTATCAAAACTACCAATTATGACATTCTACTTCAATTTTTTTATTGCCATAAAGTGCTAAAATCCGATTAGACCCTGGCTGATCATATACTTATCTCGATCGAGAACTCGAATCTCATGTTTATCAAAACCAAAGGTCCTGCGTTGATCTAATATACTTATCTCGATCTAGAACTCGGATCTCGATCCGATTAGACTACACTCACTGTGTACAACTCTTACTTTTTTACACTCATGAAGAAGTTTTCTTCTAAAACATAAAAGAAAATACGCGTAATGAGATTCCAAGTCAATTCTATGGACAATATATTAAACAAGAAATCAACGCTTTGATCATATAGTCTTTATCATCAAGCAACATAGAAATTTTAATTTTGAGTTTTATTTATATAATACTAAAAGAATAAAAAGATACTCCGAAGATTTGTTCAACTGATATCAGATTAACAAAATGAATATGACGATAATATAAATGCAATCTATAGCATCAAGATTTTTCCCAAGCTTTTATATAAAGAGATATTGTGTGCTCTTTCAAAAGCTATATTAAATTTGATTATAACATGGATATTGTCGTATTTTTATTCATATAGATAAACTAAATATAATTACATAATTCAAATGTATATTATTAGATGTTGATCATTAATACTATAAAAAAAAAGGATATGGGTGTCTTTTGAAAATGAGATTTTTATAGATGTTGAAAATTATTTTTTATGATTTTAATTTTATTTTGTTAACAAAATTCTCGATTTAATAAAAATATTTGTTGGGACTACATGTTTAAAAATTTTATTTTAAAACAAAAAACTCAAAACCCAAAAAAAAAAAAATTCAAATAACGTTTAAGATAATTTTTAGTTTTTATGTAAATTTACACATTTAAATAATTTACAATTAGTTTTGTCAAATATATATTTACAAATAAAGGCTACAATTTTTAGCTTTTAGTTTTCAATTTTCAACTATCAACTATAAACTACCATTTATTGTTGTCAAACATACCTTATGTATGGCAGTTTATAAATGTAAACTATCAATTTATCATAACCTTTTTTGAACAACTAGATTTTAGTACAAGTAAGAAAGTAAGAAACTAGAAAAAACACAATTACAAAGAACTAATAGCCAACAATCAGTTTTGCAACGAAGCAACCCACTTAATTATTACTTTGGTATTTCTATGCACTAAACAAAAATATGAATGTGAAACTAATATATCAACTAAAGTGTGTATGTGTTGCTTTTGAGACACAAACACCCTCGAGTTTCTAAAGTTTTAGATCAACCAAAACCTAGTCTAAATAACATCCAAATGAGATGTCTACATTGCAACCGTCTTCATAGAAGCCACCCATCACAACCGCTCTCTAGCAACACTGGCTACAGGAAGAGAGATGTCTCACCACCTACCAATAAGTGACCAAATATCTTAAGCCATCTTACATGTAACCATGTCATGATATACATTCTCCACTTAATTCAAGCATAAGCGACCCATAATAGCCTCCATATCCACGTCATATTTGCCAAGGTGATTCTTATTGGCACCCAGTCAAGCACTACATGCCACACCAAAATGTTTAACTTTTTATGGAACAAAGAAATTAAAAGAAAAGTCTTATAGGATCACGTTAATACTATGACTTGTTCTACAATGAAAAAAAGTAGACGTGTAATCATAACTTGTCAAATGACTTGAGAATTGTTGACTCGAATAGATATCGAATCGCCCAGGAAAAGTAAAGAAACCCAAAACATGAAATCAATGGGATAAGTTTTTGGAGTAGTCTGAGGGCCATTACACCTGAAGCTGTATACGAAAAATACTTATCCTATAGAGGTACAGGGGCGGTGCCCCCTACTGTATGGACCTGTGTTGATCTGTATAGTTGGGCCCGAACCTAGTCTAGTTAGGGTTGTGTTTGTTGTACTTTGCCTATATAATACAACTAATAGTTAGGCTTTCAATGGTACTATTTTTTCAAGTGCATGAATAAGAATACTCCCTATTGCCCTGTGGATGTAGATCACATTGACTAAAACATTTTAAATATTGTGTCTTTATGTGTGTGTGATGTATTCTCGTTTATTGCTAATAATGGGTACCGTACCATAGCTTGAGTTATTCAAGATATTTTTTTTTGTTTTATTTGTTGGAGAGATGTTGTCTTATAAATTTGATTTGGATAAATTCAATGGATCAAACGACTTCATATTGTGGAATGTGAAGGTAAGGGCTCTTTTGGTTCAACATGGTCGTATGATGACATTAAAAGGAAGAACAAAATTACCATAGAAGATTGTGGTAGAGTTGAAGATGGATATTATGGAAAAAGCAAATAGCACTATTCTATTATGTTTGAGTGACGAAGTACTACGCGGGAGGTTGTGGACCAAATGACTACTATTGCGCTATGAGAGAAGCTTTATGTCAAATATCATAATAACTCTCACTCTCGCTCTCTCTCCATCTCTCTCTCTCTCCATCTCTCCCTCTCTCTCTTTCTCGAATCAGCTATGTCACAAACAAAATTTGTATGCTCTCCGGATTTCTGAAAGTACTCGAGTAAAGATCATATTAATATCTTCAATCGTATTATTAAATATATACTAGGTGATGGAGTTAAGACTGAAAATGAAGATCAAACTCTTATTCTATTATGTCCACTACCAAATTCGTTTGAGAATTTCGTTGATACTATGGTGTATGGTAGAACAAATATCCCTATTAATGATGAGAAGGATTCTTTGTTGTCTAAAGAATTGAAACGAAGGGTTTCTGCTAGTGAAGATGTTTTCAGTTCAGATATGTTTGTAGGTAGGGGAAGAACAACACAAAGATATTGTGGCAATATGGGAAAATCCCATTCCAGATATATTAAATATACTAATTTATTAATGACAAAATTAAATACTCTATTAAATATATTTTAAAATTTTGACAGAATGCTTCAATATTTCAAAACTCGGGTCGACGTGGTACAGGATAGAGAACGGGTCAACATGCACCGTTTTCACCGTTTTTTTTTTGCCAAATTTAACCCGGATGAAACCGGTCGAGTTTCTCAAAAACCTGGTTGAACCAGTTACTTCAATCCTTTAAAAACCAGGCTGAACCATTAAATTGGACTTAAGTCAAGGTTTTGGACTAGGACTTTTGGAGTTGGACTTCAATAATTTGTGCTTTTGGACTTGGAATTTTGTCTAATCTTGCACACAATACTTTATGTTTCGCTTTTATTTTTTTGGATTGATGTAAAACTTGTGGTTATATGTTTTTTAATATTTGAACTTGTGGACATCAGGTTCAATGTATTCTATATTTATATGTATACAAACATATGTAAAATATATAAAAGATTTGAAACCGGGTTAAACTGATGGTTAAACCGATTGATCCGTGACCCGATGTCCAGACCGATTCAATAAAAAACCTAATTTTTAAAACATTGAAAAACTTTCGTTTTTGTTTTTGGAGTTTGTCCATACAAAATGGCCATTGCAACATGTACCGACTACATTAGAACATCAATAATAGGAGCTTTTTCATAGGTTTTTCAAAAGCTTTTTCAACCAAAAAGCTCTTAAATTTTGAAAAAGCTATAGTGGAAGCTTTTTCAAATCAAAGTTTTTTCATGTTGCTTGCTAATTTACAAGCAATTCCTAAGAGCTTTTTCAATTATAATGTATGCCAATATTTTATCAACTAATAGAAATTAAACAACACGTAGAAACACATCATAAGAAAATGTGAAAAAGCTCTCCTATTATGGGAGATAAATTAAACTTTTTCATTTTAACTTTTTTTATAGAAAAGCTTTTTAAAAAAACTCATCTATTATAGATGCTTGAGTCGGTTTGTGTTCTATCAATGAATAGAATCATAATATCTTGAATATATCCTTTTTCTCCTTATATATAATGAAATTTTTGACCGAGTAAAAAGAAAATTGCGTTGTTGTATTAAACCATAAGGTGGAGTAGCTCACACCAGAACAAATTCACTCTGCTAACGTCATTTACCCTTACTTCTAGGCCTGATTCTTTTGTCGCTTTCCTCTACGCTACCTCATGGGCCCACATCTGACAAAATCAAACAGTGATTTGGACCCACCAAGTAGATGCTTCCACCCTCGGTTTTTGTGAAAAGTTCTTTAATACTTACTTTTGAGTCACTTCATCTTTCTTATTATGTCTCTTTCAACCCTCGAGTAACAATAAACTTCTCATTTGCTCCTTCTATCTTACAAATATTGAATTGTCTTACATAGCCATAATACAAAGTGAAAGATGGATGTTTTTAAGTTGTATATGATCCATAGATATAGGAGAAGTTGTGTTTTAGAGTGCATTGATCAATTCCACCAATAAGTAACAATTTCGAAAATGTTTGTTTTAGTATTAAAAGTTTGGTTTGAGACTCATCATGTATGTTTTGTTGTTATCTTATTATTTTCCAACTTATATACAATTTTGTTTATTTTTCTATTAATTATTTTTAACACATCCATGTCAAATAAACAAAGTTTATAATTATCAATGTAAATCTCATCTAAATCTTTAGAGTATAAGAATATATAATATCAACGATTCTAACTTAACTTCAAATATTCATCAAATTGTGGGTATAAATAATTTTTTCAATTTCATCCTTTCGAAAACACCAAATATTTAACTCAAACTACAAATTCATCAAAAGACAAAGATATTTGAAGGGGTAAGTAGTGGCAAATGTAAAAGAACCTAAAACTAAGTGGTTCATTACTTCACTTTATGCGTAAAGTGATGACAAAACTATAAGTGGTGGTGGTGGAGAGTATTTTTAAACATTTAACGGGTGTACTATGATTGAGAATGGTTCCCCAAATGTGAGGCTGTGACCGCTGCCCGCGGGCAGTTTCATTTTTAAAACCCCTATTAAAAGTAGGAAAGATACTTTTCTTATTAAAATTCCAATTTTTGTTTAATGCTGTTTAGGTTGAGATATTTATCTAAGAAATACTGATAATTAATTTATTATATATTTGTTATGAAAGGACTAAACAATTTTATCATAGCGGGTTGCTTATGATTTACTTAATTTCTTATCCATGCCCTTATGTTGATATTTTTTAAAGAATTTAGAAAAGCAAAATAAGTGTAGTGGAATTTGTTTTTGGTTAAATGTTTTATCACGTTATAATGTTTTTATATATTAGTTACATACAAGATCTATTACCTTTTCTAGAACGGTATATTGTATTCATAGAAGACAAGTTGAAAGCTGGCAATATTATAGATATTAAACGTAATACACGTAATACCAATACAATGCAACATATTAAGGGAAGAGAAGGAATGCCAAAACGCAAATTTTATGTAGCAGTTAGAGATTCATCACAAATCCACAAGACTTGAGGCAACATGATAATATTTCATATTGGGTCGAGTAACACTCTATCTGCGAGATGGAAGCGATGTGAAATCTGCTTGTGATTGAGGCGGCAACAACAAGACGGTAGTAAATAATGAATTAATGGGATATAGGGGCACTACGCCACAGTGTGATATTTGGCGGAAGCACCAACAAACACGACTAATCACTTCGGCAAACGATCAATCACATTACTATCTAGGCAAGTGAGTAATACGAAAAATAAGGCTGAGAAACACAATGATATAAATTGGTTCAACCGACAATGAGTCGAGCTACATCCACTGTGAGAATCGAGAGAATTTACATTGATAATCTTCAATGTTTTTACAAGAGAGATTCTATGACTATCACTAGACAATGTTCACAACTAGAATATTGGACATATTACATTGAGTAGAGATCGATGTGTATAAATAGCGAAATATGGAAGGCTAAACACACAAGGTCTTGGGCGAGAGAGAAGAAAATGACAAACTAGCCCTAAACCTAGTCACTTTACAGGCTGTAAAGCGACTGTTCCTTGCTCCCCATGCTGCCTCTGACATAAAGAACTGTGTCCCTATGTGTGTTCCCAAGATAACTCTGACAGCTGACGTGACAATACTAATATTGGGTCCAACCAGGCTTCGTCTTGGTTGGAGGACTCCCTATCGCTCTCCGGTTGAGTTCCTCACTCCTGAAGAAACTGTATAACAGTCTGACTATGCTTACATGCTTCTGTCAGATTACACTTCGTACTAGGGTCAACTATCCCTTTAGAAAAAACTCTTCTGCCTGAACTTCGCATCGGCCAGATGATACTGCTGTATCATCTTCTTCTGCTGCAAATGCATTCACTACTGTGATCGTAGCCCAAGCTACAACTATCACTATGAACTACGGTCCGCATAAGATCCTGATGATTGGCTTCCTCGGACACAACTGCTCGGTCTGGAATAAGTTCTCACTTCGTCAAAATCCTTCGGTCTGGTAACAAGCCTAGGTCACCACAAATTCCTGCTGTCTATCTTGGATGCATTATTCGTATGCCCAACATAGAACATGACTTCTGATCCGGAAGAAGAAATGTTGTCTCGGTCCTGCTGATCCCATGCCCTTGGTTCCAACCTTTCTACTGATCTAAAGAATGAATACTTCTATCATCAGGGTGAGATGCACCCAACTCTTGATACTCCTTCCAACTGTTGATCCACCGCGGTTTGTCTAACCGGAGCGAAGAACACCCATTTAACCAAATGACTGAGGACTTGTCCGAGATGCAAACCTCAATAACACTGGCTAGTCTCACCTCTGTTTCTGGTTGCTTCAGACAATAGGTCCTCTTCGGTTGTCTTGGACTGCTCTCGTTCGGATCAGCCTCCACATTTGCTCAACATCTGATGTAACACCCTAATTTCACACAAATTTTTTTTAATCAAAACTTTATAATACAAAATATTTGGTTATACATACGGGGTATTACTCTTCTGTATCATTGCCACAATTTAAACAGCACATACTTTGCACAACGAAAACTACCGTCCCACACTCGACTCTTCTAATTCCTTGCTTGATCACCTGAGTACATAGCATTTTAAAACAAATACGTAAGACATACGTCTCGTGAGTAATATGGGTTTTAGACCCAAAACAGTTTTCCATATTTTAAACATTTCCAAATTTTCATATTATTTAATTTCCTATGAGCGCACCCATAGGTTTTCCTTTTCATTTGTGAGCACATTCCTAGGAGCGCACCCGTAGGTTTTATACGAGACGCACCCGTATAACCCCTCCCTCGACAGCATGAAACGAATTCATCTATCAAGGTACCAATTAGACAACTACTTCGCGACGGGAGGTACCATCCCAGTAGTGTCTTTTGACCACCCCTACCGCAGCAGGCCGTGATCTTTATCCGGATACTTCTCAACTCATCAACAGGGCTCAATCACTTTATTAATTCTCTGTATTTCTCATTTATCTTTTGTATACATTATACTTACTATTTCACAATATCATTTCCAGTTTCACAAAAACATTTTAGTTCCGCAGAACCATTTCCTTTCTCATTAACCACATCAACTTTCATAAAACCATTTTGACTCACAAATCATTTTTTTTATAAAATTCATTCCTTTATATAAAACTCATTTTGCCATGTACTCGAAAATCCACACATTACTCACCTTAACTAGTTAGAGAAGTCTAACTAGAATTATTCCCTTCCTCGTCCCTCTTATTCATTGATCTTTTACTCGATCAACCGTATTTAAACCACCGCCTATATACACATTTATTACACATATTTGGTTAACACCAACTATAACTGACTCTACCATACAGGAGTCCCATATTATACAGTTACGGGTCATAACTAAGCTACAACCCTTATTAAACTAGCTTTCTTTAATTTGTAAACTTTCCCGGAATACGCGTATTTTGCTACAGTACTCTCGGGAGGTCGTATTTTCATTTTGATAATTTTCCACAAAGTTTTGGACCATAAGGGACCTATGTTCAAAATTTGAGATCAAATGGACAAGCTTTGAACCAAATCTCAAAATCAAGTTGCACTTGGCAGGAGACTCAATGCATTTCTGCATCGCCGCCTCGCGTCGCGACAAGGGTGGTGGTCGCGTCGCGACCTGCAAGCAGGTTGCCTTATTTGGCGATTTTTCCAAACTGCAGTTGCACTAATTGTTCACATTAAGTTCTTTATACTTGACTTAATCAATTTACAACCATTTTAGGACTAAAATAACAACTCCTTTATACATTTAAACCATAGTTTCTTCAATTTCATCACTTTTGCTTGAAATCATTCCCAAAAGACTCATTTTTATTCCAAAATCATTTTAATGAATTTTCAATAAGGGAATTGATTTCTCATGTCCTTTATGACACTTTAGGCTTATTGGATCATTTAAAATCAGTTTCAAGCTCATAATTTCTGTTGTTCTCATAAAATCCCGTTTTTGCCAATTTTCACCAAAAATACAAATTTTTGAAAACAGTCACTTAGGAATGTATTTATACATCTTAAATGATTATTAGAACTTAAGAAAACCATAAAGATCACTTTAAATCTCACAAACCCATTTCTAGGGTTCTTGAGCTAAAATTCTCATTTCTTGATTTTTAACACTTTCAATAGCTAAACTATGTTTAGATAGTAATTAAGACACAAGTTAAGGCTAGGAATCATAGGATAATCCTCCTCTAGCCACTTAAATCACAAAGCTACAGTAACACACTCGCGAGAAATGGGTTAAAGAACCCTAAAAACGAGTTTACTAACCTTAGAAGACTTGAAATTCTTCAATTCCAAGTGGAATTGATTCAATTCTTCACAACCTTCATGAACCCGATCACTGGAACTCTCTCTAGCTCTCTCACGATTTCTCTGGAATTTCTGAACATTAAGGAGATATTTTCTCCTTTATATACTTAGCCATTTTACATTTTTGATCTCTTAAGTTCCATTTATCCCAAAATGGCACAAGAATTCGTTTTTTATAACATTACAGGTTTATTTTATCTCATTTTGACCCAACATTACATTTTCTTGACTTTAAAGTCATTTGCATGTCAAATGACCGTTTTACCCCTTTTTACCATTTTTCTCAAAATAGCACATAACATGCTTAGATTGTAAGAACTTCTACATTTTATAACTTTTCTCCACTTATAAACTTATTTTGCGCTTTAAGACATGTTAACACTTAAAAATCTCATTCTTACCTCATAATTAAATTTTCTTTACATAAAAGTCATTTATGTGCCAATTGACCATTTTACCCTTGTTCAAACCCAACTTTACTTATATTTGTTTTATGACTTTTACCAAAATTTTCGGGTTCTTACAATCTCCACTCCTTAAGAGGATTCCGTCCTCGGAATCTTTTCGGCTTTTACATGATACGATTATCTTTTCTTTACTTACACCCTTATCTTTGAGGAAATAACCTTTTTCTCCCTCAACTTTTCAATCTTTTAATTACATTTATAGAAGTTTATACTTTTAGAGGTTATCCCTCTTCTAGACTTCTTCTTTATAAGAAATATACAAGTATCTCTTTAAAACCTTACATTGGCTTAAATAATCGGAATACCTTTCTGGTCATTTTTTCGGGTTCTTACAATCTCCCCTCCTTAAGAGGATTCCGTCCTCGGAATCTTTTCGGCTTTTACATGATACGATTATCTTTTCTTTACTTACACCCTTATCTTTGAGGAAATAACCTTTTTCTCCCTCAACTTTTCAATCTTTTAATTACATTTATAGAAGTTTATACTTTTAGAGGTTATCCCTCTCCTAGACTTCTTCTTTATAAGAAATATACAAGTATCTCTTTAAAACCTTACATTGGCTTAAATAACCGGAATACCTTTCTGGTCATTTTACTCTATTTTCTTTTCAAAATGCTTATAACACGTTTAATACTTTTATTAAATGACCAAAATACCCTTTCAGTATTTTTTTCCATTTTTTTGTAACTTTTTAGTCGCTCACTCGTACTTCATACTCTATGTTTTAATTACATTCCTTTTTATCTCGTTTCATTCATATACAAATCTCTTAGTGAAACTTATTTTACAAAGTAGTTTCATACTTTTACCAAAAATAACAGTCTACTTTGTAATTCTTTTCATATCCTTACCAAAAACACTTGAGATTGTACTAATCATATTATTTACTTATAAAGCCTTTTCCAAATACAATTAAACATAATTGGTATTTATACAAAATTCATAAATACACGAAATCTTTCCTTGTAAAATCTTGTCCCTTAGTGGACATTTTACTTAAACAGACTTGTTTTACAACACCTCCTCATTCTTTTCACTCTTTACTTATAATATTATTCGATTATTTTCACTCTTCTCTTTTTCTCATTCCGCTACTTATTCATTATTACATAAATAATTTATTACTATTTCTTCTTTCCAGAAGTTTTACAACTTCTTATCTTTTATATATATTATTCTTTAAATCTTTTAAACTTCAAGTTTGTTCTTCTTTTTCTCTATTAACAATCTTCTAGTTCATTACCATTTATAAGGTATGTATTCTCTTTTTTTACATTACTCTTTACATCCTCACTTTTCTGTTTGGGACAGAATCTGTCGAAACAGTACACCTCAACCGAGAATTTACATATCTCACTCTAGAAAAATCAAAATAACATACCGCTTTTTGTTTTAGAAACTAGACATCCGTAGGTTTCTTTCTATGTATGATACATACTTTTTAGCCCAGTAGATTTTTACAGTTTTACTGTTGAAGTTGACTTATTGTTGCTGTCAAACTTCATTACTCTTACTTTCATCGCTTTTACTATGTAACTATAGGATTTATTTAACTTTATACTATCGTTCATACATCCTCATCATGTTGTTATCTTCCTCCTTTTATATTTCTCATGGGTTATTCTCATGAATACTTATCTTGTACCCCGTGGTACTCATAGTATCTTTGTATCTTGATTTATTAATAATTCAAATGTTACTCCCATTCCTATTTCATAATTTATGAATTCTCAATTTCACATACTTCTTACTCGTTTCACTACTATAAAGTGATTTCACTTATCTCACGTAAATTATATATATTACTTTCATTAATACATGTATTATATCACCTTTACTTATAATACTTTCATAACTTGACATTTTTGTAACCTCGATACTTCTTTCATCCTCATTTATTATCTATGAGATCTCGGTCTCACTCACTCATTTTACTTACTAATATAATAATGTCTTTTTCATGTTTCAGCTTCCTTACAATACTTTTATAAATAAGCTTTTCATCTTTTTAGGTACCCCGTGTACCATTCTCATGATATTGCTTATGTTTTAGTACTTTCTTGTCATTCTTATTTCTCACACTAGTGCTTAGTTTAACATTTTATCTCCTACTCACTTGTTCTCCACCGTCCCTTCAATTGGTTACCATAATTGATTCAAATTTTTTTTAAACGACTTATAAGATCTCATACATTTTGGGTACGACAATTCATCTTTTCATACCTATTACACTTTTCATATATTTTTCTTTCTCATTACTCAGATGCATCATAATATATTTTTTTTCATACTTAATTCTTTTATTACCTTCACATGTAATTTAAGTTTTACCTTTTTATCATTTACTACTCTATACTTATTATGGCTAATGCCAAAAGCTTGTCTTTCTTTCTACCCAAATACGCCATTTTACCATTTGATTAGAAAAACTTACATTACCAATTCAAGTATTTACTTTCTTTCCTCATTGTACTCTTTTAACTTACACTATTTTCGTATTTATATAGTATGACCCTTCTTTCATAAATATTAAACTTTTGTATCCCACCCCTTTTCTATACATTGTCTAGGCTTTAAGCCCAAATTTATTTCATCATATCTTTTACCATCATTTTATATGTGTTATAAGACTATATGCCCCACACATTACATTATCTTTTCGTTTACACCTCATTCCTTTATACACTTTATTTATACATATATTAAAGCTATAAGCTTATCCTTTCCTTCACAATATTATATACCTCGTATTCCATGCAATACTTTCTTCTTATGTATTTTATGATGAAATACTGATACCATATCTTTTTCTCTATATCATTTATTCTCTTGTATTTTGGGGCTGTATGCCAAATACTTTATCTCATTGTTTTGCCTCTTAATTTATAGTATTCTAATTAGGATACATATTTCATATCCACCTTTACACTTATATATTATATAAGTTTCCATACTTATTCATTCTTTCACACTCATACACGTATATATACACACTACATTTCATAAATACTGGCCATGCACGGATCATTTTTCACAAACATTGAATACTTTTACCCGTTATATTCATTCACATTTGGAAGTAACAACTTCCTATCTATTTAGTATAGTTCTTATTTTCATTCTTTTATCTTATATTTGATTCTTTACCTAGTACTTACTTAGGCATTCACTCTTATTCCTTACTTCATATTGATTATGACCTTTAGTCATGTTTCTTTCATGCTTTTGGTTTTCCTCAGTTAACATACTCCGGTATACCCTTTTTATTATTTGTATTTCTTTTTATACTTCCTTCATTTGGTTGCGGACTTTAATTCCAAACAACCAATATCTTATCATCATTTTCTTTAATAAATTTTTTTCAATTCATGTTCTTATAATCACATTATAATAATGCAAAATACTTAAAATATCATAATCCTTAACAGTCTTCCATTTTTCATTTCTTTTTCATTCGGGTATCTTACTTTATCATATTACCCGTTATAGCATTATACTTACGACTTAGTTATTTACTCCAACCATTAGATGTCTTTACTTGTTATATTTCCTTCGGGTTTGGAAGTCACGACTTCCCATTTCTTAATTTTCTTTTTATTCCTTATCTAATACTTGGTTAAGTATTTTACTTTCATTTTATACTAACATATTCGAGCATAACTTTTAGTACACATACTTCAATTCCCTGGTTGTCCCTGGGAGACATATCATACTTCCTCTCAATATTTATTCTTTACCCTTTCACACACCCCAATTTCACACAAATTTTTTTTATCAAAACTTTATAATACAAAATATTTGGTTATACATACGGGGTATTACTCTTCTGTATCATTGCCACAATTTAAACAGCACATACTTTACACAACGAAAACTACCGTCCCACACTCGACTCTTCTAATTCCTTGCTTGATCACCTGAGTACATAGCATTTTAAAACAAATACGTAAGACATACGTCTCGTGAGTAATATGGGTTTTAGACCCAAAACAGTTTTCCATATTTTAAACATTTCCAAATTTTTATATTATTTAATTTCCTATGAGCACACCCATAGGTTTTCCTTTTCATTTGTGAGCACATTCCTAGAAGCGCACCCGTAGGTTTTATACGAGACGCACCCGTATAACCCCTCCCTCAACAGCATGAAACGAATTCATCCATCAAGTTACCAATTAGACAACTACTTCGCGACGGGAGGTACCATCCCAGTAGTGTCTTTTGACCACCCCTAACGCAGCAGGCCGTGATCTTTATCCGGATACTTCTCAACTAATCAACAGGGCTCAATCACTTTATTAATTCTCTGTATTTCTCATTTATCTTTTGTATACATTATACTTACTATTTCACAATATCATTTCCAGTTTCACAAAAACATTTTAGTTCCGCAGAACCCCGATCACTGGAACTCTCTCTAGCTCTCTCACGATTTCTCTGGAATTTCTGAACATTAAGGAGATATTTTCTCGTTTATATACTTAGCCATTTTACATTTTTGATCTCTTAAGTTCCATTTATCCCAAAATGGCACAAGAATTCGTTTTTTATAACATTACAGGTTTATTTTATCTCATTTTGACCCAACATTACATTTTCTTGACTTTAAAGTCATTTGCATGTCAAATGACCGTTTTACCCCTTTTTACCATTTTTCTCAAAATAGCACATAACATGCTTAGATTGTAAGAACTTCTACATTTTATATCTTTTCTCCACTTATAAACTTATTTTGCGCTTTAAGGCATGTTAACACTTAAAAATCTCATTCTTACCTCATAATTAAATTTTCTTTACATAAAAGTCATTTATGTGCCAATTGACCATTTTACCCTTGTTCAAACCCAACTTTACTTATATTTGTTTTATGACTTTTACCAAAATTTTTGGGTTCTTACATCTGAAGCAACAAAATAATACGCCAAAGTGTGTAGAAACAAAATGTATTATACTTTGAGTTGTGGAGAACACATATCATCAAGCCTAGAGGTGTACCATGCCATCCTCAATTAATAAAAATGAACTTGTAGGGGGTGGGAGAAAATTAGACCAACAAAAGTTACTTATCATCGTCGTTGATGAGGTTAACATGACTATCATGCATTAATCCAACCAAAAGCGTTTTGAGAGTAGATAATACATTGTTCCGCAGGTCTGTACTTAGGAAAACCCTTGTGGAGTAACCTCAAATATCCTTATATGTGAAACACATTATTTTTCTATAACATTGCAAATGAGCCTATATTCCTACCGGAAAACGAATTGTAATTGGAAATAGCGCCAAGAAGGAAACACAACACCAAAAGACACACTGACATTATCACAAAGTTAAAACATATAACTTCTAGAAAAAAAGTGTTGATAATCGCAAAAATAGGATAAACCAAATATAGATCCCAAGAAAAACACTCACGCCACACATATGCATATAATAATTATATGGTTTAGCACATCACAAAACTCACAAGGACGCCGAAGATAAGACACCCGCACCACACACATGCGTATAATAATTCTACGATTTAGCATATCACAAAACACAGCTAACCATCCACCTGATGGCCCGTTGATAAGACATTAGACTCCTTTTCTTCCCTCATAAGAAGGTTATGAGTTCCAGTCTCACATGTTTCAATTAAGGGATGACCACTAGCATCTCTACCCCTATAAGGACCTTGATCTGGACCACATGTACTACAGGTTTTTGTGGGTCCGGACGTCTCATCATGATCATCCAAAGGATGGGTCGGGTGGGGTCCTCTGTTATAAAAAAGATAAGACACCCTCACCCTGGAATATATATATATATATATATATATATATATATATATATATATATATATATATATATATATATATATATATATATATATATATATATATATATATATATATATATATATATATATATATATATATGTAATTCAAGTTGAAACATAGGGAAATAAAAATCGCCACATCAAGACACATTTTGAAAACCCAATATCTTAGAAAAAGTGCCATCAACCACAAGAATGACATTAATTTGGCCCAAAATTCCTTCCTAAGAATAAAATACTCATGACAAGAACACACGCTACTAGACATGCAAAGATCCATATCACTAAACACACACCAAATACACAAACAACACAAACCTCCCAATGCTCATTACTATCCCAAGCGTTATTTAGTATAGCGATCATAGAACCCGAAAGCATACAACATTGCATGAAGTGAACCCAACACTAAATGTACACCAAATTAATCACTTTAACCCACAAAAATCAATAGTTTTACATAGTTAATGAATAAAATTCTTAACACAACCCTATCAAATGTCATAGAAATAAAAGAAACACATGTCAATTCAATTGTGACACCCGTGTCCCGGGTGGGACTATAGATCAAAAGTAAGAGCGTTTTGACCTTTAGTATGACCAAATAACGATGTTAAGCTCATTATGAAATAAGAAAAATATAACGATCAAAGCCTAGAAGTCAAAACGGAGCAAAAAGCAGGAAAAAGTGACACTTTTTGGTGTCAGCACGTCGCGACGCGACGGGCATGGTGGTCGCGACGCGACGGCTGTCGGCAGCTCCGTAAATTGCGCAATCAGGTAATCATTAAACGTGAGTCATCGCGACGCGAGCCTTGCTTTGGTCGCGACGCGATGGACGACCAGAGGCCTATAAATACAAGGTTAGAGCTCTCATTTCGACCTAGAACACCCACAAAACAACCATACGTTATAGAAGAGAGTTCTAGTGAGAAAAATACGCTGAGAGATGCTGGTAAGAAGTAAGGAGTAAGGAGCCAGCGGTAGTTAGCGTCGAGGTGCTCGGGAGCTATCAGAAGTCTAGAACGAGAAATGTGCCAGGACTCCGAGGAAGCACCAAACTCAGGTGAGTAATCGCTACCGTATCTCCCCAGTAGTTTATAAGTGTTGAAATATAATAGAAAGGAGTTATTGAAAGTGACGTAAAACAGTATAGCTATAATTTTATTTTAGTAGTTGTACGGAAAGTAGGTATGTTACGGACCCGTTTGACGAGTCTAGCATATGAGAAGCGGTGTGTCACGGGATGATGCTAAGCAGTGTGATTAACCAGTAGTGTAGTGTCCATGCGGAGGGATGACATATGACATGGAAAGAAAGTTATGTAGATGCTGTGTGCCAACTCCATATGTTGCACCAGTATTGGTCTAGTAAGTTAGAGGGGATGTGGGTATCCCATAAAACAAGCATAGGAAGTCATGTAGACAGTTACCAAATGATGAATTTGGTTAAGAGCGATAGTACTGAAAGGTAACCCGGTGCGGAACTGGTGAACATTTTAACATAGCAATGAGTTGCCGTATAATAAAAGTAGGTGACATAATAGTAAAATGCATCACGGTATTTGATACCGTGGGTGAGTAACGTCAGACAGTACGGTAACGTTATAAGTTACCAGAAGAAAGTGTAGAAAGACATAGTAAGAGAGTAACGCTATAAGTTACCAGATAGTAGTAGACAGAAAGACATAGTAAGAGAGTAACGTCAGACAGTGCGGTAACATTAGAAGAAAGTACAGAAAGAGATAGTAAGAGTGTGCATGACAGTGAAAGTACCAGAGGAAGGAGTTCCGTCGGGTAATACGATAGTTTCACAGTATGATGTACGAGTAAGAAAAGGATCGTATGACGGTCAGGTGAAGTAAGCTGGTCTGTGAAACGAGTGTGGTTATGTAGGCCATACTGTGATTCGATTACTCACTAAGCTTTATAGCTTACCCTTTTATTTTATGTGGTTTTGCAGGTTTTGGTAACGCTCGGCTTGGATCATGGGACGATCCCTGGTGATATTATATTGTATAACCTCAGGCTTTGGAAGGCCGGTGCGTTACAACAAACGCTCTTTCTATAAAGAGATCTAACACCAAATACTCACACCAAACTCATTCCTTAAAATAAAATATATCCCCACCCACATATATCTTTAAGGATGCTAACAAGACCAAACGGGAAGGGAGTAGCCTCCCCTCCCCCTCCCCCGATCTCAGATTCTTTTATTTCCAAGTATTGACCCAAATTCCCCGTATCAACGTTGTCTCTATTTCCGTGTTTCTCATTTGGGCTTAATAATGGCTAATTTTCGGGATAAAACTAGTTGTTTTGGATTAAAAATAGTTGTTTAAATCATGTGGATGATTTTATGAAATTTTAATTCTAAAATTGAAACAAAAATCAGACTTTGAAACTTCTAAAATTAGATATCAAACTTACGGTAATTGCACCAGGGTTTGTCTTTGGGTCATTTGGCATCAGTAATCGACTATCATGCCACATATCAGCCATTTGACAGTAATTTTATGATTGTTATGGCTAATAAAGAGGTAACACATACTCTGAAAGTAAGAAATTAGACCTACAATCAAGAGGAGAAAGGGACATTCGTAAGAGCACGACCAACCAACTGGGATATAATTGTTCTATCGTTCATGGGCATTTGTGCCCCCTCTGATTAGATCAAAGATAAAAGCTTGATTTACCAAATAACTTAAATGCTGAAAAATTCAAAATTGACCTCTAAATTGAAACCATTAAAAGATGAAAGAAATAATCCTACCATAAATTCAAGGATAAACTGAAACACCGGAATGCAATGCTTTTACTCTGATGCATCATTTACTGATAAGCTACAAGACCTCATGAAAATGGTATGACACTAGTCATGGTCAGTCGAATTATGAATTATATATATGCTACCATTGTTCATAAATTAATAGATATAGAATTATATCAATGTTGAAGTTAATTTAAAAAAAATATGATTATAAATTTTAATTTAAAGCTTGGAGACAAGAACAATATTGACAATGATATTTAATTAGTTTATCTTTATAACATTAAAATTTACAAGTTTTTATTATTTATGTTTTAAAAAATGGTAAACCATATCATCTGAGCCGCCTATGTCAATCCGTCTTATATAAGAGGTCAATCATGGAAAACTAATTATATTTTGGGAATGTTAAGGTTTAAAATGTAGACCTCCTGTGTGAAATTACGTACATCAAACAACTAAGCTCCCATCATATCATATAGGCAATCATGTATGCATTTAGGAGTTATAAAAAATAACTAAATACATATCATAACAAGTACATTTAGTTTTAAACTAGTGAAATAAGTAAAAAAATTAATATTTTATAAATAGAAGTTTTAAATATATATGTGTTGGTTTGATGGTTTTACTGAAATCGTCCCTGTAGTTTGATCAAAATTGCGCGTTTGGTCCCTAACTTTTATTTTGCACTCAGACCATCCCGACTGTTTGTTTTCGTTGCGTGCGTGGTCCCTTCTAGACATGAAAAATACTATATTACCCTAATAATTCCTTTTCAAATTTTCTGTTATTTATTTATTATTTTTAAACTAAAAAATTAAAATGATCACATTTCTCTCTCTCTCTCTCTCACTCTCTCACGTTCTCTCTCAAGTCTCACCCACTCCCCACCCTAACCTAACCCGCTTTCGTCTCTTCTCTCATCTCCAGCCACCATCTCTGTTTCCGATCAACTTCTCCGGCCTCCATCTCCGATCACCCCAATAATCTTCCAAATGAACTCAGGTGCAAAATCAAACCTCTCTCGAATTCGTAGGGGGAGGGGGAGGTAGAGATGACGAAGGCGGAGGGGGAGGTAAGGATGGCGGAGGCAGCAGAGTAGGTGGAATGGTTGTGATGGGAGGTTGCTGTTACAGAAGAAATGTCTCTGAAGGGGTTTTTTCTGTACAACATCGTTCAATGCTTAATAAATATTAAGTAGCAAATTAGATGGCTTTCGATCTTTGCATTGGGTTTTATCCATCGACCGATACGACATACGATTTTGGGCAGGTGATCACAGCTCGTACTCACGGAAGCAGTCATTACTCCAACAATAATTCTCAACCCACTTCCACCGCAGCTCCCCGCCGGTGGCTGCAAGGCTGTTTGCGGTGGCAGAAGTGGTGGCATTAATTCGACGCTCATCGTCCAGCTTTATTTCTGTGACCAGGACAATCTTCGAGGGTCCAGTTGCCTTTCTGGTACTCTCGATGGTTTTGATTCTAGTGGTTTTGATTATGATGAACAACGCCCACCTCTGATCCCTGCCCACTTCTCCTTTCCTCTGATTTCGATGGGGGAATTAATTTCTGATACCATTTTTGATTTTGGATCTGGAGGGGGTCCGGTGATTGCAGGTTAGGTTTGGTTTACATTTTGTTTCAGGTTGGAATTTCAATTTCAGCTTTAGATTGCAGGTTAGGTTTGAGTTGCGGGTTAGGTTTTGAGTTGCAGGTCTTAGCTTTAATCTGAGGTTAGGGATAGATTTCAGTTTTAAGGTTTGATTTTAGTTTTAGAATTTGACTTCAGTTACAGGGTGGTGGTGGTCGATGCCAATGGTGTGGGTGGTGTTGGTGGTCAGTGGCAATGGTGGTGGTGGTGATCGATAACAATATGGTGGTGGGTTTGGATGAGATATTTTTTAAACAATATTTTAAATAGATTAATAATACATAAATAAATAAAAAGGGTAATATAGTCTTTTTAGGTGTGACAGGGACGATGAGCGCAACAAAATCATACCATAGGGATGGTCTGAGTGCAAAATAAAAGTTAGGAACCAAACGCACAATTTTGATCAAACCACATGAACGATTTCAGTAATTTGTTATAAAATATAAGAAGAAATACAAATAAAAATGTGTTGATAAAAACACTATTTTAACATTACTTTTAATGTTTGTGGTCGGAATTGCCCTAAATAGTTGAAATCACCTCTACAAAAATTTAAATTCTAATAGTAAAAAGCTATATCCATGTATAACTTTTTTATAGAAGTAACTGTATAGATTTTCTATAAACAACTACGACTTAAACTTTTAATAACAACTAACCATTTTCTGTATTTAAAAACAGAAAAGATGCCAGGTTTCAGACACGATAGAGGTGTAGACAGCGCCTTTGATTTGGTGCCACGTGACACGCTGACCGCTTCTTCCGATTGTGACACGTGTGTGCACATTCTACTTGTATCTTAAGTTTCGTATAAAAAGATATATTTTAATATTTCACAAGATATCAACACACCAAATATAATAAATTAAAACATAAAGCTTCACAAGGTGCAAAATAAAAACATAAATCTTAAGATGCAAAGTGTACACCTGAAAATATATATCTTTCAGCTACGAAGCACAATATTGAATTTGGCTTAAATTATGTCATATACCACTATTTTCTAAACTACACGACTTATTGACTTGAAATATAAAAATGACAGTTAAACAATATTACAACTTAATCTACAATAAGGGCATTCATGATATCCAAAACTTATTTATATGTCTTGCTAAAATGAAAACTATTTAAATAAATAAAGCATTATTAAAGTTGTCAGAAACATTCTACCACATAAACCGTGTAAATTTATGTCTTGATTATTACTGTTTATGCTCCTCAAAGTGCTAATGCTAAAAAAGATTTATGGATTACTATTGGTGGGTTCTTGGATTCATGGGAAGGTGAGGTCATCGTCATGGGAGATTTTAATGTTATTCGATGGGAGTTTGAGCGACATGGTTCGTGTTTTAATAAAAGACAAGCTGAGGATTTTAATGATTTTCTTCGTTCGGGTAGTTTGGTGGTTGTTCAACTAGGGGGATATTCTTTTACTTGGTCGGATAAAGTGGCGGGAAAGATGAGTAAATTGGATAGATTTTTGGTCTCAGAAGGTTTGTTGTCTTTATTTCCTAATCTATCAGGAATTATTCTTGATAAGCATCTTTCGGATCATAGACCGATTTTTCTTAAAGATTGTGATCTTGATTATGGCCCTACTCCGTTTTGTCTTTTTCATTCGTGGTTTTTGGAGGAAGACTTTGTGCAGGTGGTAGAGAATTCTTGGAGTAAGGATGGATGTAATCATGCGAATGCCATGGTGAAGATGAAGGAAAAGCTAAAGATCTTGAAGAAAAAATTAAAGTTATGGAATTATGATAAGTTGCAAAAACGAAATAAAAGGAAGAAGGAGATTCAAAAAGAGATGGTGGATATAGATAAGAAAGTTGATATTGGGGGTGGCGTGAGTGGAAATATGGAGAATAGAATATTTTTGGCAAAGGAATTGGCGGATATAAATAGAATTGAAACTCTTGATGTGGCTCAAAAAGCCAAAGTGAGGTGGGCTATTGAAGGAGATGAAAATAGTAAATTTTTTCATGGCATTATTAATAAAAGAAGAAGGAACACAGCTGTTTGTGGTGTTTTTTCTGATGGTCGTTGGATTGAAGAGCCAAAGTTGGTGAAAGAAGAATTTAGAAAGCACTTTGCGAAGAGATTTGCTAAACCAGACTGGGTTAAACCTCAGGTGGATCAACCTTTTTCTTGTGTTTTATCGGTAGAGCAGTCGGAGGAATTGGAGTCTGAGGTTACGATGGAGGAGGTTAAAAGGGCGGTCTGGGATTGTGGTTCTGACAAAGCTCCGGGACCGGATGGCTTTACATTTGAATTTTTCAAAAGGTTTTGGTATTTGGTTAAGTCTGAGGTGGTTGATGCGGTAAAGTGCTTTTTTAATATGGGGCATTTTCCTGGAGGTTGTAATGCGTCTTTTATTGCCTTGATTCCTAAAGTGCAGCAGCCTAAATTTGTTAAAGATTATAGACCTATTAGCCTGATTGGTTACCAATATAAAATTATTGGCAAACTTTTAGCTAATAGGTTAGCAAGTGTGATTGATGGTATTGTTAGTAAAGAGCAGTCTGCTTTTATTAAAGGTAGGCAGATTTTGGATGGTCCGTTCATTCTTAATGAGTTGGCGTCATGGTGTAAGTATAAAAGGGAGAAAGCTTTTGTGTTTAAGGTTGATTTTCAAAAAGCGTATGATTCGGTGCGGTGGGATCATTTGATTGATGTTATGTTGCAACTTGGTTTTGGTGAGCGGTGGCGAGGTTGGATTTCTAGTTGTTTGTACTCTGCCACTTCTTCGGTGTTAGTTAATGGTTCCCCTACGGATCAGTTCCATCTAGCCAAGGGTCTCAGACATGGAGATCTTTTATCTCCGTTTCTTTTCATATTGGTGATGGAGAGTCTTCATATTATGGTCCAACGGGTTATGGAGAGAGGATTGATGTGTGGCTTCACGTTTGGCAGGTCAAATCAGATTTCTATTTCTCATCTTTTCTATGCAGATGATGCTATCTTTATTGGGTCATGGGATAAGGAAAATGTGGATTCGTTAGTCTCTCTTCTGCATGTTTTCCATCTTGTGTCGAGTCTTTCGATAAATCTGCAGAAGAGTAAACTTTTGGGGCTGGGTGTTACGTTTGAGGAGGTGCAACATATGGCGACTAGTACAGGATGTGAGCCGATTAAATTACCTTTTTACTATCTTGGTCTATTGGTGGGAGGTAATATGAGTCGTTTGATCTCATGGAAAAACGTGGTTGATAAGGTTGATTCTAAACTCTCAAAGTGGAAACTTAAAACCTTATCTGTTGGGGGTCGACTTACTTTAATTAAGTCGGTCTTGGGCGCAATTCCTACTTTTTTCATGTCTGTTTTTAAGGTGCCTGACGGTATCTTAAAGAAGATAGAGGCGATTAGAAACAAATTCTTTATTGGGGCAGATGTTAATGAGAAGAAAATGTCATGGGTTTCTTGGAATAAAGTGTTGGCTTCAAGATCTCAGGGTGGTTTGGGTGTTAATAGTTTGTTTGCTTTGAATCGAGCTCTTCTTTTTAAATGGATATGGCGTTTCTTGACTGAACCAGACTCTTTGTGGGCCAAGGTTATTTCTGCGATTCATGGCTCTAGAATTGGAGTTAATTTGCCTAGTTCTTCGCATAATTCGATTTGGAAATACTTAATTTGTGCGGTTGAAGATCTGAGGAAAAAAGGAGTAGATCGATTTCAATACTGTGTTATTAGGGTGGGTAATGGTAAGCATACTAAGTTTTGGACGGATGTTTGGTGTGGGAATGTTCCTTTTCAAGTTAGATTCAACAGAATTTTTGCTTTGGAAGATTGCAAGGAGGTTACGGTGTGCGACAAGTTAGCGCAAGAAGGATGGGTTACCACTTTTAGGAGACTTCCTAGGGGGGTGTTGAGGCTTTGCAATGGAGTGAGCTCGTAGATGTTGTAAACCAAGTGGTGCTTAGTAAGTCGCAAGATAGATGGAGGTGGACGAAGGATGGGTCGGGATGTTTTTCGGTGGCGTCGGCTAGGGAAACTATTGATGAGGTTTGTCTTCCGAGTGGGGTTTCGGTGGTTAAATGGTGTTCACTTGCTCCGATTAAGCTGAATGTGCTAGCTTGGAAGATAGTGGTTAATGGGCTTCCTATTAGATGGAATTTGGCGAGAAGAGGGTTTGATATCCAGTCCATTGCTTGTGTTGTGTGTGAGAAAGGTGGTGAATCGAATGACCATCTCTTCTTTGGATGCTCTTTTGTGACAGATATTGTTACGGGTGTTGCTAAGTGGTGGGGGATAAATATTCCTTTTGTTTCCAATCATGCAGATTGGTCCTTTTGGTTTGACAATCTTTGCATGCTGAAACATAGGAAAATTTGTCTTCAAGTGGTTTTTATGACAGTCTGGTGGTGTGTGTGGAACTTCAGGAATGCTTCTATTTTCTCTTCTGAAAAGCCTAAGAAGTGCATGTGCTGGGATAATGTTGTGTCTTACTCGTTCTTGTGGATTAGGAGTCGTTGCAAAAAATTGTGTCTTAAATGGGATGCTTGGCTTTTAGATCCCAATTTAGCAATTTCTGTTATGTAATTGTTTCGTTGTACTTTTGTCTAGCTTCTTGCTAGCTGCGTTTTTTGAGTTTTAATATATTGGCTGCTGTTCTAAAAAAAACATAAACCGTGTAAATTTACAACATAATATAAGAGTTACGAGGAGGAAAAACCTCTTTTAATGGTTTGTATGAATCTCACAAATTTATTTTATCAAAAAAGTTTCCGGATTAATTTCTGTCATGAATCATCCCAAATAAACTTTTGTTATGATTGATCGAGTTTATCCTTTTTAATTTTCTAAACTTATAATGTTATATTAGTTTTTTTTATCTTATTTTATTTTTATCTTATCAACTCATAATACAATGAACTTATTTTTCTCAATCCATTCCCAATTTACAAGTATTGAATCATATGATACAATCTACGAGAGAATGGGATGAGAATGCCGGTGAAACTGCTTCACCTAAACTCACTGTTAAGCTGCCGACCACGAAGAAGTGATACTATAGTTACTGCCTTACTGCATGTGTATCGCTCCCCGTATCTAATGATAGATTAATGTAAAACATTATACTATCTAAATAACATTTTATGTAGAATTTTCTCATCGATTTCTCATCGAAGTGAAGAGCTTTGTTAAATAGAAACTCGAACCTCTTAATCATTTTATATGTTTTGTGTATTTTGGTTCATAAATTTAATAATATTTCTTAAATTAAATTATTAATTTTTTTATGTAACACATAAAAAAATATTTATAGATCAGATTATGAATACTCCTTATTTAGTAATATTGGAAAACGATTTTGATTTTTTATGACAATTATATCTAGATGACTTAGTTGAAGAATTTTTTGTAAAAGATAACTAGTAGTTGCTTACACATTTATAACTTTTGGATGAATTGATTATCAGATCTGAAAACACGATCAAAACTTTTAATTATCATTAAAACCAAAAATACTATCAATAAACAAAATAAAAACTAGTGATCTTTATATACCATGTAATAATTGTAAAGTATTACTACTTACTAGATAATTTGGTTAGGATAAGCATGAAGGATTGCAGGTCGTGCGACAAAACATGGTCCCGATAAATTAAAGGCCCGATTAGCATATCTATATACGGTAAGGGGGTGTTTGGTAGCTTTTTAATTTAAATGATTCAAAGGCTCTGAATATTAACAATTTTTGATTCGTAAAAGTAGCATATTTGAATGTATCAGAGCCTCTTAATAAGCTCTCTTCTTACTGGCTTACATAAGCTCTCTTCTTACCGGCTCTGAACCATTAAGAGGGAAAATGAAATCTGAATGAGCTTTTGATCAAAAATATTCCAAGAGTAACCTTAACCTAATCCATTCTCTTCTTCTATCCTTTCTTCAGCCGACAACTCACTTTCCCATATAGAAAAAAAAAATCCGCCCGCAAGCTCCTCTGTCCTACAACGCCTCCGGCAGTCGGCGTCGGTCCTCACGTCCGCCGTTGTTGCAGCTGTCGTCCATGTTGCTGCTACTGCTGTCACACACCTTCATGTCCGTCGTTGTTGCTACTCACCTTTACCGTCGTCGTCGCCCAACATCAAATTGTTGTCGCACTTCTGGCAGCCAACAGGGGGTAAGTTTGTTTTCCTTTTCCTTTTTTTCGATGTTCAGATGTTTGTGGTTTAAAAATCTAGAAATGTTATGTTTGTTATTTGTTTGGAAATCAGAAAATATAGTATTTGTTGTAGTTTAGGGTGTAGAAATTAGAAAATTTGTGTTTGATCAGAAAAATATTGTGTTTGATCTTGTTTATGGTGTAGAAAAAATGTTGTTTTTGATCTTGTTTAGGGTGTAGAAATCAGAAAATTTGTGTTTGGTGAGAAAAATGTTGTTTTTGGTCTTCTTTAGGGGTTAGAAATCAGAAAAATGTTGTTTTTGAATTTGTTTAGGGTGTAGAAATCGGAAAATTTGTGTTTGATCTTGTTTACAAATCAAGAAAATGTTTAAATGTTGTTCTTTTTGCTGTTAATATGATTATTTTGAATAAAAGGTTTTTTTACTGTTAATATGATTTTTGTGTTTGATATTTTCTTTGCTGAAATATTTTCTTTGTGACATTCTTCTTCAATTGGTCTTAAGTATGGCACAACAAACCTATGATTATTTGGAAATATTAAAGTATTGACAATACATTTATTGAAGGTTGTTTACATGAAATCATTATAAATGGACGAGAATGTTGTGGTCTAAAAGCGGTGTCATGGAAGAATGAAGGAGAAAGGTTGAAAAAGGAACATGATTGGATTGTGGACCAGAAACAAATGAAAAATTGTTATGATTATCTAAAGTCAAAGTTTGCAGCGTGGATGAAGTTAAAAAACAAAACGGGAAATGTTTATGATCCGGTAACAAATAGATTTGACGTGACCGAAGAAGAATGACAATTGGAGATAAATGTAGTGTTTTTAACGGTTTACTACTAGTATTTTAAAGTTGATTCTTGTTAAAATAATTAAACAATCAAACAAACATTTTGAGTCTTTGAAAACAACGCCATTACCTTTTCCCGATCTTTTGAGCCTGTTGTTTGAGGGTGCAACATCTACTGGATTTGACAGTTGGGGGCCATCTTCTATTATTCCCCATCCTTCTGAGAATTTGCCAGATCTTAATTTAATTGAAGATGATGATGTGTGTATCCTTCAAATGGAGCAACCCCCGAGTCTAATAGACCCCCATATTATGACTGAAGACTCGTCTGCTCGAACAAAACCTAGGCAACAAAATGAAAGGGTAAAGACACACTTAATTGGAAACTCATAGAAGTTGAATACGAAATTACTAAAGTTTCTAGGTTGTTATTGGAAAAGAACATTGTTATTGATGATATGGGTGCTTGTATTATGAAGTTGGACACTTTTTCTTGGGAAAAACAAGTTCCACAACACAACACCGCTATCTTGCTTTTTGGGGAAAGTGTGGACTTCAGCAAACTTTGGTTGCATCTTGATTCAGAAGGTTGTGAGAATTGGGTTGGGAATGCGGGTCACAAGTATGGTTTATTGTGATAATTAGTTTGGTTACTCCTTATGCTTTGAAATGTTTATTAAGGATTTGATGTTATGGATTTTATGAGATTTTGTTATAAAATGTTTGTTATGGATTTTATGGTATTTTTGTTACGAAATGTTTATTATGGATTCTATGACATTTTTGTTATGAAAATGTTTGTTATAGATTTTTGTTATGAAATGTTTGTTGTGGATTTTATGAGATTTTTGTTATGAAATGATTGTTATGGATTTTATTGGATTTTTGTTATGTCGTAGTTTATTTTATTGAGATATTTGTTGATGTAACTTTCATTACATTTGACACGTAATATGGATTCGAACAAATAAATTCTAGTTTTCATTATAATAGCTTGGTATTGGGTGAGATTAGCATCAATGAAAATAGGAAGGATAAGAGATAACAATTTCGCTTTGACGAGTCATGCATGCACGCAAGAATTGTCAAATGGATTTACTATACACCGTCAAGAATTGATGTGTCTTTCACATGAAGCTTTTGTTTTATTATACAATCATTTTAAACAAAGAAATTGGTTATAAAGTGGTAGGGCAATCAACGTGGAAGAAAAGATGACGATGTTTTTGACAATATTAGAACATAATGGATGTTTTCGCATGGTAAAAAGGAGATTCCAACACTTTACAGAAATGGTTCATCGATATTTCCAAGAGGTACGACGTGCAATGATGCATTTTGCAAGAGAAATGATAGTGCCAAAATTTTCTAATGCCACCTCGAATAGTTCTAAACGACATAGAAGACTAAAAGAGATATTCACGAGTGCAATATGTGCATTAGATGAAACTCTTATACATGCAGACTCGTTACAGAGGATGAAGGAAAGGTGAATGCTATCTGTAACATCCCAAATTTCACGATCAAAATTTTCAGTTTTAAAATTAGAGTATAAACATAGAAACCATTTTAATACCATAAAACCATTCATTCAATGTTCAGAAAAAGAAAACATATCCAAAATCCATGACATCAAATTCAATACAAAATATATATCAGCAAAAGTCTCAAAACAAATGTGCTAGATGCGATACAGACATGTCACGCTCTTCCACTTATTCGAAGAAGTACCTGAAAACATTTAAGTTGATAGATTAAACACAAAGCTTTGTGAATTTCCCAAAATACCACACATTCCATCACATTACATACACACCATATAGTGAGACTGGTCACAGTCATACCCTCACGGGACTCGACACCGTCCTACTCTTCCAACGTACCCTATTGGGATTCAATACAGTCCTACCACTAACAGGGATGCGACACCGTACTACTTTTCCCACATGTCATCATTGGGACTCAGCACAGTCCTACCCCTAACAGGTCACGACACCATCCTACCCATAACAAGCACCAAACAATCCATAGTCATAAGAACAAATCATCCGACTAGGCATTTACTAAGCAAGACCACACTAGTCTAGGTACACAATCTGACCCTATGGTTCCCAAGCAACCTACGCATGCAACGTCACGCTTAATATAGTGAACAGACTCACTTGAATCATAAAGTTAAAGTACACACACACACACGTCCTCAAGTGCTCAACAACACGAACCTCCTAGATCATCATTAAACATTTCTTAGTGACCCAAAGCACTCAAAGGTCAACCCCTTAAACCATATCTTAAATCCATCAAAGATTGACCAAAGATCAAAATGGTCAAAGTTAATGGTCAAGGGTCAAAGTCAACGCACACGCGTCACGTCATGTCCAAGGGCTTATCGCGCCGTTATGGGTCGTGATCCAAAAACAGTTCCCTCCAGAGGTAGCGTCGTTAACCCTTGGTGGTAGCCACACTATCTCTGAACATTCAAACTTTTTCTTAAGTGCTTAATCCGTAAAGCCAGTGGCTAGGACTCCCTAGAAATTATCCATTAAGGTTGTTAATGGAAAAAAATGTAAAGTTTATAGACATGAATGTCCAATACATGTCCAACTCAAACCTTAGGTCAAAAGAGGTCCAAAATTTAAGAATTATTGCATGGCTTCAAGAAAGCTTGAGCTTGCTCTCTTTCCTAGTTCAAAGGTTCCATAAATGGTTAGAAAACGACTAGTAAACCTAGAGTTTCCCTAACTCCAAGAATACAACAAGAATGTACTATATATGCCATACTACTCCTCTAACTCCTAGATTTATGCAAAGAAAACATCAAGTTGGGAACTTTATTACTTATAGGGTCCAATATATGGAAAGGATGTTGGATCTTGGCGGAGATTGCTTCATTGCACCACTACCTCTCTAAACCAAAAAAGGAGCTAAAAATCACAAAAGGTGACAAAGGATTCATTTCTAGGGTTTCACATGGAATGTAGACTGGTAAAAGAAGTAGACATGGGGTTAGTGCCTTTAAGTCGGGCTCAAGGCCCGAGAATTAGGCTTTTAGCATTTCGGCGCGTCACGTCGCAAAGCATAGCTGGTCGCTCGCATCGCGATCAGTCATTCTTCACATGCGGAATTTAAAACCCTCCTACGCGCCGCTATCACCATGATGATAGCGCCACGTAGAGCCAAAATCTTTAAAATACTTAGACATTAATTCTTTAAAACTTTAAATTTGTACTTGGAAAACGAGCTTTACATTATCGAAATGTGTTAGGAGTTTGTGATTTTGATATTATATCACGTTTGCATGGGTCGGATGAAAGGACATAACACATGATTCACGGGTTTTGAGAGAAGTTGCATTTAACCCGACTTCCAACTTTCCATTCCCTCTGAAAAGTTTGTAATATTTCTTTAACTTTGATTATTTAATATATTAAATATTACCTTTAATATGAACATGGTTACACTTACCTTTACAGATAAATATTACCTTTGTGACGTTGCATACACTAACACTCGTGGTTAGCCGATTTTCAAAGATAGCATACGTTGAGTAAAGAAGAAAGATTTAATCATGCTCTAATGGTGTTTTAAGGTGTGATTCTCAATCCTAAAGCAAATGGCGTCATATCAATTTCCAGTACAAAGAGACATAGGTGTTGTTTGTTTTTGAAGAGGTAAAATGTCTGCAGTCTACGGACCATATCTGCAGACATCTGTAGAAGAAGAGGTGGACCAAATGTCTTCAGGCTGCAAAAAGACGACTGTTTGTTTTTTAAGGTCTGCAGACTGTATAAACTGAATTTGTAAAGCGGTCCGCAAAGCAGCAAATAATTTGTTGAAAAACCTTTCGAAAGAATCAAAGCCTCTTTTGTCTCTCTTAAAATCTTCCCCACAAGCTGCACATATATTCCCCAAGGTTTGTTACTTTTTCTTCATCAACTCAAATACCGAAGTAACCTCGAGACACATAGAACTCGTCATGAAATTGAAATCTCGTTATGCATTTCCAAAACAAATAATGAGATTTTAACTTCGATCATTCTTGCCCCAATAGTAACATAACTAAAAAGCTTAGGTCTATTTGGTACAAAAATCAAGCTTCTACAAAACGTTGACAATAAAAAAACCTCAAATATTAAAGTTGCCTTTAACAGCATAATATCTAGACCCATAAACATAAACTACTCACGTAACCTCATTAAGTTGAAAAAAAAACCATAACCAATTAAATATCTTCAACAAACTCAACAAGATCATCAACTTCCTGCTTCAAAACCGTAATCTTCTGTTGAATTGAAGCAACACGGTTCTCAATTCTCGCCCCCTGATTTCTTCTCATAAGAATCCATCACCAACTCCTCCACCTGGCATACCAAAAAAAGCAACAATGTTGAAATTCAACACCAAATACGAATTTCAGCAACAAAATCAGCAACAAGAAGATCGTATATTCCAACAAAAAATCTCAACAAACTACAATATTCAGCCCTAAAAATAACTGAGCAACAACTCAAGAAAAAGAAAGTAGCAACAACAAATCAGGAGGGAGGAGAAGCATACCCTTGTGGTCGTCGACAGAGAGAGAAGAGACACCGGAGAGAGAAGAAAAGAGACGTCGGAGAGAGAAGACACGATCGACGATGAGAAACGGTTGCAGCTGTGAGTCGTCGACCGAGAGAGAAGGATGTCGACTGTGAATCAACCACCGGAGTGTGTGCGCACGTCAGAGGAAGGAAGGTGCAGCGGCGGCGAAGCGCCGGAGGGAGGAGGCGAGAATCAGGAACGGGAGGGGTAATTGGGAACTATGATGCTGTAGCGTGAATTTTTTAGGGCACATGAATGTTTCATTTTTTGGAAGAGGTAAAAAGAGGCCAGTATTCCACTTCTGGAAAAATAGGACGCGCAGACCTTTTAAGGTCTGCGGTCTGCGAAAAAACAAACAGTCTGCCAACTAAAAATGTCTGCGCGCGTCTGCGCACCTGCAGACATAAGAGCTTAAAAGTGTTTTTCAGAAAAAACAAACAGCCTCATAGTGATTGCTTGTTCTGCAGTTTATGATTTTATGAGTAAATACAACATTGATGATCAACTATTTGCGAAATATGAACTGAACACTATGTTTATTCTTGAAGATTAAGGTGGAGAAAGTGATGGCCGTAACATACACGACATGGAATGCGGTTCACAGAGCAATGCATACACGAGTAATTTGTATGACCAAATTTCTAATCAATTATTTTCAAATGCTTCTAATTAAACGTGTATGCAATATTATGCTCTAATTGGGTTTCAATATGTTTTCATGGATTTCAGATAATTTATGTTTAAATTGGATCTTTAATATGGTGTTTTATTTTTTTAATAATTATTTTCAAAGGCTTCTTATTAAACTTGTATGCAATATTATGTTCAATTCGGATATTTTTTTAAACATAAACATTTTATTCATCAGAAATATTTTAGAAGGGTAAAATAGATTTTTTATCATTCAACACAGTTCATTCAGATGTCTAACAAAACAACATGTTTTTATTAAGAGACAGTTCATTTAGAGCCAGTCAACCATTTAGACCTCTGAATGGTTCAGACCTAAATGATTCGGATGTTGTCAAACAAACTCTCAGTATTACTATAAAGAGAAAGTCAATCCTTTTAGTTTTGAGATTAGTGCAACCAAGTTGGTAACGTCCGTTGTTTATTTCACAAACATCATATGTTCCAATATTCGCTGACTGTAAATATTTTAGTTTTTAACCGTGGTGTATTACTGTTTAGGAAACTCCTTTACGCCGTCGGTTGTGATCATGTCGTACACAATCCGGTGAGCTGAGGTGACCATATAATGGGTACAGATATACCACCTCATCCGGTGTATCCCTCTGAGTTTTTGGTTTGGTTTGAATGTTTGCCTTTTTCTCAATCCACATGTGAATCCTTCTGCCTATTTTTTAAAGATTTTTAGTTTTTTTACACTTTATTTATACATCTATATACCGCAACAAGATTAAATTAATATGCAAAGGTATTATAGTTTAGTAGGTTTTGTATTTTCTTGTAAACTAATTAAACAGGGTTCACATCTCATTCTTTGCAAGGAAATTTTTTTATAACTTATATATATATATATATATATATATATATATATATATATATATATATATATATATATATATATATATATATATATATATATATATATATATATATATATATATATATATATATTGTTGATGGCCTAATTTTTTGTTTTTGTCTGGACCTATTATATATGTGGGTTGGCGCTCTACAAGGCCTCCAATATCTCGAGGCCGGCCGTTAACTTAGACGAAAAGAAGTACCTACCTTTAACTAGGGATGAGCATGGTTCGCGGACCGGGTGGAATCTGATCGAAACGACTATGACCGAACCAAAATACACATGATCCTGGACCAAAAATTGAATCGATTAGTAGTATTCGGTCTCGTTTTAGTTTCGGTTTGTGGCTCAAACCGAATTAGGACTGAAGTTGATGATGTTTTCGTGTAATTAGAAATGAACATGGTCTGCAGACCGGACCGAACTGGACAAAAACCTAACCGACACTAAATGCACCATGACCCAAATCCAAAAACCAACACCATCAAATACTAAAAACCGAACCACATTATGTAAATCATCTCTAGTTCGGTCCGGTACGGTTACCTTTTCGGTTCAATTTCCTTATTCTAGTCCTTACCTCTAACACCCTAAGTAAGGGTGCTCCAAAACATCAAAATCAGATCCAAATATCTGACAATCCAATCCAAAAATGATCTGAAATTCAAATATCCAATTTTTCAGATTTGGATATGGAAAGTGAGTTTAGAAATTTTTAGATATTTTGGATATTCGATATCCGAAATCCAAAAAAAAATATGTTTTTTCTTCTAGATAATTATTAATTTAACATGAAAATGAGGAATATATATATATATATATATATATATATATATATATATATATATATATATATATATATATATATATATATATATATATATATATATATATATATATATATATATATAGAGAGAGAGAGAGAGAGAGAAAGAATTTGGATCAAATAAGAAGGAAAAGTTTGGTAGGAATGGTAAGAATTGTTTTTTACATGTTTTTTTGACCAATCAACAAAATGAATCATTCGATAATACAACAAAAACATGATTCGTAAAAAAAAATTCCGAAAAACAACTCGATGATTAATTTTTTACTGAACAAATTTATATACACTCTGCGGACAATTTTATTGAAGCATCACAAAAATGAATAATTGATGCGTTTTTTCAAAAAAATAATAATTTGCGAATCATGCTTTTTTGCATCTTATAATGATTTATTTTGTTGGTTCGTTAAAAATAATACAACGAGCAACTTCTTACTCTACATAGCAAGATTTACTTTCTTATTGGATATCTATCATATATATATATATATATATATATATATATATATATATATATATATATATATATATATATATATATATATATATATATATATATATTGCAAGTTAAGGATGAATCCGATTACATGAATCATAATATACTACAGCTACTGTAACGACCCAAAAATCTTGAATTTATATTCGAGATAACGCTTAAGGTAAAGACCAAAAAAAAAAAAAATTTGGAAGTTGTGAAATAATGTAGCAGTAATGTGGTAAAACAATAATAAAAAGTTATAAAATATTAGTTTATGTGAAATTCGGGTTGTAACGTGTGAACAGTGAAATTGGCCGAAAAAGGGTAAAAAGGTCATTTGACATGAAAATGACCAAAATGTTAAGAAAATGTTAAGTTGTTAGTTATTAGGACATGATTTGCAAGGATGCAAGCTTTGGGACTAGTTTTGAACAAAAGATGGAAGTTAAGGACCAAAGTGTA
Source organism: Cichorium intybus (assembly GCA_023525715.1). NCBI lineage: Eukaryota > Viridiplantae > Streptophyta > Magnoliopsida > Asterales > Asteraceae > Cichorium > Cichorium intybus. The sequence goes on along the minus strand of CM042017.1, from coordinate 24,053,933 downwards.
AATGTTTTATAAACATTAAATATATATATATATATATATATATATATATATATATATATATATATATATATATATATATATATATATATATAGAGACAGGTTCAATATAGAACCAAATTAAATCACCTAACTGCAGAACCATGTTTAAAACCATTGTATCATTATATCAACGTCTTAGATTAAAAAGGATGCACCATAAAATTATACACATTATGCAGGGGATTATTCCTAGATAAGGGTATATTAGGTTTTTAACCAGTCTTTTGAAATCAAATCTAGCTACTACGAGTTTCATTCCAATCGATCAACATCTTCCCATTGTTCATCTGATAAACCTAGCGACTATAAACCCTAATCGATCGCATCTCGTTATCAAAACGATTATTCAAGTTTTTATAACTTCAAATCGATGAATCAACTGGTGTTCAAATTCGACTTGCTACGCCCTGAATCCCGGTCGACAACTTCTCACAAGAAGCATGCCTCATTCCAATCGCGTTGAGTATCAAGGTATCAAATAAATGAAAATTTGTTCTGGTATTCAAAATTCGATCAGGATCTAGTATTCAATTTCGATCAGAATTCGAGTGGTGAGCTGTTTGTGAATGGTGGAGGTGGAGGGGATGCGAACTTCATCATCGTAACATGGATTTGAAAGGAGGATTGAATTAGGATTAAATCGATGTTCAGCCGTAGCGATCTTATAGTTCTCAAAGTGCTTGAATATCGCATCGATCCATCGATCTCAATTGATAAACCTAGCGATCCCTAATCTTCAGCCCTAGCGATCCCAAAAACCAATCTTATAGTTCTCACAGTACTTGAATAACGCATCGGCAAACGATTCCAGGAATCGATTTCAGAAATCTCCATTACGCATCTTACAGTCCCTGAATCCGCCCAATTCCACTGTTCTTGATTCTAGGGTTTATCGCAGGTATGTTCTCAATTTTAGTTTATATTCAATTCCTTGGATTAATAATTCTGATTACTTTCCAATCGATTGAACGTCAAGAGTTCAAATTACATTGTTCTCAGATTGAATGTGTTTGATTCCGATTTCATATCTATAATTATCCATTTGTTCCTGCTATGTTGTCGGTAACGTGATTCATAACCATTTGTTTGCAATATATGTTCATTAGTGAACATATGTTCATTAGTGAACATATGTTCATTAGTGAACATATGTGTTTGAGTCCGATTTCCTTTTCTGCTTTATTGTTGGTATCGTGGTGCATATATGTTTTTTTTGGCTATGTATGTTCATAAATGAACATATTACAATAAAATGTGATGTATACAGGAATATTAAACCGGGGCCTCTCTGTTGTGGACAGTTACAAGCTTCTTAAAGGAGAAGAACTAACAGAAGATGAACTTTTTCTTTCATGAAGTTTTTCTATCTATTTTCTTTTCTCCATTGTTGTTTTGATAAAAATGAACATATATTCATACATGATTTTGGTATTTGTGTTCTTTTTAGACATTGTACTTTTAGAAAGTGTATTTTCATATTCTGCACAGTTGTATACACAATGTTCATAAATGAACATATGTTCATGGATGAACATATGTTCATGGATGAACATATGTTCATAGATGAACATATGTTCATGGATGAACATATGTTCATAAATGAACATATGTTCATGGATGAACATATGTTCATGGATGAACATATGTTCATAAATGAACATATGTTCATATATGAACACAGAGGACTAACATGATAATACGATCATTATATGTGTACATTGCGTTCATGGATGCAATATATGAGAATAGTTTTATGTTCGTGGATGAACATATTCATGGATGAAAATACAGAACATCAAAAAATGTGATACAAAATATGAGAATAAATTGATGTTCATAGATGAACATATGTTCATAGATGAACATATGTTCATTGATGAACATAGCAATTTAAGTTTTTTGACGATCGTACCCTTTTACTTAGATTTTAATCTTACGGTTAACAACATGGTTCTGCAGTTAGGTGATTTAATTTGGTTCTGCATTGAACTCATCCCTATATATATATATATATATATATATATATATATATATATATATATATATATATATATATATATATATACACAAATGAGAGTTATTTGACTCTCATTTTCAGAACTCAGTAGAATTATCTAGAGAGAACGAGAGAGAGCAAGGGAAGAACTAGAAGTTTGAAACATCTTGCAAGAATTGAAGATTTTAGCTTCAAAGAGGTAAGAAATTTCGTGTTTGAAGCTTATTCCACCCAACTCCTTGAACGGGAATTATATCTTTGATTTCTGATTTTTCCAGAAATCATGATTCTAATGAAATCATCCAACTCATCTTGCTCAAAATCATCAATCTAACATGTTTAGTTGTTGAATATGTTGAAAAATCAAGAAAATATGATTTTGGTTCAAGAACATCATGCCACGGGTTGGTATGATCAAGTAATTTCCAGTGATTCTAATGAGTTTAATAGGTTAGAAATGATGAAAGAAACTTGCATTAACAAGTAATTCCAAAGAATTGAAGATTTAATGCAAAAATGATGAAATGGGTTTTTAGCTCAAGAACCCTAGAAATGGGTTAATGAGTTGAAACTGATTTCATATGATTCTAATGGTTTTGTTAAGCTAAAAATGTCATAAGTGAAGTAAGAAATCAGTTTCAAGCCTTAAATTTCCATAAAACGGTTTTTGGTGAAAAATGGTGTTTTCGGAAGAATTTCAAAGTTTATAAAGAAGAATTGATGATTTTGTAGTTTAACGTTAAGTATAAGTTGGTATTTAGGGCCTGGAAATGACTCTAAACTAATTAAGTCAAGTATTAAGAGCTTAATGGGGCGAATAGTGAAACTGCAGTTTGAAAAATCGCCAAATAAGGCAATCTGCTTTGCCTTCGAGTCACGACCACACCTTGGTCGCGTCGCGAGGAGGCGCCAGCAGCCTTCGAGTCGCGACCACACCCTTGGTCGAGTCGCGAGGCGGCGCCAGCAGAAACATGCAATGAGTCTCCTGCCAAGTGATTTTGAGTTTTTAGATTTTAACCAATACTTGTCCGTTTGACCCCAAATTTTAAACATAGGTTTATTATGGTCTCAAACTTCATGGAAAATTGTCAGAATCGAAATACGACCCTCTGAGGGTACTGTAGTAAAATACATATAAAATACGATTTAATTAAAGTTGGTCATTTTAAAGTTATATATTTATTATGACCCAAGATAGTATCATAAGGGCTCTAATGAGTTATAGAGTCAATAGAAATAAATGTTAATGTGTTATATATTAAATATAGGTGCAAGTCAAATAATTGAGCATCATCGAAAGGGTAAAGAACCAAGAAACGTCTAATTGACTTTTCAAGAATTATAAGGTGAGTACATGCAGTATTTTTACCCATTCTGGGGTACATGGCAAGTAAGTATTTTCAAGATTTTCCTATGAAACTTCTATATGTGAAATTATATGCAAGAGTATTGTTTCTAAATGGTTGTGAAAGTATAATGATATATTTGAAGCTAAGTTTTGAACTACAAATTTTATTAAGTGAAAGTATGTTGGTATATGTACCAATTATGTGAAAGTATATTTTGAAATACAAGTTATACATGTTTGAAAGTATGGATAGGCATATAGCCATAATGTGTTTAAGAAGTATGTTTCGGTTACAAATTGTATATGTTTTCAAGTATGAACGGGCAAATAGCCATAAGATGTTTGGAAAGTATGATTTGGCATTAAGCCTAAATTGTTTTAAAGACATGTTTTAAACACATAGTTTATGTGAAACGAAAGTTATGAATTTGGCATTTAGCCATAAAGACAAGAAATGGTGAAGTTTGGCAATTAGCCACTATGCAAGTAAGTAATGTAAAAGTAAGCAGAAAATGTTTTGTATGACTGGTAATTGTAGCAAGCAGCGTTAGTAAAGGAACTATGTTCCAACCTACCCGGGTTAGGCAAGGGGTCTACTGGGGAAAAATCCCCATCGCGAAGTAGATTGCCTCAGCACTTCTATGGTGAGGATTGATCTGTTCTTTCTAGCCATAGAGACTTGGGGTATCACTTATGGTGATTAAAGCCCTAAGTATAAAAATCCAGCAAGCTTATAAAACCAGTCAAAGAAAGTAAGAAAGATATTATTTTTGTAAAGTATGTCATAAAATGATTTTTGAGAAGTAAAGAGTTATAGTATGTTGTTATTATAAAGTTTTGAAAGAAGATATTTTTGCAAGGCATGATATGTAATGATTTTGAAAAGTAATGAGCTATGGTATGATATTATTATAAAACTTTGAAAGATGTTTTATGTTATAAGTTTTATAAAAAGGTTGGAAAATAAGTTAAAAGTTTGAGTCTAAAACTCATGTAACTCACGAGACATTATTGTCTTACGTATTTTATGTTTTGCCATGTATTCCAGGTTAAGATGATATGCTATAGTTGAATGAAGTTTAGCTGGAGTGGAGCCCGAGTTAGCTCCCGTCTTGGACTCAAGGTTAAATCCTTTCTTGCTTACTATGGTAAATTTTGATATGGATTTGTACACCCGCTGTTTTAAGCATTTAAATTATCGGTTTTTGATAAACCGTATTTTTGTACTCATGAATTTATACGAAAAACCGTAGTATTTGCAAATAGCAGAAATGGGGTGTCACAAGTTGGTATCAGAGCCATAGTTTAAGAGAATTAGGATTGGCTTGTTCCACTCCTAGGCTTAAACTCTTGCTATAGAAATGATAATTTATGAAAGTATGCTATATGATGTCTTAAATGATTAAGACATTTTGCATTATTTAAAATATGTAAATATATAATACTAAGAAGTGTTAAGTTAATGTTTAAAGTGAGCAAAAATCTGACTGTTAGGAAAATTATATGATATTTTCCGTAACCGTCTAAATTTATTAAAGACTATGTTTATAAAGTAGAAAGATTTCCAGTATTGATCACCATGTATTTACAATGGTGTTATATGTTAAAGGAACCAGTGTCCCATGAAACCTTGTGGTAGCAGCAGAATCAATATGTATAGGTGATTATGGTAATATGGGCCCGTATTATCATAATCACAGGATATGTATTGAGACTGGTGGAATCATAAAGGATTTATGGTAATCTGGTAGGTAAAGGTTTGGGAAGAGAGTAGTAAGGATAACATAGGAGTTATATGCCTATGTAACAAGAACAAGAAAGATTGTAAGTAATAAAAGTTAATGCAGTGGATATATACCACTTAGTATGGTAAAGTAAAAGAAATAATGTGATAATTAATATTTTTAGACAGATTGAAAGACATTAAAGTATATGCCTGTCAAGGCGAGAGGAAGTATGAATAAGAGCGATTTAAAAAGGAATTATGGGTATTGATTACCTATATAAGAGTTGTAAGACTCTTACATGAAGAATGAAAATTATAAGTGGAGTGTATTAATAGTACATAAATTTTGTAAAAGTAAAAGAGCAGTAAGAAAGAGTTTAATACTAATAAGTGGTGTGCGTTGGGTATAATCATTCAATTCATAATCTTATCTGAAAGTCGTGCAAATAATAAATGCATAAGGGAAGCAGAAAATCGTTGTGGATCGATAGGATCAAAATGATGAGAAGACCTAAAGATAGAAGATGACAATGCTAAAGGGGAGAAGAAGACTAATTTATAAAGAAGATGTATGAAAGTGTCCAAAGATTTATCAATTGAGTAAGTTATAGTACAATGTTATAATGAGTAATAAAAGTAAAGTACGATACCCAAATGGGGGAAAAGAATGATGAATGGTAAATTGTTAAAGATTATGATATTGTAAGTAAATTACATTAAAGTAAACTGATTAAATAAATATGAATTGAGAAATAAAGGTTGAATGCCTAAATAAATGTTAGGCAAGAGATTAAAGATGAAACAAACGACGATAAGATAGTGGTTGCCAGGAAATAAATTCCGCAACCAAATGAATGAAATAAAAGAAGAAATACCAGTAATGAAAGAGTATAATAAGGAATGTTAATTGAAGAAAACCAAAAGCGTGTAAGCAAAATGACTAAAGGTCATAAATGATATGAAGTAAAGAAAAAGAGTAAATATCTAAACAAGTAGTAGACGAAGAATTTAAGATAATGTAAGAACTATGATAAACAGACAAGAAGTTACTACTTCCGAATGGGAATAATGGTTAAAAGTCTCAAAAGATTGTGAGAAATGGTTAGTACATGGTTAGTAACCATGAAATACAAAGAAATGTATATATATGTTCATATGTGCTTATAAATGTAAAAGCATGAGTAAGTTTTGGGATATATATAAATATAATGTATAAAAGTATAAAAGTCGTAATGAAATAGGTATTCTAATTAGAATACTATAAAGTATGAAGCAAAAGAGTAAAATGATGTATTGGGCAAATTGCCTCGAAATACAAAAGAACGAAAGATGATGAGAAAATCAAGAGCAGTTGTGTATCACCTAGAGATACATAAGAATGAAGTTTTATAAGAAATATGTAATATATAATGTTGTAAAGAAATATATAGTGTAAAGAAGTGAAGTTTAAATGAAAGAATAACATAATGTGTTAGGCATGTAGCCTTATAACACATAACAGAGATGGTAAAAGATGTAAAGCTAAGAAAAATATTTTTTTTGGCATTAGCTACGACAGGTAAAGAGTAACGAATGATAATGGTGATTGAGGGTTGTGTCAAGAAGTTGTCATGGGACGAAAATGTTAAAAATACCTAGTTGAGTTCTTAAACCAAAAGAGAACCAAGTATATATATGTGTATAATATGCAACTAAGAACTTGTAAGTATATGTCAAGAAGTTAATGAATGTGGTTTGTGAAACATAAATACACCACAAGATAGTAATATTATGAAAAGTGTAATAAGATGAGAATGGTACATGGGGTACCTTCGAAGATAAGAAATGTACTCATAAGAGTATTGTAAGAAAGCTAAGAAATGAAAAAGACAAAATTGTATTAGTAAGTGTAATGAATGAACGAGAATAAAATCTCATAACTAATAAAGGAGGATGAAAGAAGTATCTTGGATTGCTATTATGTCGAAATGTGCAAATAGCATGAGAAAAAGGTGATATAATATATGTATTAATGAAAGTAATACAAATATAATGTAAGAGGAGTAAGAAGTATATGAAAAGGACATTTTATTAAAGACAAATTCAGAATAAAAGTAATAAGTATGGTGGTGTAATAGTAGCATATATATATACGAAATGAAAAGAGATATGTATTTAAAGAAAATAATGCATATAGATTGCAAAGTGGAACGTATAGAAGGGGATTGTGGAAGTATAGAAGCTAACAAGAAGTATACAATTAGTATACAATTAGTAGTATAAAAGCCAAGAGTGGAAAAGAAGGAAGTTGACAGAAATAATAGATCAACTTCAATAGTAAAACTGTACCAGTTTATAAGGTCAAACATTGTGTATTATACATAGAAATAAAGCTAATGATGTCTAATTGTTAAAATAAAAAGCAGTGCGACATTTCAACACTTTTAGAGTGAGATATGCAGATTTTCGTGAAAGATATACTGTTTCGACAGATTCTATCCCAAACAGAAAAGTGAAGGTGTGAAATGAAATGAAAGGAAAAGAATGCATTCCTTAAAAATGGTAACCAACTAGGAGTTGCCAGTAGAGATAAAGAAAGAATAAAAGCAAAATTATTATGTATAACGCAGGAACAAAGAAATAAGAAGAGAGAAATGTGAGAATGAATAAGTAATGTTATAAGAGAAGAAGAAGAAGTTATGCTCAAATAAAATGTCCGTTAAGGGACAAGATTTTTGAAAGAAAGGTATTGTGTATCTATAAAATTATATAAATACAAAATCTTACCAAAATTGTATTTGGGAAGAGTTTTATAAGTAAAGAATATGACTAGTATAATCTCATGGAGTTTTGGTAAAGATACGAGAAGAATTACAAAGTAGACTGTTATTTTTGCTTAAAGGATAAAAGTATGAAATTATCTTGTAAATTAAGTTTTACTAAAAGATTTATGTATGAATGAGATGAGGTAAAAAGAGATGTAATGAAAATATGAGATGAATGAATTCTTGAGGAAATGAAACAGAAATATGAAGCACTTTATGAGAAATTGAAAGGAATATTCAGAAGGGAAAAGGCTATGTAAATTCCTCATAAAGAATTGAAAGTAGAAACCTCTAAAGGTTGATTAAAGAACCATAAACAACTAAAAAAGGAAGTATTAAAAAGATACAAGAATAAAAAATATAAGCATGGGTTGGTAAAAGAAAGTGTTTATTAAGAACCAAACTTGGGCTGAGAGCCTCTGAATACGGGGAAGAAGAGATCCCTTGAATTAATAGTTATGAGATGATTCCGAGGACGGAATCCCAATGAGGGGAGGTAGTTGTAACGACCCAAAAATCTTGAATTTATATTCGAGATAACGCTTAAGGTAAAGACCCAAAAAAAAAAAATTTGGAAGTTGTGAAATAATGTAGCGGTAATGTGGTAAAACAATAATAAAAAGTTACAAAATATTAGTTTATGTGAAATTCGGGTTGTAACGTGTGAACAGTGAAATTGGCCGAAAAAGGGTAAAAAGGTCATTTGACATGAAAATGACCAAAATGTTAAGAAAATGTTATGTTGTTAGTTATTGGGACATGATTTGCAAGGATGCAAGCTTTGGGACTAGTTTTGAACAAAAGATGGAAGTTAAGGACCAAAGTGTAAATGTTTTATAAACATTATATATATATATATATATATATATATATATATATATATATATATATATATATATATATATATATATATATATATATATATATATATATATATATATATATATATATATACAAATGAGAGTTATTTGACTCTCATTTTCAGAACTCAGTAGAACTATCTAGAGAGAACGAGAGAGAGCAAGGGAAGAACACGGGAAGAACTAGAAGTTTGAAACATCTTGCAAGAATTGAAGATTTTAGCTTCAAAGAGGTAAGAAATTTCGTGTTTGAAGCTTATTCCACCCAACTCCTTGAACGGGAATTATATCTTTGATTTCTGATTTTTCCAGAAATCATGATTCTAATGAAATCATCCAACTCATCTTGCTCAAAATCATCAATCTAACATGTTTAGTTGTTGAATATGTTGAAAAATCAAGAAAATATGATTTTTGTTCAAGCACATCATGCCACGGGTTGGTATGATCAAGTAATTTCCAGTGATTCTAATGAGTTTAATAGGTTAGAAATGATGAAAGAAACTTGCATTAACAAGTAATTTCAAAGAATTGAAGATTTAATGCAAAAATGATGAAATGAGTTTTTAGCTCAAGAACCCTAGAAATGGGTTAATGAGTTGAAACTGATTTCATATGATTCTAATGGTTTTGTTAAGCTAAAAATGTCATAAGTGAAGTAAGAAATCAGTTTCAAGCCTTAAATTTCCATAAAACGGTTTTTGGTGAAAAATGGTGTTTTCGGAAGAATTTCAAAGTTTATAAAGAAGAATTGATGATTTTGTAGTTTAAAGTTAAGTATAAGTTGGTATTTAGGGCCTGGAAATGACTCTAAACTAATTAAGTCAAGTATTAAGAGCTTAATGGGGCGAATAGTGAAACTGCAGTTTGAAAAATCGCCAAATAAGGCAATCTGCTTTGCCTTCGAGTCGCGACCACACCTTGGTCGCGTCGCGAGGAGGCGCCAGCAGCCTTCGAGTCGCGACCACACCCTTGGTCGAGTCGTGAGGCGGCGCCAGCAGAAACATGCAATGAGTCTCCTGCCAAGTGATTTTGAGTTTTTAGATTTTGACCAATACTTGTCCGTTTGACCCCAAATTTTAAACATAGGTTTATTATGGTCTCAAACTTCATGGAAAATTGTCGGAATCGAAATACGACCCTCCGAGGGTACTGTAGTAAAATACGTATAAAATACGATTTAATTAAAGTTGGTCATTTTAAAGTTATATATTTATTATGACCCAAGATAGTATCATAAGGGCTCTAATGAGTTATAGAGTCAATAGAAATAAATGTTAATGTGTTATATATTAAATATATGTGCAAGTCAAATAATTGAGCATCATCGAAAGGGTAAAGAACCAAGGAACGTCTAATTGACTTTTCAAGAATTATAAGGTGAGTACATGCAGTATTTTTACCCATTCTGGGGTACATGGCAAGTAAGTATTTTCAAGATTTTCCTATGAAACTTCTATATGTGAAATTATATGCAAGAGTATTGTTTCTAAATGGTTGTGAAAGTATAATGATATATTTGAAGCTAAGTTTTGAACTACAAATTTTATTAAGTGAAAGTATGTTGGTCTATGTACCAATTATGTGAAAGTATATTTTGAAATACAAGTTATACATGTTTGAAAGTATGGATAGGCATATAGCCATAATGTGTTTAAGAAGTATGTTTCGGTTACAAATTGTATATGTTTTCAAGTATGAACGGGCAAATAGCCATAAGATGTTTGGAAAGTATGATTTGGCATTAAGCCTAAATTGTTTTAAAGACATGTTTTAAACACATAGTTTATGTGAAACGAAAGTTATGAATTTGGCATTTAGCCATAAAGACAAGAAATGGTGAAGTTTGGCAATTAGCCACTATGCAAGTAAGTAATGTAAAAGTAAGCAGAAAATGTTTTGTATGACTGGTAATTGTAGCAAGCAGCGTTAGTAAAGGAACTATGTTCCAACCTACCCGGGTTAGGCAAGGGGTCTACTCGGGAAAAATCCCCATCGCGAAGTAGATTGCCTCAGCACTTCTATGGTGAGGATTGATCCGTTCTTTCTAGCCATAGAGACTTGGGGTATCACTTATGGTGATTAAAGCCCTAAGTATAAAAATCCAGCAAGCTTATAAAACCAGTCAAAGAAAGTAAGAAAGATGTTATTTTTGTAAAGTATGTCATAAAATGATTTTTGAGAAGTAAAGAGTTATAGTATGTTGCTATTATAAAGTTTTGAAAGAAGATATTTTTGCAAGACATGATATGTAATGATTTTGAAAAGTAATGAGCTATGGTATGATATTATTATAAAACTTTGAAAGATGTTTTATGTTATAAGTTTTATAAAAAGGTTGGAAAATAAGTTAAAAGTTTGAGTCTAAAACTCATGTAACTCACGAGACATTATTGTCTTAGGTATTTTATGTTTTGCCATGTATTCCAGGTTAAGATGATATGCTATAGGTGAATGAAGTTTAGCTGGAGTGGAGCCCGAGTTAGCTCCCGTCTTGGACTCAAGGTTAAATCCTTTCTTGCTTACTATGGTAAATTTTGATATGGATTTGTACACCCACTGTTTTAAGCATTTAAATTATCGGTTTTTGATAAACCGTATTTTTGTACTCATGAATTTATACGAAAAACCATAGTATTTGCAAACAGCAGAATTGGGGTGTCACAGCTACGCTAGGTACATCAGGCTAACTACAGTTCTTCGTCGTCAACCCTTCGCCGAGGAGGCTGCACAGAGACTAGACCCACACCCGCAACCGTCAAACCTTGGTGCATAGCACACGCCCACCCCGGAAAGACGCCCTACAAGCAACTGACTGGGTAATGTCCAGCCCCCGGGTACACACAACACCGGCTAGCACAGAGGCCACAAACTAGGCATTAATATCTTTATGTTTGCGTGGAGTGAGGCTCGAACCCACAACCTCTGCTAGGAGAGGCAAGGGCCGTAGCCATTCCACCCGCTGATATATATATATATATATATATATATATATATATATATATATATATATATGTATGTATATATATATATATATATATATATATATATATATATATATATATATATATATATATATATATATTGTTGAGTAAGTGAGGAGCCTAATTCGAACCGAAGCTATCCAAGACAACCGAAGTGGACCCGTAGTCCGAAGCAACCATAAACAGAGGCGAGACTAGCCAATGCTGTTAAGGTGTGCATCTCAGACAAGTCCCCAGTCCTTCGGTCAAGTGAGAGTTCTTCGCTCCGATCAGATCAACCATAGCGGATCAGCAGGTGGAAGGAAGTATTCATTTAGAAGATCAGCAAAATGTTGAAACCAAAGACATGAATATCAGCATGACCGAAGCAGCCTGCTTCGTCCGGATCAGGGTTCATGTTCTTGATTGAGGCATATGGCAAAGGCAGAATCCAAGACAGACAGTAGGATTCAGATGGTGACCTAGATTGGTTATCAGACTAAAGGGGCGTCTAAGGAAGCCTATCATCAGTATGTTGCAGAACGCAGTTCACAGTGACAGCGGTAGCTTGGGCTACGGTCACAATAGTGAATGCATCATCAGTAGAAGAAGATGAAACAACAGTATCCTCCGACCGATACAAAGTTCATAGAAAAGTTCTATCTTAAGGGAAGAGTTAGCCCTTTTACGAAATGTAGTTCGACAGAAGTGCAGAGGCATAGTCGGACAGTCACAGTCTCGTTCGAAGGGAAGTACTCATACCAAAGAACAATTGGGTGATCTCGGTCCAAGATAAAGTCTTGGTCAGACCTTGTTTGGTATAGTCACCTCCGCTGTCAGAAATACATTGGCAACACGCAAAGAACAGTGCTCTGTGTCAAGGGCAGTGTTGGGAGCATGTAGTAGTCAGTTCATGCCTGTAAAGTAACTAGGTGCAGGGCTAGTTCGTCCTTTCCTCGTCCCACCCAAAACCTTGCGTGTTTAGCCTTCGATATCTTGCTGTTTATACATCCCGATTTCTATGCATTGTAATATGTCAAAAACATAGTCATAGATTCTCTCTTGTAAAACATTGAAGATTATCAATGTAAATTTCTTTCGGTTCTCATAGTGGACGTAGCATGTCTCACTGTTGGGTGAACCACTTTGTATGCTTGTGTTTCTCATTCTCAATTTTGCATTACTCACTAGTCTTGATAGTCCAAGATCGTTTGTCTGAATCTCTATCAAGAATTTTGGATATTTGAAATTTCATATATGTATTCAGATATTAATATTCACAATCTGAAAGTTTTGGATGTCCGAAATTTGAATATCCAATTTTGAACTCCGTTACCTTTACTCCTCTAAACATAGGAAATTGTTACATACGCCCTCCTCGCTCCTTTCAAAATTTTAAAAAATAAATAAATAATATACTATATAAATTATAACGATTATAAAATTAAAAAATAGCTCATTAATTTAAGCAAATAATACAATGGTCCTGTAAATTTAACTCTTTAGAGTTTTGACCACGAAATATCTAATTACGGTAATGTTCAGTGGCGGATCCAGGAATTATCACTAGAGGGTGCAAAAAAAATTTTCCCGGAATGTAAAAGGTGCACTTATAGAAAAAAGGGTGCACTTTTGTGGGTAATTGATTAAAATCCAAAGTTTAAGTTAATTAGTGGGTGTCATTTTTTTTTCCGAGGGGGTGCAACGTACTAGATTTTTTTTTTTTTTTACAAAAGCCCGCAAAAGTTGAGCCGGTGCACAGCCTCCCCTTGCCCTATACCGGATCCGCTATTGGTAATGTTAGATGCATTATGTTTCTTTATTAGTAGCTTAGTAGTTTAAAATTATGTATTTATACACTACTAATATTAATATTATTGAATAAAACAAATCTTAACATATATATAACATTAAAACAAAATAAGGTTTTATTTTTAATATGTATGATATGCGATTCAGCATAAACATTTAAAAGTCGTGTATATGTTTGTTTTTTTTTTTTGTTTTTTTTTTTTACTTTACATATAAATTTGATAAACAATAGAATTTTATTTGTCATGGTCCATATTAGATCTTAGGCTATTTATTGTTTTTCGGTTAATCAAATCATGAAATTATTATAGTTATTTAGCTTTTCTTTGTCTTCATAACTAATTCTAAAAAATTGCGGATTAGTTAAAATTTGATATAGTGTTGTCTTATTGAGACCCCGTTTTTCCTAACTTGACTTTCTAATAATGATTTTTCTGATAAAAAGTTATAAAAACTGTCATGCATTTTAAACTGTGTAATCTACATCTTAGATAGTGTAATTTTAAGCTCATTCTATAAATACATCCTAGTTTCGTTTTGTACCCATTGATTAGACTTTTTTTTTGTTTTTTTTATGTATTTTGTCTGTTTTGTTTGTTTTTTGTTTTTTTTATTAATAGTATTTTGGTTTGTTTTAGAGAAGCGGTGGCCGCCCGCGAGCCGTTGTGGTGAGAAGCAGCCGGTTGTGAAAGGATGAGATCTTTTACAATTTTACCAAATGTAAGATTTTAGGGTTTGTTGGCTTTTATGGGTGGATATAGGGTTTTTCGGGCTTGGGCTTATTATAAATATGTTTTCTTTGTTTTATTAGTTTGAAGTTTAAATGAATAAAAAGATCATTACGATTCTGAAAGAGATATTTTACAATATTATTATATAATTTTAACATTTTGATTTTTTTATTTTATAACTATAAATATTTTGGTTTTATATGGTTAACAAATGTCATCGTTTAGTGTGATTCACAAAATGTTTAGAAAGGAATTTGAATCTTTTAGGTGATGAGAATTTGGAGGAATTGAATTATTAAGGAATTAAAATCTCTAACGTGTTTGGTTGACAAGTAATGAAATAAAATTATTTGTTGATTTCAGTATGGTTTGCAAATTTTATCAAAAGAATAGGAATAAAAAGTATATAAAATGACTAAACTACCATTTATAAGGTTAAACATGTCATTTTAATTGGATATAAGAAAAGATAAACAATGGAATTTGAATTATGACATTATCCAAACGAATAATCAATTATATATGGAATTTGATGGAATTTTATACAAATCAATCTATCAAATTTTCAAACAAACACATTTGAACAAAATTTCTCTTTCCAGTTCCTTTGAATTCCATTAAAATACTTGAAATAACACGTCCCAGACTTTCTTTGATATATGTTGAATTCTTTACAAAATACAATTTCGACGCTACAAGTGAAAAAAATTATCTTTTTGAAATTAATTACATAAAAATATTTTATATACTTTTATATAAAAAGAAACTAAAATATCATCTAATTGTTTATAGCTATAACTAGGATTAAAAAAATATTAACAATATTGAAATGATTGCGTAGCAAAAAAATAATGATTATGTATCTAAAATGTAATAATTATACTTATTTGTAGAAAATTTCATAGGCAGTTATGAAAAGGTTATTTTAGAATTTATAAAGGGTTCAAGTAGATCAACCCCTTGATATATGTATTATGAAAAGACTGGTATTTGTTGTGAATTGTTGTTGGGATTTTATATATATATATATATATATATATATATATATATATATATATATATATATATATATATATATATATATATATATATATATATATATATATATATATATATATATATATATATATATATAGGACTAGGATCAAATGTATCTTGATAAATATTATGTTACTTTGTAACTAAATATAGACCAATCATTTTAAATCTGGACAGGGGTATAATAGTAATTGACATATAAATCAATTAATTTTAAATAAATAAAATCCTATAAATCCGGTAACCGCTCCTATAATTACGAAAACTAACTTTTTCCTGAATTCTGATCGGTACACAGAGTCACACAATAATCACCAGTTTTAAAATAACCTAACTATATATATATATATATATATATATATATATATATATATATATATATATATATATATATATATATATATATATATATATATATATATATATATATATATACACACGGAGGGGTTAAAATGAGAACATTAAAAAGATTGAGAACGTGAGAACGATTCTGAAACAATCAATATATAAAGACATATTGGTAATTGTATAATTTAATTAATTAAAACGTAATTAAATAAAATCATGATTTCCTAAAATTTTAGGATTTGATTGGTAATTACATAAAAAGACAAATCAAGACTGGTTTATACATTTATATAGTTATATTCATAAATGAATATGTCATGACTGGTTTATACATTTATATAGTTATATTCATAAAGGAATATGTCATGGCTAGTTTGATACATTTATACAATAGTGATTAAAGCATTTGAAATAAGAGAAACTACAAAGAAAAATCAAATTACACATTCATATGCAATATTTATATTCATAAATGAATTCATAAATGATTAATGTATTTAAGAGAAAAATGAAAGTTTGTACATAATTATCATCAATAATAATTAAATATTTCCATAGGACAAAAATCACAAAATCCATTCGGATGTCAGCAGTTTTCTTGAATAAATCATATCACCTTTTCTTCATTTTGAATCAATTCGCAACCACAATTAATTTGCAATTGGTTATCACTTCTAAAAAACAGTAGCAAAAATTATGTTAGATTTAATCATATAAGATTTGATAATAACAAACGCAAACAAATTACTTATATTCCGGGATGATTATATCAATTTATTCACATACACACATAAATAAAAATATATTATATCACCTTTAATCATTTATGATTAAATAATAACAAACAGAAATAAATAACATTTAATCATTTCTAAGCACACATATTAAGTTACTTATAATCTTTTATGATTAGAAGTAAGTTACATATAAATAATTACACTAGCAAAATCGAGTTAAATGATATTGAAAAAAAATTGACAAAATATAATAGTGGTATGATTATAACTGAAAATATATAATCATTTATGTAAAAATCATTGGCGATAATTAATCATTTATGATTAGAGGTAAGTTACATATAATTGATTACATAAATAAATGATTATGACCGTATTAAACCTATACAAAGTTTAATTAGAAATGATTATAACCAATGTTCTAATAAGTTTACGCAATTATATTTATAAGCATAAATTATTATATTTATAATAATCAATGATCACATTATAATCATCAGTGATTACAGTTATAATCACTTGTGATTACAGTTATAATCATGGGATATTACAACTATAATCATCAATGATTACAGTAGCAGCAAATGGATGTCCGTCTAACTGTATTCATACATGATTAAAACTGTATTTAGGCATGAGTCACAATACATGTGTCCATCTTAATGCAGGAAATGTTATTATAGCATAGTTTTTTAAGATAATAGTTGCTATTAACACACATGAACAAATAAGTTAACTACTCATACACTTTTAATCTTGAAAGGTTTTGGATGCATACCTATATTGAACTTTCGTGGAAGCAAGTTCTGGTACTAACATTTCTTTTTAGTAAAAAAAGGCCATTTGTGAAAGTAGAGTCTGCTACAACAAACGTTGTTGTTGGAGAAGAATAAGCCACCGTACGCCAAGAAACGCTGCAGGTGAACGGCAAACAGAAAAACCCTTTTATTCCAATTAAATGAAAGCAATACATATTAGAAAGAAAAAAGCGATAAAAAAGGACCAAACAACATTAAAACTAAAAATCAGAATAAACTACCTCAAGATGGTGGAAGCTAGAAGATCAGCAAGGGGCAATAGTTAGGGTTTGATTGGCAGAGGAGAGAAACATATGAGACAATCATGCAAATTTTCTCTCAGGTGCTATAGAAATTTTGGGGAGGTCAATCGTTTCTCAAATGATTCTCGGTACAGCAAAACTCGCACAAATGCGGGATCTTTATACCTATTCATGGGTGAAGCGAGTCAATTTCCTATGTCAAATACTTGCTACAAATACAAAAAGAGTCGACACATGGACTGGCGGTCTTTCTTCTTCCTATGTCTGCATCTATTAAGTCCTTCATGAAGAACTCAAAGTCCTTTTCTTGATCTCCCACTTAATTCTGTCATGAAATTAGCAAGAAATTAGCGAGGTTGCTGGTGATCAGTTATGAGGATGACGATGGCACAACCAATTTATGCAACTGTTGTAGGCTTCAAGTTTAAGAAGATGACGATAGAATGTGGCTTGCATAGGGTTTGTTGCATCCTTAATCTGATATGGCGACATAGAGAGAGAGAGAGAGAGAGATAAAGAGAGAGATTTTAGGGGTTGCTAATGGAGAATAATAGAAAACGAGTTACGTGCCTGATTTTATAGAATATTTGAAAGTTAGAATTACCTTAATACCCCTATTGTCAAATTACAAGTTTCACTTTGATTACATTAGTTTTAAATTTAAATAAACGGCACTTTAATATTGACCTTAGATCTAAAAAAATAGATGGCTCAGATCCGTTCTCGCGTTCTCAAACCTTTTGGTTGTTTTCAATTTATTCTACCTATATATGTAATACCGTATTATTAAATTATATAGATTTTGTGTTAATCTTAGTGTAATTAAGATTAAATAGGTTGCTATATGAGTTAGGATGGTTAAAAACCCATTTGAGAAAAGTTTGAACTTGTAAAAGGTCAAATCAGAGCTACACGGGTCGTGTATGGCCACACGGGTCGTGTATAAAGGCTTGGAAACAAAGCAGTAACCTTTTTCAGACCTACACGGGTCGTGTAGCTTCACACGGGTCGTGTAGATCTTATTCAAAAATTACCGAGGCGAGGTTGGATCTCACACGGGTCGTGTGAGCCAACACGGGTCATGTGAGTTTGCAAAAATTCATGTCGGCTTACTGTAGGCCTCACACGGGTCGTGTGAGCCTACACGGGTCGTGTCGCGGACCCAGGGCTGTTTTTAAGTCGAGTTTTCTTTCATTTGGGTCATTCCCAATTCGACCAAAACCCTCCCAAACCCTAGAAAAACGATTCCAACCCTTCTAAGTCGAGATTAAGGCTTATTGATCACGGATTGAAGCTAGAGATTAGTTCCTTGAGCTTGAAAGGTAATCCTCCTTGAATTTGAGTTTGTTTCAACCGTTGGATATTTTGATTTAGAGTGATTCCTTGTGGTCTCTATGGACCACCTGTGAATCGATGATGTTAAGGTTAAATTAGTTGTATAGCAGGTCTATAAGAGTTTAATTGTTAAGCTTGAGTTAGTGTTATGCTTGTTGATTTTGTTTATGAATTTGAATGGGTCAAAGGGGTGAAGTGAGGAGCTATAACTAGAGTATTATTGTTATTGTTGACTATGACTTCACCATATGATGCTAATTCCTGGATTTTGTTGATATAAATTGTGAATGAGATTATTATGAGACTTGAGTATTGAAATTTAGCTGTTGTGTTACAGCTAAGGCTAGTCAGGATCAGACACGAGGTTCCGGAGTTCCACATACCGAGTTAACTTCAGGTGAGTAGTTATTGTTAAATGAATTAACTATTGTTGAGATATTATTGCAGATCAAAGGTATATCATATTAGGTTGATTTGAGTAATGAATTAAAGAGTAACAGTGTTTGAGATACACTAAGGATTGAGTTGTTCAATTGAGATTCATTGGAATGAAGAGTTGGATTATATAATTAAGTCATTCTCTAATTATTCACTGAGCTTTCAAAGCTCATAATTTGTTTGCTATTGTTGTTTGTGTTAGGTTCTGGTAATACAGGTCGTGGAAAACACATCACGGAGGGTTAGCTGGATTGATATGGACTTTGGACTTGGACTCGTTCTAGATGTTTTGAAAACTTTTTGGATATCCCGGTTTTTGATGAAAACGATGTAACCACTTGTTGTAAATAGATTATGACTTAAACTTTGCTTTTGATAGAACTTTGTAGAACTTGTTACTCATCTTTTGGAATTACACCATAACTATGTTTCTGTTTAATTAAATTATGGGTGTATCCTAAGATTGAGAAACCGGGCATTACAAGTTGGTATCAGAGCCTTGGTTTAAGGGAATTAAACCTTGAGATAGGTTTAGACTTAAACCAATGAGATTGAAAAGTCCCAAAGAGTCCCGAGTAGCTATCCTCTGCGGTGTATCACAATTGAGTTGATTATACACTATATTGAGTATTATAGTGATATACAATTGAGTTGATTATACACTATATTGAGTATTATAGTGATATACAATTGAGTTGATTATACACTATATTGAGTATTATAGTGATATACAATTGAGTTGATTACACATCATATTGAGTTTTATGGTGGTGATTACTAAATGAGTTAAATTTCTTTTTCAGTTAAGATGAGCACTGGAAAAGAAAAAGAGCGAGGTGATCCATCAAGAGATCAATCGGGATCACGAGATTCGGGTAAAGAGCATCAACCCGAGGGAGAGCGACCTCCCGAGACACAGAGTAATATGCAAGCTATGATTGCGGCTGAGGTAGCCAAAGCACTTAAAGAATTACTACCCACTTATTTGAGGCCTCAGACGGAGGCTGCAACTGAAGGTCCTTCGGGACAACCACCGGTTCAACCTGAACACAGGGAGGATCGTGAAGAGGTCTATACTGAGGCGGGTAGAGCTAGAATACCTGAGAAGACAAGGAGGTGTACTTATGATGTTTTTCAGAAGTGTAAGCCATACGATTTCTATGGGAAAGATGATCCCATAGCAGCCAAGAATTGGTTAACACATGTTGAAAAGATGTTCCGCACCAGTAAATGCGACGAGGCAGATAAAGTGGAGTTTGCAACAAACTTGTTAAAGGAAGATGCACAATTCTGGTGGGAGAATATGTGTATGGAGATAGGAGAGAGTTTGGCGTATACACTGAGCTGGGAACAATTCAAGTTGAAGTTCACTGAATACTATTGTTCCAATAATGCTATGAAGGGAATAGAGGAAGAGTTTTTGAAGTTACAACAAGGGTCGAGAACAGTGCAACAATACACACTGGATTTTAATGAGAAGGCAAGATTTGCACAACATCAAGTTGATACAGAGGAGCGTAAGATGGATCGTTACTTGTGGGGTTTAAAAACCCAGATCCGAGAGTTTTTGCCGAGTTCCAGATATACTACCTTTCAACAAGTTGCTGAGGCAGCAAGATCGAGAGAAAGGGAGTTGCAAAGACAGGAGGAGGAGAGAAGAACCGAAAGAGAAGTTGGAGGATTTAAGAGAAAGTGGGAGGGTAAAGCTGTAGATACTTCTCAGAGATCCATCACCACGGGTTCTCAAGTCCGTGGTGAAATCAAGAAGAATGAAGAGAAATGGTGTAAGAAGTGTAGGCGAAAACACATGGGAGAATGTGATCCCCGAAACCCTCCATCAGTTTGTTTCCAGTGTGGAAAGACGGGACATATGGCTCGCCAATGTACCGAGAGTCGCCCCGTTTGTTTCAATTGTGGGGAGAGCGGGCATATTCGTCCAAATTGCCCAAAGATGAAATCTGAACCACAAAGAGATTTTCAAAAGACTGGTCAAGGAGGAGGTCGAGATCGAGACGATCGAAGAGATTGGGGTGGTGGTCATGTGAAAACGCGAGCTTTTCAATTGAATGTTGACGAGGCTAGAGATCGGACCGATGTTATCACAGGTATCTTTAGCTTGAACTCTTTTCAAGCACGAGTACTTTTTGATTCGGGTGCATCTGTGTCTTTTATATCAGAGTCTTTTGCTTCTAAACTAGATATTCCATTAGCTGATTTATATGAGAAAATAATAGTAGATGTAGCAGATGGGAGATGTGTTTTTGTAAAGAGTCATTATAAACAGTGTCGGCTTGAAATCTACGGGGTTGTGTACCCTATAGATCTGAAGCCGATTACTAATCATGAGTTTGATGTAATAGTCGGGATGGATTGGATGGATGATAATATATGTCAAATGGATTGTCATGAGAAAACACTTTCCATAAAGACACCGAGTGGCTCCCGAATTTTGATACGAGGTGAACGACATTCCCGAAAAGTACCAATAGTGTCACTTGCCACGGCTAGGAGATATATAGAGAGAGGGTGTAACGACCCAAAAACCTTGAATTTATACTCGAGAAAATAAACAAGAGAAAGATTGAAATGTGTTGAAAGTTTTAAAATAATTTATTGGGAATTGTAGCAAAATTTCCAAGAGTTTGGAGAAAAATGGTGAAGAAGGGTAAAATGGTCTTTTGATCCATTAATAAGACCATTATGTAGGATAATATGTATTTGTGAAACAATAATGCAAGAAATAAAAGGTTATGTGAAATTTGGAATTTTACCGTGTGAATAGTGAAATTTGACCAACAAGGGCAAATTGGTCATTTGACATAAAAATGATCATTTTGTTAAGAAAATTTCCATTAAGAGGTTAAGTTGGTGTCAAATGGAACTTAAAGTGCAAAATTATGAGCCTAGGACTATTTTTGTGAAGAAAGTGGAAGATTAGGGACTAAAGTGAAAGTATTTTATAAAAACTAAAACATAAATAAGAGAGTTATCACTCTCTTTTCCAGAATTCAGTAGAGGGTTCGAGAGAGAGCTAGGGAGATCGAGAGTGAGCACGGGAAGAGGAAGAACTCAAGAATTCCTTCAAAGAAATCAAAGGACTACAAAAGGAATTGGTAATTCCAAGCTTCAAGAGGTAAAGATACTAAGCCCTAAACCTAAAATCTGGAACGGGAACTATATTTTGATTTCTGATTTTTCCAGAAATCATGGTTCCAAAACTTCTATCTAGTTCATCTTGCTCAAACCTATCACAAAAGCATGTTCTAGCTATGAACATGTGAAAGTTTAGAAAAATGGTGTTTTGGCTCAAGAACTCCAAAAAACGGGTTTGCAAGATCAAAGTTGGTTTTTATGAGTTACTTTAATCCAAGGGATCACTTAGGATGTATTAAGACACTCCTAAGTGATTAATTTCAGAAATTTGGATTTTTGGACCAAAAATGTCAAAAACGGGTTTTTGGAGAATTGGAATTGGAATCAATGATTCCATGGCTTAAAACCTGATGTAAAGCAAGGGTTTTAGTCATGGAATGATAGTAAAATGATTAAGATAAGTATTAAGCACTTAATAGGTGAAAATAGAGGTCTGTAGCACAAAAATCGAACTTAAAAACTGAGTCTGCAGATAGACACGGGTCGTGTCTTTCTTAGTACAAAAAACACACGGGTCGTGTGTTTACTGGAAATCCATTCTGTCCATTTTTGAGTTTGGAACTCGATGCTAGACTTGTCCGATCGACCCGTAACTTATACCATAGCCTTAAAATGGTATGAAAACATGTGGAAAATTGTTAAATCAATAATCCGACCTCGCGGAAAATCACTGTAGCAAGCAGTGGCTAAAAATCAAGTAATTGTCCAAACTTGATTTTGAGATTTTAGCTAGATGTGTCCGATAGACTTCAAACTTGAAACACAAGTCTAAAATGGCATAAGATTTCAAGGGAAATTGTCGGAATCGAAATACGACCCTCCGAGGGTACTGTAGCAAAATACGTATGAAATACAACTTAACTAAAGTTGGTCATTTTAAAGTTATATACTTATTATGATCCAAAATAGTATTATAAGGACTCTAATGAATTGTAGAGTCAGTTAGCATGAATTTTAATGTATAACATGTTAATTATAGGTTCATGCCAAGTGATTATTTAATCACAAAAGAGTATAAATACAAGAAACGTGTAGTCAATCATCTAGCAATACATGAGGTGAGTACATGCAGTATTTTTACCCATTCTGGGGTACATGGCAAGTAAGTAAGTATTTTTAAGATTTCTTATAAAATCTTATATGTGAAATTATATGCAAGAGTTTTATTTCCAACTTATTTGTGAAAGTATAATGTTATAATTGAAGCTATGTTTTGAACTATAAGTCAACTTAAGTGAAAATATATATTGGCTTGTGAGTCAATTATGTGAAAGTAAGTTTTGGTCTATGAACCAAATATGTGAAAGTACATGTTTAATACAAGTTATACATGTTTGAAAGTATGGATAGGCATATAGCCATAAAATATTTAAGAAGTATGTTTTGGTTACAAACTTTATATGTTTTCAAGTATGTAAGGGCATATAGCCACAATATGATTGGGAAGTTATAAATTTGGCATCTAGCCATAAAGACAGAAAGTAATGAAGTTTGGCAGTTAGCCATAAGTTATAAGTTTGTATGTAATATTCAAGCAAGTAGAAAATGTTTTGTATGACTGGTAAATGTAGCAAGCAGCGTTAGCAAGGGAACTATGTTCCAACCTTCCCGGGTTAGGTAAGGGATCTACTGGGGACAAGCCCCATCGCGAAGTAGATTGCCTCAGCACTTCTATGGTGAGGATTGATCCGTTCTTTCTAGCCATAGAGACTTGGGGTATCACTTATGGTGATTAATGCCCTAAGTATAAAAATCCAGCAAGCTTATAAAACCAGTCAAAGAAAGTAAGAAAGAAGTTATTTTTGTAAAGCATGTTTTGAGATGATTTTGGAAGTAAAAGAATTATAGTATATTACTACTATAAGTTTTGAAAGTTATTATTTTGTAAGCATAATATGAAACGATTTCGAGAAATAAAAAGTTATAGTATGTTTTTACTATAAAGTTTTGACAGAAGTTTTATGTTACGAATTTTGTAAAAAGTTGGAAGATATACGT
Organism: Cichorium intybus; assembly: GCA_023525715.1. Classification (NCBI taxonomy): domain Eukaryota; kingdom Viridiplantae; phylum Streptophyta; class Magnoliopsida; order Asterales; family Asteraceae; genus Cichorium; species Cichorium intybus. The sequence continues at coordinate 24,029,547 of CM042017.1, read as the reverse complement.
TAATGGTTTGAGTCTAAAACTCATGTAACTCACGAGACATTATTGTCTTACGTATTCTATTTTTATGCCATGTATTCCAGGTTAAAATGTTATGCTATTATTGGATGAAGTTTAGCTGGAGTGGAGCCCACATAGCTCCTATTTTGGAATTAAGGTTAAATCCTTACTTGCTTACTATGGTTAGTTTTGATATAGATTTGTACACCCACAGTTTTAAATTTTGTAAATAATCGGTTTTTGATAAACCGTATTTTTGTATTCATGAAATTTTATGAAAAACCATAGTATTTGCAAACAGTAGAAATGGGGTGTCACAGAGGGGGTGAATTGATTATGACACATGTGATTAGTGCTGAGTCAAAACATTCCAAAATAGAAGAAGTGGAAGTGGTTTGTGATTATCCCGATGTATTTCCCGATAGTCTTCCAGGCGTACCATCGAGTAGACAAGTTGAATTTGTGATCGATGTTATACCGAGGGCGAAGCCGGTAGCTCGACCACCTTATCGATTAGCACCATCTGAGATGGAAGAATTAAAGAGACAGTTGCAAGAATTATTGGAACTTGGGTTTATACGTCCGAGTTCGTCTCCGTGGGGTGCACCTATACTCTTTGTGAAAAAGAAAGACGGCTCCATGAGAATGTGTATAGATTACCGAGAGCTCAACAAGATCACTATAAAGAATCGTTACCCATTGCCGAGGATCGATGACTTATTTGATCAACTGCATGGGGCCACGTATTTTTCAAAGATTGATTTGAGATCAGGCTATCATCAATTAAGAGTACAAGAAGCTGATATTCCGAAGACAGCTTTTCGTACGAGGTATGACCATTACGAGTTCTTAGTCATGTCGTTCGGTTTGACTAATGCTCAAGCCGTTTTTATGGATTTGATGAATCGGGTTTGTCGTCCTTTTCTTGATAAATTCGTAATTGTGTTTATCGACGACATCCTGATTTATTCAAAGAGTCGAGATGAGCACAGATTTCATTTACAACAAATGCTAGATCTTCTTCGAGACGAGAAATTATATGCGAAATTTTCAAAATGTGAGTTTTGGTTGCGGGAGATCCAATTTCTTGGCCATGTGATAAATGAAGATGGTATAAAGGTAGATCCAGCAAAGATCGAAGCAGTAATGAGTTGGAAGCCGCCAAAGAGTCCAATGGAGGTTCGTAGTTTCTTGGGGTTAGCAGGCTATTATCGGCGATTCGTTGAAAACTTTTCCCGTATAGCTACACCCTTAACCAAGTTGACCAAGAAGACGGAGAAATTTAGTTGGACTGAGGCACAACAGTCAGCCTTTGAACAACTATGAGATGGCTTGTGTAAGGCTCCGGTGTTAGCGTTACCGCAAGGAGGGGAAGACTTTGTTCTTTACAGCGATGCCTCCTTAAGGGGACTTGGGTGTGTATTGATGCAAAGAGGACGAGTGATAGCGTATGCCTCTCGACAACTAAAACCACATGAAAAATCTTATCCAGTACACGATTTAGAGTTGGCGGCGATAATATTTGCATTAAAAATGTGGCGACATTATCTTTATGGCGTGAAATTCCAGATTTACACGGATCACAAAAGTTTGAAATACCTATTCGATCAGAAAGAGTTAAACATGAGGCAAGTACGGTGGATGGATCTGCTAAAAGATTATGATTGTGAAATACTTTACCATCCCGGTAAAGCTAACGTAGTGGCGGATGCACTAAGTCGTAAAGAGCCGCCTATTCGAGTCGTATCGGCTCGAATGGGAATTGTGAGTCGATTACCGGAGGTGATACATAGATGCCAAGTCGAAGCCAATAACTTGAAGAAAGAAAGGATGAATGGTTATATAGAGAAACTTGTGGAAAATGCACAAGGAATCAAGACTTTACAAGGGCGAGTTTGGGTTCCGAGACATGGCGAGGCGAGACAGTTATTGCTAGAGGATGCTCACTGTACTAGATATGCGGTTCACCCTGGTAGCACGCGAATGTATCATAATCTAAAGCCGTATTACTGGTGGCCTGGTATGAAGCGAGATGTGGGACGATTTGTAGAGAACTGTTTGACATGTCTTCAGGTAAAAGCTAATCAGCAAAAGCCGTATGGAGCAGTGCAACCGTTACCTGTACCAAAGAAGAAATGGGATGAAATCACTATGGATTTCATCACAAAGTTGCCTCGGACTCCACGAGGATATGATTCAATTTGGGTGATTGTTGATAGGTTGACAAAGTCTGCTCATTTCATTCCGATCCGAGAAGATTATCAAGTGTCAAAGCTAGCTGAGATTTATACTAGAGAAGTGGTGAGACGACATGGAGTACCGACTTCAATAATTTCTGATAGAGATAGTCGGTTCAATTCCCATTTTTGGCAGAGTTTCCAAAAGCATTTTGGTACTAAAGCCTTACTGAGTACTGCGTATCATCCCCAGACAGATGGACAGTCGGAAAGGACGATACAAACACTTGAAGATATGCTACGAGCCTGCATCATTGATTTTGGAGGCAGTTGGGAAGATCATCTGCCTTTAGTGGAGTTTGCCTATAACAACACTTATCACTCCAGTATACAGATGGCACCTTTTGAAGCTTTATATGGTGCACCGTGTCGAACACCAACTTGCTGGACAGAGATGGAAGAGAAACCATTGGCGGGACCGGAAATTGTAGCTGAAACTGAAGAGAAGATACAAAGCATCCGTGAGCATATGCGAGTAGCTCAAAACCGCCAAAAACAATATGCAGACAAGAGAAGAAAGCCATTAGAGTTTCAAGTTGGAGACATGGTAATGTTAAAAGTGTCCCCGTGGAAAGGAGTAATTCGTTTTGGTAAAAGAGGGAAGTTGAGCCCGAGATTTATCGGACCCTTTCGAGTCTTGGAAAGGATTGGAGCAGTTGCATACAAACTTGAGCTTCCAGATGAACTACGGGGAATCCACAATGTGTTCCATGTGTCACATCTTAGAAAAACATTACATGATAAATACACTCGAGTACCTTTAGCCGGAGTCCAATTAGACGAAAAATTGAGATACCAAGAGATGCCGGAGCAGATATTGGATAGAAAGGTTAAGAAGTTACGAAACAAAGAGATTGGAGTAGTAAAAGTACAATGGCGACATCATAGAGGTACGGATGTCACTTGGGAAGCTGAGGAGGAGATGCGGTCAAAGTATCCCTTTTTGTTTTAAGAGATTCCGAGGACGGAATCTTTTGAAGGGGGTAAGAACTTGTAATACCGTATTATTAAATTATATAGATTTTGTGTTAATCTTAGTGTAATTAAGATTAAATAGGTTGCTATATGAGTTAGGATGGTTAAAAACCCATTTGAGAAAAGTTTGAACTTGTAAAAGGTCAAATCAGAGCTACACGGGTCGTGTATGGCCACACGGGTCGTGTATAAAGGCTTGGAAACAAAGCAGTAACCTTTTTCAGACCTACACGGGTCGTGTAGCTTCACACAGGTCGTGTAGATCTTATTCAAAAATTACCGAGGCGAGGTTGGATCTCACACGGGTCGTGTGAGCCAACACGGGTCATGCGAGTCTGCAAAAATTCATGTCGGCTTACTGTAGGCCTCACACGGGTCGTGTGAGCCTACACGGGTCGTGTCGCTCACCCAGGGCTGTTTTTAAGTCGAGTTTTCTTTCATTTGGGTCATTCCCAATTCGACCAAAACCCTCCCAAACCCTAGAAAAACGATTCCAACCCTTCTAAGTCGAGATTAAGGCTTATTGATCACGAATTGAAGCTAGAGATTAGTTCCTTGAGCTTGAAAGGTAATCCTCCTTGAATTTGAGTTTGTTTCAACCGTTGGATATTTTGATTTAGAGTGATTCCTTGTGGTCTATATGGACCATCTGTGAATCGATGATGTTAAGGTTAAATTAGTTGTATAGCAGGTCTATAAGAGTTTAATTGTTAAGCTTGAGTTAGTGTTATGCTTGTTGATTTTGTTTATGAATTTGAATGGGTCAAAGGGGTGAAGTGAGGAGCTATAACTAGAGTATTATTGTTATTGTTGACTATGACTTCACCATATGATGCTAATTCCTGGATTTTGTTGATATAAATTGTGAATGAGATTATTATGAGACTTGAGTATTGAAATTTAGCTGTTGTGTTACAGCTAAGGCTAGTCAGGATCAGACACGAGGTTCTGGAGTTCCACATACCGAGTTAACTTCATGTGAGTAGTTATTGTTAAATGAATTAACTATTGTTGAGATATTATTGCAGATCAAAGGTATATCATATTAGGTTGATTTGAGTAATGAATTAAAGAGTAACAGTGTTTGAGATACACTAAGGATTGAGTTGTTCAATTGAGATTCATTGGAATGAAGAGTTGGATTATATAATTAAGTCATTCTCTAATTATTCACTGAGCTTTCAAAGCTCATAATTTGTTTGCTATTGTTGTTTGTGTTAGGTTCTGGTAATACAGGTCGTGGAAAACACATCACGGAGGGTTAGCTGGATTGATATGGACTTTGGACTTGGACTCGTTCTAGATGTTTTGAAAACTTTTTGGATATCCCGGTTTTTGATGAAAACGATGTAACCACTTGTTGTAAATAGATTATGACTTAAACTTTGCTTTTGATAGAACTTTGTAGAACTTGTTACTCATCTTTTGGAATTACACCATAACTATGTTTCTGTTTAATTAAATTATGGGTGTATCCTAAGATTGAGAAACCGGGCATTACAATATATATATATATATATATATATATATATATATATATATATATATATATATATATATATATATATATATATATAGGGTCCCGTTCCGATAATGACTCTTTTTTCGGTGAGGACTCGTAAGGACACCTTAAAAAATTGAAAAAAACTATAAAAAAAATATAAATCATAAAATCAAGAATAATACTATATCATTATAAAAAAATTGGAAAAAAATTTGGATCATTGAAAAACAATAATGATACATTTTTTTTTTGTTTTTTTGTAGACCATTAGTTCATTATAAAAAAAATAATGATCCAAAACTTTTTTCGAATTTTTTTCTCCAATATAGTACTATGATCCATTTTTTTATTTATATATATTTTTATTTTTTTTTAATTTTTAAGGTGTCCTCACGAGTCCTCATTTTAAGAAAAGTCTCACACGATCGCTTATATATATATATATATATATATATATATATATATATATATATATATATATATATATATATATATATATAGACACACACATACACACACGTGTGTAGGGTCCAAACACTGTGGGTTTCCACAAGACATTCTCTTGTTCTTTATTCTTTACATACGTACATACATATATACATGTATGTATGTATGTATGTATGTATGTATGTATGTATGTATGTCTGTCCACATCTGTGTTTGTATGTATATTTGTGTAACGAAAAAAAAAACATGTGCGGTGGAAAGTGGAAACCCACCGTCTTTGGACCACGCACACGGATAAACCATGGATCGGTATAGTGTTTCTTTATCCATACCGTATCATATGATCTCACCATACTATGCGATTGAAATACTTCTTTTAGTCTTGGTAGAATTCAGGGGCGGACGTAGATTCACTAAAAGCCGTGACACCGTAATTTTTTTTTTCCCAAGCTAATATAAGTAGTGGCATTTTTTTTCAGCGGAGTTGCACTCTATTAGAATTTTTTTTTTGCATTGCGTCTCCGAAATTTAGCTGTTGCCCGGGCCACCCCTGGACACCAATTAAATCCGCCACTGATACAATTTAATACTGCTCTATATTTGTATATTTTAGAACCGTTATAAATATTAAAAATAATAATAATAAAAAGTATACAACAGCAGGATGGGAAATAATGACTGCATTGACAAATGGCAACTTATGCTTCTTTTATCATACTTTCTATTATGACAATTTCAAAATACGTTACTAGACGAAGTTCATTAAATAAATTTAAATATTTAAAATTAAAAAAAACTTTTCCATGTAAATAGCATATGGACGACAAACACCTTGACCTTGACCTTGACGCACTCACTTTCGGCCATAAAGTATTCTATTTTAATATTTTACTGATAAATAAAAATTCAAATAATTAATATAACTTAAATATATATCTTCAACCAATTCAAATTTGCCGGTAGATGAAAGTCATGGTTATATTCTTACTATTTAAAACTCAGCATGTTAAACGGTTTAATTAAAAAAATTAATAGAAATGTTTTACAACTTTATGTTCTTATTTTTTTATGGAATACAAATAAAATTCATTTTCAACAAAGGTCTATAGCAATCCCCAATTACAATTAGATCCACAAACATGAGATCAAGAAATTAAAAAAAAAGTAAAAAAAAGGATAAAATGTCTTAAATAACATCCACAATAGGTTTGTTTCTCTTGGCAATACAAATCCAGGTCAAACTTTGACCACCACAAACATTAAAAGTTACAATAAAATAATATTTTGTCCTCCTAATTCAGTTCCATTAAGAATCGATAAAGCTTCATCTGCACATGCTCTAAAACATGAACCACAAAAGGTTAAATATGGAAATAGATAAAATCTTGAGAATCTTTATGTGTTAAGCATAGATTACTAATTAATACAAATAATCTAGTTTAAACCTCTTAATGGAGTTTTTTAATACCTCTCTTTTTAACCATTGAGTTTTTTTTACCGAAAAAGCTCTAAGCTCAACATATTTATACTTGGTCATGTCATAAGCATAATCATGACAAGGTGGTGCAATTGTCGTGGCAAAAATCATGATTAGAAAGCGATGATGTTGATAAACGATTAGTTGGATGTATGGAATGACTTTTATTTAAGTAGAATAATCAAGATAAGTATACGTATTTTTTAGGGGTTTTTTGAATTTAGATTGTGATATCCGGAAATCATATACCTGATTTATTGAGATTTATTTTGAATTTAGATTGAATTAAACTTAGAATGTCATATGGAATAAAGGCGTTAAATGGATGCCACGTGTCACTAAAGTACTTTGTTTATTAGTATGTATAGAGATTTCTTATTCTTATTCTTAGTAAACATAAATATAATAGTTGCTCATACATTCCTGGCTCATATTCTAAGATAATTATTTTTTCCTTTGAATTAAAAATAACCATAAACCCTTCAAGTGATAGGTGGTGTTATTCGGTCGGTTTAAGTGGTTATCAGTTTATTTAGTTCAATTTTGATTGTTTTTTGACTTAAAAATATTAACCGAAACCGAACCAAATTAGATTCAATTTAATCGGTTTTCAATTTATATGGATCGTTTTATTTCTTTCGATTTATGGTTAAATCCAAATAACATATTTTAACTTTTTTTTTTTACTTTAACAAACTTTATTCCCTTCACTGAACTAAAATCAGACAATAACCATATGAAATAGATAACTTTACACCAAGATTGGAAATCACTAGTCCATAATAAAAATGATTTTGATTATCCACGAAAACCAAACAATTATCATATGCCAATTAGTATTAGCAAAACTGAAAGCAAAAACCTAAAAAAGATAAATAATTGAACTAAAAATGTTTATTGAATACCAATTATCATTAGCAAAACCAAACAATTATATATATATATATATATATATATATATAAGAACCAGTTTTAGTGTAAAAGAACTAAATCTGATCATGCAATTAGGAATATATACAGTTGAGATCGAATTTGATTAGATAAGATCACGCTTCGTAATCTTGGAAGGTAGTTAATTCATGTCAGATTTCATATCAGCCATAAAACTTCCTAATCGTATGGCCAGATTTAGTTCTAAGTTTTTACAATAAAACTAGTTCTCATTTGAACTTAATTCTATATAGAAGTAGGTTACATTGAGAAATTTTAATAGGTAGATATCTCAAGAATAAATCTGGACAACATACTTTTCCTTGCTATTCCAACACTCCAGTGCCACTGACGCATTGACGTTATAGTCACGAGATGGGTATATAATTATTTATATATGATTGCCACCTCCGCCACTACATCTACCACCTTAATCACCACTAATACCGGTGGTTTTCGAGGCCAACAAAATCCCTAATTCTCTAACACAAAGTTGTGTATAGTGGCAAAAAGGGTTGAATCTACGACGATTGGTTCAATTTGGAAAACTATCGATCAATTCATAAAAGTATATATTTTTAAACAAAGTAAAATAAAAATGGGGGTTTTATTTGTTGAGTTCAAAATGTAAATAAAGGGAAGTAATCAAATTTTGGCAGAATGAGTCAAATTTGGAGAAGCAATCGATATTGGGATAATAATCATAAGTACAACTAGTTCATTTATCATTATGGTTTATGGTGCAATATCTTGGTTCAAACCACATTAGCTAAAACAACTCAAAAGCTTGAGTTATCTAGACCCTCTCAATATATATATAGACATTAAAATCAAGAGTCAAATAAGCATTTTGTTCAAGTAATTTAACTAGAAATATATTCAAAGGGTCACCAAATCTAAACAAAAGTTACAAAAGCTTGCACTTCTATTTTTAGAGAACAAAACCTCATGATCTAGAATGAAATAATAAGCATCCATCAAAACCATTTGTTACCAATTTACTTCCAAGATCAATTACGTAATCTAAGAAATAACTAACATCAATCATTCAAGCATTTAAATCATGAATACAAATACTAGAACAATTAGAGAAATTCAAGCAAAGGTTTTTATTCATGGATGAACACAAAATTCATAAATTATTCAAAAATTACTAGTTGTTAAAGATTAACACCCAATATTGATAATGGAAAACTAGCCAGCATGGCTAGAATATCAAGCACAAAGATTAGAAGTATACCAAACATCTAATAGTTTGAAATGTAGCAAATTCAAGTGAGAAAAGGGATGAAGAAAACTCAAGAAATGTTCTTCAAGCCCAAGCTCTGCCTCCTTGGTCGTGTCTCTGTGGATAGAATAAGAAAAACCATTGTCCAAGTCCCTAATATAGCAGCACCACACGTGAAAAGAAGAAATTACCCCTCAGCCCGTTTGTGCGGGCCACACAAGCTAGTGCAAGAAATCACGCATGTCGTGTGATGTCACAAAGAGCACAATTAAGGCATGATTTTGGGTCCTTTTCAGCAAAATTGGCCCTTGTATGTTTCCTCATTAGTTCAAACAGGGTTTGACATCTTGTTGACCATCTATTGGGCTTTAGATCTCCAAATTAACCCAATGACATCCATATAGTCAAAAGCATCATCTGATCCCAAAATCTACTAGCCATCCATGCATCCCGCAAAAGTCATCTAGCTCCGCTCCCGAAAAATTTCTGCTCCATGCTAGTCTTCAAAAAATATCTGCAATAAACATAAATGACTAAAAAGTATCCCCGAATGATAAAAATAATAAAAACGGAAATTATGCATAAAAATTACACTAAAATGAATTAAAATATGTTAAATAAATTATAAAAACAAGAAATAAAAATGATGTATCGACTACCATGACCGTCGCTGCCACAACCATCACCGCCACTGTTACCACTATCGCCACATCCACCACTTCTGCCACCTCTCCCACCACCACCGCCTCTACCATCTCCACCTCGCCATCACCACCACCACCACCTCTGACACTGCCGCCTTCGCCACATTTTCTACCACCACTACCACCCCCTTCATCACCACCACCTTCGCCACAAACCATTACCACCGCTAATCCCACCTCCACATTAGTGTGAGACCCATTTTCTTTTTGAGATACTTATTAAGCTAAGTAGAGTTATTACCTTATGGTTAGTGTAGTTCTAGCTATGAGTTGCTTAGAATAAAGGTGTGGTGATCCTTGTAATTGCCTTCGAGTTTTGAGTTTTTTAAGAGTGGGAAAAGGTTGGAGTACCTCTTATGTACTAATCTTGGTTTAATTAAGATTAGTTAAGTTGTTACATGTGTTAGTGTGGTTAGAGGACCTTCTGGTAGAAGTTTGAGTTTGGAAAATGCCAAAAAGAACTTACACGGGTCGTGTGGAGCATACACGGGTCGTGTTTCGAATGCAGAAACAAGCAGTAGCCTGACACGGGTCGTGTGTTTTAACACGAGTCGTGTAGGACCTACAGAGACAAAAAGTAAGTAATTTGTAGACTACACGGGTCGTGTAGATCTACACAGGTCGTGTAGGACCTGCAGACCTATATAATGTGCAGAAAATGCTCATTTCGGAAAGAAACATCCCTTTTCGATTTTCAGAGCTAGAAATGGCGATTTTTAGTGAAATGAAGCCTGGAGGTTTGTGGGGAAACATAGAGAAACGTGGATCTAACCCCGTAAACGCGTTCTTGATTCCTAATTCGTCGAGGTGAGTAATTTCTTGATTTAGGGGTTTTGAAACCCTAACCTTTGATTTCGTGATTTAGATGTATATTGTTATATATGGTGTTAGTAGATTGTTAGTGGATGCCTTTAGAGTTATTGATGTGATTATTGTCGAGTTTCTACGGTCGAATGAGTAGAACCGTGGATTTGGGGGTTTCAGTATATTTTGAGTTGAGATTTGCCGTTTATACTCCTTTTTCCTCTTTCAATTTATACATCTTTGAGATAGATGTTATTGAGATGATTGTGGATACTGGAGAATTAATTTAGACTATGGTGATACAACCAAGTCTAGTGAACAGGAGTTTGATACGCGTGATTTGGAAGTTTCACGCGCTAAGCCGATATCAGGTAAATGCTTTCAAGTATTGAGAAATAGTTACATCTTGTTGTATGTAATATATATATATATATATATATATATATATATATGTTGTATATATATATATATATATATATATATATATATATATATATATATATATATATATATATATATATATATATATATATATATATATATGTGGGTGTTATATTGATACTGCGATAAATTAGAGTTCGAGTGGTTCTGATATCTATAGATAACAAGAAATGAGTTGAATTTCATATTGAGTATTAAAGTAGAGTATATGATGTAGTGGCTGAGTTAAAGAGTCTTTGAGTCAAATTGTTATAATTATGAGAATTGCATATTGAGTATTGCTGATTGTGAAAATGAGTACAGTTGAGAATGTGATTGAGTTTACAAGCAGTACCAGTTGTGGTACTTATAGATGAGTTTATGTATACTAATAATTAGCTGGCGTTGTAAGCTAATGTGATTGCAGGTTTCAGTTAAAAGAAGGAGATGCTTACTTGCTAATGAGAATAGCAAGAGAGGAGAATGAGAATGTCCATTGAGAGACATATGTGGAATATATTGGAGATTACTCACTAAGCTTTATAAGCTTACGCTTGAGCTGTTTGTTGTTTTGCAGGTATCTGTAGCAGTGATAGGGGAAGACATGTGATAAAGAGAGATGGACAAGTTTAGAGTCTGTCCTTTAGTTGTGTTAGATTTAATTTTAATGCGTGGTCAAAATTTGTAAGGACCTTTTGTGTAATTATTTTCGTTGATAACATCTTGTTTCCGTGGTTTGAGTGCAAGTATACCCATTTTGATGTATAATTGTTTCAAAAAGTTTGAGTGTACTTCGTATGCGAAACCAGGTGTTACAATTAGCACCATCAACGTCACTATCGCCACCACCACTACCACTACCACCGCCACTGCCATCGCCACCGCCACCGACACCTCTACCACCACCTTCACCACTTCTACCACTGCCACCACCACCTCTAACACTTCTACCACCATAAAGCACCATCGCGACCACCTCCATCACTACAACTACCACCACCTCGTCACCATCCAACACTACCACCAAAGGCAAATCATATATGATTATTCATATATGATTTTATATATATATATATATATATATATATATATATATATATATATATATATATATATATATATATATATATATATATATATATATATATATATATAAGAAAACAATTGTGGTGTTACATACATAGAAAGAAAAACTAAAATCAACAACAAATAAGGTAAGAACACAACCTTTGTAGCCATTGGTCCAATTCCAAGAATCAAATGTTATTGAAGAGGCAAGGACCAAAGTAGCTCCTATCTAAAGAATTCCACCACAAGTTGTTTGTGTGACATCAAAGAATGCTAGTTCCATCTTTGTGTATGCAAAAGATTTATAATCTTCATGTGTTCTCCAAGAACATATGAAGAATATCAAGAACACCAAGAACACACACTAAGTGTATATTCTTCTTCCAAACCCGAAACCAAGAAAAGGTGGAAGAACAAGGTGTTTGATGATTTGTTATACACATACATGTGAAGATATTAACATTTAATCATACATGCATTTATAAATTTGAAGATGAAAAGGTGATCTTCATGAAGAACACCAAGAACACACACTAGGTGTGCGTTCTTGATCTTCAAACTTACACAAAAAACAAGAGAGAGGAAAGAGAGATTTTTCATTCATCAAAATGATCTTTGATTATATCATACATAAAGATGTGTGTTAGAAATTTGGTACAATCAAATTTCATGCAAACTTACACTTAAGTCCTTATAGTTTCAGCATGTTAAAATCCATATTTTAACAATGTAAATTACACAAATCAACCTCTCATCTTTTAAATCTAATCACTTATAACCCTTATAATATTAGAAATTTACCTTTTTCATTTTCATATATATATATATATATATATATATATATATATATATATATATATATATATATGTGTGTGTGTGTGTGTGTATGTGTGTATATATATATATATATATATATATATATATATATATATATATATATATATATACATATGTATAATATTTACAAGGTCTATTAATATTTATAAAAATCTAATTTCTCAAAAATATCAATGTGATATCCAACTTGCTAATGGTGTGACCTTATAGGATCATAAGTTATTAGCAATATCATTTATAATGATTCTTGGGCATAACTTCAACAATCTCCCACTTGACCATGATTTATTATATTATGATACCGATAGTAGTGAATGTCTAGCAACATTTCACTATCCCTATTAACATGTGACTTAGCACTATTCAGCAACATTGTTGTTTTATGGTTTTATATCATATATCCCTTTGTTTCAAACATTATGTTGAACAAGAGACGTGGATCCTGGTCATTCTCATTTGCATTCAACTTAATCAGGCCTTAGATGTCCAACTCTTACCATATTAGAGGAACAAATCCCGTCTTGACTACATACGCCTCTTCTCCATTTTATACTAATACCTAATACAACCTTTATAATTGTCATGTTTCAGAACAACGTTTAACCATACCAATGCAAAGTGCTAGCTACACTTGAGTCACTAATATGTATATTAGGTATAAGGATACAAAGATAATACCTTTTACTCAAGATCCACTTATGAGAGCGGTCCATGAAGTGATCTTGAGACGAGTCAATTCTAATAGTCTAAGGCTATGGACCTCATTTCCAACTCTTAGAAAATCAACCAATTCTATTCATATTAGTCTTACTTCATAATTATTCCCACAATTGGGACCGACTTAGACATTTAGCATAATTATCTTATTCATGGATTAAACATGCTAACATAGAACACAACAATTAATAACATACAGATCATATCACATATATCTTATTTATTCTATAATTGTTGCTTATCGTTCAAAATATCCAAATACCAAACCCCAAATCATAACACATCACTAGAATAACGAAGGTTCTAATGCTTAAGCATGACCCTTCACCTTACCATTGTTATAGAATCTTCGTGAACATGTTTGCCCATTGATTTGTCTGAACTTTACGAATACATGACATCTCTCAATTAACTCTCCTATTAATACCGTATAAGAATGCTTGGTTTACCTTAGTGACTTACAATACTTAAGAACCCAGTTAAAGGCGACTCGCACTATCAAAAAGGATTTCTAGGTTATCCTGAATAGTAGGAATAAACCTAGTTCAATGAACCCTTCATTAAAGCACCTTTTTCCCTTCCAACTTCCAAAGTGGCAAAGTACTATTTATTTCATAGAAATAGTGCAATTATGTTTCAGCTGGAATTCTTCCACTGAAACTATCCTTTCACGTAGTTTCAAGTAGGATTCCTCCATAGAAACTCACCTTATATTCATGATGGAGATTTCTTAGTTTTCTACTCAAGAACCTTCTCGATAAAACCTTTCATCAATATAACTCTTTATACTATGATCCCATTTTAGTTACTTAACTAAAGTATCAATTCTTCTAGGTGTTGTACAAGTACCTAAAAATGTTTTATACTTGCCATCTTATGACTCACCATTTGTATCTAATTGATACCCCCTTTATGTCATGCTCTTAATGGCATACTCTTTTGTGTGCATATCGTGTCATGGATTTAATATCCAACCTGACTACGAGTTGGGAGATTAACTTATGCTAGAATGATCTTATATCCTTCTCCAAGTGACTCATTCTTATAGTCCTCCATCTTGACTCTTCAAGATACAACTATCATATGCACTTTTGACTACAAGTCAAATGAATCTACCATAGAACTCAATTCTAAGATTGACTATTCTTAGATATCTCATTGAGAGATTTTCAAGCCTTGTACACTATGTCTTCCACATATAATATATACCTAATATGACTGCCTTCTCGTTAACTTTTATGTGAAAACAATATATCTTCTTTGAAATCATCACATTTGCTCAAACGAATATCCTAAATTTAGATGCTTACTTTGATCCACGTTTTGGGTCTCACTTAAGTGTTTATGTTTCTAAACCACTAGGTCGGACATGGCAAAATGGAAATTGACCTTTTCATCGGAACTTTAATAATCATTCCTCATTGGTCATGAGAAAAATGCTCTTTGGTTGGAAGGGATGGTAAGCGCCCTGGTATTCTTTGACTGGTTCCTTACCATTACTACAAACACTTAGTGTTTAAGATTTGATCAAACTATGGATGACACAATTATTCATAAGGTATTCCATACCAATAGTCAGATTCATAATCTATCGTACTACTTGTGTTATACCCAATACATGATTATTCTCAGTTTCTTAGGCTTAACAAACTTTTGTTGAAAATACTTGTTTTAACCTTAGTGCAATGGATTGGTGATACTTGAACATTTCAATGTACATACGTCCTACTTCCTCATGAAATCTCTTCCAAAACCTAGAAGTAAACTTGACGTCCCTATATGATATCACCAAAACAGGTACACCATGGTGGGTAACCACCTCCTGAACATAGATGTCGGCCAATCTCTTTGAGGTAGAAGTCTCCTGAATTGATATAAAGTGAGCACTCTTGGTCAACCTATCCACGATGACCCATATAGTATCAACGTTCCTAGCGGTCCTCGACAAATTGGTGATAAAATCCATCGTAATATGCTCCCATTTCCACTCGGGAATCTCTAAGGGTTGGAGCTTGCCGTGAGGCCTCTGATGCTCAACCTTGACCTTTCGACAAGTTAGAAACCTCTCAACATAACAAGCTACATCGTGCTTCATATAATAGATCTCTATACATATTTGTGGCACTCTGATGAATGGAAACTTCGACTTGTGTGCCTCATCCATCAGTGTCGGTCGGGTCCCGTCTGTCAAAGGAACCCATATCCAGCCATACAGTGTCAATAAATCCCGACTATCTTTGACCAAATCCAGCAATTGCTCTACAATATGCTATTTCTTCTGGTTCTCCACCTTGCTTGCCTCAAGCTGAGCCTCATTAATCATCTCAAGTAAAGGTGCAACCACCATCATCCTCAAATCCAACCCACGAAGGGGTGCTTTAATCACCCTCCGTCTCAAAGCATCATCTACCATATTGGCCTTCACCGGGAGATACATAATCTAGCATTCATAATCCTTGACCACGCCAAGCCATCTCCTCTGCACAATATTCAGATTCAGTTGATCCATCATATATCTCAAACTCCTGTGGTCCGTGTAAATGGTAGACAGAACCCATATAAGTAGTGCCTCCAAATCTTGAAAGAAAACACCACTGCTCCCAACTCCAAATCGTGGGTCGGATAGTTACCCTCATAAGGCTTCAGCTGCCTCGAGGCGTAAACAATTACCTTACCACGCTACATCAAGATTCAAGACCGCCCAACCTAGAAATAGATGCATCATAATACACTACCATATCCTCGATCCCTCAGGTAGTGTCAACACTGGAGCCTTATGTAATCTCTGTCTCAAGGTCTCGAAGGTAGTTTGCTGATCATCACCCCATCAGAAGGTGACATTCTTCTTTGTCAAACGTGTCAATGACTTTGCAATATTTGAAAAGTCCTAAATAAACCGTTGATGATATCCGACCAAACCCAAGAAGCTCCAAATCTTAGAGGAAGTTGGCATAAAGCCTCTCCCTCCTCAAGACCTCCAACACCTTTTCTCATATCGCTCTCATGCTGCTCCTTGGTCTTCGAATAGACCAAGATATCATCGATAAATACAATAATGGACCAGTCTAACATAAGTCTACACACCTGGTTTTCTATTATACTCGATTTTAACATTTTTATTTTTTTATTTTATTATTATTATTTTTTATTAATTTATTAAATTTTTTATTTTCTTTATTTTCTTTATTCTTTTATATTTTTATATGCTATAGTACCCGATTTTGATTTTTTATAGTTTTTTTCATATAAAAAACCAAAAAAAAAAAAAACTAAAATCAAATCAAAATCGGGTACTATAGCATATAGAAAAAATTAAAAGAACTATAAAAAATAAAAATAAATTAAGAAGTTAATAAATAATTAATAATAATAATAATAATGCTACAATCGAGTATAATAGAAAATAGAGTAAATTACAGTTTTGGTTCCTATGGTTTACCCCTCATTTCACTTTTAGTCCAATTTTTGAAATTTCACGTTGATGGTCTCTATGGTAGCTAAAATCTTGCACTTTTGGTCCCTTGGCCAATAAAAAGACCAATTTACACTTTTTAATTTCTTTTTCATTTTTCTTTTAATGTATTATTATTTTTGGTAATTAAAAAAAAAAAAACAAAACTCCTCCGGTCTCTTTCTCTCTCTATCTCCCCTTCTGATTTGCAGGTGTGTGGTTGACAATTTAACAAAGCTTAAAACCTCCAAATTAAGCAGCGACGAGGAAAACGACGGGCACTAATTGAATTTCTATGCTCAAATGTTCACGCTATCCAGATAAAGAACCCTAAGATGTGTGAGGTTCCCAACAAGCATGGTTAGATTGGGGGTTTCAAGTTTTAGTGAGCGGATTCCCATGGAGAAAAATGAAGATAGATGAACAACTGCCTCTCCCAGCATTTTCACGTCCAAAAATATGCGAAAATATGTTGACTTGTTCAACAACATCCGAATGAAAAACCCTAAAATTTGCACACGATTTCGTGAATCCGGATTCAATCCACTTACAAACATCAAATTCGGCGTCATTTTTGAATTTAAGTAACTAATATAAACCCTAAACGGTTTCACTGACAAAACCTGGCCGATCAAATAGTAAAGACGAGGCATCCCATCTTCTTCATCATAAATCGCCTATATTTGCTTCTCTTTGAACACTTACTATGATCTATCTATGTCAAAATCATGGAAATCCGGGTCGGGGATGTTTATAATTTTCTTCATGATTTTCCATGTCTTTTCAGCCTTTAAATCCAACTTCATCCCTTCTAATTTGACACAAATTACAGATCTTGCAGTTACAACTTTCAATA
The DNA here is from genome assembly GCA_023525715.1 of Cichorium intybus. Classification (NCBI taxonomy): domain Eukaryota; kingdom Viridiplantae; phylum Streptophyta; class Magnoliopsida; order Asterales; family Asteraceae; genus Cichorium; species Cichorium intybus. Next base: position 24,011,895 of record CM042017.1, on the reverse strand, counting down.
CGGAGACAGTAGTGGAACATCTGGTCATGGTCGCCTCCGAGATACCAGTCAAAGGGCAAATCTTGTCGTACAGTTTCAAGATCTTTATGGTTTATAGAGATGGAAGGTAGCAGCGAGGTCGTTGCGGTGGTGGTTTTACGACGAAAGAATGCCACTGAGGCGACGACGGCGACTCCAGTTCCCTCATATGCCCTCGAGTCAAAGAAAATTACAGGCCTTGGTTCCCCACATTGCCAACGGTAGAGGTGGAGAAAATCGCAATGGAGAAGAAGAAACCACCACCTACCATTGAATACACATCAGAGGAAGATGAGGAAATTGTGAACATGGTGGTCGCATGTTCAGTTCCCTCATACGCCGGTTGAGAGAGAGAGAGAGAGAAAGAGAGAGAGAGAAACATAGTGGGGTAGGGGTGGGGGTGGGGGTTGTATTCTTTTTAATTACCAAAAATAATAATACATCAAAAGAAAAAAAGAAAAAGAAATTAAAAAGGGTATATTGGTCTGTTTACTGGCCAAGAGACCAAAACTGCAAGATTTTGGCCACTACAAAAGCAATCAACATGAAATTTCAAAAGTTTGGCTAGAATTGTAATAAGGGATATACCATAGGGACCAAAACAGTAATTTACTATAGGCCATTGAATTATTTTAGTTTTGATCAATGGCTAAAAACAAATAGGGGCATGATAGTCATTTGAGAGTCTTAACATAAAATTACATTCCTTATATTCTAAAATCTGATCTGAAGCACCATCTAGTTAGAAACTCTCTTAAATCTCCAAGAACACCCATTCAAACCTCAAGACCACAGCTACCACCGGCCGCCACGTGCCGCCTGCCACCACCGCTTGCTGCAACCGCATGTCGCCGCCTCCGCCACCAGCCGCCGCCGCCATCGCTGAAATCGTCTCCTCCACCGTCTCCTCCCTAATTTATCATCGTCTTCTTCATGCAACTCTACTCCGATGTTCAGATATACACCTTCCGACACCAGATCCGTAATTTCAACCTTTAGATCTAGGATTTTCGTCTCCAGATCTACAATCTCCATCTCCATATCTACATTCTCCACCTTCAGATCTACATTCTCCACCTCCAGATCTAGGAGTTCCGGCGAGATGAAAGGAGTTCCGGCAAGAAATCACAACTAGCGTTGCTACTTAACCTCAGATCTACCACCAGAGTTGCAAAAACTCGGCGAAAAAGAGGTCAGGCGGTCGATTTACACCACCATCGTCGTCCGGTGCTCCACCGGCATCTCCTTCCTCTCCTGTCGACGTGAGAAACGACAACCACATCGAATATGTTCCAGCACCATCACATGAAATCAGATCCACAACTGCACACCAGGTGTTTGATGAAATGCCTCTATGAATTTCTATACTTTAAATGTTTGTATTAAACTATAAATATGTATTTTAATCTGTGAATATGCGTATTAAATTGTGAATGTTTGTATAAAATTTGAATGTTTTGTAATATTAAACTGTGAATGTGTGCATTAAACTTGTCACCACCACTGCCACCACAATTGACGTCAGCTCCACCACCAGCTCCTCCCTTCCCTTAACGCTCCCTCTTATCATCGTTAGAAATTGTGTAAAAGTAAGTGTATTAAACTGTGAATCAGTGTATGAATGGGTATTTAAACTGTGAATGGATGTATGACTGAAATGTATTAGACTGTAAAAATGACGATTTTGCCCTTTTTTTACCCAAAAAGACAAAAAATGGGATTTTAATCAGTTTAATCAGATCCGTCCATTTTTTTAATGATGTGCTAAGATTAGTTCTTACGGTTCTCAACTTTTTAATGGTTCTCATTTGAACCTTCCATATATATATATATATATATATATATATATATATATATATATATATATATATATATATATATATATATATATATATATATATATATATATATATATATATATATATATATATATATATATATATATAACCATCTTCTAATGGCCGAGTTGGTAGCTTTCCCACCTTTCCATAGGAGAGGACAGGGTTCGACTCTCACCGGCTTCAATTAGGGATGGCCACCGGTACACCCAAAGGGTGGGTTGCCTGGCACACGAGTTTACCGGGTGTTCGTGTTGCCCCGAGGTTGAGTCAGTCGGGTCGTCCAAAGGACGGGTCGGGTGGCTTTCTCGGTTATCATATATATATATATATATATATATATATATATATATATATATATATATATATATATATATATATATATATATATATATATATATATATATATATATATATATACTCTCTAATAAAGGAATCCACTTAGTGCCACATGGCATCTTCTTAACCCAACCTATTGTCACGTGTCCTCTTATTAGGTATCCAGTTCTTATTTTCCCGCTCACAATGTATATACATATTTTATATATATATATATATATATATATATATATATATATATATATATATATATATATATATATATATATATATATATATATATATATATATATATATATACTCTCTAATAAAGGAATCCACTTAGTGCCACATGGCATCTTCTTAACCCAACCTATTGTCACGTGTCCTCTTATTAGGTATCCAGTTCTTATTTTCCTCTTATTAGGTATCCATTTAAATAGGCAAGAAATCAGTGGGTTTATTTCCATTTAAATAGGCAATAAATCAGGAGAGGTTGATATTGATTGCATAAATCTCGGCATTTCAATTCCGCTTCTATATGAAAGGAGATCAATGCTTCACAAAACTCCATCTCTCAAGAACCCTAACTGTCGACTACCATCCCCACCTCCCTTCCTCCTGCCACCCTTCTTCACTATTGCGACCTTCACCTCCACAAATTACATCCTACCATAGACGCTGGCCTCCTAATACGTCACTGCTGCTACTTCCCTGCTCTGCCTCAACCACCAAGAATGTTCACCACCCACAAATGTTTACGCTCACCCCACTCGGATTAGGGATTCAAGTTTTGAAAACATCCGGCCACCGTTTACCATATCTGTGTGACTCTCTAAGCCTAATACTTCTCATATTCTGTTATCGGCGACCTAACACCCTTCAACAACCTAAACCTCCATCGGAGACGTGAACACTCCAACCAAATCTTACTGATTTATGCATAATAGACATCAAAATTTTGAAACATTGATTTTTCGTTTTTGTTTTTTGGTTGCAGTTGTAGAGGACGAACTTGTAGAAGGAGGAGTGGATTCTATGCGTAAATGGATTCTAAACTCTCGTGTTTTTATACTTTGATTACAGATTCAACTTGCTTGATTATTACTAAAATGAGGTATGAAATTTATGTACTCTTTCTTTTTTTGTTTTGTTTTTTGAAGATAACCCCAGTCAATGCTTTAAACTTCCCGATCTAGATATTTTGCATCCAATTTGAGACGGTGTTCTTGAATTTCGTGCTTCAACAATGCTTTAAAATTTACTATCACACAGTGAGCCTTTATTCATTTTGGATCTTTGACTCTGTGTAAGTGAGTCTTTAACTTCTTGATTCTTGCTAATTATAGTCCATTTGTGGGTTTGTATTTTGATTATTCATTGTGGTTCTTTGATTTTGAATAGATCTTTAGAGTGAGCCACAATTGCCATTAGTTTTGATACACCATCGTTCCAGCGGATTTGTTTTGTCATTTGAAACCCTTCATGCAGTATTTCATTATGCTCTAATTGTTTATTTGGGGGCATAATCAAACCTGAACATAAAAAACTTCTCTACCTACGTGTATTATGATTTAGGTTTCTGTTCTAATTGTTGATTTATGTTTTCACCCAGATCATCATATTCTAATATGATTCTGGTAGATTAACTTCTAAAATATGTTTACTTTTCCCATGGTTTAATACTTATGAAAACCAAATGGACCAAAAGAGAAAGGGCAACTAAAAACACATTCATCATTAAAGGATCCTGGTAAGTGTATGAAAAGTGTGTGCTTCATCCAAATGACAATATGTAATATATATTAGCCCAAAATTTAATAATTCTTAATTTTGAACTAAAATAAAACCAAAAAAGTGATTTGTTTGGTTATTTGCTTAAAATGGTGAGAAATAGTATTTTTTTTAAATTCATTCATATATCAAAAGGTCTTGATCTCACCACTACTTATCTTACTCTTTTATTTAAATATACATTCATTTATATTTAATTTAAAATGTTGACTGATTATTTTTTTTCCTCATGGTCGTAGCTCTAAAAGTAGCAAAAAATTGGTTGCAGTTCCAAGGTATATTCTATATATTCATGCACCATGATAAATAACAGAGCAAAAATGATAATATTTGTAGTATTTTCTTTCTAGCAAATATCCCTGCTCTTTTTTATAATTTAATTTATCACATATGTGTTGGCTTTTGTTATTTTCTTGCTTTCCATATATAACCTCAACTAGGGTTAAATTCCTATTCGATTGAGTGGTGTATGTTTAATTTACAGGTTCCCAAGATTTGTATATGAATAGACTTTTAATTGTGGATTGTAGTTTAGCTTCCATCTTATCAAGAACAATGAACTTTTTTGTCTTTTGTGTGTGAGTATTTTCTTTCTAGCAAATATCCCTGCTCTTTTTTATAATTTAATTTATCACATATGTGTTGGCTTTTGTTATTTTCTTGCTTTCCATATATAACCTCAACTAGGGTTAAATTCCTGTTCGATTGAATGGTGTATGTTTAATTTACAGGTTCCTAAGATTTTTATATGAATAGACTTTTTAATTGTGGATTGTAGTTTAGCTTCCATCGTATAAGGAACAATGAACTTTTTTGTCTTTTGTGTGCGAGTTTGTGCAATATCAAAGGCGAAAGCATTTGTAGCTATTTTTTATGTAATTTAATTTAATTTTTGATTGGAGTGGAAGACCCAAAGTATGTTGCTGTTTTTTTGGTATCTTGCCCAAAGTATGTTGCTATTGTTGGTGCTTTATTTATTATTTATTATATCATATTAACACTTTTCTTGACTTTCAAGCGCAACAGGATACAACATCCTCCCTTTCTTTCTTTCTATCAAAACATTGCACCTAAAATATTTTTCTCATTAAGACATTATACTTAAAAATACCCAATTATAACATTTTACTTCCATTAACGGCTCAGGTATGTAGAAGACCCAAAGTATGTTGCTGCTTTAGGTATCTTGCCCAAGTATGTTGCTATTTTTGGTGCTTTATTTGAACTTATAATAGTATAGTAACACGTTTCTTGACTTTTAAGCCCAAATAGGATACAACATCCAACTTTTCTTACTGTATATCAAAACATTGCACTTATAATTCTTTCCTCACTGAGACATTTAAAAATACCCAATTATAGTATTTTACTTCCCTTGCTTTTATGATTAACACATTATATTTTAAATAATCAGTTAGCATTGTACCAAATTACAGGAAATGTATCTATGTGTGTCTATGACGTAACAAATGTGTGTGCTTATTTATGTTTGTATGACACTCAGACAAATAGATGTCTGTTTGCATGACTGTCGGTGTGTCTCTATGCTTTATGTGGCTCTGTGTGCGGCAAAAATTATGAATTCCAAGTTTAAATTTGTGAACTGTTGCTTCAAGGTCAAAAAAAATTTAAAAATTATGTAGTGTGTCTGGATGTGTGGGTATTGTTTGTGGTATGAAATGTATGTGTGTGTATATCATTGTGGTATGAAAGGATATATGTGTGATCCGTTAGATTTTTAATTTTATTCGTCATATTTTTGATCATTTGGAATTTGTAATTATGTTTTTCCTGATTCACTCAATTGGATTTGTTATACGAAAATTTGAGGACACCTACTAATATAAGTTCTAAACTAATGAATGTATTTATTCGTTCGTCTTTTTTATGCTTTTTCTTCTTAAAGGAAACTTCAATATAGACTTTTATAGGTAAAATAATGTTTGAAAGAAGCAAAGTTAATACTTTCACCTGTATCCACCCATTATTATATATAAAATTTGTGTGTAAATTTATAATTAGACGTAATTAATTTTTTTCACATTTTTTTAAAATTTTCAACCGTGTAATACACGGGTTTATAAGCTAGTATATATATATATATATATATATAAAGCAAACCATACTGTGCCATATGTCATCTTTTATATCTCATAAATTTCCACGTGTCATGTTTCTAGACCCACTCTAATTTTCGTTCCCGCTCAAATGTGTTGTGGGTTATCTAATTTTCGACTACCAAATTTTTCAAATAAGAATGCTAAAAATCAGGACCAAGTTTCCAACTATTTTCCATAAAATCAGGAATTCAATGAATCCTGCGGAACTCCTCACTGCATAAACATTGCATTCCTTTCTTTTTTATTTCCATTCTCTCCATTCACGAAGCTAACGCCATTCCACCACCTCTTTATCTCTCCGTCTTTTTCTCTCACTCACTCTCTTTGTCTCTCTATTCAAGTTGGTCTGCTAGGGTTCACCATTCATCCATAAATCTTGCCAAAATCCTTCTGATAGCAGTTCTAATGTTTATCGTCTGGTTTGTTTAAAAAACCCAAAAAAGAGTCTGATTATAGGAATCCTTGAATTCCACAACGTTGTTTGGGCAAAAATGAGTTAAGACTTTTTTCATCCTTTTGGGGTTTTCAATATTGTTCATTTCATTGTAGTAGTGCAGTTTGTGTAGTTTATAAACTTGAATTAATTTCTTACGAGTTTGATATTGTTTTCTGCTGGAAAGATGTCATTTCCAAATGATTCAGGGGAGATATCTCCACAGAGAAAATTGGGGAGGGGAAAGATCGAAATCAAACAGATCGAAAACATAACGAATCACAAGTGACCTTTTGTAAGCGCCGTAATGGTTTGCTCAAGAAAGCCTGAGTTATATGTTCTTTGTGATGCTGATGTTGCTCTTATTTTCTTTTCAAGTTGAGGTCTTCATGAGTATGCAAATAGCAGGTACAATTTCTTGAATTTTGCATCTATATTAAACTACATTCGGAATACCAAAAAATATTAATGAGTCTTTTATGGGTGTGTGTAAGTACATAAATGAATGATGGTATTTTTGTGAATGGTCACACGCAGTGCATATTTAGAACAAGTACATAATGATAAATTGTTTGTGAAACGAACGGGAGATTAAGTTACTGAATTTGATATTTACTTCTTTACCCTCAAGCCATAATTGGTTATTTAAGTTACTGAATTTGATTTTTATATAAAAACATTTTGACGTAAAAAACTAATCATATCAATTTGGCCTTCCATTAGAAAATGCTGCAGAAAAGGACCCAAAAAACGACTCTCCTGGATTCTCTTTAAAACCTGCGATAGTTACTGGAACCACTGGGATACTCGCTGGTTTTATTTTAAAGCTGGCTATGGCTATACCGCCATCGCCGCCACCAAATGTCGTCGTAGCAGAATAACTCCGGTAATTGTTTCTTTTGAAGTTTAACACAACGATGGATAGTAATGAACAGGAGATTGATCCAACTATTTTTTTTGTACTCTGTAGTTTTATAGATGAGGTTTCGGGGAGAAGAACGGGAGAAATTGGATGCTCAACCAAGTGGTTAGTTTCCTTAACATTTGTCTAGGCATGTGGCTGTATTTGTATGTGTGAAAGTCTGCTGTATTTTCATGTTGCATGTCGTTTTGAATCTTTTTTTCTGATTTGGTTTGTGAGTATGATGGGTGTGTGTTTGTATAACTGATAGTGGGTGTAAGTAGTTTGCAAACTTGTGTGGAAAATGCGCGTAGGTTGTTATAACCGGTTCTAAATACAACTTGGTTAGGTTGTTATTACTGGTTCTAAATACAATTTGGTTGTTAAAACGGGATAAAAATGTAAGTATGTTGCTAAAATAGATACACAAGTTAACAACCTACTTATCTTTTAAGCCCATTTTAGCAACCTACTATTTATTCCTTTCTTTTTTGATGAAATGAATTGTAAGTATATTGCTAAAATATTTACCCCAATTTAACAACCTACTTATCGTTGTAACGAATTTTACCAACATACTATTTATTTATTTCTTTTTAGTTGAAATGAATTGAAAGTACCTTACTAAAATGTGTAAAGAAACATAAGTATGATGTTATTATCGATTATATACATAACATACTTAATTGCTAAAAATGGGTTTTAATTGTAATAATACTTAAACAACCCACTTGTTTTTAACCTATTTTAGCAGCCTACTTATTACAATGTTATACTATAACAAATCTATCCAATTATAACATTTGACATTAAAAATTTTACATATAATTATTGTAACAATATTAATAAAAACAATAAAAATTTAAAGTTGAACATTGACCGAAATTTAAATTGAAGCACAATGTTGAAATTTAATTACGGTTGATATGCATCTCATTTGTCTATATCATCTATTATATGCGTTTAACAATATTATTTTATTTTATCTAATCCACGTTTTACATCGATAATTTAATTTGTTTATTATATAGACTAAGTTTATTAAAAAGTATAACTACGTTTCTTCCGATATTCTCAAATTTATATATACCTGGTTTAATCAAACAATGGAATATATTGATTAATAATAAAGCAAATCTTAAAATTAACTCTATTAAAAATGGAAAAGAAAAATAAAAATACTTTTGAGTTTTTTTTATTATAAATTTAGAAAATAAAATGAAACTACTTATATTCAATAGTTTTATGATTTTGTATGTATGCATAAAGATTATTTTGAAAAAGGAACAATAAATTGTGTTTGTATAATTAAATAAAATATTTTTCTTATTATATCAATTTTTTTATTTATCAACCGTGTACTACACGGGTTTATAACCTAGTATATATATATATATATATATATATATATATATATATATATATATATATATATATATATATATATATATATATATATATATATATATATAGTCCGGATCAAATGAATTTTTTTTCAAAAAAAATGACATAATACACCTAGTCGCTTATATTTAGGACTTTTGTCAAAAAAAAAATTTGAAAAATAATATGTATACACGAAATGTGCACATATGCACTTTTTTCGCAAATGTGTATATGATCACGTTTCGTACACATGTGCACATTTCGTGTGTGTGTATATATATATATATATATATATATATATATATATATATATATATATATATATATATATATTATATATATATATATATATATATATATATATATATATATATAAAGTCTTATATATTAGCGATTAGGTGTATTATGCTATTTTTTTTGAAAAAAAAAATTCAGTCAAAAGGTTCCTAGGAAAAAAATGGTTCTTATTTGAACTTTAGTATATATATATATATATATATATATATATATATATATATATATATATATATATATATATATATATATATATATATATATATATATATATAAAAGTGGCGGAGCCAGTAATTTTGATACGGGGTACATAGATGGTCAAAATTTAAAATAATATTTATATAAAGTTGCTTAATAGTTAAAGTCACAACATTGGTATCAATAGGAGAAAAACTTGACGTCTCTTGAAATCTCGTCTTTTTTGACATAATTTGTCGAAGATTTGATTGTTTTCCTTTCGAATTTTTTGATATAGATGTATTACTCATTATTTCAAACAATAGCTGTCATATAAAATTATAAAAATCAATATCCAATAATTAATCAAAAAAACCATAATTTGTCAAAGATACGGCATATAAACCCTAACGTCCTAAATTCGTAATTAGAATTCAACTTGAGAAGTATATTAAATGTAATAATTTTTGTTAAAAACATTTATCAAATAGAAAAAAATACACGTGCGTCAAATTATATGAACTTCCGGCAACGATAAGTCGGCACACGTCGAATTGTATTGTAAATTGTGATTATTAAAACTTGAAAAAGTATTGTGATTACTAATAATGTTCTTTATATATCTTAAAAAATAATATATGGCATTTAGGCAATTGAGTCTGATTCTTGAAGATCGATTCCATAGGAAAAAAATAAAAGTACTAAGAGCATCCACAATGGTGGAGCTTTTTATAAGAGCTTTTTCAAAAAAAAATTTGACATGTCATTGCCACATAATTATATTAAAAAGCTTATAAATCTTCCACTATAGTAAAAGCTTTTTCATTAAGCTTTTTCATAAATCTTGATACATTTAATTATTTTGTATAAATACAAATATCAATAAAATAATAATAAATATTAAAAAGCTTGAGTGGTAGAGCTTTTTAATGGCAAAGTTATATGAAAAAACTTTGCAAACAAAAAGCTTCCACTATGGTTGTTAAAGCTTTTTTAATTGAAAAAGCTCTAAAAAAAGCTTTGAAAAAGCACCATAGTGGATGCTATAATTTAAAAAAATGGGGTACAATCACATATATATACATATTTTCTTATTAAATATCATATCATATATAATATATGTATAAATTTATATATAAATATATATATATATATATATATATATATATATATATATATATATATATATATATATATATATATATATATCACACGTCACACCCAAGTTTATATATATATATATATATATATATATATATATATATATATATATATATATATATATATATATATATATATATATATATATATATATATCACACGTCACACCCAAGTTTTTGTGGGCCATGCATTCCTGAAACCTGAAAGGCAGAAACCGCCTTTAATAGTTTGCCCAATCATTGGACCCAAAATTTCTTATATGGCTCCTTGATTTTGAATTTCCCTAATCTTTTTAATTAGTTTTTGTTTTATTTTATTTCGTTTCATATATAACAAAAATGCAGAACGCCCAAATATCACCTTGCAGAACGCCCAAATATCACCATTTATCTTAGGCAGGGCGGTGTGGTGTCGGTGGCATCCACTGTACATCGGCTAGATGGTGGGTTTTTGAAGGAGAGAAGAAAGGAGAAATCGGGGGGGGGGGGGGGGGGGGGGGGGGGGAGTGGTTGCCGGCAACAAGAGAGGAAGAAGATGAGAGAGAAAGCGGCAACAGCTTGCCGCTGGGTCCTTGCCGCGGTCACAGGGCGGTGTTTGCCGCCGGCAACACCCGCCAGGTCGGATGCCGCCAACGATTCCACCCCCACTCCGTATAGCCTTAGGAAACGAGTTACCGTATTTCAGATTAATTTTTAAAGTTTTAATTTCATGCACCCCTAAAATAAGAACTATGTCCTGCATATATAAAAGAAACCTTTTGTAATCTTATAAGCAATCATGGGATATATTTTTTTTTCTCGTGCTAGTTCCTTGCTAGCTTGTGGCGTTTTTTAATGATAAGTTTCTCGCCGTTTCCAAAAAATATTTTTTTCTATATAAATTGCTTATTATACACCGTGTTTACTTGAATCATATGTTATCAAACTACTAAAAATATTATAAATATAATACGAACAGAATAATATTGATAGAAGGTCGTCAAACTTTAAAATAAATTAAATTTATATCAAATAAGACACCACCAAGTAGCATCATAATTTTCAAACATGATAGTGAAAGGAACCCGCAACACAAAGACCCAACCCCTATGCCCAAGTCAAGATCTCAATAAATGAATTGGGTATCTTTTTAAAATAAAATTGGTCCAAAAAAGTGCAATAAAGTTCCTAACTTTGGCATTTTTCGAACCATATTTGCCACTGTTTTTAATTAGATTTATAAAAATGAAGTAGCAATACTTTAATTAAAGATGATAATTCCAGTCCCTTTTACTCAAACATGGATTGGTTTAGGTTATTATAGTGGGGATTCAGTATCCACCGCCCCAATAAACAAACCGATGAACTTTGTACAATAATCACAATTGAAGGAATGCATAGAAACAACACTAAACGGAAACAACAATCAACATATAAAATAAACAATTATCATAACATAAAATTGTTATGTGATATCACAATGATTTTGATAGTGTATGATACGTTCGATTCGAGATGATCAATATCCAAGACAAAAAAAGAATAAAAGATTACTTGCAGCAATTTTTTCTGATTGAATTCTACCCAATGAGTTACACAAATTTAAATATGAGCTAGTTTCTAACTTGAAGCTAAAATCATGGAAAATGGAAAACATGGGAAAATGCCTAGATAATGCAATCCTAATTATCTGTAAATGGAAACGTGTAGTCCTAATTAATAGGAAAGTGGCTTGACTTCTTCTTTTACTTGCCGTTGATATGGGTTTCGTATCAATATTCCCTTCCTGAAAAATGGCATTGTCCTCAACGCTGAGGTCATGTTGTGCGATGGAAGTCCATGGAAGGTCGGTCTCCGATTGAAGAAGAAGAAATTTTGGTGGGTTGCACTGGTGACCCGGTTGGTATTTTGCGGGGCAATTGTAGCAAAGACCTTCGACTCGGCTTTTTGCATCATAACCGCTTGATCGGAAGTGTTAGTGAAGATGGTGAAGGGGCGGCCAATAAGGGTGGTTTCGTTGGTGGAGGCTCGAGGGAGCCATCGAAAGACAAAAATGTTGCATGAAGTTTATCTTCGATGAGTTTAGCGAGACCGTAGGCTTGGTGAAGGCTGGTGGGACTATGGCTGGCGAGTTCATTTTGGATATCGCTACGAAGGCCGGTGATGAAACAATTGCGTAACGCAATTGCCGATAAGCCTTCCACACAATTACTAATTTTCTCAAATTCGGTTTGGTAAGCCACAACGGTTGTTGTTTGCTTGAGTTTGAAAAGGGTAGCTTGATGGTTTTCATAAGTAAACGGCACGAAACGAAGTTCCAATGCACGTAAAAACTCCGGCCAAGTGTTGAGGAGGTCATTGTTGGCAAGATGTTCGTACCAGCTTAAGGCGTCACCAATAAAATAGAAGACGGCGAGGGAGAGGCGTTGTGCCGGTGGAACGGAGTAATAGCTGAAGTAGTTGTCGGCTTGAAAAATCCAATCCAGGGGATTGGAGCCATCAAATGTTGGTAAGTGAATTTTTGGTGGACGGAGGTTGTTGTTCGGTGGTGGCGGCGGTGGTGGTTCTTTGGCTGCAAGGATGTTGACGAGTTGTTCCAATTTCGCGGCAGTAGCGGTGGAGATACGAATGAGAGTTTGTATTTGATCATGGATGACGGTATTGGTGTTGTCGGAGGTGGAGCTTGATTCAGTTTTAGGAGGCACGATGACGAGCGATGAAAGCCCCAATTGATACGATCAATTCGATATGATAAATCTCCAAGTCAAAAAGAGAATAGATTACTTGTAGCAACTTTTCTGAATGAATTCTACCCGTTGAGTTACACGGATTTAAATATGAGCTAGTTCCTAACTTGAAGCTAAAATCATAAAAAATGGAAAACATGAGAAAATGTCTAGATAATGCAATCCTAATTAACTATATATATATATATATATATATATATATATATATATATATATATATATATATATATATATATATATATATATATATATATATATATATATATATATATATATATATATATATATATATATATATATATATAGGGTCGGGTTCCGGTGAGGATTCTTTTTTCGGTGAGGACTCGCGAGGACACCTTAAAAAAATTGAAAAAAAATATAAAAAAAATACAAATCATAAAATCGAGAATAGTACTATATCATTATCAAAAAAAATTTGAAAAAAAAATTTGGATCATTGAAAAACGTAATGATCCAATTTTTCTGTTTTTATTTTGGATCATTATTTCATTATAAAAAAAATAATGATCCAAAAGTTTTTTTTTGAAAATTTTTTCTCCGATATAGTACTATGATTCATTTTATTATTTATATTTTTTTTTCAATTTTTTAAGGTGTTATCGCAAGTCCTCACTTTAAGAAGAGTCCTTACCCGATCCTGATTATATATATATATATCATTACTATATAAGGAACCGCTATTTATCTCCTTCGCGCATTCATCTCTATAGAGGGTCCTCAATACGCCATCTGTTAATCCGTTGAAGCGCTATCATCTCACTTCCAATATCCCACCGCTTCAACTTGCCGGTTCAAAGTGGATTCAAGATGGATTCATTTTGCGTCACATTTTTGCCACACGTTCATATCGTCGCTCATTTCTTTCATTTTCATTCTCCCATGGATTTCTTCTGGTCTTCGTCTTTGTGATTTCTAATTACTAACCCTAAGCCTATACTCCTCTTTTTTGCAAGTCCATTTACGTTTATTTATGCTAGAAACCAAAGGTTCCCCTCAAGAAATGCGCGTACTCTTCAGGCAATTTTTTCAGCCGGGTCTACCGTCCTACGCCCAATCTATTTATTTCGGGTAGATTATTCACGGTTCATTCCCCTTAACCGACTTCTTTCCACCCCACCGTCTTCACCCTCTTTGCGTGCCGATTGAGTCCCTCCATCTTTCCTTTCCGGCCTCCACCATCATCGGTTCCCAATATCATCCTAATCGTCTCTGCTATTTATCAAAGCTTTAATATTGACATATCTCCGGACCAATTTCACCGCCATTGGACTTCCTATATTTCTTCTCAGTTCTCTTACACACTTTCAAATCTGAACATCGTCTAAGGATGGTCAGATAATGAAGTTATAACGCTTGGATAGAGGTTTTGCCCAACCCGATCTCTAGGTTCATTGTACAATCTTGTTCAGGTACTCATGTCTGTTGATTTTTTTAGTGTCGATCCTCCATTTTTTTGCTTTCCCTTGCCCTTATTTGTTTATTTTGTAATTTGTTTGATAACTCTTTTCATTTATTTGTGTGATTAGTTTTAATTGGCTTTTGATTTCTATGAGTGTCATTAGTGTTTTGATTCCATTTCTGATCGCTAGGTATCCATCAATCATTTATCTTGTTAAAGTGATTTTGGACTCTGGTTCATAGGTTTTATATCACCACTAATAATCGTCATCTCCCTATTCTGATCCCTAATTTTATTCTTTCGTACTTATTTAGAAGAATGGGAAATTAAGAAACAAGAGAAATAGTGGTATCAGAAGATTATGGGTAAAGTTTCCAGGTTAAATTGGTTCTTCTTTTTCTTTGTAACTATGTCGTAACCGGTTAAAAGTATGAATATGGACGAGATTCTCTAGGTCAATTCCTATATCTTTTAGAAAGCATAATGTTGTCGGCGGAATGTATGCAGTTACTTTATATAATTAAAATCTACATTTTTTTTTGTTTTTCCTTAGATGATTTTGGAAACGAATAAAGTGGATTTGGCAGTGTTTATTAAGGAATGTGGGTTTGATGTAATTTTTCTTGAATTTATTCATTACCTACTCAAATTTAATTTTTAACCACGTTGGTATACAGTTTTGAAGCCGAAAGTGACCAATGTTAAAGATCATGACTTTATCAGGAACAGATTTGTCGATATTGACAGAGGTTCATCCAGCCTAGGTTGGCAGATAAGTTACCAACTATAGCAACATACTTTCAATTTTTTCCTTATCAGGACGTTGTACATGGAGGCTATCTAATTAGAAAAATTTAGAAAGCACAATGGTTTAATATGAATGTTGGGTTGATGTTTTGAATCATAAATGGGAAAAAATATAGCATCCTACTTTTATTTCTTGATAATATATCATCGTACTTTAAAAAATTTTCTTATTAACGCAATGTACCTTAAAGAGTACTTACTTTGCTGACATGAACACAATCATATACCAATAATTTAGACTATATATAACCATTTTAGATTAGATGTTGATATTGAAGCATATAAATGTTAACATTAATAGGAGAAAAAAATAATGAAGGAGAGATCATAGCTGGTGCTTGTCTGCAAAACGTTTACTGGACTTATAAGTAAATGAAGTGGTAAAATCAAAGTTAGGTTTTTTTTTTCAAACGGCAAAGTTAGGTTTTATGTCTATTTGGGAATGTGGGTATTACCCATATTTTCACACGTACTGGTTTCGGTCAAAGTAAAATTTTATTTTCCTTATCAGTAGGTTGTCAATGCCATTAATCTGCTACTTATGTCTTGGCTCATTTGAGGTATGCCACTGCCACCATATGTAAACGTTTTGATGTGACTATGGTGTGAAATGATAAGTTACAGGGGCATGAAGTCAGAATATTTAAGCACCTACATTGGATCGTTATAGACTACTTAGAAATCTCTATCTCAAATTTATTTATGTTATAGAGGTTGAGTGGTATAAAAGGTCTATCTGAGGTTAAAGTTGATAAAATATGTGAAACTTCTAAGAAGATAGTGTCAGTCATTTATTATAAAATCATTTATATATATGATCTTCTTATAAATATAGAATACAAGTGTTATGGTAACCTTTTTGATTCCAAATTAACGACAAGTGTATCCATATTATGGTTAAATGTTGCTTTGTTTTTATGTTTATGTATTCAATTACTTTTTATTACACGATTTGTTAAATCTTACTTTCAAAAATTCATCAAATTATTACATTCAATTTTCGTTTTTTATACAACTAAGTAACCACTCCTGGGCCGTGCTTAGCACGGCCCTTAAAATGTACCTAGTATATATATACATATTTGAACCGGAAGGATGATGGATGTTTATATATAATAAAGAAACTAAACAAAGTGGTTACAAACGTATTTTCCTGCATCATTAATCAAAACCACAAAGCCTTGAGGAACTACTCGTAAAATAGTAATCGCCACTACAAAGAATCGAAGAGATAAAACCCTTGGGACAATTTCCCATTAAATAGAAATAGTATAGAAACCTTTAGGAAAAATTACACTGTAGCCCATCCAACTCTTGGCTTCTGGTTTAAAAGGTCCCTCATGTTATTTTTTAGTCTTTAAAGGGCATGAAGTTGAAATTTACCTGCTAAAAAAGGACTTGGACTTGTAATAGCCAGTGTCTGCTGCCATACCTGCTAGAACCCACCCAATAGACCAGCAACCATGAATATAACAAAGAGATTACGTAGTTCAATCGGGCTCGCCAACTCGCTCTACTCGACTCAGATTGCCAAAACCCACCCCAACAATCAGGTGCGAACCCGGTTTCTTGATACACATCCACCTATTTACGTTTCCCCATTTCTTAATCTCCATGGAAAACTTTTCTTTTCTTCGCAACCAGAACAAACCCTAAATCATATTTTATCTAAAAAATGGTCTGAAACGCTAGAACAAGAGATGTCAAAGTCAAAATCTGATTTCACCCATGAAACCGTCATGTATGTTCTAAAGAAACTCTCGAGAGAGCCCCAAAAGGCTTCCAATTTTCTTCAATTGGATAGTTGAAAAACACGGATCCCAACCCAGTTGTTTGATTTATAGCTTAATGCTTCGAGTTTATGGGAATAAAGAATCGATAAAACAGTTATGGCCTGAATCGCTAAAAGCCTTTTTAATTTAATAAGCAGTGAGTGAAGGAGGGCAGGGTCGCGTTGATGGGTGGCGCGTAGGTCGACGACGGTGGCGGAGAGGAGGGAGTCATCGGAGGAGAAGGTGTTTAGGAAGAGATCGTAGAGGAGCGTTCAGAGGAGAGTGGAGGAACAGAGTTTGTTTCCTAAATGGAAAGAGAGAGAACGTGTGAGCAATGAGTGAGATATGATGGTGGAGTAGAGGTAACTGGCGAGGGCGGGTTCTGATTCGGAGTCGCGGCAAGCTTCGGCTTTGATTTCATTCCAGACCCAGTCGCTTTCGTTTTCTCCGTCGTTGGCGATGGATTGTGGATGTGATGATGATGACGACATCGTGGACTGCGATGTGGCGGGGCGGTCTTGAACCGACATCTTGGAAAAAGTTGAAAGCGTGTGTGAATATAGGTGGTGCACAACACTCGGCTTCTTCAGATCGGTTAGTGAGACTTTTAATTATAAACACAATACCATCACATACAACGAAATTTTACGTGTTATATGTCAAGAAGATACAATAAACGCATTTTGGGTGGTGGCACTTTTGATATCTCTTTGTTGACAATAGAGAAAGGTGGTGGTTGTTGAGCGTGTCAAACCAACAAAATAAAAGAGTTGAAATATGGTTTTAAATTGATTTGTTGATTACCAATATTTCGTGATTGCACTACTTGTTATAAATACTAACTATGTAGTATAAATGGCAAGCAGGGTCGATCCACAGGGAGCGATGGTCTAATGGATTACACCTTGATTTCACGAGATTTAAACTTGTAAAGAAAGTAACAAAAAGGGGGGTTTTGATGTTTAGTTGAAATATGATTGTATATTTAACTTGGGACAAAATATAGAAAGATTGCTTTTTGTATTTTATAATTTGGGGACAAATTCTGGTTTTGTATTTTTAGTCATATGATTGGAAGTAACAATAAGAATGATGTTTATAACTTTAATCTTTCTAAGTTGGTACTTTGTGTATGCCGAAAGCTCGCACATACACCATTCACCTAATGTACCTTAGTCAAGAGAAGCTCGTTAACTAAGACTAATCTTACTAATCAAATCTAGATAAGATCATAGAATTTGAATGAAAGATTGCATTATGTTTTATGTGAATGTTCCCAACAATGTTCAATACTCCTAAACAAGCGTTGAAGCGTCAAAACATGAGATATGATTTTCACCATAAAATGATGATTATCAGAAATAACATTTTATGAAACAATTACACGGATTTCATAATTTGTATGACTAGATTGATTTATATTTAAGATCAAATGGCCAATATGAAATAAATAAAAACCAAACACTTGTTAAGACTCAAAATCATATCACTAGAAAGAGGTAAGATTAAACATCAAACTATATGTAAGAACCTGCAAAAGTTGTAAAAGGGTAAAATGATCTTTTGACACATTATAAGACCATTATGTAAAATAATATGTTAATTGTGAGATAATAACATAAGAAATAAGAGTTTAAGTGTAAATTGGAATTTTACCGCGTGAATAGTGAGATTTGACCAAAAAAGGGCAAATTGGTCATTTGACATAAAAATGATCATTTTGTTAAGAAATTTCATTAAGAAGTTAAGTTGGTGTCAAATGGAACTTGATTTGCAAAGATTTGAACCTTGGGACTAGTTTTGAACAAAAGGAAAGAAGAGAGGGTCTAGAGTGTAAATATCTTATATAAATTAAATATATAAATGTGAGAGTATCTAACTCTCATTTCCAGAAAGCTGTGGAATTTTCCAGAGAGAGCTAGAGAAAGAGAGCACGGGAAGATCAAGAACTTGAGAATTCTTACAAGGGAATCAAGGAAAAGCCTTGGAATTGGTGATTCCAAGCTTTAAGAGGTAAATATTCTAAGTTTAAAGCTCAATATCTTGAACGGGAATCAAGTCTCAACTTCTGATTTTCCAGAATTCATGGTCCTAATGGAACCATCTTGCTCAAAATCACCATTTAAGCATATTCTAGCCATGGAATATGTAAAAATCAAGAAAATGATGATTTTGCTCAAGAACCCTAATTCACGGGTTTGCAAGATCAAAGCTAGTTTTTATGGTTTTGTTAAGTCCAAATGATCACTTAGGATGTATTAAGACACTCCTAAGTGATTAATTTCAAAAAGTTGAATTTTTGGTGAAAATTATCAAAAACGGGTTTTCAAAGAATTGGAATTGGAATCAGTGATTCCATGGGTTAAAACCTGATGTAAACTAAGGGTTTTAGTCATGGATTGATAGTAAAACGATTAAGCTAAGTATTAAGCACTTAATAGGTCAAAATAGAGGTCTGCAGCTCAAAAATCGGACTAAGAACTGGATCTGCAGCAAGGGCACGAGTCGTGCCTTTTTACACTAGCATTGGCACGAGTCGTGCTCCACTGTAGAGCCAAGAAAAGGCATTCTACTATTGGCACGAGTCGTGCAACCCATAAGGCACAAAGAGCACGAGTCGTGCTCTTGCTGGGCAGCATTTTTGTCCAATTTTGAGATTTGAACTTGCTTCTAAACATGTCCGTTTGACCTATAATTCATACCATAAGCTTAAAATGGTATGAAACTACATGGAAAATTATTAAATTCAGAATACGACCCTTCGGGGGTACTGTAGTAGAATACGAGTACATTGAAGAGTATATAATTCATAGAAAGATGATTGCTAGTAGTCATATATTTGTTATGACTTGAAATTGTGTCATATGAGACCCTATAACTGTAGAGTCAGTTGTAGCATATATTTATTAAATATATATATATGTGATATATGTATAGGAGGTGCTTCAAATACTAGAGAGCACGGAAAGGGAGAAGGCGTATAAGAAGCATAGTGGTTTATAGCTAAACCAAGGTGAGTTTTATGAGGATTTCTCTAGTACATAGCAAAATGATATTTTCAGAAAAATAAGATTTCCAAATATTTGCAAATACTAAAGTTTGGAAAATAGTTTTTAAAGTAGCTCTATACAAGGGCTAAGTGTTTCAAGCGAATTTTTAAGAAGTATAGTTTGCAAAGTATTTTGAAAGGAGTTCCTTATGTGAACTAAGATGTCAAAATCAGTTTTGAAAGTATTTTCGGTAAAGAGTTATAAAGTGTATGAGTATGAGTTATTTATAAATTGTGTCCCAATCTGACCAATTTGAGATGTAATGAGATAAGAATTAAAGAAAGAAAGAAGTAAGAGCCAGTTGTCCGGACTAGGATCACCCACATAATCGGGGGATCAGAAGACACTACTGGGATGGTACCTCCCGTCGCGAAGTAGTTGTCTAGCTTAGTATACCCTTGTGCTTGAATCCGTTCCAAGTCACAAAGGGGAGACAGAATGAGCATAACCTAGCGGACAGATCTGTTCTGTCCCGCGAGGGGAGCTAGTAGAATGAATTAAATTAAACTAATTCATGAGTTTCAGTTGGTCACAAGTACATGAGAAAGAAAGCAGTTTTAAAGAAAGAAAGCAGTTTTAAAGAATAAAACAGTTTTAAAGTAAAAAACAGTTTTTATGAAAGAAAGTGTTTTTGAGTTTTGAAAAGAGAAAAGTAAATAGATTTGAGATTTGTTATGAAAATGAGCTTTTAGCAGTTTACTTGTTATTAGTTCAAGTTTTAGACAGAAAAGTTTTGGGTCTAAACCCATATTACTCACGAGGCTTATGTCTCACGTATATTATTTTTAAATGCTATGTACTTAGGTGAAAGGAGCAGAAATTAAAGTGGGACCAGTGTGTATACAGTAAGTTTAAATTATGGTTTTCTGTATTGAGTCTGTAATACCCTTTCAGAATAAAGTTTGTAAAAAAATTAGGTGACTTTTCATGGTCACGTTTTGTAAAATGTTTTGTAATATAAACTATATTAAATTATGGTTTGAGAAAGGGGTGTTACAGTTTTGGTATCAGAGCCATAGTTTAAGCGAACTAGGTGTCAGTACTTGAACCTAGACTTAAACTATGTGAGAGTTAAGTAGAGTACATACTTGGGTATGATGTAGAAAGTAAGTAGAGATAGAAGTAAATTCATTATAGTGGAACGTGAGTCCTGGTGGTAAACTGGAAGCAAATGTGTATAGGTGGTTATAATAATATGGGCCCGTACTATTCTAATCACAGGATATACATTTGAGTCTGGTGGAACCACACAGGAACTATGTGAATCTGTAAGAGATAAGTATAGAAGGTTTGAGGAGTATAGGTTCGGTATACCTATGTAAGAAAATCAAGTATGATGGGAAATACTAAAGTATAAAAGAAAAAGTGTAAAAGATGAAGTAGCAAATATGAGATTTATAGGGAAAAACCCCATATCCTATATGAATCATTATAAAGTATATGTAATAAAATATAAAAAAATATGAGTAAAGAGCACTGAAAATAAGATGACAGGAATAAAAAGGTAATGACGAAGAAAAGTTCAAAT
This sequence comes from Cichorium intybus, assembly GCA_023525715.1. Taxonomy (NCBI): domain Eukaryota; kingdom Viridiplantae; phylum Streptophyta; class Magnoliopsida; order Asterales; family Asteraceae; genus Cichorium; species Cichorium intybus. The sequence goes on along the minus strand of CM042017.1, from coordinate 23,990,153 downwards.
TCGTGGTTGTGATAACCACCGAGTAATATGAGAGATAACGTAAAGTATGAAAGGAATTAGTAAAAGAGACATGGTCAGAAAGTATAAATGTATTGAAAATGTTAATAGAAGTAATGGAGTATATAGTACAAATATAAAAGAAAGAGTATAACTAAAAATTTCTGTTGTTTAAAGGAAACGAATTATGATTATTGAATAAAAATAAGAGTAATGTCACTACAGTAATCAAAAAAAAGAAAGGTTGGGAAAGAATGTGAATACATATATATGAATGAAATTCATATAATAAAGAAGAATGAAAACATTTAAACAGGAAGAGTAAAAGGGAAATGAGCTGGGTTTGTAATTATAGACAAACCCAAATAGAGGTATAAAAAAAAGAGGTATAAAAGAGTACAAAATAAATATTGAGAAGTAGTATGATGTGTTGTTCATGGACAACCAAGAGATTAAAGTATGTATATAAAAAGTGGTGAGTAAATAAGATAGTATAAAATGAAAGCAAAATACTTAACCAAGTATTAGAAGAAGAATCAAAGACAGGAATGAAAGTATAAGAAATGGGAAGTTGTGACTTCCAAACTTGAAAGAAGTATGACAAGAAATGATATCCAATGATTGGAATAAATAAATAAGTCATAAGTATAGTGCTATAATGAGTAATATAACAAAGTAAGTTACCAGAATGAGAAAGTAATAAAAAAATTTTTTGTTAAAGACTACGAGTAAGTTGCATTGTCATAATGCAAGAGAATAAGTTGAGAAAAGGGAGATTTAATGCCTAATCAAGTGTTAGACGAAAAATTAAAGATAAGACAGATAAAGATGACAATGAGAAGAATATAAAGACAGTTATCAAAGAAATGGTCATTTGAAATCAGATTTAGTGACCATATAAATTACAAATAAGAAAAACTATGAATCATAAGAGAATAACCAAAAGAATGTGAGAAAATGACTGAGAGTCATAAATAATAGGAGATAAAGAATAAAAGCGAATATTCAGATAAGTATTAGACAAAGAGTCAAATATGAAATAAGAGTTAAAATAAAGAAACAGGAAGTTACTACTTCTAAGAGGAAGAGATGGGTAAAAGTAGCCAAAGATTTGAAAAAAAAAATAGTCAGTATATGGCTAGTAACTATGAAACAAAAATGTATAACGTGTATCGCTTTAAGATACATAAAAGTAAAGAGAGTAAAGAAATGAAGCTTAAATGAAAGAACAATGCAATGTGTTGGGCATATAGCCTTATGACACATAGAGAGAAATGGTAAAAAGAATAATAAAAGAAATCTTGGGTATCAAACCTAGGAAGTTTATATGTAAAATATATGAGACATGGAGACTAAATGTTTTAAAAAAAATGGTGGTAATCTATATGATTATTAAAGAAGTGTATGCTTAATAAGCATAATGAGATAAAACAAGAAATTGTTGAGTCAGAAATGCCAATCTTTACTAAAAATATGATTATAGTGCAGTCAGGATAAAAAGAGAAGTAAAAGTTATTTTGGCATTAGCCTTAGCAAGTAAAGAGTAAGCAAGAGATAGAGTGCTAAACTAGGCATCAGTGTGAGAAATAAGAACTACAAGAAAATACTAAAACATAAGTAACAAAATGAGAATGGTACATGGGGTACCTAAGAAGATAAAAGGTGTACTCATAAGAGTACTGTAAGAAAGCTGAAAAATGAAAAGGACAAGATTATATTAGAAAGTATAATGAGTAAAAGAGATTGAAATCTCCTAAATTATAAAGAAAAATGAAAGAGGTATTTAGATCGTTAATATGTCGAAAGATAAAAATAATTTAAGTAAAGAGTGATACAAGACATGTATTTATAAAAGTAATACATGCAAGTAACAAGATGATAAAGGTAATAACCTTATGAGAATGTATGAAAACTAGTAGTAAAGACAAAGAAAAGTTTAGTAGTAATTGTAGCAACACCTTGGATACAAAAGGTTTTGCTTATAAAAAAAAAGAGATAGAAAATTTCTTGAGAATTAAAGATGAAAGATAAGACAAAAGAAGCAAGAACAACGATTGACTTTTGAAGAGTCAATTCTTCTAGTATATATAGATATAAGAAGTTGTAAAACTTCTAAAGGAATTGTATAAAGATAATAAGAGATTTAAGTCTAATGACAAGAAAGAAGTAATTAGAAATGTAGATTGACTGTTGGAAAGTCAATTTTCTATAATAAAGTATGAAGTGATAGAGCTTCTAGAATAAGAGAGAAAAAGTAAATTTAAAATATGAAATTTACTCAAGTAAGAAAAATAAGTAAAAGCTTTTATTACATTAAAAGAGAAGTCGAGTAATGCGTCTATCCTTATATTACCAGATGGGACAGAAGATTTTGAAGAATACAGCAATGCCTCACATAGAGGGCTTAGCTGTGTGTAGATGCAGAGGAGTAAGAGTATAGCATATGTTCCCAGATAGTTGAAAGCCCTAGAAATAAAGTATATTACCTATGATATAGAGCTAGCAGCGATTGTATTTGCCTTGAAAATTTGGAGGCATTACATGTATGGAACAAAGCGCAAGCTATTCACTGATCACAAGAGTTTGCAGTACGTGTTCACTCAAATAGAGTTGAACATAAGACAGAAAAGATAGTTAGAGTTGATCAGTGATTATGCTTGCGAAATTGTATACCATTCAGGCAAGCACGTGTAGCAGTAGATGCTTTGAGTAGAGAAGTTCCAGAGAAAAGAATCGAGACAATATTGATGCATATAGAACTAGTGTCCAGTATTATAGAACAGAATAAAGCAGCCCAACATAAAGTTGAGAAAAGCATAGACTTGAAAGATGAGAAACTAAGAAAAGACATGCAGTTTGAAATAAGTAGACAAGAGTTAAAGACTTCTAGAACCCACTTTTGGGTGCCAAAAGCAGGAGATTTGAGAAAGTTGATTGTAGAAGAGTCATATAAGTTTAAGTTTAAAGTTGAGGAAAGTACGTCTCCAAGTGTGTCATTTGTGCACAAGTCAAGGCGGAACATCAGGTCCCACATGGAGATGCTCAGTCATTGCACATTCCAGCCGGAAAGTGGGAAGATGTAACCATGGACTTTATTGTCGGGTTACCGAGAACGAGAAGAGGATGTGATAGTATATGGGTCATAGTGGACCGGTTGACCAAGAGTGCACTGTTTCTAGCCATAAAAGAAACTACTCCATTGGAGAAGTTAGCCCAGTTGTATATAGATGAAGTGTTAAGAAGATATGGTGCACCGTTGTCCATCGTGTCAGACAGAGACCCCAGATTTACCTCTAACTTTTGGAGAGCTTTATAAGAGAAAATGGGGACGAGAATTCAGCTAAGCACCGTGTATCATCCACAAACGGATGGTCAGAGTGAACGAACGATACAAACAGTAGAAGACATGCTACGATCATGCGTGATAGATTCTGGAGGCAGTTGAGATGAACACCTGCCCTTAGTGGAGTTTGCATATAACAATAGCTACCATTCTAGCATTAAAATGCCACCCTTTGAGGCATTGTATGGTAGAAAGTGTAGAACTCCTTTATGCTGGTTGGAGGCGGGTGAGACTAAGTTGACAGGACCAGAAATTATTAGAGTGACCAATGAGAAGATTGGAGTGATTCAGGCTAACATGAAAGCAGCACAAGACCGACAGAAGAGTTACTCCAATTTAAAGAAGAGACTGTATGACTTACAAGAAGGGGATCTAGTGATGATAAAAGTGTCACCGTGGATGGGTGTAGTCAGATTTGGTAAGAGAGGAAAGCTGAGTCCAAGGTACATTGGACCATTTAGAATCCTGAAGAGAGTTGGATTGCAAGCAGTCAAGCTAGAATTACCACCAGAACTCAGTGGAGTACATGATACCTTTCATGTATGCTATCTGAAGAAGTACTTTGAAAAAGAAGAGTTAGTGATACCGCATACAGACTTGAGGGTGGAGACTCCTAGCAGAATGATTGAAGAACCTAAAGCGATTCTAGAAATGCAGACTAAGAAGTTGAGGAACAATGAGATTGACTTAGTACTAGTCAAGTGGTAGTACCCATTAGGGTCGAACCTAACTTATTAGAAGAGATGAAGAGAAGATATCCAGATTCCACAGATTACGAAAAGATTCCGAGGACGGAATCCGCTTAAGGAGGGGTGACTGTAAGAACCCGCAAAAGTTGTAAAAGGGTAAAACGGTCTTTTGACACATTATAAGACCATTATGTAAAATAATATGTTAATTGTGAGATAATAACATAAGAAATAAGAGTTTAAGTGTAAATTGGAATTTTACCGCGTGAATAGTGAGATTTGACCAAAAAAGGGCAAATTGGTCATTTGACATAAAAATGATCATTTTGTTAAGAAATTTCATTAAGAAGTTAAGTTGGTGTCAAATGGAACTTGATTTGCAAAGATTTGAACCTTGGGACTAGTTTTGAACAAAAGGAAAGAAGAGAGGGTCTAGAGTGTAAATATCTTATATAAATTAAATATATAAATGTGAGAGTATCTAACTCTCATTTCCAGAAAGCTGTGGAATTTTCCAGAGAGAGCTAGAGAAAGAGAGCACGGGAAGATCAAGAACTTGAGAATTCTTACAAGGGAATCAAGGAAAAGCCTTGGAATTGGTGATTCCAAGCTTTAAGAGGTAAATATTCTAAGTTTAAAGCTCAATATCTTGAACGGGAATCAAGTCTCAACTTCTGATTTTCCAGAATTCATGGTCCTAATGGAACCATCTTGCTCAAAATCACCATTTAAGCATATTCTAGCCATGGAATATGTAAAAATCAAGAAAATGATGATTTTGCTCAAGAACCCTAATTCACGGGTTTGCAAGATCAAAGCTAGTTTTTATGGTTTTGTTAAGTCCAAATGATCACTTAGGATGTATTAAGACACTCCTAAGTGATTAATTTCAAAAAGTTGAATTTTTGGTGAAAATTATCAAAAACGGGTTTTCAAAGAATTGGAATTGGAATCAGTGATTCCATGGGTTAAAACCTGATGTAAACTAAGGGTTTTAGTCATGGATTGATAGTAAAACGATTAAGCTAAGTATTAAGCACTTAATAGGTCAAAATAGAGGTCTGCAGCTCAAAAATCGGACTAAGAACTGGATCTGCAGCAAGGGCACGAGTCGTGCCTTTTTACACTAGCATTGGCACGAGTCGTGCTCCACTGTAGAGCCAAGAAAAGGCATTCTACTATTGGCACGAGTCGTGCAACCCATAAGGCACAAAGAGCACGAGTCGTGCTCTTGCTGGGCAGCATTTTTGTCCAATTTTGAGATTTGAACTTGCTTCTAAACATGTCCGTTTGACCTATAATTCATACCATAAGCTTAAAATGGTATGAAACTACATGGAAAATTATTAAATTCAGAATACGACCCTTCGGGGGTACTGTAGTAGAATACGAGTACATTGAAGAGTATATAATTCATAGAAAGATGATTGCTAGTAGTCATATATTTGTTATGACTTGAAATTGTGTCATATGAGACCCTATAACTGTAGAGTCAGTTGTAGCATATATTTATTAAATATATATATATGTGATATATGTATAGGAGGTGCTTCAAATACTAGAGAGCACGGAAAGGGAGAAGGCGTATAAGAAGCATAGTGGTTTATAGCTAAACCAAGGTGAGTTTTATGAGGATTTCTCTAGTACATAGCAAAATGATATTTTCAGAAAAATAAGATTTCCAAATATTTGCAAATACTAAAGTTTGGAAAATAGTTTTTAAAGTAGCTCTATACAAGGGCTAAGTGTTTCAAGCGAATTTTTAAGAAGTATAGTTTGCAAAGTATTTTGAAAGGAGTTCCTTATGTGAACTAAGATGTCAAAATCAGTTTTGAAAGTATTTTCGGTAAAGAGTTATAAAGTGTATGAGTATGAGTTATTTATAAATTGTGTCCCAATCTGACCAATTTGAGATGTAATGAGATAAGAATTAAAGAAAGAAAGAAGTAAGAGCCAGTTGTCCGGACTAGGATCACCCACATAATCGGGGGATCAGAAGACACTACTGGGATGGTACCTCCCGTCGCGAAGTAGTTGTCTAGCTTAGTATACCCTTGTGCTTGAATCCGTTCCAAGTCACAAAGGGGAGACAGAATGAGCATAACCTAGCGGACAGATCTGTTCTGTCCCGCGAGGGGAGCTAGTAGAATGAATTAAATTAAACTAATTCATGAGTTTCAGTTGGTCACAAGTACATGAGAAAGAAAGCAGTTTTAAAGAAAGAAAGCAGTTTTAAAGAATAAAACAGTTTTAAAGTAAAAAACAGTTTTTATGAAAGAAAGTGTTTTTGAGTTTTGAAAAGAGAAAAGTAAATAGATTTGAGATTTGTTATGAAAATGAGCTTTTAGCAGTTTACTTGTTATTAGTTCAAGTTTTAGACAGAAAAGTTTTGGGTCTAAACCCATATTACTCACGAGGCTTATGTCTCACGTATATTATTTTTAAATGCTATGTACTTAGGTGAAAGGAGCAGAAATTAAAGTGGGACCAGTGTGTATACAGTAAGTTTAAATTATGGTTTTCTGTATTGATTCTGTAATACCCTTTCAGAATAAAGTTTGTAAAAAAAATTAGGTGACTTTTCATGGTCACGTTTTGTAAAATGTTTTGTAATATAAACTATATTAAATTATGGTTTGAGAAAGGGGTGTTACACTATATATTTAAATCACAATCATAATCCTTAATACAAAACCAGAATAATAAGGTTACTAGCCACTCATGACTAGTAAAAGAGAAACAAACTTACAAAATGAAGATAATCCACACTTGAAGTTGCACAAATAACACAAACAATGTATCTAGAGTTTGTTACAGGAGAGAATGGAAGATTGGATCCTCTAAGGCTAACCAAACACATCTATTTATACTAGGACACCAAGGGTAAAATGATAATTTGAACATTAGCAAACATCATCATTTCAATACCCACTTCCTTCATCACATGACCACAAATCTGAATGGGATCTGGATCTGGTCGTAGACCTGGCGATTCGTGTATTCGTGTCGTAAATTCGTGTCACACACGAATTTCACACAATATGAATACACAAAGAGAAATAAGCTTTATCTCCATTTTTAAAATGTATTCGTGTCGTGTATTCGTGTCGTGTCGTGTCTCTCACAGACTCGTGTATTCGTGTCTCAAATTGTCAGGTCTATCTGGTCGTGTAACATGAGGAAGACAGCACAAGAAGGATTAAACAACTCATAGTGGGCCAAAAAGCAGATCTGGACATCAAATAAAGTTACACGGCCGTGTAACTTTCTGGGCCAAGATTACACGGTCGTGTAATCCTGCATTCTTCCTGGGCCTTTCCTGAGCTGACATGGCATACTACGTGGCATAACAAGGTTACACGGCCGTGTAACTTCAAGGCATAAAGTTACACGGTCGTGTACCTTACTGTCTTCGGGACGACTTTTTCGTAACTTCTTCGTTTGAGCTCCGTTTCTTCTTAAATTTCTTGTGCAGCCTCCCATTGTCATCCAACATAAGATTCATCCTTCAAAAGCACCTGAAAACAACCACAAAGTGTGAAAGTAGATTGTTATTCTTGAAATCCCGAAAAACATGAAAATATGCATAAATGAGAATCAAATGCAAGATAAAAGAGGGATTAAAAGATATGAAAATATGCCTAAAAATACACTTAACAGTGGTACCCTTGAGGTGAAATTACCGTCATTTAACGTGGAAACCGGCTTTAAGAGGTCATATGACCTTTTAGACAAGTTAAAGACAACTTTAATCCCTTAGAAAGCAAAAAAATAAGTTCAAGGACCTTTTAAACCAAAAGCCAATAGTTCGATGGACTACAGTGTAATTTTGCCAAACCTTTACTAATAGGTTGCAGTGACCTAACTTAGTTTGGTTTGTGCAGGATAGTTGGAGGGGTGTTTTTGTACAGATTGGAAAGTTCACGTGTGAGGGAAAGAAGTACAAGAGATGTATCATGTAGACATAGGCCAGTACAATCAATTATCTGTAATTTTATAATTAGCCAAAATAGGTAGATTTGTTTGGAAATTCTTGCAACGTAAAAAAAAAAAAATTAATGACTGGTTTTCTTACATATGTTGCAATTTCCACAATAAGAAATACGACGGTGTATAAACCATGAGTACACAGACTAACCATATATTTGAAGTATTGTCAAAGAAAAACGTTAAAAAAAAATCAACACAAATGTTAGCAAGGATAAAAACGATGAACAAATATATTCTCTAAACCTCGATCGCTACGTGTATGGATGAGAAAGACGCACGTGTTACGTGGTTCGTGGAGTGTGTCCAAATTGCTTGTGGTGTAATCTAGGCCTATAAATATACCCAATGCAAATATACTATTCTTCAACTGTTAACAAGATTCATTTTAATTTTAATCAGATACTAAGGAGGCAAACCATGTGAAAAGATTCTCCAACTAAAAGGTCTCGATAATGTGAATTTCAAGGCTCCAAATAAAGTGGGAACAAAATGTTGATTATTACTTTGAAAAATTCGAAATTGTGTAAGTAGAACTGTCGCTTTATTTTTAGCTATATTAGGTAGAAAACATCATCTACATCAGTTATTTTTAGATTATTATATGAAAATGTTATTTAAAAGATCATGAGAAAAATATAACATATTTTGTGTGTCGTAGTGCCACACATTAGTGATATCTTGATAGTTAAGATACAATTAGTAAAATTAGTTAACCCTCCCTCGATCAAATTATCAATTGAGAGAGGGCTTATTTGTTGATGGCAGAAGTAAATGGGCTTGTAGTGACCTTTATTATAGTTATTAATTTATTAATGATAAATTAGGCTTCTTCTGATTTTTGACAAAGATGGGCAACAGTAGTTAATTGTAAAATAAAGAAAACGAGTGAAAATAACCGATGATAGAAGAAAATTATGTTAATAAGTTTTTGTTGTTAAATTTAATGGAAATCAGATGTGTTAAAACCAAAAAGCTACATAAAATATTAATGATTATCGATGATCTTGTATATGTCGTGCATATCTTTGTATTCTGAATTTCTGATATTGAAATTTTAAGTTATTCAACATTAACAATATTTTAACATGGGTCAAAATAGTCCGGGCGAAAATTAACAACAATGAAACATCCAATGGGTTTTCTCTGTACACTTGCCAACAATTTCTTAAGGCCCAAATCCATCCTATACACAGATGCAAAAGTGTTTGTCACTTTGTCTAATGGTTTTTAATATTAGTTTATGTTCTAAACAAAATGTAAATCACAAGGTAGACAGAGCTTAAATTATGTCTATGGATTTCGAATCTCGTAATTAGTTTATAAAAAAAATGAAAACTCTCTTTTAGGCCATACACTTAGATTCCGATGTTAACATTGTTTTTCAATGTAAACATGCAATAATAACTCGGTTTTAACGATCGAGGCTGAGGTTTTAAACCTACAAATACTGTGGTTTCTTGTTTCAAACCTACAAATACTATAATTTCTTATTTTCTTGTTAAGTCGTGACACCAAAATGGACGTGATACGTATATTGAAACCTATTACAAACAAAATTATTATAGTTTTTGTGTTATAGTTTTCAAAGAAAAACACAAAAAATAAGTGTATGTTATGTATATATGTATATAAAATGAATGAATAATTTTTGGGTACCTATTTTGAAACTATCCTTCCTATATAGAAACAGAAGGATATGAAATGTCATAGAGACCTGGGTGACAATCAGTGGCGGACCCAGGAAAAATGGACACGGGGGGCACTGAGTAGCACCTTTTTTTAGACGAGGGTCACCTATATATAAAAAATTATTTTTTTTACTCTATGGGATAAAATTTCAGGGGGGGGGGGGGGGTGGGGGGCATGGGCACCCCCTAGGTCCACCCCTGGTGACAATGGCTGCACAGATGTTAAGCGAATGCGTCCACTAGATTCCAGTATCTGATATACATGTAAGAACGAGAACATTACACCCTTTTATGTGTCCAACATTCCAGATGACGTCACCTGATTTGAACTTCGGGATTCCCTCCAAAAGTTTAGGAATGTTGTAGATTTATACGGTACAAAGAAGAAAGATTATTGTGGCTCCAACTTTGAGTTTGTTAGGTTTTCTAGAGTTGAGAATGTAAAGGAGTTTGAAAACTTGATAGACGAGGTGGTGTGTAAGGAAACATGGCTGAAGGTGAATGTCGCTCGGTTTATTCGACTAGCCTCAATGGATTTGATACCTGCAAACCATCAGATATTTGCATCAGATACTTATTACGGCGATCCACCCTTCTAGTATTTCTAATAGGAGGGGGATTGTGTGATCATAGATTGTTTGTCGAGGCTACCATGGGTTGCCTAGATGCTCCACATTTTTCCAATTACGCTAGTCGATCCTTCTCATTTGCGCTTCTTCCATAAGCGAGTGACTTTAGACATCCACGCCGATTGAGGAGGCTAACTGCCTTAGAAAACCTATGCAACATTTCCTTGCTTCTAATGGCAGGCAGATTCTCAGACATCGACGTCCAATATCTAGGAGGTTTATGTATTCTCCTAAATTTCATGGTATTAACTTATGCGAAAGAGTTCTTGGTGAATTGCATGTGCGGGAAGGAATGGTTTAAATGATTGAGATTTGAAAATAAAGGACAAGTGAGGTTTGAGGATTTGTGTCGCTGAAAATTATCGGTCTACCACTCTATTTGTGGGATGAAGATAACTTCACCTCCGTTACCAACACCATTGGTAGAACTCTAGTTGTAATTGGAAGAATGTGGGATAGCTCCAACTATACTTATGGGAAGTTGTGAATTCTAACAGCTTTTGGAAGATAATTAACAAAGAGTTCTTGGTTACAACTTAAGGTAAAACACATAGAGTGGTCATTGTCGAGGTGTTAGATGACTGGTTCCCCTTTAAACCCATTCAACCGGTTGACTCTAAATAATCTATGAGGTTGGTACCTTGACACCTACCAACAAATGGAGAATGAGGATACATTCGAAGACAGTGAGTTTCACCTGGATTTTGACGACCCTAAAATGGGAATCGATTCACACATGCATAAGGATGGTAAGATTGATGATAATGATAAGCCCACGGAAGTGTAGGTTGATATCATTTGGATATATGGGCAGATGAGGTCAAAACTGGTGTTGGTCAATAAACATTCCTCTAGGAATGGTTGAAATAGGTCTCCCCAAAGGTCAGTATGCTAAACGATTTCTAGGAATATGTGTGTTGACAATTGCTTTAATGGGATGACATGGCAGTAAAAAATAAGGTTAATGTCTTAATGATCCCCTAGGTTGGATCCTTCATGTAGGCCTATTAGGCATGTTGGTAGGCTTTTTCTAGTACTGGGCTCCAGTGGGCCTCTTCCTCATTCCCCTAGGCCTAAACTAAATGAAGTTGGAACATATACAGAGAGATTTTAATACCTTCCTATAACTCGGGTAGTTCTTGTGTCAACAAAAGAAAATTTGATAGATCCTTTTCTTGTTTTGCCCCTATAGACCCTCGTCAGAGAAGGTCGTCGCGATGCCTGATATGGCTACACCAGTGAATGTTTTTCTCGAACACTCTATCGACTTATACAATGACCTTTATTAACCAAGTTTACATAGCCTAAAGTTAAGGAGGATCTTGAAAATCTTGATGTTAAGCCATAATATGTTTTTTTCTCATGTTGTATGAATGGGTAATGATACACTCTTTTAGAAAGACGGATGAATGGTGTTAGGATAGCTACAAAATCATTTCCCCAATCTTTTTTCTTCTAAGTTGACTAAGATATATGTAGTTAAAGATAGGATATCCTCTGTGGGACTAGAAAAAAAATTCATTCTCTCTTTTGGAAGCCCAAGAACTGTCCCATGATTCTTGCTAAGACTGGACTGTTTACGCCAAGGGCCCATAATGATTTTTGGTGATGCTCCATAGCTTCGGATGAAACATATGAAGGGTTTTATGCAAATCAATGAACTAAATCCTAAATTCACATGCAACCTAGGAGGATCTATGTTTTCTTCTAATTAAACATATAACAAAATCCTAAAAGGCCCAGAAAAATAAACTTAAGAAAGAGAATTAGAAAAACTAACCTTTTAGTATTTCTTGGAAGCAAAGCAACAGAAATCTCTTGCCTCAAATGCAGTCACACCCAGGGAGCAGGAAGGTCACGAAAATCCAGAGAGAAAATTAGCACTGAATATGAGGTCTAGGGGTCCCTATTTATAGGCTACCAAATGACCCTTAGAGATAAACCTCGTTTGACTTTCAAACAGAGATAAACCCAATCTCTAAGCCATTTTCCGGATTATTCATACGCGCGCCGCAGCCTATACATTGGCGCACCGCGCGTGTTAATTCAACTATTGAATTGGAACAACTTTAGCCCCTGTCCTCCTGATTAATCTAATTAATGCCACAGAAATCAATCCAATTAATTTCTGATTAATTATTAATCAAATAATATTATATATTATCTCTATAATATATTAATAAACAATCTCTTGATTTATTAGTCATATAATAAATCAACCTTTCTCTCTACTTGACTTTCTACCAAACCTCCAGCTATGAGGGCAACCCAAATGGACTATGCTACAATTAATCAGGTAAATACAAATTATTAGTCATGGCTTAGACACCTAATCCAACAGTCTCCCACTTGGATAAGTCCATGACTATAATTACCAATTTAGCCTCTAATTAATTAGCAACTGTAGCTTCCTAGAAACCGCTGTCGAACTCTGACCTAGTCAGTTCTGTCCATAGATAAGTGATCAGATGATCCTCCGTCCAACAAGATATTTTCAGACTCAAGACATGGATTAAGATCAATCCTAGTCTGATTCTCTGTTTCCCGATTTCTGATTTTCATATGACTTTAAGACTACTAATTGAGTATATCAATTTAGTCCTGGTTGGCCAACCCATTCAGTCAACTTCAAAATCATCGAGAGGCCTACAGATATCTCGTCATAGTCAATCCCTGGGGTTTGAGTAAAGCCCTTCGTAACCAGTCTTGCCTTGAAAGTGTGTACCTTTCCATCCATGTCGGTCTTCTTCTTGAAGATCCACGTGCACCCGACTGTCTTTCGACCCGGTACATTGTCAACCAAGTTCCAAACTTGATTATCATACATGGACTTGATCTCGCTGTCCATTGCCTCTTTCTATTTGCCAGACTCAGGGCCCGCCACTTCTTCCCGGTAGTTAGCTGGCTCCTCCAGATTTGTCAGTGTCCTATCACTGACAAACGTATCCCCATCCGTAGTCATATGGAATCCATAAAACTCGGGTGGCATGCTAACTCTAATAGAACGCCTAAGAGGTAAGGATATATCAGTCGGACCAACAGGAACTTCTTCATCTTGTTGGTTGCTAGTTTCTTCTAAGGTTGCATTATCTGCTGACTCTTGAATTTCTTCAAGATCAATGGTACTCCCACTGTCCTCTTTGAATATGAGTTCTCTCTCTCGAAAGACTCCTCGTCTAGCTACAAAGACCACGTCCTTGCTTGGTCTGTAGAACAAGTATCCAAAAGACTGTTTGGGGTATCCAATGAAGAGACACCTCTCGCTTCTCTCTACGAGTTCGTTGTGAGTTTCTCGTCTAACGAAAGCCTCACAACCCCAGACTTTGATATGTGCTAACGAGGGAACTTTCCTCGTCCACATCTCATGAGGTGTTTTAGCAACCTTATTAGTTGGGACAAGATTGAGGATGTGGGCGGCAGTCTCTAAGGAATACCCCCAGAAGTGGATGGGAAGTGAAGCTCGACTCATCATGGAACGAACCATGTCTAACAGGGTTCGGTTACGCCTTTCGGCAACACCGTTCAACTGTGGTGTCCGAGGAGGTGATAATTGTGAAACTATTCCACATTCCTTCAGATAGTCTAGGAACTCGAATAACAAAATAAAAAGCAAAGAAACATTACTAGGTTATAATCTTCAAGCCAATTTTCCTCTTCACAAGCAGAAAGCCACCGTATGATTTTGTCCATTATCTCCTTTCAACTCAAAGCTTCAGATTTTACTTTACCAATTTATTAGGGTCCACCAAAACAATGTAGTTTTAAGAAAAAATATAACCAATTTTGGTTTTGAGTCAAATTATGGAATGAAAAAGATACATTATGCATTTGTTGTTGCAAAAATTTATTAAAGTTAACAGGATAAGTAAAGAAAAAATATATTTTTCAATAATATATCTCAAAACGTTAATCATTCGATGGAAAAAGTCTATGCAAAACATTCATGAAAAACTTGATTGAACCTTAATTGAATAATTTTTATGTACTTATTGTATTTCTATTGTATTAATTTTTATGGTAAAAAATGACAGGCTTTAGTAATTGGTTAGAATGTATTCGGTCACGACTTTTAATGTTTCTACTAAACACAATAAATAAAAATAACAAATATTTGATCAAGTTAAAAAGGTATGTAAGTTTATAAAGAATAGTAATTGAATGATCATGATTAATTTGGACAAATTTGAATCAAAACCTTGTACTTTGGATGGTTCTATATATAGGTTTAGGTACATGACAATAACATATTCCCCAACCCTTATATATATATATATATATATATATATATATATATATATATATATATATATATATATATATATATATATATATATATATATATATATATATATATATATATATGTGGGTTCAATATAGTACCAAATGATATTGGCTAACCATAGAACTAGGGGTAAAATTTTCCAATTGAAATCCCAACATCGACACCATTTTCAATATAGAATCAAATTATATTTGCTAACCATAGAACTATGGGTGGGTTCAATATAGAACCAAATTATAACGGTTCCTGCATCAAATTATAGCCATAGAACTATGGGTGTGTTCAATATAGAACCAAATTATATTGAGCGAAACAATATCTCTTTGAGCCAAGGCCGGTTCCTGTAACACCCGGCTTTTACAACAAAACACCCCTGAAAAATTTTTCATTTAAAACCAAGGTTTTAATTCATAAAACTATAACAAAGGGGTATATTTTAATAAAAACGGGTACAAGTGTATCAAGGAGAGTATATTATACCATAATCTCCTTTGAAGCCGGGCTGCTACTACAGCATCTATGAGTCCCACTCTGAAGTCACGAACTCTAATCTTGTCCCCTATCAGTATCATGCTAACCTGCAGGGACAGTAACAAATATCGTGAGCTATAAAGCTCAGTGAGTAATCGTATCTGCAAATAACGAGTATTAGAAATACATTCATATAACTGTTTGGATATCGAAACCAAACTCCTAGCCTTACTGGCTGACCAAATATCTCTTAGGATTTCACATCCTAAATTATAGCCTTACAGACTATAACATGATAACCTGCAATTATCAAGCCACGTCAGTTATTTGCACATATAATCATATACAACTATTTCTGTCCCATATCTCTTAGTCACATCGGACCGCGC
Organism: Cichorium intybus; assembly: GCA_023525715.1. Taxonomy (NCBI): domain Eukaryota; kingdom Viridiplantae; phylum Streptophyta; class Magnoliopsida; order Asterales; family Asteraceae; genus Cichorium; species Cichorium intybus. The sequence goes on along the minus strand of CM042017.1, from coordinate 23,974,675 downwards.
ACCGTATATCCTGGCTATTTAAGCCGCACTCTGTGTCATAGCTATATAAGCTGCACCAAAACATTATCAATATATAATTCATAGCCTGAAGGCCGCACCAACTGGGTTTAATAACCCGATATCATAGCCAAAAGGCCGCACCATGTACCTGTAACAAAATCATAGCCAAAAGGCCGCACCAAATATCATAGCCCGAAGGCCGCACCAGAATCATAGCCCGAAGGCCGCACCCGTTGGATATAAAATCCAGAAATCATAGCCCGAAGGCCGCACCCATTGGATATAAAATCCAGAAATCATAGCCCGAAGGCCGCACCCATTGGATATAAAATCCAGAAATCATAGCCACAAGTGGCCGCACCATTTAATGACATTTCATTTCATAATCATTTGTGGCTCACGGCTCCGTTCTTGTCATTTCATTGACTCACGGCTTATCCGGTATTGCCTTTTCACCATAGCTTTAGATTATCATTTTCGTCCCCCAAACCTGTTTCAACCTGTAACAGTCCAAACAACACATATCATATGTGATATAAGTGAGATTACTCACCTGGATACTAGCTGCATTTAAATCCCGGTTGTTTCTTGCCTTTGCGTGCACCACAACCATTTTGTCCCACACCTATATAATCATTTATATACCAAATGATAATAGGTTAATAGCCATTCCAATTAACTCTAATACAATAGAGTTCAATACAATATCATTATAAACAATGCCTAGTTGATAAACTTTCCGTTTACTAACTTTTTGTGAATTTTACTATTCACCGAGGCATTCGAGTCGATCTACAGTGCCCCCGAGGGGTCGAAAACTCAATTTAATAATTTTCCCAAACGTTTCAGACCATAACGAGCCTATGGTCCAAATTTGAGCTAAAACGGACAAGCCAAACGAAAGTTAGCATTTTTTATCCCCTGCCTGGCCCCTGCCTAGGGGCGCACCGCGCCTAGGACAGGGCGCACCGCGCCTGGGCGCACCCCGCCAGGGGCTTGGGCGCACCGCGCCTAGCGCCTGCGCAGGTCTCCTGTCCAGCCGCGATTAGTGCACTGTAGCACGCAGTTTTAGCCCATTAAGTCCTTAATCCAGTCCTTAATCGTTTGGGGTTTGTTTCTAGGCTAAAACCTTATACTTTAACAAGGTTTTCAACCATTCAAAACAACTAAATCAATCAAAATGAAGAATTAGGGTTCTTAGTTCTAACAACCCTAAAACTTCAAATTCATCACTAATAGCAATCTACTTCCATTATCTTGAATTAAGCCCTTATTAGCATGACTTAATGGAAGTATTAAATCAATTTAAACACATAATTACAACTGAAATTTACAAATTTCAGTCTCTATCAAACCCATCAAGAAAACCTCAAGAACTTGGCTAGAAATCAAGTTTACTAACCTTAATTAGCTTAGAAATCACCAATTCCAAGCCTTGATTCCAATTCCATGCTTAAATCCTTCAAGATTTCCAGGTTTTTGCTCCTTCAAAGCTCCTCCCGTTGCTGCACAATGAGCTAGTCAAAGAGAGAGTCAACTCTCTCTTATTTATACTTCAAAATTTTACAATTTTGGTCCTTAAGTTCCATTTCTTGAACTTTGACCACAATAATCAAGTTTTATTACAATAAAACTTTCATTTCTTACATTTTTGCCACAACCAACAATATTTTTCATTTTTGGTCCCTCGCATGGTCAAATGACCAAATTACCCTTTTGTGGTAAAACGACCAAAAATCTGTTTTTATAACATTTTAAGTCCAAAACTCAAAATATTATTTCAAACCAAATACTTTTCTGTCCAAAAGACTAATTTACCCTTCTAAGGTAAAATGACCATTTTGCCCTTTTATTATAATTATATAATAAAACATGTCTTGGCGTTACAGTTCCTACATCAGATGTTGTCGAGAAGGAAAGATGGAGATGTACAGTGACTGGTTTAAGGTTTGATTTGAGATTTAAGGTTGGAGACGAATGGAACGTTTTTGGAGAGAAATCGAAAAAAATACCCATTATGCCCTTTGTTGTATGGATCACGCATTTTTTTCCTGTTGCAACCCATTTTAATCTAGTCCATTGATTTAATGATCTAATGGATTAGCCAATGTTATTTAGTTCTATATTGAACCTTCATATATATATATATATATATATATATATATATATATATATATATATATATATATATATATATATATATATATATATATATATATATATATATATATATATATATATATATATATATATGCACACCAGTTATAGATAGAACCTAAATAAGTGAGAGAACCTACGAACTTTTTTCTACACAACATTTAACAAAAAACTATGCCCAATTTTTTAATATGCAATTAAGGATTTATAAAAAAATTAAACAAACCAACTTTTTTCTATATTTATATGCATATGCAAATATATAAAAATTCACATGACTATGCATATATGCATATAATATGTATATACACTATGTTTCAAAACAAAACATTTATACATATAATAAAAGCTGTGATTTATAGATTTAAAGAATATGATTTTTTTTCATATACATAGGACTATTCATATACTATGAATATGAATATGCAAATATATATATATATATATATATATATATATATATATATATATATATATATATATATATATATATATATATATATATATATATATATATATATATATATATATATATATATATATATATGAATTTTTATTAATCTCTTAATCGTATAAAAACAAAATTTAGGTATTTTTTTTGAAAATTATTTTGCAGAAATAAGTTCATAATATGGGTTCTTAGGTTCTCTTATTTTTTTTAGTGTGTGTATATATATATATATATATATATATATATATATATATATATATATATATATATATATATATATATATATATATATATATATATATATATATATATATATATATATATATATATATATATATATATAATTTGTTTCACTTTAGAGTTTATATATTTTAAGTTTATTTAATTACATGGTTAACTTTAAGTGCGATAAGTATTTCAAATAGAATTAATATTTTATTACTTTTTAATAATTTATATCATTATATATATATATATATATATATATATATATTACAAAACTAATAACAAACAATAGCATTATAAATATTATTACAATTAATATGAATTATGGATGTACGATTTTTTTTATTTGGTCATGTTTATTTAATAAAATAACATTTAAATTTATTGTAAAGAAAAAAAAAATAAAAGCTAGACAAATTTCTAAAAAAATTATTAAAGTGAAAGCTATCTATAAAAATCTTAATGTTAGATTGTAAGAATATACTTGAAATATTAATTTTTTTTGTAAAAATAAAATGAAAATATAAAATAGGATTAAAAATGAAAAAAAAATAAATAATAAAATAAAATTAGAGATTGTCTAAAGACATAAAATTTACAACACAATATCTATCAAAGCATATGTTACTTTCAAAATTATTAGTGGGGAGCTTCCAAAATAATGCTTATATTTGGGTCCGATGTCATTACTCATTATTACTCAAATTTAATTTTCAAAATGAAAAATATATATATATATATATATATATATTAATGGCATAAATTCAGAATGGTAGTTGAAAAAACAATAATATGAGGAGGTACCGTACAACACCTGTAGCATGGGCCTGAAATCAGAAATGCTTGTATTATTTGTCAATTGTCATGTGGTTTGGCTTGATTTACAATTTTAACTAATTTCTATCAGGCATCGTCTTGTCGTGTCTTCTCTTAGTTATCTCCTCACAACTATTTAAAAATCCCACCTACCCCCTCAACTCTAGTCGTATTTTCAGTCAAGGCAAACTAGCACCGCATAGGCAGAGGATGTGATGTTGTGGACGAGGGGATTGCACGGCTACACCATGCCGGTCAACTCGGGTCCTCGATATCATTGAAATCTTCAACGGATCATTGGCTGCAGTGCAACCTAAAATTTTTACATACAATTGTAGTTAGCCAAATAGCATTCGACATTTGCTTCGACTCATATGAAAAGTACTTTAAGATGTCCGAGAAAACATTAAGGATCAATATGTATAATTTTTATAAATATGTGGTTAGTCTTGACAACAAAGATAATTTGTGTAAACCTACGTTTGAAGACGTTCAAAAAATACGCGTTACATGCATCCATACATGATTTTCCTAGAATGCTAGGATGTCTTGATCATGTGCATTGGGTGTAACATGATCTATGGTTTTGACATACATTCCTTGGTCCACCGGATCTAACAATGACATGGATGTCCTTGATGAGTCGGCCATCTTCAACAACATCAGAAATGGAAAGGCAACCGAGTGTTCATTTGAAGTTAATTGAGTGAAATACAAGCTCAAATATTATCTTGTTGATGACACATATCCCGAGTTAGCTACATTTTTCAAATCATTCACATGCCTACAAGATGAAAAACGAAAAATGTTCAAGTTAGCATAAGAATGAACATGGAAAGATATAAAATGAACATTTGATGTTCTTAACCAACAAATTAAAAGATATAGTTTACACATGTATCTATTACATAATATGATTTTAGAAGAAGAATGTCATACGTACTATAGCTAAGATGAACCAAAAGATGAAGATGAGGATTCAAAAGAAATTGATCCCAAAGTGTACGTAGCTTATATTTAGGGAATAAACAACAAAGAAATGCATAACAAATTTCATTCTAATCTAGTTGAACATAGTCGCCATAATCGTTTCATGTATCTTGTTTACTTTTTTTATTTCTTAATATAAACTAATGAAAAGTTTGAAGTACTGATAATGTTAAATTTATATTATTTTGTTTGAGTTTAAGTGTTTTTAATAATAATAAATATTTATACTAAAAACCATAATTTTTGGTAAAGTGATATGTGAGTATTTTCTTGAAAAAACAGAAATATTGTGGCACTCATCTGACATGAAATATTGATCGTTTGAAAGGCCAGTATACCATATTGCCTAACCAATGTCAGAATAAATAGGCCTCATTAGATAACATGTCGAACATAACAATTTTTTATGTAACTTAAAATCGTGCATGATGATTTTCTTTTGAATTTATCATTATATTTATTTCACACGTTTGATATAAAAACAAAATACATTATCCAATGTTTCCACCATTATATGCTAAAACAATAAAATTTATACATGATATGGGGTGTTATAGTTTTTTGTAATAAGGTATTTGAATTTCTCAAAGGGTTAGTATAATAAATATAAAATACTTTCATTTGTAATTTGACATCTAATATAACAAAACTTACTATTCTTATCTAAATAAGGATAGAATTTGGTATATTTTGTATATTAAGTTGCTATTTTTTTATTAAAATAATAAGAATAACAATTTATTATACTAGATGGTTAAATTTTTTATCATTAATTGACGAAAAGATTTTGTATTTTTGTTAGAATTAACTATGTCCCAAGAAAATGTTAAAATAATGGATACATTTTTCATGGACTATTCGATTAAAGTTATGTTTGATAAAATTATGTGGTAGCTGTAAAATAAAAGTTAAAAATTGGCAGTTGAAATCTAAAAGATGGAAAATGAATTCTAACTTTTATGTATATAAAATATTCAGTAAAAGTAATTATAAGTTTTTAAAATTACATAAAAATTCAAAATTCAAAATTCAAAACATTCAAAACATAAATTAGCTTTTTACTTATAAGTCTTTTTCAAATAAAAGTGTTAACTTCATATTTCCAAACAAAACTTTTTATTCAACTAGAAAATTTCAAATAGTAAAAGCTAAAAAAGTAATTTTTTTCTGAAAACTCTCAAAAGTTGGTCAGTCATGAAGCATACATCATTTTACATCAAATGTTAGACATACGTGTTTATATGTATATGCAAGTATAATCTAGTGTAGTCACGCTCATGTTATTACTTATTTTCCAAAAGAAAATTTGGATCGTGCAAACCATAAATTCAATATTATCAAAATAAACAGCAAAATTACGAATGAGCATCCAAATAAATTCAACCAAAATTGTCATCATTGAGAAAAACATGACACACCAGTGACACCGCTCAATGTCAACATCGTACTCAAGAGATTGTCGAGTTTCGAATGTGCTACTGCTCATGCACGACGTACATATAAGCTTTTTTAGTATCTGATTAAGACACTTTTATGTCTTATTTGAAGGAAGTACATGCTTCTAACTTTACCAAAATTATTACATTTATATTTTCACTTAAAAATTGACGTAGTGTTTGCTTTTAAGCAAGGTTATCAAAGTAAACTCTTACTAGTTTCCGATCACAGATTCCAAAAACGATTACGATTCTACGAAAATCGTTTTTTAGCAAACTCGTACGTAAACTCGTAGACTCGGATCGGGGATCGTATACTCGTATAAAATCCGAGTCTACTAAGTTTAATAAAAATCTGATTTTTGACTTTTTTTGACATTTTGACTGAAAATTTAAATTCTAACTTATAAGACTTGTAACCCTAAATTTCCTTCCGTCTTTCATTATACTCCAGAGTCCAGACTCCTCGACTTCTCGTCTCTTCCCTCTCTCACAGTCTCGCTCAGCCCTCAACATTTTGTCTATTAGCTATTTTGAATCTTTGAAAATTTTTTTTGTGTAACTTGTGAACTTATGGTATAATATGTATTTCTCCATTTTTTGTGTTTTTGGTAGAATCTTACGATTCGATCCGATCCTACGATCCCGATTTTACAAAACAAAAAACAATCCTAGGTAGGATCTCGAGTTTGATAACTTTGCTTTTAAGTATAAGTGAACGGTTCTCCATTCGACCTTTGCAACACTAGCGTTTTCTTTCATATGTCTCAACCGTTTCTCTTATTATGCGTTTACTAATGACTTAAGAAAGAAAAGAATAAATTACAAAATTGGTCCCTGTCGTCATGCATTTTTCTTGAATCAAAATTAGAGTTTTCAATTAGGACACAAACCGTCCTTAATGCTTGTCGTTGCCATGTGAATGGTCTTTGACAGACATTAAATGACTAACGCTATGTTCTTGAGTTTATTTAGCTGATGGAATGAAAGTATTTGGAAGTGTATCAGCTCTTAAATGTGTTCTCAAGATTTTTTTTAAGAGGGGGAAGGGGATGGAATGGAAGGGAAAATATGCTATTTTTCACCTGCCCACTTTTGGGAGGGTTAGGAAGGGAAGACTATCAAAAATGTAAATTCCTCTTCCATCCATTTCATTCTCCTCCAACTCAAGAACACAAATACTTATTTATGTTTACCTTCTGTTTACTTCCCTTTCCTCTCCTTCCATTTCCTCCATCCCTTTACAATCATTTAAAATCTTGAGAACATAACTTAAATTAACCGTATCAGAATTTTTTTAGAGAAAACATCACTGTGGTTTGCTGATTTATTTTGGATATAATACAGAGACTTTCAAATTTGTGGATATGATTGTTTTGTCTTACTTTCATTGTGGATTTATAGAGTTAAAATAAAAGGAGATATCATCACTAATGTCAGTAGATAGCTATGGTAACTAACTTCCCGATAAAACGCATTGACTAGTCAAAGAATAATGTCGCTAAATGTCTCCCTTAGCATCGTTAAGTTGTCATAGCACAGCTACTTATTTTTTGATGGCATCGCTATCTATCTTCTGATATCATCAATATCCTCATTCTTCACTTATTTCTTGTTTTGCTTCGATTCCGCTCCATTTTCACCCGAAAATCTCTGAATTCTGTACAAAGCAACTTCCATGGAATGTGAGTATATTAAGCCCAATTATATCAATTATCACTTTAAGAGTACACTGATATCGCACAAAATATTCGCATTGATACTGCGATATCAACTACCTCACACTTGTAATTTGCTTGTCCCAAACAAACCTAAGTCTGTTAGCCATTGAAACCGTTATATTAGCAAGCTTTTATTCCCGTACATTATCCTAAGTATATTACGTTAGTTGTAGAAATTTTGGAAAAATGCTAAACTAAAAATTTTAATAGTGGCTAAATAAACCTAACAGCTTGTCGTGTTAATTTTTTCGACCTCCTACCCCACACTTGAGTGGTACAATACCCTCATTATACCGTGAGCAATGAAAAATAACAGAAAAGGGAGAAAAATGAACAGACTTCCCTGGGGTAGTTTGATGAGTTGTGTTTGCTGACAATAGACCCGTGGTATTGCATTTCGTGGGTGGAACATGACCAATTTCTCGACCTTGTGATGAACCCGACCATATACCAATTCTATTAAGCTTCATAATGGATCAGAGCTTAGGATCACGCAATAGTACGATGCGTAGGACACCAAACATGTTGTAGTGGTACAATGACCCCACACTTGTTTTGATGTCAATCTCTAACGAATGGTCGATGCTTCCTCCCTAACCGAACAAACAATATCAATCATGTTGGGATCGTCCACACTGAGTAACGTAACATCCTGAAGCATTCACAATAATAAAAGCATCACATCCATATACACAAGTTAAGGTTATACAAAAATTGATAATGTTAAATATAGGAAAAGAAATTCATCAAAATAAAACGTACAAAAGATCACTGCTCGTCCTCATCTGTGTCATGGGCTCCAGACGCCCTGATCTGCAAAGGGAAATGGGCAGGGGTGCCAGACTGCTAACTGATAAGATCTGAATCATAATATCTGACACCCAACGAAGCTGGTCCAAAATCACCGGCTGGGTGGCCTTTATCCATGCCTGCGCTGCTGTATGATCATGCAACGTAGTTAAACATCTACAGGCTCTGGCGGCTGCTGCTGGGCCTAAGGATCTACTTGCCAGTGCCTCTAGTGCCTCTCTTAAACCTGTTCTTCCGCCTCTTCAGCCACATCCATCTCGTCATTGATGTCGACCTCCTCTCATCTTGTTGCTACATTGGCTGGTCCATCTGCAGTAATCACGTAGTAACCTGAACCAATCGTAGTAACGACCCTTCTCACTTCGAGGTACACAACCCCCATAGGACGTGGCTGATAACTCATCATAGGCCCCATAACATGTGTTGTAAAAACTTCGTACGCTATCCGTGTAATGCAATGTCCACCAGTCAGTGGACTGGTCGATCTCGGTCCCTTCCCCTTGTTGATGAGGTAGGTCACCAAAATATGGGAAATATATACGAATCGTGTGGCCTCAATAAGGGCCCACATGTAGAAAATGTCCCCTACTAGGACCTTCTCACCGCCCTTGCGGTGAGCAACACTACACGCCAGGAGTCACTAGAGCAAACAATGAATCAGAGAGCACCCATAAGCTCCATCAATGATGTCGGCGAGTATGGAAGAGGGAAGATCTGAGCCCATGTCGTCGCATCATGTACACCTTCCAGCTGGTATGGACGGCAAGCGGCTAAGAATGGGACGAAGTGGGTGTTGGATGCCTCCTCGCACGTATAAATGTCTACTCGCCATGTGAACTCGTGTACTGAGCACTCGCCATGTCTACTCGCACGTATAATCTTATTTTGTAAGATTATTGGTCTTAGGACCATTATTGTAAAGAAGTTAGAAAGTTAGGGGTTAAAGTGTAACTATTTTATAAAAACTAAAAATATAAATAAGAGAGTTATTACTCTCTATGTTCAGAACCTAGTAGAAGATTACAGAAGAGGCTAGAGAGAACGAGAGAGAGAGCTAGAGAAGAGAACACGGGAAGATCAAGGAAGAGTTCAAAGATCAAGTTCTAGATTGAAGTTTCTAAGCAAGTGAGGTAAGGTTTTCAATCTCTAAACTCCAAATTATGAACGGGAATCAAGCTTTGATTTCTGATTTTCCAGAAATCATGATTCCAAAGTTATCATCTAGCTCATCTTGCTTAAGAATCACCATAAAAACATGTTCTAGCCATAGAATGTGTAAAAATCAAGAAATGATGATTTTTACTCAAGAACCCTAAGTCACGGGTTTGAATGTTCAGGTGATTTTGATGAACCTAAAGTGTTAGACATGGTTAAAGTAGCATGTAATAGTTGGCAATTCTAAAGAATTGAAGTTTTGGTGCAAAGATGATGAAATGGGTTTTTAGCCATGAACCCTAGAAATGGGTTTATGAGTTAGAACTGATTTCATATGATTCTAATGGTCTTGTTAAGCCAAAAATGTCATAAAAGAAGTGAAAAATCAGTTCACAAGCTTGAAAATCCAACAAAACGATTTTTGGTGAAAAATTGTATTTTCAGAAGAACTTTTAAGATTTTCAAGAAGAATTGATGTTTTTGTGGATTAAAACTAAGTATGGGTTGGTATTTAGGGTCTAGAAATGATCCTAAACCAATTAAGTTAAGTATTAAGGGCTTAATGGGGTGAAAAGTGGGGCTGCAGTTTGGAAAAAACGCCAAAAATGGCATTATACTATGGATCGCGACCCGACCCAAGGGTGGATCGCGACCCGATCTCGCGGCTGGAAATATTTTCAGTTCTGTCCAATTTTTCAAGTTAGAAACCATAGCTAGACATGTCCGTTTGGTCTGAAATTTTAGCCATAACCCTAAAATGGTATAAGAACATGTCGGGAATTGTCAAATCCGTAATCCGACCTTGCGGAAAAGTCACTGTAGCGGCAGTGGCTAAACTTCATATTTATGCCAAAACTTGATTTTTGGAATTTGAGCTAGACTTGTCCAATGAACTCCAAATTTGAAACACAAGTCTAATATGGCCTAAGATTTCATGGAAAAGTGTCGGAACTGAAATACGACCCCTCGGGGGTACTGTAGCAAAATACGCGTCTTTCGAAGAAAAATTATAAAACGAGTTTATTAGTGGTTATACATTTGTTATAACCTGGAGTTGTGTCATATGAGACTTTAGAACTATAGAGTTAATTATATTATGTATTTATATACGTGATACTTGTATAGGTGGTGCTTCAAACGTTGTTGAGCACTGGAAAGGGAAGGGTGTACGAGAAGCTTAGTGAAACGTAGTTACACCAAGGTGAGTTTTATGAGGATGTTTTCGAGTACATAGCAAAATGATATTTTCAGAAAATGAGATTTCCAAATATTTGCAAATTTTAAGGTTTGGAAATAGTTTTGAAAGTAGCTCTAAGAGCTAAGCGTTTAAAAGAGATTTTAAAGAAGTTCAGTATTTAAAGAAGTATAGTTTATAAAGTTTTGAAAGAAGCTCCATACATGAGCTAAAGATGTTGAGAATAGTTTTAAAGATATTTTTGATTATGAGTCTAAAAGTTTATGAGTTGAGTTATTTATAAATTGTGTCCTATTTTGACCAATTTAATATGTAATGAGATGAGAATTTAAAGAAAGAAAGAAGAAAGAGTTAGTTGTCCGGACTAGGATCACCCACATAATCGGGGGATCAGAAGACACTACTGGGATGGTACCTCCCGTCGCGAAGTAGTGGTCTAGCTTAGTATACCCTTGTGCTTGAATCCGTTCCAAGTCACAAAGGGGAGACAGAATGAGCATAACCGAGCGGACGGATCTGTTCTGTCCCGCGAGGGGAGCTAGTTGAATGAATTAAATTAAAATAATTCATGAGTTTCAGTTGGTCACAAGTACATGAGAAAGAAAGCAGTTTCAAAGAATTAAAACAGTTTTAAAGTAAGAAGCCGTTTTTAAGAAAGAAAATGTTTTTAAGTTTTAATTACAGAAAAGCAAAGAGATTTGAGACTTATTTTGAAAAATAAGTTTTCAGCAGTTTATCAGTTTTTACTTGTTATTAATTCAAGTATTGAGCAGAAATATTTTGGGTCTAAAACCCATATTACTCACGAGGCTTTATGTCTCACGTATATTGTTTTTTTTAAATGCTATGTACTTAGGTGAAAGGAGCGGAAGTTGAAGTGGGACCAGTGTGTATACAGTAAGTTTAAATTATGGTTTTCTGTATTGAGTCTGTAATACCCTTTCAGAATAAAGTTTGTAAAAAAAAATTAAGTGACTATTTCTTAGTCACGTTTTGTAATATAAACTGTATTTAAATACGGTTTTGAGAAAGGGGTGTTACAGTTTTGGTATTAGAGCCATAGTTTAAGCGAACTAGGTGTCAGTACTTGAACCTAGACTTAAACTATGTAGGAGTTAGTAAAGTACATACTTGAGTATGATGTTGAAAATAAGTAGAGATAGAAGTAAATTCATTACAGTGGAACATGAGTCCTGGTGGTAAACTGAAAGCAAATGTGTATAGGTGGTTATAATAATATGGGCCCGTACTATCATAATCACAGGATATATATTTGAGTTTGGTAGAACCACACAGGAATCATGTGAAGCTGTAAGGGATAAGTGTAAGAGGTTTGAGGGGTATAGATTCAGTATACCTATGGAAGAAAATCCAGTATGACTAGAAATACTACAGTATAAAAGAAAAAGTGTTAAAGATGAAATAACAAATACGAAGTATGTAGCGGGGAAAACCCCATACCTTGTATGAATCAGTATAAAGTGTATGTAATAAAATATTAGAAGATATAAGTAAAGAGCACTGAAAATAAGGTGACAAGAATAAAAAGGTAATTATGAAGAAAAATGCAAATTTGTGGTTATGATAACCACCGTATAATATGAGAAATAACGTAAAGTAAGACAGGGATCAGTAAAAGAGACATGGCCAGAATGTATAAATGTATGGAAAATGTTAATAGAAGTAATGAAGTATATAGTACAGCTATAAAATAAAGAGTATAACTGAAAATTTCAGTTGTCTAACGAAAATAAACTATGATTATAGAATAAAAATAAGAAAGATTGGAAAAGAATGTGAGTACAGATATATGAATTAAATTCATATAAGAAAGATGAATGAAAACTTTTAAGCGGGAATAGTAAAAGGAAGTGTGTTGGGTGTAATTATAGATAAACCCAATGAAAGTATATATATAAAAATAACAAAAGAGTAGATATTAAGAGGTAGTATGATGTGTTTTTCATGAGCAACTAAGAGATTAAAGTATGTATATAAAAGTTGTGAGTAAATAAGATAGTATAAAATGAAAGCAAACTACTTAATCAAGTAGTAGAAGAGGAATCCAAGACAGAAATGAAAATATAAGAAATGGGAAGTTGTGACTTCCAAACTTGAAAGTAATATGACAAATAAAAATATATAATAGTTGAAGCTAATAACTAAGTTTGAAATGTATTATAGTGAGCAATATAACAAAGTAAGTTATTTGAATGGGAAAGTAATAAAATTTGATTAAAGACTATGAGTATGTTGCATTTTTATAATGCAAGAGAATGAGTTGAGAAATAGAGACTGAACGCCTAATCAAATGTTAGATGAACAGTTAAAGACAATACAGATAATGATGACAATGAGAAGAATATAAAGACAGTTATTAAAGAAATGGTCATTTGAAATCAGATTTAGTGACCATATAAATATATGAAATAAGAAGAATTGAGAATGATAAAAGTATAACCGAAAGAATGTGAGAAAAATGACTGAGAGTCATAAATAATACGAGACAAAGAGAAAAAGTGAATATTCAGATAAGTCTTAGACAAAGAGTCAAATATGAAATAAGAGTTAAAATAAAGAGACAACTTCTAAGAGAAATAGACGAGTAAAAGTAGCCAAAGAATAGAGAAATGGTCAGTATATGACTAGTAACTATAAAAAAATGTATAGTGTGTATCGCTTTAAGATACATAAAAGTAAAGAGAGTAAAGAAATGAAACTTAAAAAAGAAGAACAATGCAATGTGTTGGGCATATAGCCTTATGACACATAGAGATAAATGGTAAAAAGAATAATAAAAGAAATCTTGGGTATTAAACCTAGGAAGTTAATAAGTAAATTATGTGAGACATGAAGACTAGATGTTTTAAAAAAAATGGTGGTAATCTATATGATTAAAGTGCAGTCAGGATAAAAAGAAAAGTAAAAGTTATTTTGGCATTAGCCATAGCAAGTAAAGAGTAAGCAAGAGATAGAGTGCTAAACTAGGCATCAGTGTGAGAAATAAGAACTACAAGAAAATACTAAAATATAAGTAACAAAATAAGAATGGTACATGGGGTACCTAGGAAGATAAGAGGTGTACTCATAAGAGTACTGTAAGGAAGCTAAGAAATGAAAAAGACAAGATTATATTAGAAAGTATAATGAGTAAAAGAGATTGAAATCTCCTAAATTAAAAAAAAAATGGAAGAGGTATTTAGATCGTTAATATGTCGAAAGATAAAAATAATATAAGTGAAGAGTGATACAAGACATGTATTTATAAAAGTAATACATGCAAGCAACAAGATGATAAGAGAATGTATGAAAACTAGTAGTAAACACAAAGAAAAGTTTAGTAGTAATTATAGCAACACCTTGGATACAAAAGGTTTTGCTTATAAAAAAAAGAGATAGAGAAAATATATATATATATATATATATATATATATATATATATATATATATATATATATATATATATATATATATATATATATATATATATATATATATATATATATTGAGAATTAAAAGATGAAAGATAAGATAAAAGCACCAAGAACAACGATTGACTTTTGAAGAGTCAATTCTTCTAATATATATAGATATAAGAAGTTGTAAAACTTCTAAAGGAATTGTATAAAGATAATAAGAAATTTAAGTCTAATGACAAGAAAGAAGTAATTAGAAATGAAGAGTGACTGTTGGAAAGTCAATTTTTTATAATAAAGAATAAAGTGATAGAGCTTCTAGAATAAGAGAGGGAAAGTAAATTTAAAATATGAAATTTGCTCAAGTAAGAAGAATAAATAAAAGCTTTTATTACATTAAAAGAGAAGTCGAGTAATGCGTCTGTCCTTATATTATCAGATGGGACAGAAGATTTTGAGGTATACAGCAATGCCTCACATAGAGGGCTTAGCTGTGTGTAGATGCAGAGGAGTAAGAGTATAGCATATGTTCCCAGATAGTTGAAAGCCCTGGTAACAAAGTATATTACCTATGATATAGAGCTAGTAGCGATAGTATTTGCCTTGAAAATTTGGAGGCATTACCTGTATGGAACAAAGCGCAAGCTATTCACTGATCACAAGAGTTTGCAGTATGTGTTCACTCAAATAGAGTTGAACATAAGACAGAAAAGATAGTTAGAGTTGATCAGTGATTATGTTTGCGAGATTGTGTACCATTCAGGCAAGCAAGTGTAGCAGCAGATGCATTGAGTAGAAAAGTTCCAGAGAAAATAATCAATGCAAGATTGATACGTATAGAACTAGTGTCCAGTATTATAGAACATATTAAAACAGTCCAACAAAAAGTTGGAAAAAAAGCATAGACTTAAAAGATGAGAAACGAGGAAGACATGCAGTTTGAGATAAGCAGACAAGAGTTAAAGATTTCCAGAACCCGCATTTGGGTGCCGAAAGCAGGAGATTTGAGAAAGTTGATTTTAGAAGAGTCATATAAGTTTAAGTTTAAAGTTGAGAAAAGTACGTCTCCAAGTGTGTCATTTGTGCACAAGTCAAGGCGGAACATCCGGTCCCGCATGGAGATGCCCAGTCTTTGCTCATTCCAGCCGGAAAGTGGGAAGATGTAACCATGGACTTTATTGTCGGGTTACCAAGAACGAGAAGAGGATGTGATAGTATATGGGTCATAGTGGACCGGTTGACCAAGAGTGCACTATTTCTAGCCATAAAAGAAACTACTCCATTGGAGAAGTTAGCCCAGTTGTACATAGATGAAGTGTTAAAAAGATATGGTGCACCATTGTCCATCGTGTCAGACAGAGACCCTAGATTTACCTCTAACTTTTGGAGAGCTTTACAAGAGAAAATGGGGACGAGAAGAGTTACTCCAATTTAAAGAAGAGACCGTATGACATACAAGAAGGGGATCTAGTGATGATAAAAGTGTCACCGTGGAAGGGTGTAGTCAGATTTGGTAAGAGAGGAAAGCTGAGTCTAAGGTACATTGGACCATTTAGAATCCTGAAAAGAGTTGGATTGCAAGCAACCAAGCTGGAGTTACCACCAAAACTCAGTGGAATACATGATACCTTTCATGTATGCTACCTGAAGAAATACTTTGGAAAAGAAGAGCTAGTTATACCGTACACAGATCTAAGGGTGGAGACTCCCAGCAAACTAATTGAAGAACCTGAAGCGATTCTAGAGATGCAGACTAAGAAGCTAAGGAACAAGGAGATTGACCTTGTACTAGTTAAGTGGAAGCACCCCTTAGGGTCAAACTTGACTTGGGAGACGCTAGAAGAAATGAAAAGAAGATATCCAGATTTCACAGATTACGAAAAGATTCCGAGGACGGAATCCGCATAAGGAGGGGTGACTGTAAGAACCCGCAAAAGTTGTAAAAGGGTAAAACGGTCTTTTGACACATTGTAAGACCATATTGTAAAATAATATGTATTTGTGGAATAATATTATAAGAAATAAGAGTTTATTTGAAATTTGGAGCTTTACCGCGTGAATAGTGAAACTTGACCAAAAAGGGCAAAATGGTCATTTGACATGAAAATGACCAAATTGACAAGAAAATGTTAAGTTAGAAGTTATTGAAGCTTATTTTGTAAGATTATTGGTCTTAGGACCATTATTGTAAAGAAGTTAGAAAGTTAGGGGTTAAAGTGTAACTATTTTATAAAAACTAAAAATATAAATAAGAGAGTTATTACTCTCTATGTTCAGAACCTAGTAGAAGATTACAGAAGAGGCTAGAGAGAACGAGAGAGAGAGCTAGAGAAGAGAACACGGGAAGATCAAGGAAGAGTTCAAAGATCAAGTTCTAGATTGAAGTTTCTAAGCAAGTGAGGTAAGGTTTTCAATCTCTAAACTCCAATTTATGAACGGGAATCAAGCTTTGATTTCTGATTTTCCAAAAATCATGATTCCAAACTTATCATCTAGCTCATTTTGCTTAAGAATCACCATAAAAACATGTTCTAGCCATAGAATGTGTAAAAATCAAGAAATGGTGATTTTTACTCAAGAACCCTAAGTCACGGGTTTGAATGTTCAGGTGATTTTGATGAACCTAAAGTGTTAGACATGGTTAAAGTAGCATGTAATAGTTGGCAATTCTAAAGAATTGAAGTTTTGGTGCAAAGATGATGAAATGGGTTTTTAGCCATGAACCCTAGAAATGGGTTTATGAGTTAGAACTGATTCATATGATTCTAATGGTCTTGTTAAGCCAAAAATGTCATAAAAGAAGTGAAAAATCAGTTCACAAGCTTGAAAATCCAACAAAACGATTTTTGGTGAAAATTTGTATTTTCGGAAGAACTTTTAAGATTTTCAAGAAGAATTGATGTTTTTGTGGATTAAAACTAAGTATGGGTTGGTATTTAGGGTCTAGAAATGATCCTAAACCAATTAAGTTAAGTATTAAGGGCTTAATGGGGTGAAAAGTGGGGCTGCAGTTTGGAAAAAACGCCAAAAATGGCATTATACTATGGATCGCGACCCGACCCATCTCTGGTCGTAGGCCCGAAGCTGCATGTGGAGTTAGAACTCCAACATTTGTCGGTATGAGGCGATCCCAGCCGTGACATGTAAACCGATGGGGTTCTATGGTCGCTGGTCTAGGTCCGGACTAGGTACGGCTCCAATCTCGGCATCAGAATATAACAACATAAAAGCAAACATCACAAGCATGCATCAAAGAATGTATAAACCAAGCCATTTTTTAGTAATAATTTTTAGGAGCCAACACAAGAATTATCAAGTCATTCCTAAAGGACTTAAGAGACACTTCAAAAGGGTCTTCAAGCTCCCACTTGCTAAAATAACTCTTGCGTTAAAAAAGAACAATAAAGGACCATGTGTTGTAGAAGTCATGCCACTTAAACCATTAAGACTACAATTAAGCCCAAAACCAAGAGTAGAAGCTCAAGGTTGGGATTATAGTCTTAAGTGGTTGAGACATAACAAATCTTCCAAAGATGGTACTTTCTTCAACTTGTTACATTTGGTAAAATGATTAATATAGTCTAACTAGTTTATTACATACAAAATAAACAAATGAAAAATACCTATTTATTTATTACATCTTATGAATAAATAAGTATCAACCAAACACAACAATTGTCCTAATGGCTTGATTATACACAACATCATCATATGAAATATACAAACAAATACTTTGTTTTTCTAAGGCAACTCTATACAACCAAATGCATATAAAAAATGGTTGCATAAAAAATAACAACTATAAAACTACGAGTTGCCAAAGAAAATGTATTTGGTGATTTCTTTGCCAAAATAAATATCAAGTATCAAACATGATAATAAGTCTTTCTAACACGTAACAGATCCTCTGATACCACTGATGGTTTTGAGAAGCTAAAAATGATCCTTTTTAAAAAACAATTCTAAAGGGCAACGGAAGCAATTTTAAAATTATTATTATTTTAAGACCATTTTAACAAAATCACCAAAAGGATTCAATTACATGATATAAAATGATTATTGAAAACCATAGGATGTTAAGAAGACAACCTTTATAGAGTTTGATCCCACTTGGTTTTGGGGAGCTGATGAAGATGGCAAAAACTCAAGAAAAAGTTTCTTTATAATGTATCCACCAACAAGAGTAAAGCACAATGGAATGCTAGTTCCCTTTTGTATTTGTGACTTCTTAAGCCTTTAAGTGCTTAACATAATTAAGCACTAAATGAATAGCACTTCTACACCACTTAAAGTTGCAACTAGCTTCAAAAGAAAAGCAAGAGGGGGAGAGATAGAAGCCGACAGTTTCAAGAAGAAGAGAGGAAAAAAGTAGCACTAGGTTTGGTCTTACACTCTCTTATATATTATGCACATGAGATCCAAGCAACCTCCTATCCTCCTTGAATAATTCGGCCATAGAGAGTGAAAGAGAGAGAGAGAAAGAAGAGAGAGAGAGAGAGAGAGAGAGAGAGAGAGAGAGAGAGAGAGAAGCAACTAGTTTCACAAACCAGATGTACTTATATAGCTAGTAAAGTTAAGTAGAAACCAAAGTGTCCAAAAAACTTGTAGATGACTTATTAAATCACAATATATGATATAGTAACTAGTTTATACTCTCTTGATTTATTATTTTCATAAAATAATAAAATTAAATATAAGAGTTGATTATTTATTAATAATCATATTAATAATAAATATCCTATATGTGCCAACTTGCTTAAGGTGTGACCCTATAAGATCATATGTTATTGGCAAACATCATTATAACATGATTCTTGAGCATATAGATCCACCAGGGTTTTGGTCCACAAACCCTAAATTGTGAATGATAGCATGAATGTAGTTGATATTGTCCTTTCAGGATAATGTAAAGACATGTGAGTAAATCATGCCTAGTTGATTAAAGCTACAACTTTTTATCGGAGAATTGGCCTATTTAATAGAAGTTATACATATGCCTTAATGGATTAAGACATAGGCTTGGTTAAGCCAAGAAGTATAATCAAAATGTATGCTAGAACGTGTAGACTTAATGGAAGCATTAAGTCGAATATGTGAACGATGATTAGTACTTGAGGTTTGATACTCAAAAGTCTCAGGTGGTTTTGATAGCTTCTAAAGCGAGAGGAGAAGCGAATGGATTAGCTTGGACTTATGACATCTACAGCATCACTAAGGTGAGTACATGCTACCACTCTATATTGGATACATGTCATTTTTATTATAGTTTTGTTGATGTACGTTGTATTGTAATCATTGGTGTGTTGTATTAATAGAATGTTATGTTGCGGTTTGTTTGTTGAATGATATTGTCTTGGATTGGAACTTAGTTTCCTAGGTTAATAGTTGATGAGAACAACACATCATTAGGTTAAGTTGAGAGTATGTGTAGACCTGCATTCCTTGTAAGGATGGGACACAAGCTGTCCATGTATACATGATAAGGCCCGACCTTGGTGGATTGGAAATGTGATTAGTATGTTGTACTAATATTATATTGTGCTATTAATGGAATGTTGAGTGATATTTATTCGGAATAGAACCTAGTTCCTAAGTTGATAGCTATTGAGAACTATATGTAGATGGGTCGAGTTTGAGAGTGTGATGAGATATATATCCCTTGCGGCGATAGGGTGCGAGACAACCATAAATCCATGATGAGGTTTGGCCTTGGTGGATAGGGACGAGACTCCCATTGAAAGGCCGTTGAGTTTGAATGTCTGGCCTTACAAGATGGCAAATTCTGTTGTTGAGAAATTTGAAATGTAAATTCCATTATTGAATCCATGATGAGGTCCGGACTCGGTGGATAAGGACGAAACTCCTATTAGAAGGCCATTGAGGGTGAAGGTCCATCCTTAACCAATGGCAAATTCGATAGTGAGCAAATTAGGATTGGTATTTCATTTATTGTTGAATCTATGATGAGGTCCGGCCTCGGCGTATAAGGACGAGACTCTAATTACAAGACCATTTAGGGTGAAGGGCCGACCTTACCCGATGGAAAATGCTCCGATTTGTGGTTTGGGAATAATGATTTCACATACTTATTAATTGGTAAAGAAAGGAAGATCTAGTTTTCTCAGAGAATATACTATTTATACTTGTTATGTGATATTAAACTATTTACTGCATGTTACACTCACGAGTGAGGGATAAATCTGAATATATAACTTAACTTGGTTCAAATAGATATGAGATTATGACTGCAAAGACCATTGTAGGAAGGCTCGACCCGACCCAAATGGCAAGTAACTGATTTGTGGTTGATTAGGTGAACGTGCTTTCCATCCTTGTAAAATACAGATGTGCAATTGACCAGGGGAACATACTTCCCATCCTTGTAAAATACTGACGTGTGGTCGATCCAGGGAGTGTGCTTCCCATAATTGTAAAAGATTAATGTGTGGTTGATCAAGGGGACGTGCTCCCTATACTTGTAAAACAAATACTTATGTGACAATATTGTTTATGTACCCAGAAGATGCTTTTCTTACCTCTTTTTTGTGGTTTGATTGCGGCATGTATCCAAAAAGCATTGACAAGGGTTAGTAAGGAGTTGATCGGAGCGTTGTCACTAAAAGAGTCTCTAGCGTTTTTAGAGACCCGAAGATTAGAGTAATTGATAGATTATGTATAATTTTGTGAAAGTATGCTCCTCCTACTATGACTCTTGTATATCCGTTGTGACATTCAATTATACGTCAAACCAATTATGTTAAAATAATGGGACTGATTTCCATTTAATTATGATATTATTATATATAAATGGTGTATGAATTGGGTCGTTAGAAGAATTTTAGGAAAGACATATTTAGAGATCTTGCCATTCCTAAGTTCTAAAGAAATTGGCAAAATTCTCTTAGTGTGCTTGCTTCCAATAAATTACCATCTCATCTCATAAATAACCACAAGTCTGCAGTCTCACCGTCTACAAATCAGAAGTATGATTGGACACCTTGTTCCAAAGACTGCATCCAAAAATAGTCATTACTAAGGTGGTTCACAAATTGTTTTTTTATCACAATCCCCTATCGAATAAAAGAAAGAAGAATAGAAACCAAAGAACACTTTGTAGACCCCAATAGACACGCAATAAAATGAAGAATGGAAACCAAAGAAGTCTACTTTGTAGACCCCAATCGAAATTCCTGTTGATCATAATCTAAAGCACAAGTCACCAAAAACTTCAAAAGCAATAAATATTGTTAAGAAAAACTCAAATTTCACCCATACCATGTGCTCCAAACAAATTTTGATGCCTAAACTAACTGTGTAAGTCTTTGAAGGCCTTGTGCAAGGAATATAAGGACAAAGATTGGCTTATTGACAACACTTGTTCCTTGCACATGATAAAGAGGTTATCAGTTATCTTACCTTTGAGATTTCAGACCTGTAAAAAATGTTGGTATAATGACGTTTGGAAGTGATCATAATTGAATCAGCAGAGGATATGATGTGTTGACAAATGGAAACTCCACAATTCATAAGGTTTTTTTATGTTGAACAATTTAAGAAACCCTGGTAATTATTGGTCAACTCTGCTCTACTGTCATAGAGTAGAACTTGATAATACTTTTAGTTACATCATGACAAATGATATTTCATGGTGCCTCACTAGGGATGGCAAAAGAACCCGAACCCGACGGGGCAACCCGAAACCCGAGCAAAAAAACCCGAGACCCGAAACCCGAAACCCGAAAATTTAGGGTATAGGGTCGGGTTTGTGTCTCCTTGCCCCGACCTGACCCGATAAGAATATGTATATATATATATATATATATATATATATATATATATATATATATATATATATATATATATATATATATATATATATATATATATATATATATATATATATATATATATATATATGTGTGTGTGTGTGTGTGTGTGTTTCTATATATATATATATATATATATATATATATATATATATATATATATATATATATATATATATATATATATATATATATATATATATATATATATATATATATATATATATATATATATTCAATGACCCGAAAACCTGAAACCCGATAGGACATCGCCCCGAACCCGACCCGAAACTTTTAGGGTCGGGTATGGGTCTCCCCGACCCGACCCGTTGCCATTCCTATGCCTCACAAAATATAAGTAAAACAGTAACGTGTATCCTTTGAATATTAATCTTATTGCTGGAAACCTTCAATTGTGTTTTTTGTCAAGACCGGTTATGTTGTTAGTTGGTTGTGGTATTAGAGACTTGGTCATTTAAACTTTTTATTACATTAGTGAGCATGTGACCTGAGAGATGGTAAAAGGTTTATCATTTTGCAAAGAGAAAATTGCAAAATTGATCCCTGTGGTTTGCCAAAATGGCCAGGTTTGGTCCAAAATGGGTTTGACTAGCACCTAAGGTCCAAAAATGTTTTATTTGTTGCGAGTTTGGTCCAATTTTTTAAGAAAACACTCAAAATGACGATTTTACCCTTGTTTTTTTTGCTTTTTCCTTTTATTTTAATTTATTTTATAGCTTTTGATTTAAAAAAAAAACAAAAATAAAATAAAATCCCTTTATCCCACCCACCCCTCTCTATCCTCTTCTCAATCTCTCTTTCTCTTTCCTCCGATCTACAAATCCGTCCCACTCCTCTCTCCCAACCCCTTGATAGCCCCAACAAAACCACACCCCTTCACCAGAAACCACCGCCGCCGCCGCCATTCTCGTCGGAAGCCACCACCACCGCCACTACCTACCCAAACCACCATCATCGAAGCCAATTGAAAAATGTATTCAGAAATTACCAAACAACCAATTGAAAAACCAAACAACTACCGAACAACCAATTGAAAAATGTATTCAGAAATGGAAGATTCAGATACGCATAGAATCCAGACTATTAAACTACCCCAAAAAATGGGCATTCTGCGTTTCGTTCCTACTTTGACCATTTTCAATTCTTTAAGTTTCCCATGGTTCAAACTCCACCATCTGAACCCTGCGAAAACACCCACCATTTTCACATGGAACAAGAAACCCAGATCAGAACTCCACTCCTCCTAAAAGCGGACCAAATCCAAGTTTTATATGAAGAAAACGAGGAGCAACAACAACAAGAAGAAGAATCAAGTAGTCATCTGGACGGAGACCTTCAACAATTGGATTTTTATTTGTTGTTGTTGGGTTTCAATCAATATTCTGTTTTGAGATTTGGGATTTCATGGGTGACGTTTTTGACGACCACCAACTGTTTCAGATGTGATCTCTACCAAGTTAAAGGCTTTGAGCTTGTCGTTATTTCTTCACAAGCTTGTCTGGCAGCCGCTGCTCTGCTTTGCCTTTCACATAATCTCAGAAAATATGGGATTCGAAATTTTCTGTTTGTCGATCAGTACAATGGCCATGGTATTTTGTACACGTCCTGAAGTGGGAGATGAAGGGGCTTGGCTGACGGTATTTTGGATTCGTTGATCTGGTCAAGAACTTCAAGGAGAGTTGGCCCCTTGTACCAATCAAGGTTAGTTGACCTCTTAATCATGTCGTCACCTTCGAATCCAGATATCGGGATGAACGGGATGAAAATCCTAGCTCCGACTGAGTGAAATTGCCGACGAGAAGGAGAGAGGGGTTACCAGGTCACATCTGCGATTTTCTCTCTGGTGGTGGTCGGCGATTATCTCCTTGGTGGTGGCCGGCGAAGGAGGGTGGAACCAGGATGGGGTTTCAGCGGTGGTTTTTTCCAGAAGGGTGGAACCGGGAGGGAGAGTTGCAGAGAAAGAGAGAGGAGAGTTGCAGTGACTTTTGGTGGAGACGATGACTTTTGAGTGAGACAGAGAGAGAGTAGTGGTCAAAGGGTGGGTATTTTTTTAATTTATTAAAAAACCATAAATACATTAAAAGAAAAAAGAAAAAAGAAAATAATAAGGGCAAAATAGTCATTCTAAGTGTTTTTTTTTTAAATTGGACCAAACTCGCAACAAATACAACATTTTTGGACCTTAGGTGCTAGTAAAACCCATTTTGGACCAAACCTGGCCATTTTGGCAAACCACATGGACCAATTTTGCAATTTTCTCTTTTGCAAATTTGACAATAACACACTTTGTTCTATATATGAGTTTAGGAAGCATAAAAGTAATTTAATTCACTTATATTTCTGAGGGAATTAAACAACAATATCTCTTTCCTATGAAATAAAATTCGGTCCAAAAGAATTAATCACATTTCATGAAAAATGTTTAATTTTATTCATTTGAGGTACCAAATATGATTTTTTTTTATTCCACCCTATGTCCTCTTACTATATACCAAATCCTACCTAAATAATTGATAAATAATAAAAGAAGTTTATTTAAGATTATCCAATATTCTAATGTTCAAATTAGACAAAATTCCTACTAGGAAAGTAATATTGATACGCAATTGAAGAAAAAAAATAAAAAGAATAAAATTTAAATTTAAAATTACAAAAATAAAAATATAAAGAAAAATAACACAACGTCACTAGACATTTTGGCCATGTACACCCACAAGGCAACAAATAGTTTCCTTTGATGAGGGTAAAAAAGGGAATTGGCAGGTTAAGAACCCAAAGGGAATGTAAAAAATAACATTTATGAAGGAAAAGGATCTAACAAGGAGTGGAATTTCTTTTATTTGATATTCTTTGAGAAATGAGATATATTCTTTCTTTTTTCTCATTTCTACTTCTGCCAAATCCCAATTTTACCCTTTTATTTTTTGTTTGTTTTTTTTTTCTTTTTTGATTCGGCTTGTCCATCTATGGCCCTAATAAGGGTCCACATCATGACATATAGACTTCGATGCTAGAGCTTCTGAAAGAAAGACATAACGGGCAGGCTGAAACGACGCCGTCGCACTCTGTGCAAACGCATAGATGCCGACACGGCAGCAACACCACTGAGGCGACCCGTTTTCCACACGCTTTACAACCGGGTCCACTCGCTAATACAACTCGTTCCGGGTCAATGTACGCTGACTCGGCATCCTCCGCATCACCGGCGGCGTATCTTTCCCCGACATCCTCACCTTGTGCAACACAACACCCTCCTCGCCTCCCGCTAACGATGGCCTGTTGCAGCTGCGACTGCAACGCCGCCGCTTCCACCTCCTGGGCCCTAGCTCTCGCTTGCCACACCTGCGACTCCGCGCTGAGATGCGCCGCTCGAGCCTCCAGCTCGGCGTTACGTCGCGCGGCTTTCTCCGCCTCGACGTCCTTGTCTTTCATCCGCCGCGAAACTGATTCCTCCGCCGCCCGGAGCAGTGAACAATAGTGCATCTGCCTCTTGTTTGCTAGCGTACGCCGTAGCTCTTCTCCCTAATATAAAACGCAATCTTCAGCCATCCGTTTTGCGAAAAGCAAATCAAACCCAAATATTTTAAACTTCAGGTAATAGGGTTTTACCTGTGCGTTAAGAAAATGCTCGATTTCATCTCGTTGTCGGTTGATTTGTGTTGACAAATCTTCCGGCAATAACGATAAAACAGAGGACGGAGAAGAAAGAGAATGCTGTTGTAGTTGTTGCTGATCGTTAGAAGCTAATCGGAGACCGGTGGAAACGTCGACGTTCCTTGAACGATGCTGTGTAACATCCACGATTTGATTATGAAATTGTTGTTGATGAAGAATAGACATCAATTGATTCATATCAATTTCTCTTCTTTTCCTTGGATTGACACCACCACTGTCAACTATAGAATCCAACACCATTATTCCGGTAAAAAAAGAAATTAACATGAAGAAATCGACGAACAATTCACACACCCACCTGGGAAATCGCTGAATAATATATGATTAGTGAATGGATCATCAACAAATCTCGAAGAAGTCCCAGTTATTCCACCCGGTTGTGATTGTAATTGCAATGAACAATCGTCGTTTGCCCCTTCCACTACGCCTCTGTAATTCATTCCAGATATACCCAAATAAGAAACAGATTGATAAAGAAAAAGCGCAGAAAGGTAGATGAAGAACAGAAAAACCTGTTGAGAAGAAGAACATTTGATGGGTATTGAGCTTGAACAGCCATTGTTATGGATTATAGCAACCTAAAGAAAACAGGGGGAGGTGGGGTGGGGTGGGGGTTGATAAACGCTAACACAAAAACAGCATGAAAGAGAAGATGCTTGGAGCCTCTCGAGAACACGCACTATAGGCGGAAACTTCAATTAATATGTGTGTGAAAACGAAATATAGTTTGATTTACGGAAAATAATTAAATGAGAATTAGAAAAGAATAAAGAAACCAATTAAAAGAAAAAAAAAACAAAAAACAAAACGAAAGCAATATTATCATCCAAATATGGAAACTATATTGTGGTGAATATAAGTGAAACTCAAAAATATTTCTCCACTAAATTCTATTCTTCTTTAGAACGCTTAAGTATTATTACATTGTAGAGTAAATTATATTTTTCTCTCTGCGGTTCACATAAAATCATATTTTTGTCTAATCATTAGAAAATTGAAATGACTAGTTAAATCTTGTATTAGAGGTCTCTCGTGTATATAAAACATTAGATTACCCTTTCTAACTTTTTTTTTTTCTATTTTTACTCATTTGTATATTAAAAAAGCCACAAACCCCCTGTATGTGTGTGTGTTGCAAGACTCCATCTTATTCCATTCTTCAAACCCACATTTGAATCCTGTCAATACAATGCGCCAATTCTTGCACACTTGGTTCTGTATACCAACATAATGGATATGTATTGGGTTTTCTAGGGAATCAAGGTTTGTGAATATGAGGTCACACACATACACACACACACACACTCTCTCTCTCTCTCTCTCTCTCTCTCTCTCTCTCTCTCTCTCTCTCTCTCTCTCTCTCTCTCTCTCTCTCTCTCTCTCTCTCTCCGTTTTGTAAAGATATTGACAATGCTATCAGGTTCATAACAATTGATTCAATCTTCTATGTAGGTTTATATTTTCGATGATCAAGAGCACCATATGTCTGAATGGTTCATTATTCATTGATAATTCAATCGTCATCTTGATCCACTTTGGTTACTATAAGGATTGGCGATGACCAATTTCGATCTGTTTTTCAAATACGGATTCGAATATCACTTTTTTGTATTTCTATTTTTCTGCGTCATTAAGTTGAGTTAGCATACGATTAATCTCAAAATCCATTTGAAAATGCTAGAAAACGATTTCTGACAGTGTGAACTTTGCTATGCTGATTCGCTAGATGAAATTTCAGAACTCCATGATAATTAAAGAACTGCATAACATGGTTTACTAGAAATGGTGTTTCTTTTCAAATTTAGAAACAAGAGAAGGAGTTAAAGGGGGCGGTTGCCCGAAAAATTTGAAAAGAAAAAATTACAAGAGGGTGAAGGGTTGATATATATATATATATATATATATATATATATATATATATATATATATATATATATATATATATATATATATATATATATATATATATATATATATATATATATATATATATATATATATATATATATGTGTGTGTGTGTGTGTGTGTGTGCGTGCGTGTGCGTGCATGTGTGTGTGTGTGCGCGTGTGTGTATATGTGTATGTGTGTGTATGCATATGGTTATTGATTAAAGGTGGATTACAAATATTATGTGAATATATGACCAATTATTGTCCATTTGATTAAAATAATAAAGAGTTGTGATATTAAGGTACATGATATTAACATGGGATAACATGTACTATATAATTATACTTAATTAATTATAATGGCAAATATGACATTTCATTGAGAAAGAAAAATGTAAATTACCTATATTTTAGGCAACTAATTCAATATAATTAATAAAAATCAGACAAAATCTCTGATTTTATTAAAACTTAAATTAAATGAGATTTTTTATAGAATGTATGTCCAATTCTTGTCCATTTGATTAAAATAATGAAGATTTGTGATATTAAGGTACATGATATTAATATGGGATAACATGTACTATATAATTACACTTAATTAATTATAGTGGCAAATATGACATTTCATTGAGAGAGAAAAATGTAAATTACCTATATTTTTAGGCAACTAATTCAATTTAATTAATAAAAATCAGACAAAATCTCTGATTTTATTAAAACTTAAATTATATGAGATTTTTTTTAGAATACGCTTCAACACATTCAAATCTGCTTTCTAGTTCATTCTCACATATTTTGCTTTTATTATTAAATAATACGACTTTATTCTTTGTCTTCTCACATATTTTTCTTTTATAATTCTTATTCTTTTTTTACAATTAAACTTAATTCCTTAAAAATCTGTTTACTAGGTAAATGTTTTGGAACATCTAGACAACTATTATCATGATAATGTTAGAATGAAAGAGGAAGGATACCTGAATTACATATGGAAATCTAACATTCTTGTAAGAACGAAAAGAAATTACAATTGCAAATATACCATCATTGCAAGAATGATCATAAAATACAAATACAAATATAAAAATCTCTTGAGAACAAAAGAATTAAAAGAAATATAACATAATTTACAAGTGCAATTATAAAAGTTTCATAAGAATGAATATTAATAACATTGACAATGTAACATTTTGAAGGAATATATAGATGTTGTTTTCTTCAATGATATGTCGTTAATTTATTCTTCAAGAACATATGTAGGGATGAGTTCAAGAAGTGACTAAATTGAACCTTGTTACCAAAATACATTCTTCAACAATCTATCGCTAATGCATTCTTTAAGAATATGTGGTTGATGTATTCTTCAATAGTCTGTCGCTAATGCATTCTACAAGCTAGACAGTTATCGCAATCCAATATCATATAGCGGCCACCGGGCGCTATATGAAATAACGATTTTAACAGTGGTATAACGGTGATATAGCGTTGTTTTTATATTACTTATAATTAATATTTATATTTTTATATTCATCTGTAACACTTAAATTTTTGTAACTTAAAATGATATCTCGTAACAAGAATTATATCTCATAATAAGTAATATACATAAAACAATGACCTTAATATACATTCATAATTAACAACTCATTCTTTTTCATAAATTCCAAAAAATAGTCTTTAGCTCAATATTGCGGCTGTAGCGCCGCTATAACGATATAAAATAGCGAAAAAATCACAACAAAATATCAAATGATGTGAGTAGAATCTTCTCATTTAAAAGAAATCTTATACTAATAATCATTTTTCCTTTTTTACCTCAATAGGAAGACTTAATAAAAAAAACTTTATCATCTGCTTGTGAAAGATATTTTTGAGGGTTTCAAAGTATATAATTTTGAGTCTTAAGATTGATATAGAATTAAAATGATTCAACTAAATTAGTTTAACCTTTGATATACAATTACAAGGGTTCAACTTAATATGTTTTAAAAATTTCTAATCTTTATTGAAAATTTTTATGTATATACATCATGGTGAAAGGAAAAAACGGTTTACACAGTTATCACCATACATTAGAATATGGCAAACAATATACCATTAACTTGAAAGCCTAATCAAAATTTCAATTACTAATTTTACTCTTCACTTTTGAGTTTCAATACTTGTAGAAGTTGAAACGAAATAGTAAATTTGTTTGAAACTTTGATATAAAAACTTGTTTTATGATGGAATGACAATTAACTAATATTGATAGTAGACTCTAAAAGTCATTGATGGATAAAAGAAGCAAATAAGTGATATTATATAAGGTAAAAATGAAAGTTATTGATGTGTGAAGCAATACGAGACAAATTAAAAAAGACCAATTTAGTATGGTAAAAGATAAATCATTTATATTTAATTACGTTGTTTTGAATAACCTTTTATTTAAGAGATACAAAGATTCTGTCATTCTGGAAAAAAAAAATCCTAACGGAGTTTCACCGTATTAGCCACAAAAATAATGATAATTTGCTTGTCTTTTATTACTCGAGCTATAATATTTATTTAATAAACTAATTTTAACCATAAAGCTTAGCGAATATTTAGTCTGTCTTGCACGATTATATTAGTATAATGTGCAACACACAGAGTATAAAATAACTCCATTAAAATACGTTTTCCACAGAGTTTAAGTTGGTTGATTGCGTAAGTATTATTTGAAGTATTATCAAACGAAATTTGAAATAAATATTGTTTTCTAACTTATAAGAGATAATAAGATCATGAAAAAAGTGTGAATTCGCATGAGTACACAGATAACCAAACAATGTAAATGTAATGCTCTATTTCAACATTAGCCAAGTTTGTAGGTGGATGAATAACATTTCAATAAGGGGTGATCAAACCTCACATGTCAAAAAACGGCATAATTATACTTTTTAAATCCTATAATTATTTCAGATTTCACTTCATTCCAAAGTCTAATTTATTTTGTCTAAGAGGAGTGTGAGTGACTTGAATAAAACGCCACTGAAGCTTGTTTTTGATAATCTCCATAAGCTGCAAGTTGAATTAGTCGAATGAAAATGCTTCTTAGATAACAAACTTTGCAAATGTTTATGATGCCGCATAGTTTTCAAATGTAAATGCTTCTTTGAATATGGTTAAAAACCGGTGAATCAGCCAAACCCGACTTGTCTTTCCTGAAACCGATTTGTTTTTGTTTTTGGTTTTTGGTTTTTGGTTTTTGGTTTTTTTTTTTTTTTTTTTTTTTTTTTTTTTTTTTTGACTTTTATAACAAACCAATCCGACTTCGTCACTATAAAGTATAATAAATAACAAAAAAAATCAATATTATGGCTAAACTTTGACGATGGACAAAACAAATTTTTATTTACTTCTAAAAAATAAAAAAAACTAAAATTTCCCGATCATAGTTGCGTTGTCATAAGTGACATTTAGTTGATTTTAAGAGTTGTTTTACTCCAATAAACCAACCCCAACTCCAATGCGTAAAGCATGGTTTAGGTGGATGACCAAACGTTTGGAATATTTAGCCAACTTTCTATGTCTTTTTAATCAAGAAATATAATAATTAGTAGTTGATGAAAAAAATATAAAATTTAGTAAAAGATAGATAAAGACTTGTTTAAAATATGTTGCAGATATACATAATTAAATAAATATAAAACCTCTTAAAACATATATGGAATCAAACTTGCACCGTTTATAGCATGGAAGTAGCAATTGTGTATTTATTAGATGTTATATCTCCCGTGATGCATAGAAAACTTTAAAAAATAATTGAATAATAATATAATGTATTAAATTTCTATTATTCAGTTTGATTAAAATATTAACAGGAACTATAGGCAACAAATTATATAGTATTGTATATGGACGAATAATAAATCGTTTGAATTATGTATTTTAGTAATATTTCATATTGTAACAAATTAAAATGAACTTACGGTTTATGTAAGGTATAATTAGTTTCAAGATCAAATAGCTATTTAAGGCATTAGGTTCCGTTCAAATATGGCATACAGTTGATTAAGTTCTTATGGATTCGAACATTCGCATAACTTCATATTCCAGCATTATTATGTAGGAAAAATATACTTTATAATCATATAAAGAAAACATATTTTCTAATGATATAAAAAAAACGAATTTTAAAACAAAAAATATGTCATGTATGATATATGTTCTATTAAGACAAACCTAGATCATCATATAGATAAATAGTAGACATTCTAAATGATATATTCAAATTTAAAAAAAAATATTATGTAATTAAAAATATGATAGAAATGGACTAAATGGCTAGAAATGTTTAAAAGAAAAAAACATTAAAGTTCGTAAATCATCCAGTTAGTTATAGACTACATATCTCATCTAAAAAATTATTTTGCTTGCGTAAACTGAAAGAGAAAGTAAAATATTTCTCCCTAAACAAAAATTTGACCATTAGATAAAGTACTTGGACCTATGTATTTATTGTTAATATGGTTAAAACTTACCAATAATAATATAAAATGTTAATTGTATAAAACTTGTTTAGAAAATTCTATATATGAATAACAAAAACTCGACTTCCTTGTGTGAATTTCCGACTTTCGGAGGTTGTATTGTATTTTGGATTTTTAAATAGGATTGAATTTAGAGAAATCAAAATGACTAAAGTTGTTAATTCTAGAAAGTATCGCAAAGGAAGCATAGATTAAAAGAAGAGATGTTCTATATCCTCCTAAAATATATTTCTATTAATTTTCTTACTTACTAGATTAAGACAATTGTCAAAATCAAGAGAGGAGATTAAGAAAGAGAATTAATGAATTCCACATGTTATGATTGAGTGGGCAGGAGAATGAATTAAAAGGATATAATAGGAATAAATATAATTTTTCTAAGAAGAACAGGGAGGTGCTTGTGCAGGGGCACGAAACATGGACCTGGGGAGGCAGGAAGTCAAACTTCAAAACCGAATCCTATAAACAATTATTTGGTTCAAAGATGTGATATATCAAAATTTTAAACAAGACAACTAATTAGAAATACTTTTTATACTGTTTGTCAAAATGAAAATTAATCGTCGAACTTTTGTGTTATTGTAGTTGCACAATTGTTTCTAAACTAATCTTTTTTCTGGAAGTATAAAATCGATTAGTCATCCAAAAACATGGTAACATGAGCACTCAAATGTCTATGAAGATTTTTAACATTGCTTTTACAAAACTGTTATGGCATTAATGAAATATTTTATATTATAATATTTGGAAGTTTGCTTTGTTATCTTAGCTAGCCTGCTTTTGTATTAAAAAAATTATAAACAAAACATATTGAAACATATTTACATAACAAAAAGAATAAAACATAATCTAGAAAAATGATAGAAAGGGAGGGAGTTATAATTCCCACATTGCAAAGTGAGATAAAAAGGTGGATGTTTATATGGTGTTAAAAAGGAAGATGAGAAGTAAGGTGTAACATGATTCAGTCTAAATGAATAAATAAGCAATTACCCAGCATTATGAAAGTATTCTTATTTCAGCAATATAAGTTTTTGATAATAGGTATTACATTAGTTTTTTGAAGCAAAAAAACGTGGTGGCCATGGCCCCCGAAGGCCCTCGTTGTATTCCGCCACTATGCGTGTGATTGTTTATGAAAATAGTTTATTGGTTTATTAAGTTTTTATAAATCTAATAAGGTAAAAATAGCGTCTGACAAAACAATAAGGACTTTTGTAAATTATTTTTTGGGTTATTGTCATAAAAGCCCTTAGGTTTGTAAGAAATGTTCGGGTCTACCATTTTATGTATTTTTTTTTTCATAAAAGCCCTTAAATTTATTTTGGTTCATTAAAACTTTTAAGTTGGCAAGAATGTGGTGGGATTCGATTGCATAAACACATAAACACATACAGCGGAAGACTAACAAGATCAAATGATAGATATATCCATGAACAGAGTTCAGGATCATGCAGTGTGAATCCCTCTAATGACTCATACCCAGGAACACCAGAAAACCAGAAAGATCAGAACTTCTTCTGTGCTTGAAGATTTATCCAGAAACCCTTGGAAAGGGTTGTGGATTTCGACATGGAGGAGAAAGAAGGAGAGGGAAGAGGTGGCGGGTGCCTTAGGGTTGAGCCCCAAGGCCTCTATTTATAGTACAAGGCTCCTAGGGTTTCAAACTTATGAGGCTTTTGGCGGTCGCACCCCCTGGACTTGTTTCTATTGATTAAACCTTTAATCAATTATAATCCGGTCCCTTTAATTGATTCTAAATTAATTCTAGATTTATCAGTTAATTTATTGATCTAGTTTGTAATTAATTTATTTCTCAATAAATTAATAAACTAATCATTCCATTTTATATTTTCTGACTCTCTTTGTTTTTCTGGGTCATGAGGGCAACCCAGAAGTACTCTGCCATTATTATAAATATTACCACTAGTTCATGACCTTGGATATTATTCGAACAGTCTCCCACTTGGATAAGTTGTCAACTTGTGTGGTCTCAATATTATCTGATAATTAGCAAAGTGTGTCATCCAATGCAACTAGCGGACTCTGATAAAAAAAGAGATGACTCCTAGATAAGTGATCTTTTATTCCTCTGTTCTACAAGATATCGTAATGAACCTGGGCCATGGATAAGGTTAAGCCCAAAAATTCAAAATTCTATTTCCTGATAGTGATTTATGATGACTCTGTCAGACTACTGATCGAACACATCAATCCAGTATGGGTTTAGCCAAACACTTAATGTCAGCATCAAATCATCGAGGGGCCCATAAATATCGCTTCTCATTGTTAGGGCAAAAGGAACAGATAAACTCTGACTACATAGTTTCTGTCTATTTCATCATGTCATACACAGACATACCCTTTATAACTTCCAGTTACGAATAGTGTTTGAGCAGTCATGCATAACAGAATCATAGCGCAAATCCTCATGCATATCAGTTTAAGAAATATTATCATCTTAGAATTACTTGTGACTTAATCCATGAAGTAATCTCTGAGTGCGGGTTGTTCTAATACTTGAATCTCTTTCAAGGGTTGTTCTAATACTTGAATCTCTTTCAAGTACTCATGAGGGCTAGTCGCAATCGCCATGATATGTCTAAACTCTATAGACAATCTACTAACACTCCATGACAGTCTTAAATCACTACTTGTTTCCAAGAGTACGACGAACTGTGGAGGTTTGAGTAAACTAATACTCGGGAAGCGGGTTCTAAACATGCTAAAGTGGAACACAATATTAATGTAAATGAAAATGGCAGCCCAATTCTTTATTAATTCTCCATTAATAATACACCAAGTCATAAACACTTATCTACTGCTATATGTTTCGACTATCAAACTAATAACTAATATACTTATGTCATATTGCTTAGCAACTTAACGCCTATGGACCCTAGTATGTCCTTTATGCTTGGTCCGCGTCAAAGTCTTAGTGAAACAATCAGCCGGATACTCTTACGATGATGTCCTATTTACTATGTTGTCTTACCTTGGTTTCTAAACACACCAACAATCCCAGAGTATATTCTCTGACTTTTCATGGTCCTTGGGTTCCTCAGTCAAGGTGACTGCACCCTTGGTAAGCAAATTTCAAGGAGATTATTGATGTTGAGGACAACACCAAAATCATCAATGAAATCCTTCAACCATGTAGTCTCCTTTACAACATTACTAGCTGTAATATACTTGGACTATCACTCCTCCTTCTGACAGGAACAAGAGTCATCTCTGGCATTACTATGACCAGTTACTCTTTAGTTCTTTTGTTTTCCTCCATGAACCAATAACATATTTCTTGTTCTCCTAAGATACTCTAAGAGTGTCATTCATCATAATCCAATGACTTTTGCCATGGTTATCCCAAAATCTACTCACTATGCTCCAAGCATACGGGATGTCAGGTTAAGCACATGTCATGGCATACATGGTCGATCCTATATCAGAAGGATATGGGATTCGACTTAATTGTTTACACCATGCGCGGAAACCTTTTCCTTAGAGTCATGCATATTAAATTTCTTCAAGATCATACTTAAATATGTACTTTGGCTAAGTCCCTTTTAGACGGTTTGCATCTATCTCCATAAATCCTTATTCCAAGTATGTATATTGTATCTCGTATAAGCCAAGTCATTACCCTTATAAACATTGGAAAATCGTTTCTTATAAGCAGTATGTCATTGACAATCATCACTAGGCAGACTACAATAGTACTCCCATTAGCTTTGACATAATCACAGAACTTATCTATGCTTCATAAAAA
Organism: Cichorium intybus; assembly: GCA_023525715.1. NCBI lineage: Eukaryota > Viridiplantae > Streptophyta > Magnoliopsida > Asterales > Asteraceae > Cichorium > Cichorium intybus. Next base: position 23,938,605 of record CM042017.1, on the reverse strand, counting down.
TCCAAACTTTTTGGCATTTTACGATCACAAAGATTCCGGCTGGGAGATGCTTGTTCGATTCTATAGATGAATCTTTCAAGCTTTGTACACTCTATTTTGATATTTGGCATGTTCAAAACCCTACGGTTGTGCCATGCGCATAACCTCTTTGTTTTCTATTTAAGGAAAGCGGTTCTAACATCCACTTTTCCATGTCTCACAAGGTGCAGATGTGGTAAACAATATCCTAATAGATTCTTCTCAGCTGCTGATGAGAATGCCTTTCTCAAAATCAATTTCTTAAGTTTATGTATAGCCCTACTCAACCAGTATTGCTTTGAATATGTGTACATTCCTATCCATGTTATTCTTTTTTTGAAGATCCAATTACTCCCACTGGTTTTCAGGCCAGGTGCAAGATCCATCAAATTAAAACATTCACTGAATCTCGCTTTATATATTCTCTTTTATATTGCAGCCACTGGGCTCACCAATGCTTCTATGTAGTTGGATGACTCATCCTCACCAACCAGTGTTTTACCACTAATCAGTGTGTCATTCTTAGTAATATGAGACCATAATACTCATGAGAATGACCAACTCTACTGGAATTGCAAAGAGGTGGAGGTATGCCAAGTTCTCTTTAACAGGAGTCTTATCCTCTAGTTTAAGTGCTAGTGTTAACTAAAGGTTCTTTTATTGGTTGACTCTTGAATTTCTTCAAGATCAATCTTACTCCCACTGGATTCTTTAAATATGAGCTCTTTCCAAAGGAAGACTCTTCTATAAGACACGAACACTTTGTTCTCGGACGACTTGTAAAACAAGTATCCAAAGGACTTACGGGGTTAGCCACTGAAATGACACTTTCTCTGATCTGGGTTAAATTTTGTCATGAGCTTTGTGATGAAGACTTAATAACCCCATATTATCCATGTGATAGCTGGGGATGAACTCTACTTCATATTTTAGATGGTGTCTGTGCAACCTACTTAGTTTGTACGAGGTTTAAGATGCGAGTTTCTGTTTCTAGGGTGTAACCCTTTAAAACTAATTTGGAAGTGTATTTTGACACATCATGGATTGAACCATTTCAAACAATGTTTGATTTCTCCTTTCAGACACACTATTTTGTAGCGGTTTTCTAGAAGGAGACAACTGTGAAACCATTTTACAGGTCCAAAGATGTTCGTAGAATACATCATTTAGATATTCTAGCCCAGTTGATTCTCTACTTCATTTGAAACCCTTTGAATACTTTAAAGTAGCTGTCTTATGTTTAATCAAATAAACATATCCATATTTACTGAAAGCATCAGTAAACTTAACGAAGTATCGCTCATCATGTCTTGTGGCAGATTTGAATGGTCCACAAACATCTGTGTGGATCAGTTCCAACAAATCCTATACCTCTTTCACAGTTTCCAGTGAATGACATTCTTGTCATCTTCCAAGTGAGCAAGATTTGCATACATCATCTGACTCTTAGTCAAATGATTCCAAGTCCTGTCCACTTGGAGCTTGGTGATGCAATTCTTGTTTATATGGACAAGGTGACAATACCACAAACACATTTTGGATGAATCAATTTTAAGATTATATTATTACTATTACTAATACAACTAACATATTCATATACAAGCCATTGTAAGGATAAATATTGAAATAAAACAACCATTTTTTATAAAGAAAAATCACATTTTTATTATCAAAAGAAAAGTACAAGGTATCCTTGCACAATTTATAATATGAAACAATGTTTTATGCCAATTCTGGCGTAGTAAAATCTAATAATCTAACTAAACACCACTTATCAGCATGAGCTTGTAATTCCTGATCATTCTAACAGTAGCAATGCTGCTATATCTCATGATCAGATCAAGCCTTTATGCTTCAACTTCTTACATTCACTTGGTCAATGCATACAACGCAGATGTGATGAACACATCCTGTATCAAGGATTAAAGAATGAGAAGTTGATATACTATGGAGTTCAGATATACCTGAGGTGTCAATCTCATTGACCCGGATCTTCTTCAGATTCTTGATTTATATTGGGCAACTACGTTTCCAATGTCCCTTCAGTTGGCAATAAAACATATGGTCTCATTCATGTCACTGGTGGGTGCTATGTCAGAATAAACTTTTCTCTTAAAGCCTTGGTTAAACCATCCAACCTTAGCATTTCCCTTCCATTGGGATGAGAAACTTTCTTCTTCTTAGCATCACCATGATGAATGGCCAAGACAGGAGCGGTGGAATCTAAGCTACGATGTTGCTTTAAACTAGGCTCTACAATTTTCAGCAAACCGTACAGCTCAATCAAGGTCATGTCCAGATGGCTCTTGTCATAGTTCATAATGAACTCATGATATGAACCAAGAAGCGAGTTAAGCACAATATCTGTAGCTAACTCCTTTGGAACATGGACACCAAGATTTTCCAATCTATCTAACTCGCACAAAACCGTCACCATCAGGAGAAAATTTAGGGTTGTAAACGAACACAAACGAATGCTTGTTCATGTTCGTTAGTTTAAATTAGCCAAACAATGAATGAACACGAACGGATAAACGAACAAGTTTTATTGTTTATGTTCGTTCGTTTAACAAATTAGGTTGTTCATGTTCGTGAACATAAACAAATAAACATAAACGTATTAAGATAAACAAACACAATTGACATATATGAATATAAACGAACATATACTTTTGTAATGTAATCAAACATGATTGAACATGTATGAACATAAAAGGAACTTAACTAAACAAACATACGGACACAAACGAACGTTCACGAACACAATTAAACGAACGAAACCATTTTTCATGTTCGTTCGTTTAATTAAATGAACGAGAATCCTTATTCATGTTCGTTCATTTATTAAGGTTTTTTTAGAAGGGCAACTCACTTCCTAATCTACTCCTAATTACCCTTATATTCTCCACCTAAGTCCACAACGGGACTAGAACCTTCGACCTTAAAGAGGGAGGCAACTCACCATACCGCTAGACCAAAGACATTTTATTAAGTAAACAAAAATAAACGAACTTCTTGCTGCACAGTTCACGAACAGTTCTTTAAACGTTCGGTTCGTTTACAACCCTAGAAAAAATAGAGAGATAGCTTTATTAGTGGACTAGATTTTCATTTTCTTTTATATTGGCATCAAATAATTATAAACTACTAAACGGTTTTTCTAAAAAAAAACCTAATAAAACACTGTGCATATTTTGTATTTAAATTTCATAATGGTTGTTGTTACCATTTTCCCCTTGCCCTTGGACTTTGACCTTTCTTTTTCATGTTAGACTTTGAATATGAATACTCCTTTTGAGGAGAATATGTTTGGGTGGCTTTAACTTGCACACAAGAAATAAAAAGAGAATCGAAATGATACTTTATTTTGATAGTAATTAACCATTGAATTATTTGATATATAGCCCTCAAACAGATCGAAAACGATCCAATACCTAACACATTGTATTACATGTTCGAAACCAAGAAGGTGCGTCGTCTTTAACTTTGGCCACACTCGCATCCAACAAAAGAAGAATTGCCGTCTCAAATACATGGGGCCGTGGACTTAGTTTTAATAGAATAATGAAATTTGATTGCTCATATTTCTTTCCTCGTGCAAATTCTCAAACTAAATGAACCATTATTTTTAACTTATCATAAGTGTTTTCAGCCACGGTTGTTTATAAAACGGCAAATGGAAGAAGTATGTCATATATAGAATAATCGTTGAAATTTTGTGTAATTAAAGAAAAGAAATATTAATAGTCTATGAAAAATCATTCACGACATTTTCAAGATAATAATGAAAGGAATATGTGTTATAAAACTATTTATAGTGGTAGTTGCTCAAATTTTCATCCCTAGTGCCAAAATAAGTTGAATCCAACACCTTTAAATGGTGTGCATCGAACAGTCTCAATCTGATTATGTAAAAAGTAAATCATGTCAACAGCCTGTTAGGATCGTATAACTCATTGCCTAGCAAAGATATTTCCCAAAAGGAGGCAAACTATATCCAAAGGAAAACCTATACGTTGTCACTCTCAAGCCTCGAACTCGGGTTTATTGTTTATCCAAAACTGAAAACATATAATCTGTGAACCAATTGAGTTGTGTCATGGGGCTGCTCAAACACTATATACACGGAAGAGTAACTAGAGATCTATAATATCCTTTGTTTGTGTTTCTTCTCATATCAAATAATAAGAAGTACTCAATTTATTATATATACAAAGGAGAAAAGGAATTTTTTCATCAATCATAACTCTATTACTATATTGAACAACCCAATTTTTTTACCATATCTAATACACACACTATGTTAGTGACCTGCGTATTACACAGGCCGACCTTTAAAAAATGAAATTAATTAATTGATATTGTTTAATATTATATTATTTTTTAATTATGATAAAATTGTAAATGATTATGTATTACACACTTTGAATAGAATAAATAAATAATTAATATAGTTTAAACAACAAACATTTTTTGTAAATGATTATATGTGTGTAAAAATATATTGCAAAGAAGTTGGCAAGGGTTTTGAAACCTTGAAAAGTGGACCAAACTTGAAGATTGATTCGATTTTTGATTAAATAAAGTAAATGTCAGAAAGCATGGGGACTATTTTGCATGTTATTCTATTTTGAGTAAATTAGAACTTACTCCGCACAAAGACACATCATTTATCCATTCAAAACTTTTATGGAGAAAAAGGGTAATATATTGTTATAATCCTTCTATTGGATATTTCATTTGCAATTTATTTTAACGTGTCAGTTTTTTCCTTCTCTATTTCACAGACGTCTGGACTCAAATTCCTTGGAAGGAAATATGCATTGAAATATCATGAACCTTAAAAGTGTTTGTGAGCTGTAAGTGATAAGAAACGTCAACCAATTTTTTTGTTTCTTTTTTTTTAACGGTTGGCATTAATTAGCAAATTTATTCAAATTTAAGGTATTTGTCAAACTAAACACGATTAAGTAGTATATTACAATACAATAAAAAGTAAGAGTAAGATGTTATGTCCTACATTTAGCCTATAATTAAATAAATTACTCATAAACCCCGCGATGTTGGGGAAATTTTCCATTGGATGTATGTTGTAAGTAATACCCCCAAAAATTTGAGAATCCGAGACTTTTTAACCAGTAACCAATAAACATTGGTGCAGTATAGAAGCATGGAGCAAGAGACCTTGGGGATATATTCCTAGTTAGTTGGGCAAGACTAAGGGGACAATTTTCGGTTGAGTTTAATGGAACGTTATGTGGATTACTGACTATTGCAATCGGAGAGTCACAAAATTGCACCATACTGGCATTTGTGCATGCAGGGTTCCGGTGAAGGCTGAAAATATTTCAAAACATAACAGTACAATTCTTTAATAGGTAAGCATAACATGAACATTGCTTGTGATTATAAAGTTAGTGAACCTAAGGGTGACATTGGTGGGTGGTTACGGTTACCTGAAATTCTTGGAAGCCTATTATATATTAGATCCTTGAAATACCATAAATGATGTGAAGTTAGAGATTATACCCTTTTTACTATTTGAATGTTTTATGAAAATTGCAACAGGTCTTACAAGGTAAGTTGTTTAGTTGAATTAAAATTCCTGTTTTGCCAAATATTAGATGGAATTGAGCCATTTAATGAATTGTTGAAAAGAGCCTTGTAGTGGAAATGGTTTTAGATAAGCCTGTTAATCCATGATAATTGTAAAGAACACACATACATTTTTGTTCCTCAAAATTGTAATCTTAAAGACACCAATATACCATTTGAGAAATAAAATTGCATTTGGAAGGAGCAAAAAGAAAGTTTAATTATAAGCAAGATTCAATATCCTATTAAGATTAGGGATTGGTCTTTGGAAGGTCCAATTCCTTAAACTCCTACAACATCCATGAAAAACCATACCAATATTATCACAAACCCGCAAAAACTCATATTTAGGTGCAGATGTGAAAAATGAAATTACACCAAAAGTGGAACTAGAGGCTTAGGTGGTGTTGTGTTTTTTTTGTTGTCGATTGTGATTTGTGAATTCGATTGCTGATTGAAATGGGAAAGCAACACCAAAAACCTTGATGGAATTTGTAACCAAAATAAGAGAAATCGCTATTTATAAATTCGGAAGCTGATTTGCAAGGATGATTTGTAGGGCTACTTGCGCTGATTTGAAACATATTGATGATTATCCCCTGCTTTATCGTTGGATTAGGTGAAATTGGTAAAGTTTCCAGTTGTGTTCGATTGCATTCAACTTTATCAGTGAAGATCAGTGTCGAGATTTAAGGATTAAAAAGGACATGTGTCATAACATAGGAGAAGGAGTTCCGAAGGGAAAATAAATTGGAAAAGGCCCAAGAAAGATGACATGTGTCATTATAATTAGTTATTTATTATATACACACACACACACAAACACACACACACACACACACACACACACATATATATATATATATATATATATATATATATATATATATATATATATATATATATATATATATATATATATATATATATATATATATATATATATATATATATATATATAGAGCTAGGTTATATTAAGAACCACAATTATTGCGAGATAGTGTGTCTAGTGCTATTTTGTAAGAAAAATGAAGAGAATACTTTTGTTTGGTAATATGAATACGAAAAATTAATTAGTTTACAACTTAAATCTTCTAAAAGGGTCATATGGACTTTGTAGGATTTTCATTCTGTGAGAATAATCATATGTTTGTAAGAATAAATATGAGTGAGTAAGAATGCGTGAGACAAAAATGAATGAAAATGAGTGAGAATACGTGATAAGGGCATCACATCCTTAAGTCAGTGACAACTCACACCTCGTTTTTCAAACTACAATTTCAACTTTATTAAAATTTTAGATCCCGATCATAACACTGTTTACCCTACAGTGATTAGTTGGATTGCTAGGGAGAACGGTCCTATAAATCACAATCGAAATTCACTTTCATGCTTGATCAACCCGTATCATTCGATTTATATGTAATTTCTTACATTTTATGCATGATCAATACCCAACATATTAATTCAAAATTACCCCAGTCACCGCCTTATCGGTAACATACCATATCGGGAGTAAGCTTCTAAAAGCAATCCAGGGAAATTCCTTGCCAGGGGCAATCCTACACATGGTTTACCAACTCATAAACAATACTAAATCAAATCAAACACCATCACCATTAACCAATCCATTCTAACACATGCCCCATTCATCCAAATCATCAGTCATGATAACTATTAGTCCGTTGGACCACTTAGCCCCAATATCATAATTCTTAGTTACACTCAATTCCATTAGTTAAGTCGGTTTATCAATGATCAACATTACTTGTTCTTTCCTTGCTTCTGATATATCAACTAGGTACTGCACTTTCTTAAGCAACTGACGGACTAATATATCACTTCATTACCATTTAAATCTTAATGTCATTTTTATCCTATAAGATCTTATCCCATTTCTCCCTTATCCTCTAGCATATAAACCACAATATGTATTATAAATTATAGCACACCTTGCTATAATGTGCTAAAGAATAGAGTACATTTACTCAAGTAATAGTAACTCAATCTCAGCCATCAAGGCTACAATTCCGCCACTAAGCTATGACTCAACTCAGCTACCAAGGCTACAACTCAACCACCAAGGCTACTACTCAGCAACCAAGCCTCAACATTAATTCAAATATCATCTATCCCTACACTTAATCCTACACATACATCAGTCACACCCACACATACTATTTATCAATAACTAATACACAAGGGATTAGCCCACAATGTAACTAGATCTCCCGGGATGATTGGCCTGGTTGCCACCACTATCCTAATTGCCAATCCTAACCCATTGCGCATCCTGTATTACTTACCATCCATATACATCTGTCTCTTGCCAACTTAGTCATAATCAGTCACATAAACTCCATTTAATATTTTGGGTTACATTAACTGAACTGGCATGCCTACTAGCCCAACTATCTTAGCTACAACCAATCAATTCCATAATTTACCATTCCCATATAGTATAACTATGGGAAATGGAAATCAATCCCACTTATGTACCACATGTTAATTACTATTTAATTATAGCACAACTATACATCCACACCATTACTGTACTACCCCATCACATATGATGACATACTCCCTATCTCGTTTCCATATATAATCTAAACTCACTATCACAATCACTCGAGGATAATCAATTATAATTGCTAACTTCCTTCCTTAACCATTCACAATTTTCTTAATTACATAAACTATAATCGATCAGTCGAGGGTCACTTAAGCCTGCTCTCTCACCATTTAAGTATGTAACAAGTGTACATAATCACTATGCCCAAACACAAACCGTTCAAACTATATTAATTCATCCGAGTATGCATTATATAATTCAGGCTCTTACTAGAATATTCAAACTATATATCCAGTCCATTTTACGTAACAACTTCCATAGTCTTAAACCACAAAGGCTCATCGAACCTTAACCATTAACAATGTGTCAACGAACACAAAGGTTCAATATCATAGCCATTAATAGCATTTAACCAACATAGACCTAACAATTAGGGCCACCAACAAGGTTTAAGTGCACATGTTCAATGTTAACATTACCAACTTTATACCACTACATAATCATTAACAGGGCCACAAAGGCTCACTTACTACAGCCACATAAGCCAACATCTCAATCTTTTAGGTTAAACCCATCATTTTAGGTACATTTGATGCTACATATCATCCACTTCCAGATTATCACTCCGTACTAGGAAAATCCACAACAAGTAGAACCACTCCCCTAACTAGTCAGATTATACATTACCCACAATCATCCATTACATAACTTTCACATTCCAGTGTATGTGTATTACATTCTCATCCTTTCTTCAATACTATACAAGATCTTCCACACTCTCACTATATTTAATACCACGCGAGCCATGAAGGCTTATACAACTACTAGGCATAAAGGCCACACCATCATGACAACACTACCATGTATATGGAGCAAGGAATTAATCATTGTACGTATATCATTCGACCATCTAACCACACTTGTGTAATTACAGCCATTCATGCCCTACTTGACTATCCAACACAACTCTCATACCGTACTAATCATGTAGTTATCACAAGGTTATTAGCCATAAAGTCTACAATAATTTTAGATTGTTTACATTTGTCCTTACTTCATTATCTAAATATGTCAATTATCACTTTCATTACACCCCACTATACTCCATCATCTTACTAACATATACTTGCTAGGTAGTCCGATTCATTGTCATATATAGCTAGCTTCATCCATTGCATCTCACCATGATCAAGACATGATCATCACTAGTTGATACCCTCCAACGAAATATTCATTGTCACCATACAGTCACATATGAATAATATTGTAATATAATATTACACATATGAGTAATATTCTATTAGAATATTACACAAAATGTTAAAACCCATCGAATTTGTTTATTTATTTTTATTTTTTGGACAAAATAAGTGATGAAAATAATAAAAGAAATATATATTTTTTAAAAATTTCCATTTATTTTTTATTTTTTATTTTTTATTGATATCCAAAATGAATGGTTAGGATTGTGTCTCTATGTCTCACAAAATCACATTGTCTCACATAAACCTAACTCCATATATATATATATATATATATATATATATATATATATATATATATATATATATATATATATATATATATATATATATATATATATATATATATATATATATATATATATATATATATATATATATATATATATATATAAACCATCTCGTGATGGCCGAGTTGGTAGCTTTCCCACCTTTCCACAGGAGAGGTCAGGGTTCGACTCTCACCGGCTTCAATTAGGGATGGCCACCGGTACACCCAAAGGGTGGGTTTCCTGGCACACGAGTTTATCGGGTGTTCGTGTTGCCCCGAGGTTGGGTCAGTCGGGTCGTCCAAAGGACGGGTCGGGTGGCTTCCTCGGTTATCATATATATATATATATATATATATATATATATATATATATATATATATATATATATATATATATATATATATATATATATATATATCCAATATCCTGTAAGAAGGAAAATTGTGGTAGGAAGCTAAGAAGTTTTCTATATACATTTTTTTGACGAACCATCAAAACGAATCATTAGATGATTCAAAAATAACCTGATCCGCAAAAAAAATTCCGAAAAAACGACTCGATGATTTACTTTTATGATGATTTTGTTATTATAAAGTAAAATTGTCCGCAAAATGAATAAAAAAACGAGTTAAAAAAAACAAACAACGACAAAATGATTCAAAACTTATGATCCAAGATTCAAAATTCGTTATGATCCATGATACAAAATAATGATTCAAAACTTATGATCCAAGATTCAAAATTCGTTATGATCCATGATCCAAAACGTTATGATTAAAAATATCATGATCCAAAATGATTAGATTAAAATTAGGAAAAAAAACGTTAAAATTAAGATTAAAAAATATTAAAAATTAAAAAGTTTATATCAAAAATGAAAAAAAAAATCAAAATCGAGTACGCTAGACGAACATGCGTCAAATATGATCGTATCCTCGAGTCTGTATTTCGTTCGGTGGACGTGCGTTGCACGTGATTGCGTCACGTCGAAGGAATACGTTTGACGTTATTGCCCTTATGAGAGTGATTGGACGAGAAGAGTCCTCGCTGTTGCTACCGGATTTTGGGTTCCTATCGGATCCTAACCCTATATATATATATATATATATATATATATATATATATATATATATATATATATATATATATATATACATACATATATATATATATATATATATATATATATACATATATATATATATATATATATATATATATATATATATATATATATATATATACATATATATATATATATATATATATATATATATATATATATATATATATATATACACACACATATGGTTAGGTTCTTGTGAGAACCTAAAAAACCATGAGATCTCGAGAACTCTTTCTGATTGGTCAGATCACAAAAGGGCATGATTGACATTTTACAATTCTCATTTAATTTTGATTTTTATTATTTATGGCAACAAAATAACAATTCCTAAAAATAAGCATAATCAAATTCAAATTTCGAATTTAAAAATATACATGATTTTCGTTTTTTTTAATATGAGATTTTTCGAAATCTGAAAAAAAACATAAAAAAAATTTAAAATTCAAGAAAAAAAAATCATATTTTAGAATTACAAAAACATATACATTCATGTACCAGGTGCATATATGCATATTTTTAAAATTCATATAAACATATTATTATGTATAATAATTGAATACAAATAATAAACAAACCAATTTATTAAAAACAATAATGTACAATTGTTTTGAATGATACATACATAAAATATAAAAAATACAACAAAAATTCCAAATATGTCGATTGTTTATTTGCTAGACTGTCATGTTTATTCATTTTATCGCTTTTCACTTCTTCAATTTGCTCGATAAATTTTTTAAACCTGTAAGAACATTAATAAAAATACATATTAAAAATATTAATATACATATATATTCAAAATCATTAAAATAAATACATACATGCATATACGCATATGAACAAATGCACATCTACTTTTGCATATATAGGCATATATGCATATGTGCACATACGTATTTTTACGCATATAAACATATATGCATATATGCATTTATAAAACTACATATTAAAAAACCCTAAAAAATACTTACATGCATATACACATATGCACATAGGCACGTATATGTATGCAAATATGCAAATATGCACAAGTGTACACAAACAAATAGACATATATGAATATTTACACCTATGCACATATGCACATGTGTACATATGCACATATGCATATGTGTACATATGCACATATGCACATGTGTACATATGCACATATGCACATACGTATATGTACATACCAATATACTTATAATTATGACTTCAAAACAATATGCACATTCATAAAAATACATGTGTATCTCCGCTGTTCTAAAAAAACAAAACAATATGCACATTCATAAAACTGCATGTGTATATGCACATATGCATATGCGTACATGCACATATACACATACATTTATCCACATATGCTTTTATGAAAATATTTTAAAAGCACTAGTGTTTTATTATATTTTAGGCAGCTACAATCAAGATGCTAATTTCTTAATCCAACTACAATTTCATCTTGCTGCCAAATCAACTAATATCATTAGAAAAAGCTCATATAAAAAAACTTGAAGGTTCCAAGATTGCTGATAGCTGGCGGGACAGCTAGCTGAAAAATTATACCATACCTTCAATTATACCATATTTCATTGCTGCTAGATTGCTCATCGGTATAGAGCAAGAAACTGACAGAAATCAATGTAAGCATGTTCCGCATACCTTCAATTATGTGCGGAATAAGATTAGACGACATGAATAAGCAATCAAAAACCTAAACAAGTAGAAAAAAATGGGATGAAATTTACCCATTTGTCACAAACCTGAAGATTACGCACACACACTCGTAACTCTTGCTCTCATAATCTTCAAATACATCCTACATTTAACCAAAAAAACATTAAAAAAATGAACCCCATGGTTTTCAAATATGCAAACACTTATGCACATATGTACCTTTTCAAAAATGAAAATATGCACACGTTTATAAACACATGCACATATGCACATACGCACATGAAAGAAAACTGAAAAAGGCGCCGATTCTTATTATACTTTATTCGTATATGTATGTGTGTAATCCAGTTTATCGGAGTTGATCATGAGCTCTTTAGTGTTGGAAACATTAAGTGCCGGCGATCGAGAATAGGAAGGAAAACTGAAAAAGGCGCCGATTAGAGCTTTCTTACACTTTCCTCAAGGAAAATTAGCCTATTGCATATGATTAAAATCAAGTTATCAGTTTAAATTGGCTCTTTTTACACAATTGAGATACACCTACCTGCTCTCATAATTCCTTTGTGTTGTTTCATAATCTACTGAATAATCACTTTTAGCATACTCGTAGCCCTAAAAATCTGTTGTACTATAAATCATTTCAGGCGTAGATCTTTACACAAACAAGCAACTGACTCTTTCTTAAATGATTCCGGTGACTGATTTTAACGGTACCATCAGCTATGGCGGCAACGATTCCGGCTCCTCTTGGTCGTGGTGTCGCTGTAGATCGTAGCGGTGGTGATGAGAAACCGGTGAGGCACGATGAAGATGGTCGATAGAGACGGCTTTCATCTGATAGGGATTCTGATAGGGATTCGTCGACTTGGAGTAAAGAGGGAAAGAGAGTGAGAGATCGTGTGAGAGAGAAAGCAAGAGAGAGAAACAACGGTTTTGAATATAATTCGGTGTTTCCAATTCAGTCAAATATGATTTCTTTTTCTTATGCCTAAATTACCCATATTTCTTTTTTAAAAACTCTGATGTACCATTAAGACTAATAGTAATTACAAAACTGCCACATTGTATAATAACCATTGATTTTTCTAATCTAATGGTCTATGAAGAGTTCTCAAGATCTCATGGTTTTTTGAGTTCTTAAAAGAACCTAACTATATATATATATATATATATATATATATATATATATATATATATATATATATATATATATATATATATATATATATATATATATTTCAATTTGTTTTTGACAAAAGGTCTTAAATATAAGCGACTTAGTATATTAAATTATTTTTTTCGAAAAAAAAAATTCAGTCAAAAGTTTCCGGGATTCTCACGAAAAAAGGGTTCTCATTTGATCCTGACTCTCTCTCTATATATATATATATATATATATATATATATATATATATATATATATATATATATATATATATATATACTAGTTGTAAGACCCGTGTATTACACGGGATGATACAAAATAATTATTAAATAAAAAAACCTAAACACTAATAATTATGTATAACAAATTCTTGACAACATATAATGAAATTTTTGGATATATAGATTATTAAATTAAACACTACAACATAATGTTGATAAACTTTGAACAATTATAACAAATTACAAATTTTGAAAGACTTCTTTGAATACAACATTTGTTGTTCTATTGCTAAGTTTACCGTCGTCCAAAATTAAAATTTTTAATCTATCTTTACTTTTAACTCTTGAAAATATAACATACAACTTGTCGTGTGTGAAGACTGATTGTCTCAGAAACAAACACACATTTGATAGCGATTGCCGTTGACTATTATTTATTGTCATTGCAAAACATACAGTCAATGAAAATTGTTTTCTTTGAAATTTGAAAGAAATTCTTCTATCTGAAGGCGTCAAAGACATTTTTGGAATAAACGTACGATTTCCAATATTATTTCAAGATATAACTCTATTTCTATAACACGATTACCCAATAATATTGCTTCACTGCTAGGTGTGTACCCGCGCAATGCGACGACGACATTAGTATGTTGATGTTTTCAATTAAAATTAAAGTATGTAGTTATCAATTAGAATATATTGTGTACTTATTATAATATATCGTTTCATAAAATATTTTAGAATTTTTGTATTCATTTATGAATATAACATGTTTCATTTTAGAATATATATTTATACGAAACTGATCAATAATAGTGAATAGTAAAAAATGAGCCATCAATAAAACTTTTTAACGACGGAATTTGTAAAGGTTTATCGATGGATTTTCCATCACTAATATATTAAACGTAAATTTTTTACGTTCATGCATTTTGAATACCCTTAAGGCCGACCCTGGTGCGTGCGTGCATGCGCGTGTGTGCCGTGTTTTTTTATTATTATGTTAAATATTTTAATTCTATTATGGAAATTAGTTATTATATTTTTAATAGACATAATAAATCAAAGGTTATCCAAACTTAGTAAACTATATAAGATATATTAATTATAAAATTAGTATAATAAAATTTTTAAATGTAAATGTAGTTTTATGTTTGTTTTTGGACCTGCATTAAAGATCTATGGCATTCGAAAAAAAATCCATTAATCATCATGCTACCTTTCCGAAATTATTGACATATGTATCATCGATGAGAAGAAAATGAAAATATGATGCATTCTCTTGTCATTTAATTTAAGTGATAATTAAATTGTTAGAATCCATTAATTAAATTGCTAGGTTCCTAATTTATTGCTTAAGTTATAAATTATTGGAATTAAATACATTCAATTCAAACAATTTTTTTAAGAAATTCAAAATTATGAGAAAATGACATGTGTCAAAATCAATGAGGAGATGACATGTGGCTTTGAATTACTTATTTATTAGGATAGGATATATATATATATATATATATATATATATATATATATATATATATATATATATATATATATATATATATATATATATATATATATATATATATATTTCAATTTGTTTTTGACAAAAGGTTTTAAATATAAGCGACTTAGTGTATTAAATTATATGGACCGTTGGATCACCTAGATTAAATCTGATTTTTATTTAGAATTAAAAATAAAAAAAATATGTTAAACCTAATAAACCGATTACGTAAGGGCATTGTTGGTATTCTAATAAAATGCATAATAGGTAATCAGCAAGTATCAAGGACTTGTATACCTTCATTCCTGGGTTTTGATTGCGTATCCCAAAAAAAACGTCCTCTCAAGTTCAAAGAAATCAAATTACAACTTGAATCTAATCTACTCGTCGATTTCAAAAGATTATCTTCCCATTCCAAAGAATTCGATAAGCGGCATCCATAAAAACATATGTGGTCCGATCATTCTCTTCGATTTTCGAAGTTGAAAATTGCAAAATTGTAAACGTATTCTTGGGGAATGAAGAAGAATCGATCAAGTTCAAGGTTGAGGGAAAACTTCAAAAACAAGTTCACGAACACAGTAGATACAACATTGGATTTAGAGAATAAAGATTTTGTTAATCCCCCTAAAAGGTATGTGTAATTCTAATTTTGGATGTAATCGGTGTTGTGTGATAAAAATTGCTTGAGTTCAGTTTGCATGTATGAATTTTTGTTTAGTATCCATGTTAGAATGCAATCAGGTGTCGGGTAAATACACGATTAGGGTTTAAGGCTTTGTGAGAATGGTTTAATTTAGAATGAAAATGAAAAACAAGGGATATTGATTTTGATAGAATATATTACGCATTCTATTAGAATATCATTGATGCTAGAAGAAAGTGATTGTGTGTATATTTGACTTTTGAAGTAATGGTATTCCTTTATTATATGAAATTGACATCGTTTTGGAATAAGTAAATGAGTTGATATAATTGTTGTCCTGTTTATTTGGTTAAGAATAGAGTGAATGTGTATGTGGAATTGTATATTCTGGTAGAATATGAGACTTTGTATGCTAATTTGATTCTGTAAGAATGTTATAAGAACGTTATGCATTTTGGGGTAATTATACTGATTATCCGCATGCTCATTCTGATTGAGTAATATAATGATTCTCATAGAATCATTCTAGTAGAATAAGTTTATGCTAATTTGTAGCTAGAATAAAGTTATTGTGTGTGTATTTAACTGTTGAAATTGTGGTATTCATTATATGGATGAAGTTGACAGTCTTATGGAATAAGAAAGTTGGTTGTTAATATTGTTGTTCTGATAGAATATGTTCATTTGATTCTTTTGTTTAGGATAAACTCAAAGTGTATGTGTTTGTGTTAATATGAATTAGAAAACAATAAGAAAGTTAGTTGTTAATTTGTAGCTAGAATAAAGTTACTGTGTGTGTATTTGACTGTTGAAATTGTGGTATTCATTATATGGATGAAGTTGACAGTCTTCTAGAATTAAAAAGTTAGTTGTTAATATTGTTGTTCTGATAGAATATGTTCATCTGATTCTTTTCTTTAGGATCACTTGTATGGGTATTTTGTTATGAGGATGGTATGGCAAGTTAACAAGGAGGGGCCAAATTGTGGATTGTATCTCATGCGACACATGGAGTGTTATATGGGAGAAGGTGAAAGGAAATGGTCAATTGGGCTCACAGAGAATAAGCACAATGATGCAAATGCTTTGATGCGAATGAGAATTAAATACATGGCAACGCTGATGACATCGACTCTAAATATAAATAGAGACATGTTGGTAAAGGATGGTGAAGCGTTTGGCAAACTTGACGTGCTACAAAAGACGAACCTACTGCAACAGTCGGATGAGGCAAAAAATAGGAAAAGAAGGGGAAAAGGAGTGCGAAAATGAAAGGTTGAAATAGTTTATTCTGGTAGTTATTAAAAAATAGTGGTATGAACAATTTGTTTTTGAATATTTTGGATAATGGTTCTTTTGGATGTTGGTTCTTTTGGTAGTGTATTAGCACGTCTGAAACGTCTATTTCTTTTATAAGTTTATAAAGGTTTTCACATGATCGACTAGAATGGCCAAATTACATGAAATACATATGTGTTGTGAAATAATTTTGATATAACATATGGCATTCTTAGTGATATAACATATCGGGCTGAAAACGATGTATATGTTGTTTGTGGAAAATGCAGAATGTTATGTTTACGTATGTAAAAAACCATTAGGAATGTTATGGGTATAACTTGGATAGAATGAGCAGTATTCTAATGTTAGAGGTCACATTCTGAAAGAATGAAACACATTCTGGTAGAGTGTACACCGAATTCTGATAGAATGACTACTACATTCTGTTAGAATATAGTAAACAATTATTAATGTACCATGTAAATCGATGATTTATATGATATATTGAATAACATACATATAAAACACATTTTATAATAGTTTTATGTAACAACATCAATGTAGTATGCATCGGGGTAAACTAAATCGATTGCATACTTAAAACTAATAAATGTCTAATATACAACAATTTCATACTATATGACAATGCATAGACTTTGACACTGTTTATTTTGTGGTTATGTCGAAATTATTGGATCATTCAAATAAGAAAGAATCATCATATAACTTGTAACGAAAAAGTAAGAATAATAAATATAAAATTAAACTAATACCATGACCAAACAAACATATGTCTAACGAAGTTGTATGCTTCTATAATAAACTAGGCGAATACTCGCGCGTTGCGCAAGTGAAAGTTATATAGTTAAATTTTTAACAAATATCTTGTGGAAAATGATTATGGCATTAAAATTAACTACAAAATAATAACTATAATATTAAGTTGATATATACAATTGCAACTATTTTGACTAATATTGCTTAATGAACTTTATCAGCGGCTTATGTATTAATTAAATTAAGCATAGTTCTTGATTTAGTATTATTTTTAACTATTGTCTATTGCAATGATTAATTAATCTAAAAGTTACTTATTTGACCATATTTTAATATTGATCATGATGATTATTTAAAATATCAACGATAAATAAAAACCTAAGTAAAAATTGATTAATTGTATTGAATTATTTTATTTAATATTACAACTCCTAAACATTTTGCTAAGACTAATAGACACTTACACCAATATTTAAAGTTGGTTAATTATATCGAAATATTTCTTTTAATGTGAAAACCCTCAAATTCCATATGAAAGTTAATTAACTATTAGAACTCAAAAGACTTTTGTTAATTTATGTTACTCAATTGACACTTATAATAGTTATTATTACTATTCTTTAATATTATGTCTTAATAGATGAGAAAAATGTTAATTTGATTTGTAAAACAATATGAGTTTTTATGAAAAAAATATACATTAACATTAAAGATTAAGAAGTTGACTTAGATTAATATTTCTATCTAATAATTCATAAATTAAAATACGTAAAAAATATTATTATTAGATTAATAAACTGCCTTAAATAAGTAAAATAATTATTAATTTAAATGAATTATTATTTAATATTTCTACGTGAAAATTTTACGTGAGTAACAAAGCGAAAAAACTATTTAACCAATTAGTTTTATTAATATTCATACTTTTAAATCAACAGTCATGTATCTCATTTAGTTTATGATTTTATGGAGCATTTTAAGTTATGCAAACGTCGTTTCAATCCAAATCAAACCACGATATTCCTTTTTTCTTTATTCAAAATTACTTACATAATATATATATATATATATATATATATATATATATATATATATATATATATATATATATATATATATATATATATATATATATATATATATATATATATATATAACGTCATGCGATTGTTTAGTTAAAACATCCAAAAATTTATTTGTGCTTTTTGTTTGCCAATAATGAATATAATTAAAACATTGCATTTTCTTTATTTATTGATTGTCGAATGATTATATAAAACTTTTATTTTATATATATATATATATATATATATATATATATATATATATATATATATATATCTCTATATATATATATATATATATATATATATATATATATATATATATATATATATATATATATATATATATATATATATATATGATTTTATATATCATAATCTAACGAATAACAAATAGTATAAAAATTAATACTACAATATGTAGAAAGAATTTCATGATTTTACATATCAAAATCTAACAAATAACAAAATGTATGAAATAAATAATAACATAAAAGCATTGAAACATCTATAATAACATTTATATTCATAAACCACATCAAACCCTCCAAAATCATAAACAAATGTAGAAGCAATTTTATGATTTTATATATCACAATCTTACGAATAACAAATACTATGGAAAAATTAAATAATACAACTTTTGATGACCAAAAGTACCAAAATAACTATTATAATATTTGTATTAAAAATACATCAAACACTCATAAATCATACAAATAATGTAAAAACAATTTCAAGAAAAAAATTAAAAACAATTCAAGAATACATAAAATCAACATACGTTTTATGTACTTTCTCATCTCTTATACTCTTCATACTTCAATCAAAAACACTTGAACGATATGAATGTTTTTATGAAAAAAACCTACTTATATAGCAACAACATGTATAAATGAGAGGAATACAAAAATGTTTTAGTAAATGTTATTAATTAAAGAAATATGAAGAGTCATTAAGTTTCAAATATAATTTTGAATTTAGTATTATATTAATAAATAGATGTAACGTTGTGTAATTTATAAATTTATTTTACTATTAGTTATTATTAATAATTAATTTTAAGATTACTTGGTATTATTAAAATTTTATAAAAGAATATCCATGTAGAAAGTTTTAATACCACTTAATATGTTTATTATAAAATCACTTATTATATTAATTTTTATTGTTAACTAATTTTGAAAGTTATATTATTATTTAAAGGTTAGAGTTTATTTTCTTGTATTTATTAACACTAATTAACTAATTTATAATCATTATTAAAAAGAAAATGAAAAGTCATGGGAGTTTCAAATAAATATTGTGGAAGTGTTTTTGCTTCTTTTATAAGATATAAATGCAAGCTTTGTTATGCAATTTGATGGTTCTACTACTTTCATTCAAACTATTGAATTAAATAAAATTGAAGTATTAAAAGAAATTTAGAAAATCAATGGAAATATGAAAAGAAGTATTAAAAAAGAAATTTAGAAAATCAATGGAAATATAAAAAGAAACGGAAATTTAGAAAATCAATGGAAATATGAAAAGACATGAGAGTTTCAAATGAATGTGGTGCTTTGAAATATGCCTCTATTATAAGATATATAGATACAAAATCGACTAATTAAATGACCAAAAACATAGCTTATTTCCTCCTATCTGGACAATTTCTCTTGTCATGATGTACCATCTGTTTACAGACACTGTATTCTCTCTTCGGCTTCAATTTTTCAGTTACCATCATCTCTTTTTTACTCTTTAACCTCTTGCCACGACTACCGCAACCTTTGCTTCGAATGTCTGATGGATTCTGAATATCCACAACATCTGGAACTTTAACACCTAACATATTTTCAAAGTTAGAATGTTTGTTGTTTATCCACTGCATTGGACTCTCATCAATGTATTTTGTCTTTAGTGTATTCTGTTCATCAAGATATTGTTGTAGCTTCACAGGATCATCGGTCAAATTGGACAAACAATGATCAACAACAGCAAAAATGTCAATAACAGTCTTGTCTGCCTGAAAATGATTTTCATTCTTATCCATTGTATCAACTATACCCGTATTAGGTTTCCCTTATCTATTGCATAACATATACCTTACTCTAATTGTGTCATCGTTCTTGTTTTTGGTCGATCCTTTCCTAACATCAAACCCAGCCTCCAAAGCATATGTTTTGTACATTTGAATAGCTGCATCGAGGGAATGAAAACTGCATTGCTTCTTGGTTTTAAAACATCTGGAACGTCTGGTATATATATATATATATATATATATATATATATATATATATATATATATATATATATATATATATATATATATGGTCATCTATAAAAAATCATATCAACTTATGGTATCAGTGACAATTAAAAAAAAATACAAACTGTA
Source organism: Cichorium intybus (assembly GCA_023525715.1). Classification (NCBI taxonomy): domain Eukaryota; kingdom Viridiplantae; phylum Streptophyta; class Magnoliopsida; order Asterales; family Asteraceae; genus Cichorium; species Cichorium intybus. The sequence continues at coordinate 23,917,063 of CM042017.1, read as the reverse complement.
TCATTTACAATAAAACAAAGAACCTGTAATCTAAAATAATACATTGTTAAAAGTAATACGTATTGTATGATAACAAGTAATGGTAACAGTGAAAATATATCCCATTTTGTAAGAATATGATTTTACATCTAATAAAAAATTAACTTAACTTCTCATGCTACTTAATAGGTGTAAACATAATGTCATTCTGTCAGAATAATCATCGACCAAACACAATTACTTAATCTAAAGTCGATCTATATTTATTCAAACTGACAAAACACACGAACATGATAATGAAAAATCGATACTATTCTGACAAAATATGTCGTTACATAATGAAAAATAATACGATAATTTTGATGTTAATCAAGAAATGTAATCATAATATCATTATGTCAGAATCATCAGCAACACCTACACAGTTCATTGCTTTAACGATATCTAAAACATAAAAAACCCATCGAAAGTATATGGATCATTCTCAACACAAATTTTATTCTGCCTGAATATACACCTTCGTGTATACTTATTCAATCTAAGAAAAAAACGTAGTTACAAACCGAATTGAGATTGATTGGCATTTAAATAAAATTTAATTACTAACCTTGATTGAGGTCAACAGGTTCGTCTTCATCATGTACATTAGAAACGAAATCTGCATTGTTTATAATCAAATTCTAATTTAGTAACGAAAAAGTTTGAAACCTAATCGATGTTGATTGAACATGAAATACAATTAAATTACTAACCTTGATTGAGATCAACAGATTGGACTTCATCGTGTAAATTAGGAACAAATTCTTCATCGTGATTATCATCAAAACATTCTTCTGATCTTACTGGTTGATCGATAACATCCTCTTGGTCCGACTCGTATGATTGATTATCCATTAAGAACGTGAATATTATCAAATATGTATGGAATTGGAGAGATGAAGCACCTGTTGAAATGTTCAAAATCGACAAAACAGAGTACTTCCTTTAATTTCTGTAACAGTCAACGTAAATCTCTCACATTATCATAATTTCCTGTTAATTAATTTTATTAAAAAATTTTAGAATTCCTGATTTGCCCTTGATCTGATGATTACAAATTTGATTAGATCTATGGCTCAAAATAAGTCATACACCCACACAATTTTTAGGGTTCTTAATATATCCTAATTCTATATATATATATATATATATATATATATATATATATATATATATATATATATATATATATATATATATATATATATATATATATATATATATATATATATATATATATATATATATATAAAAGTAGGTTCCATTGAGAATGAAAATAATGTTGAGAATGCGAGAATGAATATGGGCCACATATTTTTATCTTGCCGCTCTAGTGATTTGCATATATGATTTTCACCACCACCGTCGTCGCCGCCACCACTACTGCTGCCGCCGCCACCTCCCCCGCCACCGCCGCTGCCGCCACCGCCACCAACCACCACCACCGCTACTGTAACTCTACCACCTCTATCACAATATCGACCACCATCGCCGCTACCACCATTACCACCACCTCCACTACCGCTACCACCACCCACCGTCACCACCACCACCACCATCACCGCCGCCGCCACCACCACCTTCGCCGCCACCACCACCTTCGCCACCACCCATCTCCACCAACACCACCACCCCACTAACATCGCCGCCACCATCACCAGCATCATCGCCACCCTCTATCGTCATCACCATCATCATCGCCACCATCTACCACCATTCCGACCACCATAAACATATTTCAAAAATGATTATTCATATATGTTTATTCATATATGAATATGAATAATCATATATGATTATTCATATATGATATATGAATAATCATATATGAATATACACATTCAAATATGAATAAATAATATACGAAAAATTAAACCCATCTCGTCGTCGTAGAGCGGCGCGTCAGCGCTGACACATCTAACGACCCAGATTCATTCTCGCATTCTCAACCTCTTTTCCATTCTCAATAGAACCCTCCCCTATGTGTGTGTGTGTGTGTGTGTGTGTATATATATATATATATATATATATATATATATATATATATATATATATATATATATATATATATATATATATATATATATATATATATATATATATATATATATATATCCTTTCTAATAAAACAAAGCTAAATTGCCACTTGGCACATTTTTAGATTGTCAATTTGCCACATGTCACTACAATAAGAATTCTTAGTCTCTTTTCCCGCCCAAACTAATATGTATTCGGCTCACTATAATTTCATTAATGAAAAGGCTAAAATTATGGTAACCGTTTCTTATTTTTGTTATCATCCGTTTACTATTTCGTAACCATTATCTTCAACAAAGAATCAACCTAATCTCAAAAAATCAGGAACTAAATCTATTCAAATTTCGATCTGTACGCAATTTATGGGTCGTCTTCATATACACATTCAAACTTACCATATAATTGCTTACAGTTCCATATTGAACGAAGGTAGGTTTTCTACTGAAGATTTGAGGTGAGGTTATTAACGATGCTAGGTTCTTTTCCATTCCATATTCTTGCATGTTTGATGATTGCTGTCGGTCGTTCGTTCCCTTCATTCTCACTCTTTGATACGTTACACATTCCTCACTAATTCTTGCCATTGTAACTGCTCAAACAGCATGAGTTACGGATAATCCCTCTCTTATTCACAGTATCAATTGCATTGGATTAATTTACACAAACAACCCAATCAATTCCATTTATGCAACGAGAAATCAGCAAGTAGATCTTTATCTCCCCCTTCATTCTTCTTGATTTATAAACGCATCAAACAGATGAATCGAGATATGTTAACGGGATGAAGAAGAATCATCCAAGCTCATTATTTTCACCTAAATGTTCATCTTTCCCTTCATTCTTCTTGATTTCTCCGTTCTCTGTCTTTCTCCTATTTTCTAATTTTCGTTCACACACTCACACCGATTTCTGTTCAAGTTTGATTTGGTTTTTCTGATGAAGAAGATGAGTAAAAGATTTTTGTGTTTAGGGCAATTAGGTTGATGTTGGGATTTTTTTGACCATAACGACAAAGGTATACGACTTTCTTTCTTTTTAATTTATTTTCTATATCAATGCTTAGCTTCTACTCTGAACTTGAAGCATTTTCATTCATCATATTTTCTTTGATTTTAGGGCTTCTTTCTTCTCTTCTTATTTGACGTTCATTAATTTATTTTTTCATTTTCTAATTTTGGTTTTCTTATTTTTTTAATTAGGGCAAGAGAAAAGTGGAGAAATATATGGAGAATCTGATGTCATTGGTGAGTTTGCATTGTTAAGATGATGAGAGTTTTCAGAGGTATTTTTTGTAGATTTATTCGTTTGTTACAGCGACTATAACTACACTTGCATATCTTATATCTTTGTCTTTGTCTTCTTTTCTTTTTGCAGGGTATGACAAGAGGAGGGGCGTGGTAGGGATAATCTTTTAGTATTATTGTTTATTGAAATTTCAAAATAAAGATGAAAATGAACTATATTGGGTAAGGACATAACAGTCATATTATTAATATTGATACAAAAATCAAGGTTAATATGATATGTTTTTGTGTGTGTGTTTTGTATGTACCCGTGTAAAGAATAAAGATGGTTTAAATGCAAACAAGATCACACCAAATGTCTATCTTTAAGTATTTCCTGTTTCCAACAGAGGGCCAATGCCTGATACATTGTTTTATTAACGTAATTTGTAAAACAAATATGCCAAATGGTCCATGTTTTATTGCATCTAACATTGATTATTCTATCACTCCATTAGGTAGTATCAATTCGAGGTCTGTTCCTTATCCATCCAATATGCCAACTCATGGGACATGGGATATTTTGAAATCGAAATTCAAAGGGAGCCTAAAAGGTTGAAAACTGATAGTGATCTTCTCTTAAAGAGTTTGTGTGGCTTCTTGTGGTAATTGACTAATTCTCATCTATGGACACATTTATTAATGTTGGTCAGTTACTTAGATTGAATTTGTTTCTTCCATCGCCATCTTTTAGGTTTCACGGATCTAAATATTGGAAATAATAAAGTAAAACACTAATATTCCATCTATTCAAAAATATATTTTGCATAAAAATTGTCTGTTATGCAGATTTGGAATGAGTGAATGCCGGTGTGTTAAAGCCTAATTCATGAATGCACTTTAGATCATACACATATCCAGTAACTTCAGATCATACACATGTCCACCTTGATCTTCGTTCAATTAGGTGAAATATTGCTACTCTTTTGGAAGCATGACGGCCAATCGCCTGCAACAGCAAAATATCTCTACGTAAACATGTTAATACTTTGAAGGGTGAATTAAGTTTTGGTTCATGTAGTTTTATTTTTAAAATATTATTATTATCGATCTTTATTATAGGTTTATATTTTAGATTTGGTCTTTACCTCTTAATACTACATAATCCATTTAAATATTGCAGAAAAGCTTGAATAGATCCTAAACATAGGGCGATTTCAACACCTTTGTTACTGCCCTTTCCCGCCTCTCCATGATACAAGAACATGACTTGGCCGAGTTAATTGAACTTAACTCAAAATCGGCGTTTCAAGCTTAACTTGGACTGTGAAACATCTATTATATCACCAAACGGGTTAACTAAACTCAACTCAGAATCGGTGTTTTCGGTGGCGTCATTGTCGAGTAAAGGGTCGTTGAGTGTGGCGAATTGTCGACTGTGTATTTGTAGGTTTTCCGATAGGTAGTCAAAGTCGTTGTAAACAGTTTGGATCGGCAGTGGAGTTGGACAAAGAGCGGGGATGGAACTCTACAAGTATCCGATGGTCATGGTGAATGGGAAGATAGGTGCGAAAAATTATTGGTTAGGGTCGTCGGGCAGAATTTGGCGACAGTGAGGAACAGGGTGAGAACGATGTAGTTTGATGAGTGTATGTCGTTTGATGAGTGTGTGGCGGATTTTGAGCATTGTTGGCAGCAGAACTTTGTCACCCAGTTGGGTAGATGAACCATAGTTTATACTTTATTTTTCTTTTTTTGATAAATAGTCGTACACAAAAAAAAGTTAAAATCATCGGGGTTGTGCTTTTGTTGACTGTAATTGAATTTATTAGGATTAAATGGTCATTTTTTAAACCATTTCTGCAAAAGAATGAGAAGAAGGATCTGATGAGTGTGATGGTTTTATAGTTAAGCCCTTTATACTTTTAAGTTTGTGAACATACAACTTCTTTAAATTGCATAATTTGTTAGCATTTTAAGTAACATGTAAATCATGATATTATTTGTCATTATTGTTTACATCATATTTTAGTACATATCAAATTAAATGATTTAATAAAATATTTTTCTTACCAAGTATATAAAATAAAAAATTTACTTACTATAAAACTTTATTTAATTATCAACCGTGTAACACACGGGTTTATAAACTAATATATATATATATATATATATATATATATATATATATATATATATATATATATATATATATATATATATATATATATCTTTACTTCTAATAAAAGAGTATTCCATCTGCCACGTGGCACCTTCTCATCGATCCTCAGCTTTTTTCGCCGCTATTCACCTCCACTCTTTCATACATTAACGCTCCTTATTAATCATTGCAATTGTAACCGTTAAAATTGCATGAGTTACGAATTCAGCAATTGAAGGAGTACAATTATCGAATTTGCATGAGTTACGGATTCCTGGCTCCCTATTTCACTAAAATCATTTGATTGCTGAAAACCAATCATATCACATATAGTTGAAAACTAAAAAATTGAAATTCGTCCCTGTTACTTCCTGCTCCAGAATCCCCCATTTCTACGCAGTCGCTCAATGTGTACTTTGATTTTTAAAGGTATGTTAAAATAACACGAAGGATTGAAACTTAATGTGTGTTTTGACTGTTTTTTAGTAAAAATTCAATTTTCTTTGTGATTTGTCGTAAGCATAAATGAAATTTTATCCCAACCACTCAATCGACTATTGCTTCATGTGCGTATATATGTTTTGCGATTTCATATTTTTAAATATTTTTTGGTTAATCACGTCACAACATCTATATATTTAAAATTTTGGCATATTTATCTACTCTCAATCAAGATTCCGTCTACTCTCGATCAACTCCTGATGATTGTAAGAAGGTATTTGAATCAGTGGTACATCAAGTGGTATGGAGATAACATAATGCACACTAACTATTTGATGTTATGCTCGGTTGTTTTGACAGAGAAATAAGTCATATTTTTTTGGGAGGTATCAATTTTTTTACTCGATGTTGTTTATCTCTATATTTTTGCAATCTTGTGTGATCTCTTTATTATTTATTTTTCATAGGCAGCATCTGCATTGCTTAGTGAGAAGCAAAAAGATGTGTCTGGTTCTTCTGCTAATGGATTTTATGAATCTAAAGAGGCAACGGCTTGGAAGAAGGCACTTCCTTTTGCCAATCAAAATGTATTAAAGTTTAATCCAATCATCTTTTCACACACACACACACACCGAGATGAACTCGTGTGTGTATATATATATATATATATATATATATATATATATATATATATATATATATATATATATATATATATATATATATATATAGAGTTAGTATTAAATGAAATTGTTAAATATAGTGTGATTGTAGGACTCAACGTGGACCATTAGATCAACAAAATCAATGGATTAAATCAAATGGCATTCTTGTAAATAAAATCAATGAATTCACGTGTTTTTAATTTAAAAAACCCGGTTAAGGGTAAAACATTCAAAACCCACAAACCCATAACAACGGAATGCAATCTGCGCATGCGAAAATCACGGACACGATATGATCAGTTTCAATTAACACTATCAATAATCAAAATATACACAATCAACATCGAAGGATAGTGCAGATGCGTTATCGGAAGAAAAAATATAGTTACGAAAGAGTTTTCAAATTCAATTCTAAGAGAATGGGTAGTAGGATTGTCAAAACCATTCTCTGAGAATGATCAAAACCAAAATAGTGCAGAAAACCATAACGTACAGAATATCCATCATTAAGAAAGTAGAATGTCATTCTTCAAGAATGAATTTTACATGTGGCAAAACTCTTAACCCAGAAAACCATTCTTCAAGAATGAATTTTACATGTTTATTCTCCAAGAATGCAAACACTAAGATACAGGAACTAAACACAAAAACAGGAAAAAGGAGAAAAGAGAATACAGGAAAGAAATGTCTCATATTCTTTGAGAATGCCTCATTCTCTAAGAATACCCCATTCTCTGAGAATGCATTCTTGGAGAATGTAAACTAAAAAAAATTGAACTGCTCACACTTTATCTTCCCAGTCGTCCCATCTTCGGTGAAGCATTTCATCGAACATGTTAAATGCATGTTCAAATAGAACCTGATTCAATCGCAATCTGAACCCAACGTAATCTGATGTTTGAATGGAACCTGATTTAATCGCAATCTGGTGTTCGTCGATCAATTCCTTTCGTCTGACTTCGATCGTAATTCAAAATTCTGAAATCAATTCCTTTAGTTGATGTAATCGTGATTGCAATCGGAAACCTTCAAGCTGACTTCGATTGGAAACGTTTAGTCGATGCAATCGGTTGCTGAACTGAAATCGATGCAATCGGTTGCCGGCGGCGGCGGTGGTGGATGAAGCAGGGGAGGAACCGGCGACGGTGGTGGATCAGGCAGGGGAAGAAGCCGGCGGCGATGGTGGATGAGGCAGGGGAAAACGACGGCTCTCGATTGAAGACGTTAGAGATACGGGAGGAGACGTTGCATAAATAGGGTTGGTAAAGTTACTAATTTGTCCCTATCAAATTATTGGTTCAGAATTAGTCCTACAATCTCACAATACTTAGAAAATGTATTTGAACCTACATCTATATATATATATATATATATATATATATATATATATATATATATATATATATATATATATATATATATATATATATATATATATACTTAGGATCTTTTGAGAACCAACTTCACCCCGAGAACCCGAGAACTCCCAAACCGATATTTTTTTCAAAAAACCGACCACATAGGCCTCTAAAACGCTCAAATAGGTGCCGGGGCGCTGAAAAAAATTTCCGAAAAAAACGACTTTTTTTTTTTTTTTGAAAAAAATTTGCACATTTGCAAAAAAAAAAACTTTGCACATGTGCAAAGTTTTTTATACGTACATTTTTTTTCAAGTTTTTTTTTATGGATGTCTTTCTAACATATATTTAAGGCGTTCTGTAAAAAAAATTTCAAAAAAAGTGTACGTATAAAAAAGTTTGCACATGTGCAATTTTTTTTTTGTACATGTGCAAAGTTTTAAAAAAAAAAGTCGTTTTTTTCGGAAATTTTTTTTTTCGAAAAGTCTTAAAAGTGTGCGTTTTAGAGGCCTATGGGGTCGGTTTTTAAAAAAAAAATCGGTTTGGGAGTTCTCGGGTTCTCGGGGGACTTGTGGTTCTCAAAAGATCCTAACTCTCTCTCTCTCTATATATATATATATATATATATATATATATATATATATATGTATATATATATATATATATATATATATATATATATATATATATATATATATATATATATATATATATATATATATATATATATATATATATATATATATATATATATATATATATATATATATATATATAATGATTTTTGCACATTTCGTATTTAAATCATATACAATGCAGGCCCTAAACATATCCATAATTAGTTGAAAAAATTGCTATGCCAAGAAGTCAAACATGGAGAACGTAGAAAGGTAACGCTCTTAGGTTTTGACCATATTCCGATCACTCGTGTCGTTTAAAAATGAGCACCAATGAATCATGCCTTTTTCCTTTTAAAGTTACTTTCATAATGCATCATTTTAATAATTAATTTAATATTTTTTTGTTTATTGTTTAATGTAACAAATTCATAACTCTTTGTCCTTTCAATATTTCATATAAATGTTAACAGGTCACCTTAAATGTTAAAAATATGTTTTGCGAAATGATAAAATAGCAAAAAGAATTGGTATATATTTTCAGTTAATCTTTTTTAAAAAGAAAATGAACATGCTCCAACCCACTTGGTATTGCACCAATGCTAGTGTGCCTTGTAAATGGGAAAAAATTGAAAACGACATAAACACATAGAACATTACGCTTTCAACATGGACGATTGACGAATAAGAATAATAATTAGAGAAATAATATCATGAAATAGAGTCAGAAATAGTGTATTAAGACAATAATAAGAAAGACGTACGTTCAAGAACATATTTTATAGGTAATTGTTGCATACTTGCATATAATTTATACCGCAACCACTAGCATTTTCTTTATCTTGAAAGAATAAGCAAACATAGCCTTCAAGGAAATGGAGACAAAAAGGGACCAAAACAGTTCACCCATTACCAAAAAGGCCAAATCTCCCACCAAAGAATGTGAAGGAACATGGAGACCCATTGACACCAAAACATGGCTTCCATCTTCCAACCATCCATCACCAAACACCAAACTAAAAAAACCCCATTTCCCATCATACATCAACACCACTCATGCATACTAATGCTTGTTTATAACAATTATTTATTTTACCAGTGTTTATGAACAACAGTTGTTGAACTCCATAATTAATGGTCTAAAACCAGGAACCTATTTGATTAAGCCAAAGATTTAGTTAATATCGATTCTTTAAGTGTGGTGTTTGAAATAAAATATGAAACTTAAAAGTAAGAGAAAATAAGTTGTCACATATAGGTAGGAGGACAAATTTTTGGTGGGTCCAAATAGGGGTATGACAAATACACCGTGGCCATGGATGCGAAATTTCACAATTGCTTTATGTACATTTTGCATTTATTCCAGATTAATTTCCAACTTCAGGTGTCTTTTCATGCTTGCAAATTTATTGTAGTAATATGTTTTAATATGGGGTAATAAGAAGTATACCCATGGCTTCATGTTGAATTCTAGCATATAAATTGAGAGTTAAAATCATTCCAACACATACACAAAGGTAGAAATAATAAATAACAATCAAAATCAAACAGTGACTTGTTTAAGCGTCCATATTAAGGTGATTTTTTCGAGATGTTTGGTCTAAATCTGAAATTAGATACTATTTTGGTTGTTGTACCCTAAGAAACATACACAAGGGAACAAATATGTTCTAAGTAAATCGTATATAACATGAACATCAACCACGTTTAGGTAACTTCACGTATTTCTACTTCTCTGCTTGTATTTTTTTCATTCCTTTGAAACTGTAACTACAAGCATTCAGGAAGAAGTGCATAAACAAAATAATTTCCAACAAATACCAAAAACATTTTATGATTTCAAAATTTTCCAATCATCAAATTTGAGACAAGCATTGGCACCTCTTATGGTGGCTACTACCATGGTTGCAAACCTTTTTCACATACCAGAAAAGTATTTAGCTGCACACGTTAAAAGATGAAAGTAGAACATTTTCTTTAAACTCAGGATTCTAATCTTGGTGGGGGGTCCATCAATGAATCTATTCCCCAACATGTTGAAGTGTTGACTGATGCCTAACAAAATGAGTTTGGTAGATGCTTGTAACTATTCAGATTTCTTGTATCATAACCACATATTAAATGAGTTAGTGGATGGTTTTATGATTTTTATTTTAAATTATCAATGACAAAGGAATTATTGGATGATCACTAGACTATACAGAGTTAAGATTAAATAATAATGATATTTATTATATGATTGTAACACCCTTTTTGACCATTGGATTGGAAAAATGAGTCACTTTGATTATAGTGACATTTTTGTAAATAAATTGAAAGAATATATAAAAAACTGACAAAAGAGGGAAAAATGATATTAACGTCAATAGATTAAATCTAAAAATTAGGAAAAGATTATGTTTTAAATAACAAAGCCTAGAATCACAGAAACATAATGTTTTTAAATATAATGTTTTACAAAGACCTTAAGGTAACCAAAATTATAAGGGTGAGAGTGTTTCTAATGAATTTGGTGTCAATGTTGGGCTTCATCGTGTATCTAAATCTTACAATCCGCTTTATTCAAGAATGGGGAATTTGTAAGTGAGGGCTACACTTTTAATGCGATCACTAAATTGAATATAATTGCTACATTAGTTTTAATTTAATGCGATGTTTAATTAAATTAATTTTCATACCTATATTCCATATTGACTCTATTTAAAAGTGTGAAGCATTAGTTGAAGCCAAACTAATAAGAACATTTTTACAAGAGTAAATTATAGTTTTGGTCTCTCTTTTTTCAGTTTTAGTCCAGGTTTTTATTTTCACATTGATGGTCTCTGTGGTTGCAAAAAGCTTGCACTACTGATCACTAATCATTGTAAAAATACTAAAATACCATTTATATTTTTTCCATTTTTTAAGATATTGTTTAATTAATTAAGAAAAGAAAAAAAATAAACCCAACCCCCCCCCCCCCCACACACACACACACACACTCTCTCTCTCTCTTTCTTTCTCTCTCTCTCTCTCTCCATTAGACTATGGGATGTGCAAAACTCCATAACACCTCATGACCACCGCCACGTCATCAAGACATTCACATAACACACCCAAGGAAATGCCCGATAGTCCTAGGCATTCTTTTTTTTAATTTCCACGTCATCTTTTTTTAATTAAAAACATTTTTTTTAATTGGCTAGGAAAAAAATCTCGCATTCCACAAACGTCTTAGCAACACGCCGGAGCACCATGCCGGAGCACACCATCAAGAAGGATGCACCTAGGGGGCGATGTTCACCTGCGTCCTGGTGCTGAGATGGCATAAGCGGGGGCCACGTCCGGCACACGCTTCAGTCTTAATGAACAATGGTGGAAATCACGGTATTGTTGTGATATTTTGGTTCCCAGGTAGGGGTGAGCGTTAATCGAATTAAACCGCGAAACCGCCCGAACCGAACCTTATACGGTTTGCGGGTTCGGGTTAAACGGTTAACGGTTCGGTTAGCGGGTTAATTGGTTTGGTTAGGCGGTTTGCGGTTCGGTTTACGGTTTGATAAAAATAAAACGGTGCCCGCCCGTAAACCGTTTAAATATATTAATAATAAATATTTATAAAATATATTATATATTAAATTACTTAACTTACCCTTTATGTTTAAGGCACGCTTCAGTTCACGATATTCATCTCATAAGATACGTTGAATATACCAAATTACAGCAACTTCTTAAGACTTTCAAAATTCGATCACCAAATTAAAAATTACAGCACATGTTAACCTCCATTATTTGCATTCAACCCCACTTTCAATTAGAATTTCACTAAAATAATGCGTAATATTGAATCTTTTAGAAAGATGTGCCAAAACTTCTAAAGTCAAAAATACATTGAATATCTAAAATACCCTTTAAAAAGATAAATAGACTAATACCCTTTTAAAAGATAAATAGACGAATCGATCTCATCAATTACTTGTACCAATTATTAATGAATAAATATGTAAATTTGAAAAGAAATATTAAAAAAATGTTGTATTTTCTAGTCAACATAAACATGAATGAAGTAAAGAGTAATACCAAATGAAAACATGTAAAAATGCAACACAAGTACGAGCAACAAAAGTAAGTGTGTGGAAGAGGACTAAAACCTACGTGGGCTTTTGCTTAAATGGTTTAAACCAAACCGTACCCGCCCAAACCGTAACCGCCCAAACCGCAAACCGTTTAACCCGCTTTTAAGCGGTCCGGTTTACGGTCGGTTTGGCATTCATCCCCAAACCGCCTAACCCGAACCGCAAGCAAACTTGTTGTTGGCATTATATTGATTTGTATTTTCTATCCTTATATCAACTCATGATTCTACTCCATTTTGATTTCCAGTCGTTGCATCCCAAATCGTCTACTAAATCTCACTTCTTTCACTCTTTACAAAATCTGTATGTAATGGCGAGGTCTCACTTCTTTGACTCGTTGCAAATCCTAATTCGTCTACAAAATCTCACGTTAATATAATCCATTGATTTGAAGGGTAGGAGGAGTACAAGGAAACGATTTCCCACTTCACTTGAATCAGATCAGATATGTCGGCTTTGGCAGATATAACTCATGGGTATTCAGATTGAGATTTGGAATTGATTTACGAGACGACGAGATCCACTTCAGTAGCTTTGCTGATGCCTCGAGAGCCGTCGGTGACGATCATAACCATGTCCTACAGTAACAGGGGCTGAGATTTGTGGTTTTAGTTGAAAAGATGATGGTGATGTTGCTGGCCATATATGTTCTTGAAATTTGAGTGTAGAATCAAGCACATCGGATTCTAATTGCAGGTGCAAGCAGAGTCGGAACACAAACACTGAAACTAAGGGGGCCGGATCTATATTCAAAACAAAGTCACGTAAACAAGCTCAACTTAATTCAAAAATATGACACATCAACAATTTATTTTTTTTTTCATTATGTAATATTCTAACATTATTGATCAAATGGGACCTAACAGTTGATTATTTATACTCTAAAATAACAAAATAAAAGAACAATTAACAAATAGATTTTTACAAACAACCGATTATTTTTAACATAACATACAAACTAAAATAATATGTAAAACAATAAATCTTAAGAAAATCTTCTTAGTCAACTACACGAAATACTAGTTACTAGCTGTATCATTTCTTATTTTCAACTACAACAAAGTAATAATGTTAATAAAATAGTTTTAGCCGCATACATTGTGAAAATAGATATTTAGCTTTAGTTTTTTTTGAGATCTTAAATCTTGTTTTTATATGGATGATGATTTCTAATATTTTATGGCTGAATTTGTTTGACGAGTGTTCCTGTGATCAATTGTGTGAAAGGTGTCCTTTTTCCCTTTCTTATTTTTTATTTCTAAATTTTATAATACAAAACAGAGATGATGCGGATCATTCATTATTTTTTATTTCTAAATTTTATAATACAAAACAGAGATGATGCGGATCATTTGAATGAGTGTTTACGGTTCCAATATTTTCATATTAATTCGCCTATATTAGTATGCCAAAGGGGGGGGGGGTGGGGGGGGGGGGGGGGGGGAAGGGATGGTCCCCTTTGGCCTCCATTGAGTTCCGCCACTGGGTGCAATAAGAATGAGGCTGCTAGTTAATTTCTCTATTTGGCCTCCTCGTCTTTGGAAATGACAACAATGGCCTTACCATTTTCATGTACCTCAATGGTGATAATGGAAACTACTTTTTGCGATGGGACTATGTTGGTTCTTTATTATATCTTTCATTGGCAATTTTTTTGTCCATTGAATTCGTTGAAGAATGAGGGGCTATGGGAAGATGAGAGAGAGAGAGAGAGAGAGAGAGAGAGAGAGAGATGGTCAAACCTGAAAGGGAACTCAACTTGAATCTTTGTGAAAACAAACGCAATGTTCCAATCCCTTGATGACTAATTGATAAATCAAACAGGCTATTAAGCATGTTACGAGACCGAGTACAAAAATAAAAACTCCAAGTGCTTTTTTAAAAGGAAAAATGAGTTATGAGGATAATGAGTGATTAAACTGACAATACTTGTTATTGTCGGTCGTAAGGATTTAGGTTGAACAATATAAATAGTTTAATGACAAATAAAAACGAAAGAAAAAGAAAAGTGACCAAATATGAACAAAACAAATAGTTGGTTACCCTTATAAGTCATTTTTCCTCTCCTTAAAATGTAATACCGTGTTATTAAAATTTAAAGATTTTTGAGTTAATCCTAGTGTAAATAAGATTTAATAAGTTTTTATAAGAGTTAAGAGGGTTAGAAACTTATTTGGAAGAAGTTAAAGTTTAAAAAGATGAGTTTTAGATTCCACACGGGTCGTGTAGAATCAAGCAGTGAGCAAAAGGTTGAGTTCCAGATTCACACGGGTCGTGTAGATTCTACACGGGTCGTGTAGAATCAGGCAGTGAGCAAAGAATTGAGCATCAAATTCTACACGGGTCGTGCCAGATCCACACGGGTCGTGCCAGTTTCACACGGGGTCGTGCCAGATTCCACACGGGTCGTGTAGAATCCGGCAGTTTCCATTTCTTTTGAGGCGGTGGATCCACACGGGTCGTGTGGATTTCCACACGGGTCGTGTGTCGCATCTGGGCATTTTTAAAAGGAAAATTTCTTTCATTTGGGGATAAAACCCATTTCGTCCAAAACTTCCTTAAACCCTAAAAACTTGATTCCAACCTTCCAAAATCGAGATTAAGGCTTGTTTCTTTTGAATTGAAGCTAGGGATTTACACTTTGAGCTTGAAAGGTAATTCTTCTTGATTTTTATCTTTTTCCAACGGTTAAATCATTGGATTTGAAGTGGTTCCCTGTTGTTTTGATGAGCTACTTTCAATTAGAACGAATTAGAGTGAGTTTACTTGGATTAGGCTGTATGTGTGAGTTCTAATTCGAGACCCAAGCTAAAGAAATGTTGATTGTTGCATTTCTAGGGTTACATGTGTTTAAGTGATGAAATTGAAAGCTACAACTTTGATATTATTGCTATCCTTTGATTATAACTTGTTTAAATGATACAAGTTCCTTGATTGTGATAAATATTGAGTGTAGTTAAGATTGTTTTTCATTTGAGTAATGAAATTGAGTTGTTATGCTACAGCTAAGGCTAGGCAGGAGCATACACGAGGTGCAGGAGTTCCACATACCGATACTACAACAGGTGAGTAGTTATTTATTGATAATTATACTTTGATCTGATGTTGTTTACAGATATGAAGTAAGCAATGATTTGATTTGGTTGAGAATAACCAAACTTTGAGTGTATGAAATAAAGAGTTAAAGTATGTGTACTAAGAGTTATAGCGTGTATACCATGTACGGAACTGAGATAATCCGTTGAGTTGAGAAAAACCTGATAATGAATGATACAAACAAATTAACCTTAAATTACTCACTGAGCTTTCATAGCTCATATATATTGTTTGTTATTGTTGTTTGTATTAGGTTCTGGTAGCGGTGACCGCGGAAAGCAGAATATGAATGGATAGCTAGACTTGGACTTGGACTTTGATGTGGATTTTACTTTTGTTAACTTAATATATAAAGAAACCCGGTTTTGTTTAATAGTCGTAAACCTTTCGATGTAATAGCTTAGAACTTAAACTATGCTGTTGATAACAATCTTGTGAAACTTGTTACTCTTTTGGGATTATACCTTTGATAATATTTGTGTTTGACTAAAAGAATTGGTATATCCTAAATTTGAGGAACCGGGTGTTACAAGTTGGTATCAGAGCCTTGGTTTAAGGGAATTAAACCTTGAGATGGGTTTAGACTTAAACCAATGTGATTGAAAAGTCCATAAGAGTCCCGAGTAGCTATCCTCCGCGGTGTATACAATTGAGTTGATTATACACTATATTGAGTATTATAGTGATATACAATTGAGTTGATTATACACTATATTGAGTATTATAGTGATATACAATTGAGTTGATTATACACTATATTGAGTATTATAGTGATATACAATTGAGTTGATTATACACTATATTGAGTATTATAGTGATATACAATTGAGTTGATTACACACCATATTGAGTATTATGGTGGTGATTACTAAATGAGTTAATTTTCTTTTTCAGTTAAAATGAGTGCTGGAAAAGAAAAAGAGCGAGGTGATCCATCAAGAGATAAATCGGGATCACGAGAATCGGGTAAAGAGCATCAACCCGAGGGAGAGCGACCTCCTGAGACACAGAGTAATATGCAAGCTATGATTGCTGCTGAGGTAGCCAAAGCACTTAAAGAATTACTACCCACTTACTTGAGGCCTCAGACGGAGACTGCAACTGGAGGTTCTTCGGGACAACCACCGGTTCAACCCGAACACAGGGAGGATCGTGAAGAGGTCTATACTGAAGCGGGTAGAGCTACAATACCTGAGAAGACAAGGAAGTGTATCTATGATGTTTTTCAGAAGTGCAAGCCATACGATTTCTATGGGAAAGATGATCCCATAGCAGCCAAGAATTGGTTAACACATGTTGAAAAGATGTTCCGCACCAGTAAATGCGACGAGGCAGATAAAGTGGAGTTCGCAACAAACTTGTTAAAAGAAGATGCACAGTTTTGGTGGGAGAATCTGTGTATGGAGATAGGAGAGAGTTTGGCGTATACACTGAACTGGGAACAATTTAAGTTGAAGTTCACTGAATACTATTGTTCCAATAATGCTATGAAGGGAATAGAGGAAGAGTTTTTGAAGTTACAACAGGGGTCGAGAACAGTGCAACAATACACACTGGATTTCAATGAGAAGGCAAGATTTGCACAACATCAAGTTGATACTGAAGAGCGTAAGATGGATCGTTACTTGTGGGGTTTAAAAACCCAGATTCGAGAGTTTTTGCCGAGCTCCAGATATACTACCTTTCAACAAGTTGCAGAGGCAGCAAGATCAAGAGAAAGGGAGTTGCAAAGACAAGAGGAAGAGAGAAGAACTGAAAGAGAATTTGGAGGATCCAAGAGAAAGTGGGAAGGTAAAGCTGGAGAAATTATTCAGAAGTCTATTACCACGGGTTCTCAATTCCGTGGTGAACCCAAGAAAAATGAGGAGAGATGGTGTAAGAAATGTAGGCGAAAACACATAGGGGAATGTGATTCCCGAAACCCTCCATCAGTTTGTTTCCAGTGTGGAAAGACGGGACATATGGCTCGTCAGTGTACCGAGAGTCGCCCTGTTTGTTTCAACTGTGGGGAGAGCGGGCATATTCGTCCAAATTGCCCAAAGATGAAATCTGAGCCACAAAGAGATTTTCAAAAGATTGGCCAAGGAGGAGGTCGAGATCGAGATGATCGAAGAGATAGGGGTGGTGGTCATGTGAAAACGCGAGCTTTTCAACTAACCGTCGATGAGGCTAGAGACCGGACCGACGTTATCACAGGTATCTTTAGCTTGAACTCTTTTCAAGCAAGAGTACTTTTTGATTCGGGTGCATCTGTGTCTTTTATATCAGAGTCTTTTGCTTCTAAACTAGATATTCCATTAGCTGATTTATATGAGAAAATAATAGTAGATGTAGCAGATGGGAGATGTGTTTTTGTAAAGAGTCATTATAAACAGTGTCGGCTTGAAATCTATGGGATTGCGTACCCTATAGATCTGAAGCCGATCACTAATCATGAGTTCGATGTAATAGTCGGGATGGATTTGATGGATGATAATAGAGGTCAAATGGACTGTCATGAGAAAACACTTTCCATAAAGACACCGAGTGGTTCCCGAATTTTGATACGAGGTGAACGACGTTCCCGAAAAGTACCAATAGTGTCGCTTGCCACGGCTAGGAGATATATAGAAAGAGGGGGTGAATTGATTATGGCACATGTGATTAGTGCTGAGTCAAAACATTCCAAAGTAGAAGAAGTAGAGGTGGTTTGTGATTATCCCGATGTATTTCCCGAAACTCTTCCAGGCGTACCACCAAATAGACAAATTGAATTTGTGATCGATGTCATACCGGGGGCGAAGCCGGTAGCTCGACCACCTTATCGATTAGCACCATCCGAGATGGAAGAATTAAAGAGACAGTTGCAAGAGTTATTGGAACTTGGGTTTATACGTCCGAGTTCGTCTCCTTGGGGTGCGCCTATACTCTTTGTGAAAAAGAAAGATGGATCTATGAGAATGTGTATAGATTATCGGGAGCTCAACAAGATCACTATAAAGAATCGTTACCCGTTACCGAGGATCGATGACTTATTTGATCAACTGCATGGAGCCACGTATTTTTCAAAGATTGATTTGAGATCCGGCTATCATCAATTGAGAGTACAAGAAGCTGATATTCTGAAGACGGCTTTTCGTACGAGGTATGGCCATTACGAGTTCTTAGTCATGCCGTTCGGTTTGACTAATGCTCCTGCTGTTTTTATGGATTTGATGAATCGGATTTGTCGTCCTTTTCTTGATAAATTCGTAATTGTGTTTATCGACGACATCCTGATTTATTCAAAGAGTCGAGATGAGCACAGATTTCATTTACAACAAATGTTAGATCTTCTTCGAGAAGAGAAATTGTATGCAAAATTTTCAAAATGCGAGTTCTGGTTACGGGAGATACAATTTCTTGGCCATGTGATAAATGAAGACGGTATAAAGGTAGATCCAGCAAAGATCGAAGCCGTAATGAGTTGGGAGCCGCCAAAGAGTCCAATGGAGGTTCGTAGTTTCTTGGGGTTAGCAGGCTATTATCGACGATTTGTAGAAAACTTTTCTCGTATAGCTATGCCCTTAACCAAATTGACCAAGAAGACGGAGAAATTTAGTTGGACTGAGGCACAACAATCAGCCTTTGAACAACTACGAGATAGCTTATGCAAGGCTCCAGTGTTAGCTTTACCGCAAGGAGGGGAAGATTTTGTTCTTTACAGCGATGCCTCCTTAAGTGGTCTTGGATGCGTGTTGATGCAAAAAGGACGAGTGATAGCGTATGCCTCTCGACAACTGAAACCACATGAAAAAGCTTACCCAGTACATGATTTAGAATTGGCGGCAATAATTTTTGCATTAAAGATCTGGCGACATTATCTTTATGGAGTGCGATTTCAGATCTATACGGATCATAAAAGTCTGAAATACCTGTTTGATCAGAAAGAATTAAACATGAGACAAGTACGGTGGATGGATCTACTAAAAGATTATGATTGTGAAATACTTTACCACCCTGGTAAAGCTAATGTGGTGGCGGATGCACTAAGCCGTAAAGAGTCACCTATTCGAGTTGTATCGGCTCGAATGGGGATTGTGAGTCGACTACCAGAATTGATACGAAGATGTCAAGTCGAAGCCAATGACTTGAAGAAAGAAAGGATGATTGGTTATGTAGAGAAACTTGTGGAAAACGCACAAGGAATCAAGACTTTCCAAGGGCGAGTTTGGGTTCCGAGACATGGCGAGGCGAGACAGTTATTGCTAGAGGATGCTCACTGTACTAGGTATTCGGTTCATCCTGGTAGTACACGAATGTATTATACCTTAAAACCATACTACTGGTGGCCGGGTATGAAGCGTGATGTGGGACGATTTGTAGAGAACTGTTTGACATGTCTTCAGGTAAAAGCTAATCATCAAAAGCCTTATGGAGCAGTGCAGCCATTGCCAGTACCAAAGAAGAAATGGGATGAGATCACCATGGATTTCATCACCAAGTTGCCTCGGACTCCACGAGGATATGATTCAATTTGGGTGATTGTTGACAGATTAACAAAGTCTGCTCATTTCATTCCAATCCGAGAAGATTACCAAGTATCAAAGCTAGCTGAGATTTATACGAGAGAAGTAGTAAGACGACATGGAGTGCCAACTTCAATAATTTCTGATAGAGATAGTCGTTTCAATTCACATTTCTGGCAGAGTTTCCAAAAGCATTTTGGTACTAAAGCTTTATTGAGTACTGCGTATCATCCCCAGACAGATGGACAGTCGGAAAGGACGATACAAACACTTGAAGATATGCTACGAGCCTGCGTCATTGATTTTGGAGGCAGTTGGGAAGATCATCTGCCTTTAGTAGAGTTTGCTTATAATAACACTTACCACTCCAGTATACAAATGGCACCTTTTGAAGCTTTATATGGTGCACCGTGCCGAACACCAACTTGCTGGACAGAGATAGGAGAGAAACCATTGGCGGGACCGGAAATTGTAGCTGAAACTGAAGAGAAGATACAAAGCATTCGTGAGCATATGCGGGTAGCCCAAAACCGCCAAAAGCAATATGCAGATAGAAGAAGGAAGCTGTTAGAGTTTAATGTTGGGGACATGGTAATGTTGAAAGTGTCCCCATGGAAAGGAATAATTCGATTTGGCAAGAGAGGTAAATTGAGCCCACGCTTTATCAGACCTTTCTAAATCTTAGAGAGAATTGGAGCAGTCGCGTATAAACTTGAGCTTCCAGATGAACTACGGGGTATCCATAATGTGTTCCATGTGTCACATCTCAGAAAAACATTACATGATAAATCCACTCGAGTACCTTTAGCTGAAGTTCAACTAGATGAGAAATTAAGATATCAAGAGATGCCAGAGCAAATTCTAGAAAAGAAAGTTAAGAAATTGCGAAATAAAGAAGTGGGATTGGTGAAAGTGCAATGGCGACATCATAGAGGATCAGATGTCACTTGGGAAGCTGAAGGAGAGATGCGGTCGAAATATCCCTTTTTATTTTAGGAGATTCCGAGGACGGAATCTTTTGAAGGGGGTAAGTACTTGTAATACCGTGTTATTAAAATTTAAAGATTTTTGAGTTAATCCTAGTGTAAATAAGATTTAATAAGTTTTTATAAGAGTTAAGAGGGTTAGAAACTTATTTGGAAGAAGTTAAAGTTTAAAAAGATGAGTTTTAGATTCCACACGGGTCGTGTAGATTCCACACGGGTCGTGTAGAATCATGCAGTGAGCAAAAGGTTGAGTTCCAGATTCACACGGGTCGTGTAGATTCTACACGGGTCGTGTAGAATCAGGCAGTGAGCAAAGAATTGAGCATCAAATTCTACACGGGTCGTGCCAGATCCACACAGGTCGTGCCAGTTTCACACGGGGTCGTGCCAGATTCCACACGGGTCGTGTAGAATCCGGCAGTTTCCATTTCTTTTGAGGCGGTGGATCCACACGGGTCGTGTGGATTTCCACACGGGTCGTGTGTCGCATCTGGGCATTTTTAAAAGGAAAATTTCTTTCATTTGGGGATAAAACTCATTTCGTCCAAAACTTCCTTAAACCCTAAAAACTTGATTCCAACCTTCCAAAGTCGAGATTAAGGCTTGTTTCTTTTGAATTGAAGCTAGGGATTTACACTTTGAGCTTGAAAGGTAATTCTTCTTGATTTTTATCTTTTTCCAACGGTTAAATCATTGGATTTGAAGTGGTTCCCTGTTGTTTTGATGAGCTACTTTCAATTAGAACGAATTAGAGTGAGTTTACTTGGATTAGGCTGTATGTGTGAGTTCTAATTCGAGACCCAAGCTAAAGAAATGTTGATTGTTGCATTTCTAGGGTTACATGTGTTTAAGTGATGAAATTGAAAGCTACAACTTTGATATTATTGCTATCCTTTGATTATAACTTGTTTAAATGATACAAGTTCCTTGATTGTGATGAATATTGAGTGTAGTTAAGATTGTTTTTCATTTGAGTAATGAAATTGAGTTGTTATGCTACAGCTAAGGCTAGGCAGGAGCATACACGAGGTGCAGGAGTTCCACATACTGATACTACAACAGGTGAGTAGTTATTTATTGATAATTATACTTTG
This sequence comes from Cichorium intybus, assembly GCA_023525715.1. Classification (NCBI taxonomy): domain Eukaryota; kingdom Viridiplantae; phylum Streptophyta; class Magnoliopsida; order Asterales; family Asteraceae; genus Cichorium; species Cichorium intybus. Next base: position 23,894,765 of record CM042017.1, on the reverse strand, counting down.
ATCTGATGTTGTTTACAGATATGAAGTAAGCAATGATTTGATTTGGTTGAGAATAACCAAACTTTGAGTGTATGAAATAAAGAGTTAAAGTATGTGTACTAAGAGTTATAGCGTGTATACCATGTACGGAACTGAGATAATCCGTTGAGTTGAGAAAAACCTGATAATGAATGATACAAACAAATTAACCTTAAATTACTCACTGAGCTTTCATAGCTCATATATATTGTTTGTTATTGTTGTTTGTATTAGGTTCTGGTAGCGGTGACCGCGGAAAGCAGAATATGAATGGATAGCTAGACTTGGACTTGGACTTTGATGTGGATTTTACTTTTGTTAACTTAATATATAAAGAAACCCGGTTTTGTTTAATAGTCGTAAACCTTTCGATGTAATAGCTTAGAACTTAAACTATGCTGTTGATAACAATCTTGTGAAACTTGTTACTCTTTTGGGATTATACCTTTGATAATATTTGTGTTTGACTAAAAGAATTGGTATATCCTAAATTTGAGGAACCGGGTGTTACATAAAAGCCACGTAAATGTCACCTATTGCCACATATTTTCCACATAGATACCTATTAAACTGTTACCTGCTATTTCCGGTCATAAGGATGTATCATGAAAAAAATAGTTTAATGGCAATAAAGCATGAAAAAAAGGAAAACAATCAAACGTAAGCAAAACAAATAGTTGATTACCCTAATAAGTCATTTTCCATTTTTAATTAACTAATTAGATAATAGATTAAAACAAGAGTAAACTGCAAATTTGGACTCTGTGGTTTGCAAAAAATTGTGGATGGAATCCAAAATCTTTTTAACTTTCATTACTAGTCCAAATCATAAAGTTTTTGTGGTTTTGGTCCTTGGAAAAGTTAAAAAAACTGTTATGCCCTTCTAATGTTTTTTATGTTATTTACATTTATTTTAGAAAAAACTGCAAAAATGGTCCCTGTGGTTTGCAATTTTTCAGGAAACTGGTCCAAACGTTTGAAAATTTGTATAAATGGTCCTTTTGACAATGTTTCGTTGTGGAATTAGTCCCTGTCCAAACTGAAATGACTAATTTACCCTTTTAATATCTTTTTTCTTTTTCTTTTCCCTTTTAATATATATATATATATATATATATATATATATATATATATATATATATATATATATATATATATATATATTAATAATTATAAAAAATAAAAAACCCACCTATTTTATAACCTCCGATCCCTCTTTCTCTCTTTCACCCTAATCGGCGGCCACCTCTGTCACCCTAATCGACCGGAGATGTCCATGGCGAACTTCGGTTGCCCGTCGTCCAAGATGTTGAAAGCGAGTTGATATATTGATATTGATTAGGAAAACAAACCTGCAAATGGAACTGCAAATGGAATTGTTTCGTATCTGACCATCGACACCATCACCAACCATGGCTCCACAAGTAAACTGTTTTTTCTTCCTGTTGGGTTTTAGCAGTGCAAGAAACAGAGATGAAGTGAATGATTTTTGCGTATCTTCATCGCTTCCGTCATCAGATCTGTAAGGTCAGTAGGTTCTTCTTCATATTAATCGTTATTGTCATTTAAATTGGAGCATTTAGCAAACTAATCGAGCTTGAATTTCTTTATCACACACTCGTTAATTCTTGAACTCCGGTTTAATCAATTCCGAATCGGAACCAGTTCGTTTCAAGCCTCCTTTGGGGATCCAGTTTGCCAGAGCATCGATCAAAGTTGATTTTCTAAATCCACTCGCACCTAGCACCGCCACTGACTCGCCGTCCCTCGCTTCACCGGGTATATCATTCGACAGAACCTTACTCCGAACTTTCACACTGTAAGTCAGATTATTGAGCTTTAAAACAAATGATAATGATCTAGGCTCAATTGAATGGTGCAGTAGCAGCATTAACTGAGGACTGGTTCACCGCCACCATCACCGGACTCGCCGATGCTTGGATTCAATCAAGATATTCACTGTGGTATTACCGGGATTGAACTGAACCGACCCAGCTTATGAAATCCCATGAGGCGAGCTTCAAATAATGGTGGACGGAGAAGGGGCGTCGTTGGAGCTGTTGACCGCCGTCTGTGATGACGTTGGTTGGGTCGGAGATGGTCCATCGTCGCCGGAGATCATGGCGATGGCTTTTTTTCAGCCAGATGAATACAACTAGAGAGAGAGGGGTGATGAATTTTATTATTTTGTTTAATTTTTAAAATATGTAAATGGGTAAAAAGAAAAGGGAAAATGATATTAAAAGGGTAAATTAGACATTTCAGTTTGGACAGGGACTAATTCCACAACGAAACATTATCAAAAGGACCATTTATCCAATTTTTCAAACGTTTGGACCAGTTTCCTGAAAAACTGCAAACCACAATGACCAATTTTGCAGTTTTGTCTTTATTTTAATTCATTTTTTATTTTAAAAAATAATAATAATAACAATAGAATTCCTCAATTCCCTCCCCCCACCGTGCCCTCCCCTTTCTCAAAATGGATCATCGCCACCATAACAATGGTCCATCGCACCACCAACCAGCCGTCGCAGTCCACTATGCTCCCGCCCAGTCCCACCATGTCTCTCACCAGACCCCTCTCACCAGACCTCTAAATACACCGACAATGAACCCATTGTTAGGTTTTACAGCAGCGCCAAGCCCGATTACTCAGTCACCATCCGTGATGGCACTGTCGTTCTCGCACCCAATAACCCCTCCGATCATCGTCAGGTACCCTCTAGCTCCAATTCTCCCTATTCGATCAGATCCCTATTCTGCTTCATTTCAATTTGGTTGACTTCAATTTGAATTTTTACACAGCATTGGATAAAGGAAGAGACGTTTAGCACGAGAGTGAAGGACGAAGAAGGTTTTCCCTCTTTTGCTCTGGTCAATAAAGCTACCGGACAAGCTCTGAAGCATGCTAGCGGTGCCGCTAAACCAGTATGTCGTCCTGTACAATCATTAGACGTTTAATTTGTAATCCGAACTTGAAATTGCTTCAATTAATGATGAGCACCCAGTATGGACTACGGATCGATTATCTGTCGAATGTTCGATCGATCTTGTTCTTTTTGTGAAATTTCTTCAGATCTTTGTTGTAAATTACTTCTACAGGTCTAGCTGACGGAGTTCAACCCAGATAGGCTTGACGTTTCGGTTCAAAGAACCCAGAGCAAGGATTTGGGTGATGGTTTTCACGCAGTAAGAATGGTGAACAACATTAAGATCAATGTCGATGCATCTAAAGGTGAAGAAGGTATTCATGACGGAAGCAAAATTCTTGTGTGGGAGTGGACTAAAGCTGGTAACCAGAGGTGGACGACTGCCCCTTTCTGTAAGTTCATGAAACTGTTACAGATAAAAGCAAACGACTGTTAATCATAAGGGAAAATGACTTATAAGGGTAATTATGTTTCAAAACTGTTCAAAAAACACCATTCAAGTTTGGTCTGTTCAAAAAACACCATCCAAGTAAGACCTTTGTACAAAAAACACCATCCAAGTAAGGCCTTTGTACAAAAAACACCATCGAACTACATGTGTTGTTCAAATTTTACCCGATGGTAACCGGCTTTTGCAGGTTAAAGGATGACTTGGCCGATCACCAAGTATTAGGCCAAGTCATCCTTTAACCTACAAGAGCCGGTTACCATTGGGTAAAATTTGAACAAAACATGTAGTTCGATGGTGTTTTTTGTACAAAGGCTTTACTTGGATGGTGTTTTTTGTACAAAGGCCTTACTTGGATGGTGTTTTTTGAACAGACCAAACTTGGATGGTGTTTTTTGAACAGTTTTGAAACATAATTACTCTTATCAATCATTTTCCCTTAATCATAAATTACAATTTGCAAGAATCGATGTTTTGATCTAATATACGATCTCTATGTATGCAGGATTTGTGGTTGTGTGAATTTTCTATGACTTGAAAACTTTGGACGGTGGGATGGAGCATTATTTTTCAATTAAAAATGCATTAAAATAAATATAAATAACATAAAATTACATTAGAATGGCAAAGCAGTCTTTTTATTTTACTTTTTCAGTGACCAAAATCAGAAAAATTTTACGATTTTGGACTAGTACTGCAAGTTGAAAATATTTTGGACCCCATCCACAATTTTTTGCAAGTCACAGGGACCAAATTTGCAAGAAAAAGGAAATTAAGAATGATATTTTAGTCTTTTTGCCAGATCAATAGTGCAGGTTTTTGGCAACTACAGGGACCACAACTGCGAAAAAGAACTTGAACCAAAACTGAAAAAGAGTAAACCACATGGACCAAAATTGTAATTTACTCTAATATGTATTTATTGACCAATTAGCGGCGTATTAACAATGCTTCACTTATATGTCGTTAATATTTTTTGATAAAATTTTACCGCTAAGAAATTGTTTATTGTAGCTAATAGAGAGGTCTTTAGCAACGTCCTGATACGTCACTACCATTTGATAGTCTAGTAGTATTTTATTTGGGATTTAGGTTTAAAGTCTCATGCTTTATGAAAGTCTTCTCTTGTAATTATGTTTCAAAACTGTTCAAAAAACACAATTGATAGTAGATTACAAACTTGAAATTAACAAAATCAGAAACAAGCAAACTAATTTTAATTAATGTGGAAGAGTTAACCCAAAGTAAGGCCAAAGTGTTTAACCCATGCACACTGCCAGAATACTCTTAAATTTAAGGCAAAATGACACTCAGACACAACAAAGTCTCGTGTTTTGTTTTAAAATACCCCTTAGCTTATTTATGTGCTTCTATGGGGTTTAACATTTACAATTACCGGATAGTTATATCCCTTTACCCAAAGATACCGGTTTGACTTGTCCACGTAAGGTCGGTTTGTTCGCATGGCAAGTGAATGTTGACGTCAGCATGTCCACGTCACCAAAGAGATGGCAACTGGGTACTGTGTGACTTGGTCCCCAAGGGTTACCAGTAGTGAGATTGTATATATCGAGCCCTCTTTAGATCAAATCTCAAAGCTTGTTACCCTAAACCAGTAAAATTCTTCGCAAAAGAAAAGCAGTCGGTAGTTTAAAATCTGTTCGAATTGACTATGGATCCTTCGATTGAGTTTTCGTTCACCGAATTCAGCATCCACAACGTCATTTCAACGACACCCAACAACGAAGACAATATGAACGTTACGATGCAGCTTGAGCCCGCACTGACCCGTGTAGAACTGGACGAAGGGGTTAATCGTGTCCAAGAAGAGAACTCCAAGCTGAAGCCTAAAAGGTGAGCTCGTGAAGCTGAAAAATATGGTGAAGTCTGTTCTTTGGGGCGGGTTGGTGTGCATGGTCGCATTAGGGGCGGCTTATGGAATGATGAACCGAACATTTGGTGTTTGTGGGTCGGTGAGAAGATGTTAGTGGCTGGGTAAGTTATTTTAGGGGGATTTGCTGATGATCGATATTAATTATTAACTATGTCTAGTTTATGTTTTGAAGTCCTGTTAGACAGGCATTTTGTTGTGAAATCGTTAGTATGGTGATGTAAATGGTGGTCACTTGGAATGATGCCTAATATCTAATCAAAGTTTCTTAGTTTTCTTGATTTCTGCTCTTAAAGAAAAGGAAAATGTTTGTGTATGTTTGTGATTTCGGGTCTTGATTTCTGAAAACACAAAGCATATTTTTAAGTTGTTTAGGATTCTCAAACCTCATACGTAAAACAGGCACCTGCTTCTTCCATTCAACATCTGGATTATACCTTGTTGGACACTTTAATTTTGGGTTGCTGACATCGACATCCACATCTTGTTTTTCATCATCCATGACCATTGTTGCTTCATCTTCAGTATCCGTAAAGCACTTTTCATCTACTCTTTTGGGTGACCCCTCTCCTGTACTAGAATTGTGTTCATCGGGACTAATAACTTCATTATCGTCCTCATCAATCCAGTCTTGTATGTTAACACCTTCATGGTCCATGTAAAGTGGCACTATAACTCCACAGTGGTACAAAACCTCAATAAACTCGACATACTCCATGTTGTCTGAAATTAACCGTAAACCATGAGGAACGTCATAATCCGACAGACAATAGTAAAGATTCTTGCATTTCCTTTGAGCAAACCTTTCAAGGAACTCGACACAATCCTTCAACTCCATCCCCGAAAAATCAACGTCGTCAAGGAATTGTTGCATGTCGTCGATGTACCCAAATTGATGCCGATTAAAACTCCCTTTGTAATGTAACTCAACCACCACATTCGATGCAATGATTTCGAAGGAGTATTACGAAATTTTGGGATTACAGTGTTCGATCGGGGTTCAGGGTTTTTGTTTGTCTGGGTGATTTTGAACAGTCTTCGAATTGTTTTTCCTTTTTATGTTAACATCGAGTGACATGGATGCTGAGTCATATGCTAACGGAGACAAACAATCGATATACCGCTTTATAATTCTCATAAGGACCTTTTAAAACTGTCAGATGTAAACTTCATGCCCTAATAACGCAAAAAATTAAATTTAGTGACCAATTCGACCAGAAGCTAAAAGATAAATGGGCTACAGTGTCATTTTGCCTAAATTTAATTACTATCATAATTACAAGCCCTTTTAAGGACAAAGGTTTTGAATTTTGAGTACTATCATACTCTCAAGTGCATTCTTCGTGTATATGACTCACGGTCTTCATTTTCATCCCTTTTCTATTGAACGGGTAGTCGTGTGAACAGACACTACGAGCTGGTTTCTTATATTGTAAAGATATCTTGTCCTCTCTCTCTCGTTCATTTTCTTCATCCCACCCATTTGCATATAATTTTACCCTCACAATTATTTTTGGAGTAAACTTCCTACATGAGAAATCTTGAACGTCGTGCTCGGATTGTAGGGGTATGTGAGGCAAAGGAATAATTAAATAATTTTTTGTAGCGCAAAAGTTAAGCGGTTCATTGTAATTATTCTTGTCATTGTACTTATTGGTTAATACCAATATGGAGCAAAAAGAAGCTTCCTGAGAATTACCAAATAACAACTATTGTTTCTTCAATGTCTCTGCGATGGCTTTGGTGGTTTCTTCCCGTCGGTCATGGGTGGTTTCTTGTTGTCCCTGATTGGTGGTGTTTCCACCCCTAGCTCTAACCTTGATGTATGGACTACAACATTTATAGGCGACGCATAATAGAGGTCATAAACTATAGCAAGAAGCAGACTCAGAAGAGTCATGATAGCGGCTCCCGAGAAGATCCCAGGCCTTACACTATAACAATAGTACTTGCCATTAACATCATGTTGCACGCCTTTTTTACTGCTTAATCTTGCACCCACGAGAAATAGGATAAGAGCTACCGAAGATGTAATCCTTCATAAAAACAATGGGTGATTGTAATAAAATTATTGGTGTCGTGAGTTTTGATGAAGCTTTATGATTCTGGTACATACCATGATATAACAACGCAGATTCGAGCAAATCTAGGTAAGCTCCGGAAATTTTGGCAACAGAAACAGCAGCAACCACTGGCTGATGTGATGATGACACGAGCCATCACAAGAGCCGCCGTCGCTACTATAGCAAGGCCCATGGTTGGACTGCTTTGGGACTCGCATTCAACTTTTTGTTGAGTTTCGAAACCAATGTAAACCACCGTAAGTTTAGTTTTCTGCCATGCATATAAGATAACCACATCCAAAAAAGAAAAGTATAAGAATCTTTTTTAACAAAAACAAGTTTATCAACAATATATAACCGTTTAGTCTTTAAATTCTGGTTTACCTTAACCCGTGTTGCTTCCGCAGCAAACCGTGCAGCTGTAGATGCTATTCCGAGCACTGCCACGAGAATGCACACCATAATTATTCGGCTCTCCATCTCTATCGATCCTATTGTGATGTGAAAATCGTAATGCTGTTTTATAATGTTGGACAAAAGGAAAGAACAAAAGTTGTTAATCATAGAAAGCTACGAATTGGAGTTAGCCTCGAGGGTTACATCTAGGCCCTAGGGAAAGCGATGGTATTGTTGATGTGCCTTATTGCAGCCAGCACCCCAAATCCGGCAAAACACATACAACTACAATAATGCTCATCAGATACAATCAAAAGTTGTTCTTTTTCTTTATCTGGTTCTCTTCATGCGTTTTTCGGCTGAAATTGTATGACTGAATTTCCCTGTCATTTGTAATTTTCATATGGACTAAAGACTGACATAATTATCTGTCCTAAATTATGTCATCTTTTAAAAACATTTACGATATACAAAAATGTTTGCCGTGTTTTAGTGTTATAAATCAAAAGAAAAAAAACACGTGTGATGCTTTGTCTTTTTTGTATGTGGTTTAAAAAACATTGTCCTCTTTTAAAATTTCCTTTCTTCTTTCGAATACCCCGATTGCTACTCTCGAGGTCGGAAAAAAAACTGTGGAAATCATTTGTTTTAGGTGTTCATCTCAGCAACAACACCAACAACCACCGCCAGGATCTAAACAATAGATCATTCTACCTTTTAAAGTAGAACTTATACAAGATCTAATAGTGGGTTCCTTTGTATTGTAGGAGAGAAGTTGTTGAGCAATCTCAAAATGTTTTATGATTGAATTACCTTCAAAGTTTCCAATGGTCATGCTGCTTATATTGATCACAATAGATCATGCTGCTTATATTGATCACAATAGATCATGCTGCTTATATTGATCACAAATTTCTTCAAAAACTATTGATGAATATGAAATTTTCTACGAATTTATCCAAGTGAATAGCTTTCTGCTAATGGTCTCTTTTATGCCCTTACAAACGGTTCATTTTTTAATATGCTATATGATTGAATTACCTTCAAAGTTTCCAATGATCTTTTCACAAGCTCCTTTACAGTTGAGGTCTAATGTTATTTTATATAGGCCTCCTAGTTAATTTACTGACATTCGATTAATTTACTAGTTGATTCATGAGTGGGCAATAGGCACCATCGCCTCCCCTTACACATGGCATGGACATCTGTAGTGTTAGGAAAAGATGCTTTATTTCTTTTTTCAGCTATACACACCTTTTGATTGAAATACTGTATCTAGATTCTGAATTGTTGGATATAAACTGATTTTGTCTGATTTCTTTTGTGTAAATGAAGTTATGTTTCTTTTTGTGAGTGGTCTCGACAAACTGCAAGAAGTATTGGTATAGTCTTTAGGTCTTTCTACCTTGCATATGGGCTGAGAATGATTTGAAAAATACTAATATAATATGGGTGAGGATATTCTTTGAAGAAGTTTGATAGTTGGCTTAAGTGGTTGATTGTTACCCGACTAAAATTCCTCGTGTATCTTCGGTTGCCGGCTGGAAGCAATGTGCCACTAATTGAAGGTTTAGAAATTATTCTTGAATCGCTTCATAAATAGACTATTTTATTGCAAAGTGAACGACATTGCCAATTGGAAGAGTAACCACATTACTCAACTCAGTTACATGTCTAATTTTAAAGGACCACAAGAAGTTATCAAAAGCTGAGAACATGAGATGCCAATTTTTTTAGTAAGGGAGTGGTTGTAAAGAAATTTTGTTGCATTAAATGGTAGAAATTATTGGTGGCTGTTGTATTGGTATTAGAGGTCTTAGTACATTTTATCATGAATTTCTTTATATATATCGTTGAAAGTTTCTAATCGAGTATAATTCTTTGTGGGTTTCTTTAATTAAGGTTATTTATCGTTTGGGCGAGGGTTTATCAAAGAGTAATCAAAGTTCAACCAACTGAGGGGTTCATATAATAAAATCAATTCGATTAATCGACTTCAAGATAATGGTGAATTGATTTGGATTCTTTTAAGCGAAAAATGTGTGGGGAATGGAGCCATGAGCAGGTTTTGGGGGGAAATACTTTGGTGAAGTCCATTTTGAAAAAGGTTTCATGGATTGTTTTCACTAGAAAATGACAAACACTCTTTGGTCAGTTTTCGATTTGTAAACGTTGATCGAAACTGGAACTGGCGTAAAAATTGTAAATATAGGTGTAGCCCAAAAGTGTCTCTCTAAAAGAGCTCTTGTGGAAAGAGGGGAGACTCCAACATATATACAAATATATAAGATCGTGTCGTACCAATGTAAGATACACTAACACTCCTCCTGAGAGACGTAGGCTCGATGAGGTTACAGGGTTGCGGAACACCGGCTCTGATACCATGTAAATATAGGTGGAGCCCAAGAGTGTCTCTCTAAAAGAGCCCTTGTGGAGAGATGGGAGACTCCAACATATATACAAACATATAAGACCGTGTCATACCAATATGAGATACATTAACAAAAATCAGGTGAAGTTTCTTAACTGACAAAAATTACAAGGCCTTTTAGTTTCAGCTGAGTTGGTTGATCATTTAAAATGTGAACTTGGGATCCAACCTAATATGGGTGCATACATTTGGCTCGACCATGAGATACATTGATGTCGAGTCCTTGGTTGTGGGGGAACTACTACTAGGTAGAATAGGGTGGTTCCTATTAAAACTGATATTCTGGATTTAGAACTTATTTAGATTAGTTTCCTATTTCCTAAGATATTCATTTTGCATAGAAGAGGCATGCACCTACATTCTATTATGTACCATATGTATGATAATAAAGTGGAGTCCCTTTAACACTTATTCATTTCATGCGAGATATTTTATGCCATTTATAGGAATATTGGTAGTTGGTCGGACATTAAGATTCATAGGGTTGCTATAATTACACAATGGATCACACGGGCGGGTACTACAAGTCTTTAGTCAATGCAAAGAAAATTCTTGAATGCACTTGTTTTAACAACTATATGGGTTTTCTATACGTTCATTCGTTCTTGGCTACTTGGCTCTAAAATGCTTAGAAAGGGTGCACTTTTTGACAAGTTTGTTTCCGAATCATAGATTTTTATGCACTAGAAAGTTTAAAACTCAAACTCGATAATCTTAGTTGGTTACAGAAGCTGATTAAGGCAATACCTTCTTTGTAATTGTTTATTTTTTTCTAGCTTCTTGCTAGTATAACTTCGTTGTTAAAAACAAATAAACAATCAGTGACCACTTAGTTTGTGATTACTTAGTGGTTAAATATTATAAATTATATGTTCACACAGATCAAGTTTCTATTAACTGCATAACCGGTATATTAGATTGTAAGAAACGATATATGATTACATCATAATTTTTTAAGAACAACTAGCTCATACATCTTTCATTGTACTTAATCTACGTATTTTCCACCACGAGAGACTTGGATTTCCAACATATAATACCTAGCCTTTAGAATTTTTATCATACATTTACTAAACTAAAATTTATTTATTATTAAATTTATTTTGATAGATTGAAGTGTTAAAAGGAATAGTTTATATTTCATACCACGCACATTATCTGACACAAATTAAGTTATGGTAAAATTATTTTGGGTAAGAAATACCATCACTTGAAAATCTGCATATATGTTTGACCAATATTTTTTTCTTAAAGCAAATCAATGTGACAATCATATTGGTCACTAAGAATGTCTAATTAAGGACGCTCTTTTATGGTAACTAGTGGGGCCCCGTGCTCCGCACGGGTTCCGGTGCAACAGTGCTTTGAGGGACAAATTTTCACAAAAAAGCTTAATACGTGGGTTTGGGGGAGATGGCGTCGATTGCAGTAAACCAACATTCATCCATAGACTAAGGCAGTATCCTCTAAAAATATCTATAGAAATACTACCTCTAATTAAGACAATAGACACCAGGTTCTTGAACATCGCTAACACTCATCGATTCTCCACTTCAGTGAAATCCTTGGCAGCCTCTCTTGGACATATATTTCTTCATAGTAGGCCTAAAATAAAAAACCAAGATAGCATAATCAATAAAACCGGAAAATGAAATAAAAACTTGTAAACCCAATATTCCAGTAAATTAAGCCACGATTTGATATATGACGTTTTTTTTACTCTTTTATCCGGAGGTTGGTTCCAGATGTATCACCAAGTTAAAAAAATATATAAACATGCAATTTCAAAAATCAAAATGCTACAAATCTATAACTATAACTCACCCGAATCTTGGATGGTTTGTTGAACTTTTTCGTCACAGCAAATTTCAACACCTACAAACTTACAGATTCAGAAAGTGGTCTATTAATAAGGAAAGTAGTCTATAAATAATTTAAGTGATCAAAATCCATTACTATCATTACCCTGATTATTATCATTATCATTCTTTACTTTAAAACATCAGTATCATGTCATTACAAACTTACCTGAATATTTGATATTAGTTTTAAAGAAGTTGTGAGAGCAAAGACTGGAAAGTCTGTCTAACTTTTGCCAGTTCGCCTGAAATTGAACAATATCAAACAAAAATTAAGAACATTTATATAATAGAGTAACCAATCAAAACATACTCACACCCAAAATCCATTATTCGAAAACAGGAAGCGTAGTTTGATTTTTGAGATGGATATTGAAACTTTTGAAAAATCTATAAGTATTCTAAATAATTTAAAAACCGTCAAACCTTTTTGTGAGATCGAATAGTGCAAAACTATTTTTAATATCTTTAATATCCCCAGTCTATGAAAAGACATGAATACCCTTATAATTATCATCGAAAACAAAGAAATCATCGTAATACCTTGGGAAGATTAACATTGAGGGCACCCACGGGTTCACGAGTGCTGGAGCACGGATTCGGAAGGTTGAATCCATGATAGAAGTGCATTAGTATTGCAAGATAGTACGTTGCAACGAACAAAGTTTCCTTCCCCACTTAAAAATAAAAATGACAGAATGTGAGCAACAAATCCACCTAAAATCGAACAAATCATCAACCCTATATTGGAAAAGACAGAGTAAAAACCTTGTATTCCAAGAGAAGTCTAAGAGAGGTCCATAGAAAGAACAAATATACCAAAGTCAAAACTTACCGGAGGTGTGTGACTGATAGGATCGATGATGTTAGGAAAGACAGAGGTAGACGGCCATCAAAATGCGTCCCCATCAAAACATATCAAAATATAGCCCAAAAATGTGATGCTAGCATTCCGTTTCCTTTCCTCAAGATTAAGGAGTCCCTTCAAAAATTCTAAGAAATTATATTTAAATGACAAGAAATAACAAATAAGCAACCAATACACTACTTTAAAAAATCAATTTTTACAGGAGCTCACATCTCATTTGTCAATGTCAAACCTCCTCACTCACACACAGTCACAAACAATAAAGTTTAAAACTGTTAATCACATCAATTTTGGTTTTTACGCTAAAGTAACACTTCTAAGTTTAATCATCCCACAGACCTGATGCAAATTTAGAGTACGATGCTATTATTCCACATCTGAAAACAGCTAAAAAAACCAAAATTTCTATTAGTCCGACACACACACACAACATGTTATTATTGTATATGAATAAATAATTGAATTATATATCAAATGAAATATTATAATTTCTATTTTTTTAATGCCATTTAGTTCCAAAAATAGAAACATGCAATAGTTAATTTGAATAACAAAAAGGGTTCAACAAACAAAACCTCAACCTAAAAAGTACAAACCATGTATAATATGAATCTAGAATAAAGAAGCCTGTTACCTGGGCCAGCCATGGATGTACTAATTAACAATCTTTTGTGCTCCACTTTAGCATGAAGTCAGATATTGTAGCCCTGTTTACAAAATCAAAATTGCACCACTTTAAACAATTCAAACAGCGACAAATATAGCAAAACCAAAATTTAATAAAGAGTAATAAAACACTCATATTTAGGTAACAGTTAGAAACAATCTTTGCTTATCATTCCATGCAACGCTCCTTTTTATCGACCATTCAACTTTCTGATAAAAAGACAAACCGATACCCCTAACAAAAACATAAAAGGTTTAAATACACAATTAACTTATAAAACATAAATTTTAAACCAACAATCAAATGACCAAGCATACGAAAAACTTTACCCCAGCGGAAGTTGTACTCACGATGTTGGCTTTTTTAGCTACATCAATTGGTGATTGTGTTTTTTCACTCAAATGGTAACGCTTGCTGACTTCTTTCAATTTTTTACTCAAACCCATTTTACATGTGAACTGATGCTTTTCATCAAAAGATATGGCTTTTATAAGTGCAGTATTTTCCTAATATGAGACCCTTGGCGAGCATCATGCTTACAACTTCCGCTGCCTTTTGTGTACAACTTTGCCTTTTTTTTCTCTGGTGGAAGCTGGTATTCTCAACGCTACTTATAGAAACTGAAACATCCGCAATTGTGGCCCCTGTATAAAATTTATTCGAAAAAAATTATAATCAAATTAAGATAACGACAAAATTAAACATAAAGTTATGTATTGTCAAAAGAACGGCCGTCATTTAAAGACATTTAAAAATTTTAAAACTAATAATTTAGGCTCCTTCTGACTCTCAATTTATTTTATTTATTAAATGATTAGAGTGAATATATTTGGATCGTTTTAAAAAAGCAAATAACTAACCTTTCTAGTAGTAGTCGATTTCTTAAGAACCATAAAAGCTAATTGAAATAACATTGAAGCAATCCATGTATATAGCTTTGATGACAGGTTCTTGAAACAAACATATTGCCATTAGTTTGACTTTTTTTATCAAACTTATGACTTTCCACATTTAAGCGTACTTGTCAAATTGTCACATTTAGGTCATTGTTTGTTTTTCCATATGAACCTAGATAATTCGGTTAAAAGTAGTTTGTTTTTCTTCAGTCATAAGACTAATATATTGATATAATACAACAATATTTACCACTGTGTGAAGTATAACAGTTATCATTGTGTGAAATACGTACAACTATGCAAGAGAGAACTTTCAGTAACAGGGGAAGGGTCACAAACTCCTTTAACCTTGTGCAATAAAGTAATTCTTCAAATTAAATATCCTTAATTTCATGGAAGAATATAAAGATTAAGGCTAGTTTTCTATAGACAATTCTTAGGGTTCGTGTCCCAATTATCACTCCTAACTGTGAATCTATCAAAAAAACTTTGTATATAAACTTACTTGTATCGAGAAGTGACAGGCAGGGGGTCGATTACTGATTGGGTACCGGAGAAATTTAAACTCTTGTGGCATGACAATAATGAGGATTTGATACCTAATCATCAAAAACAAACCCATAAATTAATAAATCATGGGGTATAGAAAAAAAGAAATCATGAAATTACAGGAAAAATCAAATATACATTAAAACCATATTGATACTAAGAGATAATCTCGAAGCTGTTTTCTGAAAATCAGGATGAAAGGGTTGGGGTCTTGAAGAGACAGAAAAATCAGACCTAAATGAGGGATCGTAGTGGTATCAAATCAAACCTGAATGAGGGATCGCAGTAGTATCAGATCATTAACATGTTGACATAGAGGGTTGGAGAGAAGCAGTTTTTTTATTATGTAATGTGAAGAAACTGCAAAATTTTGCAACCTAGTCATCTTCGTCAACCAAGCTAGCTTCTTATGCATTTCAGATTTTGTGTTAATGTAGAGGGAATGAAGAGACGATTTATGAATAAAACCCTAGGTTAATAGGGATATCGAATTCAGATATGAATTTAACCTAAGATTTTCGGATCCAGTGTATGATTGTGTGAGGAAACCAGAAGACAATGGATGAGGAAGAAGGGCAAAAGTGAACTGGAAGTGTAATTTGTGTCAAATCCGCCTTCATCCACCTGCACTGTTTTGAGTTTAATCATGAATCAGTTCTAATAAAATCCAATATTGCAAAATTTAAAAGAAAACATATCCAGAAATGAATATGACTCGACGGCGGAGAGGGCTATACCGGTGAGGTGATGTTGAAATCTGTGTCAATGCAGACCCACCATAAATGTCGGGGAACAGAGAACCCGTGCTCCAGCACTCAATTGATCATGCAATTGTAGAATTATGTGTATTTAGATTGTGATAAGGAGATGAATCAAAATGGGGGTGAATTTGAGATTAAAACTTACAATGCCAGGGCTTTCATGAGGATCGCGTTTATACATCATCACGTACTTCTGTCGAATATAGAGGAATCGAAGATGACAAAACTCGCGCCCAATTGAATTGGTGCCCAAATGATAAACCCATCCGAAATATTCGAACCTTGTCGGATTACACCCCTTCTCATGCGCCCCACTCTCCGATCCCCCACTTTCCGAAGACCCGCCTCGGTGACCTACCTTCTTCCTGTGTTGAAGATGTCGACGGGTAACTGCAAAGGCGGTGGTTGTGTAGAAGGCGCAAATCGGAGCTGTTGAAGATGTCGACGGATGGGTGAAAGTGAAGAGGAAGATGGTCGCAACTGCAAAGGCTCTGTTGGAAGCAATAGTAATCGTTGATGTACTGGGAAGGACGATTGAGGGTGAACGACGTTCGATGGAGTAGGAGGAAGCGGTGGAGGCATAAGGATCCAATTAGACCCGAAGATGGATCCATAAACCACAGATGGATCCGCGTGTCGCATGAAAAAAAAAACGTACGTTACATACACAAAAGTTGACGCAAATTGATTAATAGAATAATTACATTTGGTCCATAATTCATCAAATTAGTGACGACTTTCTTATCCAATGACCACACATAGTCACACAATGTTCATAAAAATAGTGACTCTTGTTTTGTCAGTATTTATTAGCAATCCTTTGCCATTGGTCATATACGTATGGACCTCTAGTACTTCTTGTGACCACTTGGTGTCATTAGTGCATTTAATGACCATTTTAGTTATTGTTTATGATCATTAATGACGATTTTTCTTGTAGTATTTTCCTTGACGTCAATCATCCATCCGACACTATTTAATGATATATTTAAGATTATTACTTCAAGTTCCCATAATCACCAAAATACTAGAGAATATCTGCTGAAGGCCTGCATCAAGTAATGGAGTCGGCTAAGGAGATCAGGGCTTTCACGGGCCTGCAGTTACTGAATGGTGGCCCACTCCTTTCTCACCTACAGTACGCAGACGATGTTGTATTCTTTGGTGATTTGTCGAAACACAATGCCCGAAATCTCATTCGAATCCTAAGGTGTTTGAGCTAGCATCCGGGCTAAGAGGGAACCTTACTAAAAGTAAGCTTTTGGAGTGTCGTGTTCTTCTTCGAACCTGGAATCCTTGGCTAGAGGGCTTAACTGTCAAAGAGGCTCATTCCCATTTACCTATCTTGGCCTCCTGATGGGCCGCGTAGTATTTTGGAACCCTTTCATCAAAATGGAAAGCAGCCTCTCTCTCCTTGGTGGGCATCTGACTCTTTGTAAAACAGGTCTTGGAACCAGGGGCGGAACACGAGTACTATATTTAGGGGGGCCGAAATCAAAATTATGCAAACAAGTTTTATTTGGTTCAAAATTATCACTAGATGTGACAACATTTTCATCCAAAACAATCTCCGGTGGTTTTTCGGGCTCTCGAACAGAACTTGCATATTTTCTTTTAAATAACCCATCAATTGTAGACTGTTTTTTCATATTGATACCTATATAATACAAAAAATAAAGTTATAAAGTAAACCTATAGTCTATTCTGTCAAATTGAACGTCCAGAAGCTACATTATTTATGACTATCTCTTTATGACTTTATTATACATTCACACTCAACCATTTATTATATTAATATCCCCATTCCCCACCCAGCCTTTTTCATCCGTAAAATAGAGAGCAACTGAGCAAGCATAAGAGAGAGAAACAAAAGCAAAAAGGGCTCAAGAAACATACTTCTTAAATTCTCAGTTCTTTGATTTCGTATAGCCGGCTTCAACGAAAGCAAAAAAGTTCTTTGACGGCGGAGATTTGAAGGAAGTAAACTCAAGCTTTGATTTCGGATAGCCGCAAAGGACCAGCGGACAAGGCTACTGACAGCAGCGATCTTAAGGAAGTAAAACTCAAGCTTTTTCCGGTGACGGTGAGTTTTGAGATTCCTTTTCCTGGCGTCGGAAATACGTTTCTAGGTTTTGAAGTTTTCTAAAACTCAATGTTTTTAAAGTTGTAAATTCGTTGTATGTTTGGGTTTTTTTTATAGATTTTTGATAGGTACAATTCCTTATTTATAAATTCCTAAATCTTCGGTTAGTTCTGATTTGTAAATTGTTGTTATGGATTGTTTAGTATTTTAGTTAATAAATAAAATTCCACGGATTAGATATACATCATATACTGAGATATTGAAACCGGGGGGGCTAATTTGTCATACTGATAAATTTTTTTTATGAATTAAGTAGTATTACTAGTATATGAAGACCTAAAACCGGGGAGGCCATGGCCCCCTGGCCCCTGAAAGAATCCGCCACTGCTTGGAACATACTTTTTCTCACTATATAGGGCCCGAAAAAGGTGATTGTTGATCTTGAAAGAACTAGAATGAGGTTGTTTTGGGGGTTCGATGCAGGGAAAAGGAAGATGCTATAGATTGCATGGAAAAGGACATTAGCGCCAAAGGAAAGGAGGGGTCTCGGTATAGCGAGCTTGAAGGCGCAAAATATGGCTTTACTTGGCAAGTGATGGTGGAAATTTCTAGGTCCTAGCCTGGGCTTATGGAAAGAGGTGATCAAGTCTTTACATGGGGTCAATGGACAACTTTGGGGTCGGCATTAAAAGGAAGTGTCTGTTCGGGCACCATAATGACACTTCCGCAATCCCTAGCAAAACTAAATCTGCAGTTCTCAAATTTTTTTCAAAATTCCCAAAATGACCCTGATATGCTAGCAATCTCTTGGAGTCTAGATAGAGCGAATGGTTACAGGATCTCCTCTTTTTCAAAATATTTTGACGAATTTGCCCTTCCGTGCGGTAATGTGAAATGGGAATGGAACAAACTTGTGTCGTAAAAGGTTAATATCCTAACATAAGGAGTATCTCATGGGAAACTGCCAACAATGGAAAATCTCAGCAATCTTGCACTGGCCGTCGAGGCCATCTGCAATATATGTGGGGATGGGCCGGAGAATGAGGACCACGTCTTCTTCAAATGCCCATTGGCTAAGGAGGTTTGGAGTGATGTTCAAAAATGGTGGTACTGTTTGGGTGTAATCCCCCCTGTAGCATTGACTTATTACATTGTAAAAAGGAGTTTGTTGGCCCGACTCGATTGGGTGAAGTGAATGAGGCAATAATATTTGTCTTTATGTGGGTGATGTGGTTGTTTCGCAACAAAAATATCTTTAAAAAAGAAACGTAATCGAAGCTGGAGCTGGTGTCCACAATTCAGTCCCTCACTCATTTGTGGTTCAATGCAAAGAGGCCAAAAAGTGTCTTTGTGAACTGGGAGGCGTGGAAACATAATCCAGTGCTTGAATGTTGTAAGCTATAACTTAGAGCTTGTTGTTTGATTATATATGTTAGGCGGCTGTATGTTTATATACTTTGTGCATTAAGCTTCTTGCTTTGGCGTGTTTTTGCAATATAATTTTTTGTTGTCGTTAAAAAAAATGATCTCTAAGTTCAAAAAATGCCATTTTTGAAATCCATTATTATTTTTTGAACTCAATAATTGTGGTCCTCCTATTTAAAGGTGTACCGTCTTAACAAATAAAGAACAAGTTTGAAAATTCCTTCACAACTTGTTTCATATTCTCTATAAATTCTATATGAAGAATACCTTCGAATATTGGAATAAAAAGGGATAATACTTTTATATGAATGGTTGATGGTAAGTTCTTGTTCCTGTTTACCATGTTTCTTTTGTTTGTAAAACTTATAGGAAAGAAAATGTTCAAAAATCAAAAACGATGAGAAACATGATCTAAAATCAAACATGTTTGAAAACCCTAATGATTGCTTATTTCCTAATTTAACTATTACAAATGCATTTATGCCATTTTTGAAATTGTTGGTTGATGGAGAAAGTTGGTGGAGAAAATAGGAGGAAGTAAATGGTGCTAAATGAGAACATTTAAAAGTCAACAATAGGAGAAGATGGGCGCCTGCTTATTTTCTTGTTTCACATCAATTTTCTTCTTCTCTCAAAGCCTATAAATACAAGGCTTTGGTTGAGAAGCAAAATGCACCAACAATTATAAAATTGTAATCTTATTGAGTTAATAAGAAAAATCTAGTTGCAGCCCGTGGACGTAGGATTTACACCGAATCCGAACCACGTAAAATTCTTGTGTTCTTATTGCTTTATTTTCGTGAGTTTGTGTGTGTGTGATAGTGTGTTTCCGCTGCGTGTACCCTGTCCGATTCCTAACAACTGGTATCAGAGCTTTGGGTTTTCGGAGGAGGTCTCGGTTTTAGAAATTAGAGTATGCTCTGTGGTTGCAGTTTTGTCTGATCTTCCACATCAGAAACTAATTTCTATTAATCGTATTAAAGGTATCTCGGTACTTTGAAGGGTACTGTTCTGTCACACAAAAGTACTATAAAATATTTGTCTCTTGTTTGTCGTAATGGCTGAAGACAAGGTTGTAATCGAGAAGTTTAACGGTTCTGACTTTAGCTGGTGGAAAATGCAATTAGAAGCATTGCTATGTCAGAAATACTTGGATGTGGTACTTGGGGACAAGCCGGAGAAAATGGAAAAAGCTGTCGAAGATGCGTGGAACTCAAAGGACAAGAAAGCTAGGGCGGTTATTACATTGTCGTTGTCAAAGAGCGTTGCTTTCAACATCATGAAGGAAACCACGGCACGTGGTATGATGGATGCTCTGACGAACATGTATGAGAAACCGTCGGCGGCTAACAAGGTGTTCTTGATGAGAGAGTTATTCACTACAAGGATGAATGAGGAAAGTTCTGTTACGATTCACATTAACAATCTAAATTCAATTCTGTCCAGATTATCATCTGTGGGAATTAAATTTGATAACGAGACTCAAGCTTCACTGCTACTAGCTTCACTACCTGATAGCTGGTCTGGAACAGTAACCGCTGTTACAAGTTCAGTGGGGACCAGTGGTATGACGTTTGAAGGGGTTCGAGATTTGGTTCTAGGCGAGGATACCAGACTCAAGAATCAAGGTGGCTCGTCTTCTTCTGAGTTATTAAATATCGGAAGAGGTAGAGGGAATAACAGGAATAATGGGAGTAGTGGGAGTCGGGGAAGAAGTTCGTCTAGAACTTGGAAGAATGTGAAGTGCTGGAACTGTCAAGAGGTGGGACATGTTAAGAGTCAATGTCCAAAGAAAGAATTGAACATTGCTGGTGCTGAGGGTGTGTCTGAGGATGATGCACTGATACTAAGTATGGAAAGTTCTGTAGACTCTTGGGTCATGGATTCAGGGGCTTCGTTTCACGCCATGGACAACGGGGAAACGATGGTGAATCTAAAAGAAGGAGATTTTGGGAAGGTACAGTTAGCAAATGACGAGATGCTTCAAGTAACGGGCATGGGAGATATTGATCTGGTTACTTCATTGGGAACTACATGGAACCTGAAGAATGTCAGGGTGATTCCGGAGCTGAAGAAGAAATTGATTTCTGTTGGTCAGCTGGATAAACAAGGACTGGAAGTAAGGTTTGGTGGTGGTAAATGGAGGGTGGTCAATGGTAATTCGGTGATTGCTCAAGGTATGAAGCGTGGGTCATTATATATGGTTGAGGTACCTGCTGAGGGAAGTATGACCGTCCCCGTTAAGCATGACAAAATCTGGTTCGCTAAATCTAGTACTAAGAGAGTTCATTTTGCAAACATGAATTCTGGAGCCAAGGGGATGTTAGCTGAACGAGTCGGAAAGTCTAAACCATTCAGGGGATTTTGTGACAGTGGGAGCACGGGGTGTGTTCCGGGTACAGTTACAAAGAGCCGTTGGGTTTTGAAGACTAAGACTGAAAAATTCTCTCCTGTTGGAAGTTTGCAAAGTTTGGAGAGTGTTAGTGGTCCTCGGTGTATCTCTGGAGCTGGTGGAGTGTCCAAACTGGTTGAGACAGAGGATGAGTCGGTGGTGGGATTAGCCACGACTGAGTTGGAGCTTATGGGAGCTTCAACTGGCCCTTCTAGTACTTGATAATGAGGGGTGGCTGTAACTAGGAAATTGAATAAGTTTAGCTTGTTCTTAGGAACTGGAGGCTTGGAAGACTTGGTGTTTTTTTAAGATTACTGGAGAATTGTTGGGTTATTTTCTCCAAGTGGGAGATTGTTGGTTGATGGAGAAAGTTGGTGGAGAAAATAGGAGGAAGTAAATGGTGCTAAATGAGAACATTTAAAAGTCAACAATAGGAGAAGATGGGCGCCTGCTTATTTTCTTGTTTCACATCAATTTTCTTCTTCTCTCAAAGCCTATAAATACAAGGCTTTGGTTGAGAAGCAAAATGCACCAACAATTATAAAATTGTAATCTTATTGAGTTAATAAGAAAAATCTAGTTGCAGCCCGTGGACGTAGGATTTACACCGAATCCGAACCACGTAAAATTCTTGTGTTCTTATTGCTTTATTTTCGTGAGTTTGTGTGTGTGTGATAGTGTGTTTCCGCTGCGTGTACCCTGTCCGATTCCTAACAGAAATAACATGTTCGAATCATGGAGAATATATGTTTGAAACTGATGAAAAGAATATGTTTGAAACTCATGAAAGAGTATGTTTGAAACTCATAGAATGTTCCAAATCTTGTGTTTATAAAATATCAAGTTTTTTGTGTTTGCGATATCCTCAAACCAAGAGGAACGAAGACATCTACTTAGCTTTTTATATCTATAAAATATCAAGTTGTTTGTGTTGGTTCTATGTAACTCGTGTTATTTGGTAATGTCTTGTGTAATATTTATAGAAAAGTCCATCTAATTTATACGAAATAATTGTAATAATATACAAATAATTCATGAAAAATATCATAAGTGTAGAGACAAATGTATACGTGTCAAAACCCATAGCGATAGTGTACTACATGTTACAAAATTTTCCTCATGAGAGCGTGTTTTTTTAATAACAATTTCTTCTAATATCTTGGAATGAATAATTTCTTCTTAGACTATGGCATGTCACATGAAAGATTAGTACCCAACACAATTTTACCTGATTTCCATCGAACCAAGACTTGTATATACTTTCTTGGACTATAATTGATCTTAGTATCTCCCCCAGATCCTTCAAGTTTCAAGCCATGCTAGGCCACGACAACCCTATGATGGCAATTTACAAGTTGTTTCTTGACATATTTTGGAATATGTTAACTGCAGGCCAAATAATAGAATAGATAACAACGGCCTGCATACGTTTATTTAGGAGTTCTAGATGTTAAGATCGACTTTCACCCGCTTATAAGGTAGTTCTTCCGGACCATGTGTTATATGTCATTCGCTTGCAGCCTCATTGTGGCCGTCATCTTTACTTGATGGAAATTCTTGGTTTGATAACAACTTAGTCGAGAAAAACTCGATTTTACAAATTGCATATTTTGTACTATAATTATATTTGTAATTTGGAAAACAATTATTTATTTCCTTCAATAATACATAGTAAAATTTTAATTTGAAACATATCGTTCATTTGAAAGCATAGAGCCACAACATTAAATAAGCTCGAAATTAGACAAAATTTTGAAAACATTTAGCAATTATAAATTACGAGCTAACTTTTAAATTAAAACAGTATTGAGACTCATAATGGAGTTCAAAATTTCAGAAAAAACAAATCTTCAAACTTTCATTTGTCTAAAAATCACATTTTAAAAGCATAATGGAGTTCGAAAATGGCAATTTTCAAACTCCATTATTATGTAGGTTTTTTTAGATTTTAAACTTGAAAGGTGACATAGCAAGATGCATGTGAGTGATGGATTCAATATAAATAAATCCTTAAATCTAGTTTATTTATTTAAAATACAACATCCAAAATTTGATTTTTTTTGCAACAAATATTATTGACGGTGCTAAATAATATTGAGAATCAATAAAATAATGGATGTTCAAACAATATGGTTTAAATTAAACATTTCTTCATAACCAAATTAATTTTTTTTTCTTGTTAATTATAAGAATGAGCACCGATGGGTATCCATCGAAATGTTTAGAAATTAGTCTTAAAATCGGACTGACAGTTCTTGGCTCATTCACGACGACTCATTCAACCAATCTTGGACCTGATGTACGTAAATATAGTAGCCAATTCCACAAGAAAATAAAATACAAGGAAAATCGTACTTAATATTATGCAAGGTCAAATACCAAATAACTTCACATACAAGCATAATACTAGGAACCAAATCCTCCCTTCATCATTGGGTTGTGCCAAAGTCCTATACTCACCCCCTAATTGGGCAGTGAGTATGAAAACCCCTCTCATTGTCTCTCCCAAACACCATATGATATCGTCAATCGATGCCCAATACAAGAAATAAGACAATTCGAGAGGATACTCCAAAACTAACATAATCATGGATGACCAAGAAAGCACATAAACATACATAATCACAAAGTACATACTAATGTCCACATAAACTCATAGTTATGCGATATAAACAAACACGAGCTCAAACCGAATGCCATGTTCCATATTGGAATATAAAGGAATTACATCGTCTACAAGCCTCTAATGACTTTACTATAAGCCTTGGAGTATGCACAACAAATACTATTAACCTATTATCACTACTTCATGAGTTATACCCTTTTTATTTTGATAACTCTACATGTTATTCTACTATTTATGCTAAACTTTATCCTACTTAAACTTAGAATCAGGCATTGACTTCAAGAAATAATTTTTATTACTCTCTAAGTTTTCCAATGCCACTGATCTCATATTGTATGATTTTTGTTGACTTTATACAAATTTAAAAATACAACAACAATAATATGTCGTATTTCAATTTGACAGTACCTCATAGCCCTCTATTTACTCTAAGTTTTAACCTACTTAAACTCATAATCACACATTGATTTCAAGAAACTAATTTTAGTACTCTCTTTCAGTTTTCCAATGCACTGACCTCGTATTTTTATGATTTTTCTTTGATTTAACAACACAACCCTAAAAGTGTCATATTTTAGTCTAATAAAACTATACAAAGTGTACTTTTTTACCTATCTTAAAGTTGAAATCAGATGCAAATCTAGAATACAAAACCATGTGGTTCTCCTAGACCCTATTTAAGTAAAGCCAATAAGAATGATAGAATCAACATTACTTGTATGTAGTAGCGGGTCGAGTCATATATCTAAAAATATTTAAAAATATATCTAATAGTTGTATTAAAGTTCTTACAATTGTACCCGACGAGGTCTTATACCTTGAAATATTTGCTTAATTATATCATTACTAATATTTTTTAAAACAATTTTTTTCAATATATAACGCTAAACTATCACTCAAAAACTGATCATTCATTTTGTTGCGTATATCAGTCTTAAACAATAACTCATAATAACTTAAACATTTTTCTTTTATGAAAAAACCTTATATGTTCAAAGTTAGAATTTTGACCTGTGGGATACAAATGTAACCCACAAAAATTCTTGAAAGGCTAAAATGTTGGATTTACAACTTGGTAAAGCATGAATTGATCTGTCAGAATACGAAAATACACATAATATAATGGTAACATAATGAAATAACGGTGTTAAAAAATCTCTTTTAGCAAGGTTTTATTACTTTGCACGAACCCCCACGTAATGTATCTTAAAATAATGTTACTTTGACATAGTCACTGAAAATCTCTGAACTGAAAAAAAAAATTCTAACATCTTCTAAACTTGGAAGTAAGTTTTGTCTTATACATAAAACCAATTTTGAAATTCGTTATTGTGGTTCTTAAATCATATTTGACCTTATCCTTTGTTTTAACACACATTTTCCCAAATCGTTCTTTAGGCTATTTAACACTTATCAAAACATTTATATAATTATATTTGTTGTTATATAATCTTTTAAAACATGATATTCCATTTTTATCATTTTGTTGTAGAGGTTCAAGTGTTGTCCTTGCCTTCTTAACATAGAGTTAATGCAAGATGTTCGCTTCATCTCCATGAGTCAATTATGACTCGCCATTGGATCCAATACTTATTTTGGACTCTGGGAATTCTGATGTCTCTAATGGTGTTAATATCACAGGACCTTGCCCAGACTTGCGTGCCTTATTATCTACATCCAACATGTTGTCCATTTCTTACGCCTTGTGTTGTCTTTGATCGTTTACTACACAATCTATAACGGTCGTCTCTAAGGTTTCATACTTTACACATGTCAAGGGTGCACTAGTAACTATGGTTTTACCATGTCCTTTCGCTTCTTATAACGTCTCCTCACTCGTCCACTGTCTCAATTTAGATTCTCAGACGTAAATTAGGTCATGCTTCTCACATTCTTAACATCTTAGCACTTCCTTACTTCTATGTTATGATGGAGACTTTGATATTCTTAAGTATTAGAAAATTTTTTTTGATGCATTTCCCATTATTGCTCGGATGGTGAAAGGTAAAATTTATTACTTATAATATTTATTTAGTGGTGTTTTTAAAAATAATGTATGTATAATTGTTTAAGTGTTTTTTAGTTACTTTGGCTATACAAATATCGACCGTGGCATCCGAGTCGGCATTTAGCACTTGTGTCGGTTATTAGATAAGTATCAAACTCATTTGTCAACACCTCTAGGAAGCGTTGCTTTGCACTCAAGATTGGGTTAGGAAATCAACAAAAACTATAATAGATGACCCGACAGACATATTAAAAGATTATGACATTGCACTAGGTACTTTTTTTATTGTCATACACTTTGAATTATGTAATACTTACTATAATGTTTCTTGTTAATTATAGAGATTGAAGATGCACTTCAAGCACATGATGTGAAAGAAATAGGAAAAAGACCGATGGAAGTTTAAAATTATTAATTAGTGTTTGCAAAATAATCTCTTTTTTGGTGTCTGAAACTAGGAAATTGGATTATCTTTGTGACGATTGAAATCTAGTAAGTGAAAATTTCCAAGTTTATTTTTATGATAATTAAGCGTATGGAATATGATGGACGTTTATGAATTATGACATTGTAAAAGATGTTTGTCAGTTTGTTTATGAAATGCTAAAAAATAGAAATGGTCAAGTAATTTTATTTAAGTCTAAAGGGCCAAACGTACTTAAACAACCAAAAGGAACATTTTAGCTATAATTACCCAGGCAAACATAACAACCGAAGTAGCCCAATAGAGGTAGCCCAACAGAAGTAGCCCAACACGAGCCCAGACAAGCAAAAATGTTGGCTACATTCGGTTTTTTCGGTCCCAAACCGACTACATGTAGTAGTAGAGGTCTGGTTCGGTTTTCACAATTTCCCTATTCTTGGCTTGGTCTGGGTTGGTCCGGGTCTGGATAGAGGCCCATCCCTACTACATAATATCCAAGTTTCAGCTTATAATCCTCAACATGCAACCCTAACTTCTTGGTTTCTTGAACTCAAATTGAACATATAGTAAATAATTAATGGAAGATTACATTTGAAATCTTCAATAATCTTGTAAGAACATACAAATAAATCACTTCTTATACTTTCTATCAAACTAGTCCTTCTTATTGATCTCAATTCTGTATATATTTATTTAGTTTTCTATAAAGAATGCCATACATTTATTATATATTACAAAAACTCGTGTAATATAATCGAGTCTCCAAATATTTTTATTTAATTATCACAAGTACTTTCCATCTCTAATCCGATTTTATTGCTTTTTCTAAATGAAAAGAAAAAGAAGATACTGAGAGATAGCAAAGGTTGACGCGTTGTTATCGGTTTCTAATGTTTTCGCGATGCCACCGGTGGTTTTTTGACGTCAGTTACCGGTGGTGCCTCTAGTTCTCGTTCTACCCCTGATGCCTTGGCTGTGCCATTTTTTGCCGAGACATAAAATAGGTAATAGGCTATTGCGAGAAGCACACCCACGAGACCCATAACGCCGGCTCCGACGAAGACCCCTGGCCTTATTGTGTAGCAATAGTACACACCATTGACCTCCATCTCCAAACTTTTTTGAGTGCTAAGTTTCGCACCAGCAATAAATAGGATAACGGCTACGGAAGTTGTGATCCTGTATATAAATGGAAAAGATCGTATATAAAATTTAAATTGCATCTGTAGTCTGGATGAAGACGTATGAACCATTTACATACCATGATATAACAACACAGACTCGAGCAAATGCGGGTAAGTTAGGGATAGTTTGGCAACATGAACAACAACCACCGCTGGCTGATGTGATGATGGAACGAGCAAGAACAAGAGCCACCGTCGCCCCTATGGCAAAACCCATGGCTGGACTACTTGGATACTCGCAATAGCGTTCATAACCATCGTCAACCACCCTACCTTGAGATTTCTGCATGTTGCATATGCATTTGTGAGTTGCATGCGCTAAGTAATAAAAACATGTATAAATCAATATTTTGTAACGTCGACCAGTAACTGGTAAATAGGTAAAATTTATGGTTCTATGGTTTACCTTAACTTTTGTGGCTTCCGCTGCAAACCCCGCAATGGCAGCTGCAAGCCCCAGGATCCCCACGATAACACAGACCGTAATCGTTTTGCTTTCCATCTTTCTTTATTATCTTAAATCGACTCTGATGGCGTGGTTAGGGAAATACAATAGTGATCCTGTTTAATAGTACGTTCGGCGAAAGGAAAGAACCAAATTCATATCATAAAAAGCTACGAAATGCCATCAAATACGTTCGGCGAAAGGAAACAAGGGGATACATGAGTGTGCTGTGCGGCCAAAAAAACACTCCCTTCGCTGGCTCCAAAAATCAGACACACATTTTTATGTTGATTTATATTCACTATTATATTATATATGATATTTATTAAATTAATATATACTATACGTTTATAATAATAATCAAATAATTTTTATGTTTAACACATATTTTGTGCTTTTTGCTTCTATCTTTCTTTATTAGTTGTTACTTATCTTATTATTAGTACTTAAGATATTATACATTATTAGATTTTTATATTTAATATGTATAATTTTTTATAATATTATATATTTCTAACAACTAGCAACCTGTGAACCGTATTACATTGCTAATTGATATAAATTTTCTGTGCCAAATTTTTTCATGAAAGGATATTGGCCTTGGTGGTTTGCTAATTGATATAAATTTTCGTGGGTGCATACCCTTCTTTTGATGAGTTAGGGTTCGTGGGTTCCAACAATTTTCTCTACAATTTACAATTGGTTCCCCTTGCCTTTATTAATGTTACCCTATTTTACCATTGATTATCTTCCTTTTGCTAGCATACCCTCTCCCATTTTACAGTTGCTTCCCTTAACTTTGCTAACATTTTATTTAAATGACTATATTGCCAAAAATTTTTCCTTTTCTACATTATGATTACAAGATATCTAATTTCATTAATATACTAATATTTTATCATCATTTTATCCACAACTTTGAATTGACTTTGCTAATTTTATTAATTATAGATTTTAAAATTTTATATTTTCAATATTAATTCAATAAACTTATTACCAGTTATATTATAATATACAATTTTGGACACATATAATTAAATATACCGTGTCTATATAATCTTACACTCACAACATTTATCCTTTATCATGACAATTGTTTGTTTTTAAATACACAAAACATATTACAACGTGACTGTAACATGGTTATACTTACTTGTATTAGATTCTTAAATAAGTCTCTCTACGTTATCCTATAGACACACAAAATCATTTATGTGGTCATATGTACTCGATTTTACCTTCATTGAAATCAACTCATTCATGTAGACACGTATAATAAAGTATCTCGTGATCATATAATACTTATACTCACAACGTTTTCTCTATTATCATGACAAATGTTTGTTTTTTGACACACATAAAAAATTAAAACGTGACCATAGAATGGTTGTAGTTACTTGTTTTTGTTTTCCTTTACTTAGTGGCTACCACAATCCTATGGATACCAAAAATCATTTATGTTTCCAAATCATTTCATTCCTTATTACCAGTTATATATATATATATATATATATATATATATATATATATATATATATATATA
Organism: Cichorium intybus; assembly: GCA_023525715.1. NCBI lineage: Eukaryota > Viridiplantae > Streptophyta > Magnoliopsida > Asterales > Asteraceae > Cichorium > Cichorium intybus. The sequence continues at coordinate 23,864,855 of CM042017.1, read as the reverse complement.
TATATATATATATATATATATATATATATATATATATACAATTTTAGACACATATAATCAAGTATACTCTGACCATATAATGCTTACAATCGCAACATTTATCTTTTATGATGACAATTGTTTGTTTTAAGACACACAAAACAAATTACGACATGACCATAACATGGTTATACTTGTATTTGATTATTTAAATAAGTGTCTAAACGTTACCCTGTGGACATGCAAAATCATTTATGTGGTCATATGTACTTGATTTTACCTTCATTGAAATCAATCTATTCATGTAGATAGGTAAAATAATGTATGTCGTGGCCATATAATACTTATACTCACAAAGTTTTCTTTATTATCATAACAACTGCTTGTTTTTTAACACAAAAAAAAATATTAAAACGTGACCATAGAATGGTTGTAGTTACTTGTTTTTGTTTTCCTTTATTTAGTGGCTAACAAAATCTTGTAGACACAAAAATCATTAATGTGGTCAAATCATTTCATTCATTATTGACAGTTATATTATATACAATTTTGGACACATATAATCAAGTATACCGTGACCATATAATGCTTACACTCATAAAATTTATCTTTTATCATGATAATTGTTTGCTTTTAGACACACAAAACATATTACAACGTGGCCGTAACATGGTTATACTTACTTGTATTTGATTCTTAAAATAAGTGTCTAAACGCTATCCTATGGACACGAAAAATCATTTATGTGGCCATATGTACTCAATTTTACATTCATTGAAATCAATACATTCATGTAGACACGTATAATAAAGTACGTCATGACCATATAATACTTATACTCATAACTTTTCACTTTTATCATAAAAATTGTTTATTTGTTGACATGCATAAAAATTTAAAACGTAACTCTAGAATTCTTATAGTTACTTGTTTTGTTTTTTACTAAGTGGCTAATAAAAAACTATCATATGGTCACACGAAATCAATTATGTTGTCATATATACTCGATTTTAGCTACAATAAAATCATGTGTCTAATTCCACTCTACGGTTTAGACACATAAACAACTGTTTTTATGACTGTATATGCATCTTTCGTCTTTTAGAAAAATCATCACAAAAATTTTCCTTCTTTCAAAAAAATTTATGGTCGTTGGTGATATGTGGCCACATTGTTTGATTGTCGGTCGTAAAATGCTAAATGTTGACGTTAAATCGTTATGGACGGTTACGATCTACACAACAATAATCATGCATAATGCCGTAAAACGTAGCTAAAACTAGTATAAAATATTTTACGTGACCTTTAGTCACGAAAAAAATCGAAAGTGTTACTGGGGGTTTCGAAAAAAGTGTGATCGTAGGTCGTTTTTGCACTAGTGACACTTACAGTTGGTTAGATTTACGTTATTCGCAACATTTTAGTTTTGTAATCTCTCTTGTGCTACGAGTATTCCGCATCTAGGAATTTCTCTAACCACAATGATCTGGTTTTCTGTTTAGGAGAAAGTATTTGGCTCCTATTTTAGTTTTGGTTTCGAGAATAATTGTTAGTTGAGTTTATGTAATGAAAGATTTGGTTTTTGGCAAGATTGATGGTAGATCTGGTGTTTATGCATAGATCTAGGTTTGGTTTATAGTTTATGATTGTATTGAGTTTGTTTTGGGATCAAAAGTGTAGTAACAAACACCTGCTATAGAGTGACAGTATAGTACAGTCTGTTATCGACAAAAGAGTGTCAACCACGAACTCCTTAGTTCGACCATTCCTTACCCTAACTATTAGATAGCAAGGTTTTATCTTTGATTTTTGACCGCATCAACGACTGCGACGTGTCATTGACCTAGTGCAGAAAATCAATGACTAGAAGATTACCATCATCATTCTCGGATTCTGTACCCGGCTATATTTCCCCGTAACCAAGAGTGTGTGTGTGTGTGTGTGTGTGTGTGTGTGTGATTAATTTTTAGTGCAGAAATATACTTGTAAATTTGTATAGCATTCATATAATAAAATCTATCTAGTTCCCAGTGGACGTAGCTTGATCTCGCGATCGAGTGAACCACTTAAATTTCTCTGTGTCGATCTTTGTTTGTTTCTTTCTTGTATTTTTTGCTGCAACGATTTCCGTTGGTCAAGTGCTAACTGTCGATTGTTCGTTTGGCTGAATCTTGATCTTGAGAGGTTGGAAGTTTTCGATCTCGACTTGTTGAGTCCCCATCCCAACAGCTAGGAGGCCTGTGGAGTCATAAATAAAAGCCACTTGACGAAACAAGCGGGTCTAACCAGAGGATTTAACCTGAGTTCGGGTTTAGCCTAGAAAAAAACTAATTAAAGTGTGTATCATTGTTACTTTTCATAAAGATAGAAGTTTAGATTTTTCTCTCCTCTTTCTCGGGTTATTCACGCTTCCTACACAAAAGCCATACTACTTCTTTCAGATCTGTTGTAGATGTTTTAGTTAATTAGTTCATCATGTAGGTTAGAAATCGTTTTTAGGTGTAGAAGAGTGCTGAGAGTTTTGTAGTGAGGATTTAAGTTGTAATAGTTCAAAGAATCTGGTTCTTTAAATGGTTCATGGACTGATTCAGTGTTTGATTGCGTATTTTTGGATTTGATTAATTGGAATATCATCTACTAACTTTGTGTAACCCAGGCACCACGTGGGCCGTGGCCGAAATAAATCTTGTGGAATCTACATTAATTAGTCACGATCCTTTTGATATCCAAGTTTCTTTTAAACCAACGGCCACCCAAATTTTAAGTTGGACAATTCCATTTTGAACAGAGTTGTTGATAGTTATACGTACACTTATTCATTACCGCTACATCTTACTTAAAATAGTCGCTAAAAAACCAAAAAAAAAAACGTCATAAAATACGTAATTTTTTTTTTTTTTTGAAAAACTGATCATACAATTAGAAGACGTGTCGTGTCGTGGCATTTCTTGTAGTGGGAGTAAATCGTCATTGCATCTGTGGAGGCACCGGTGGTATCTGGGAATCATTTGCAACAGATGGTGCCTCTATCTCCGATGCTGATTGCTTGACCGGTAAGTTTTGAGTTGATGCGATCACTAGATAATAGAAGAGCGTCAGGACCAAACTTATGAGAGCCTCAATTGCAGCGGTTGACAGCATTCCCGGTTTTAATACATAACACTCATAACCTTCTGCCGTCAATTGTAAATCTTTTCGACTACAAAGCTTTGCACCCGCAATAAACTGTCCCACTGCTACAAATGACATGAGCCTGTATAACAGTAGATACATAAATTATTCAACTACAAGAAGAGAAACGCATTTAATTTGCAAGTGTTAATGGCATATATAGGGGCTAGTTTTGACGTTCTCTTAGTTTCTTAGATAGATATCGCAACATATCATGTTGTGATCAATTTGATTCAAACCTTCGGCTGATATCGTTCTTGGTGAATTATCTCTAAATCAATTCTAACGTAGTATCAGATAAGTTTTAGATACATGTTCATAAAATCTACGTCTATGATTTCGGTTTTTTCTCAAACTAAATTTTTTTGTCAAAACCTTACCACTGTTTCCTAGTCACCTTTGTGTTCAAAACTATAAGACTGTTGTCTCTTGAGGGTCAAACATTTCTATTAAACTACACGAAAGCAAGCAGATTTTGTAAGATTAAATTAAGTACCAGGCTATAAAGATGCAGTATCGTATCAGTTTGGGTATGTTAGGGTCAGTCCGACAGCATGCATAGCCACGACCTGTGGCTACTCTAACAACAATACGAAGGAGCAATGTAGCCACTGCAGCTGTTATTGCAAGGCCCATGGCCGGACTACTTGGGTGTACACATTCGCCACCGACAATGCGAGTTTGAGAAGCCTGGGGTTTCAACAATGAAGCAACAACCTCGTAGTAAGTGTCAGTTTATAGATTAATTAAATATCCCACCATCTAACTTATGGAGTTACATATGTACCTTAACTCTTGTGAGCTCGGCGGCTAGCCCAGCTGCTACTGATAGTAATCCCAGTACCAGCACCACAGCGGCTACGATGATTGACCTCCTGATGATCACCATCTTTATGAATGCACGATCGTTGTGTATGAAGAAGGGTTTGTGTGTTTATAGAATATATTTTTCATAAAACACAACGAATTCCAAAAGCAAGGTTGGGACCTACAACTCAGATGATCATTGGATCAGGCAACCTACCCTCGACGATGGCCTGTTTTTCTAAATATTAATTTTATTAATCTGTTTTTTTCCCTTTGTTTTAATTCTTTGTAGAATATATATTGTTCGTAAAACCTTGATGTAGATGATTGTTAAGCCACAACAAGTGTCTTATGTTATATTTATTGCAACATTATTTTCTTTTTGTTGTTTCCATCCTTCCCATAAATTGACAATATCATTTTTAAGGTTGTCTACGATTGGAATATGCTCATATTAAAAATCATTGTTTTATTAAACCTATTAAAAAATTGTTAGGAAATAGACCTAAATCTATAGCCTATCGCCCAGGAATAATAACGAGAATATAAATGCGGAAATATAAATACAAAGTAATTAACGACACACAGATTTACGTGGTTCGGTCCAAGATGACCTACATCCACGGGCAGGAGAGAGTATTCCTTATTCCAGAGCTAAATACAGATGTTACAGAGTGTACCTAGATCGCTAGTAATTGACCTCCTCTTCTAAAAACTTCTGACTTGAACAACCCTTAAACCCTAATGACCAGCCTTTATATTTATAGGCTTTACAAATGGACACATGAAACCCTAGCCGTACCCTAGCTGTTACGACTCGCCGCGACGCGGACACTTAATGGGCCGCGGCGCGCGTGTTTAAAATCTAGACGGGTTTTAATTCCAATTCACTATTTAACCAAAATTTATCATCATTGCTATAAAATGGCTCATTTGATGGTATGTTCTAGAGAAAAAAAACAGCTCATTTTTGGTACATCATATATGGTGTCTTTTGTGCCAAATTTAACTCGTTGGTTATAAAATAACCACTTTTGATGTTGGTGCGCGTCTTTTTTTTTTTTGATTTTGTGATCATGTTTGCTTGTAATATATATGTGAATCTAAGCGACTTGGTCCTGCATAGACCGTGATGTATATCGTTTGCTTCAGATGATTATATATTACTCGGTTCCTTAAGGGCAACCTTTACGTATAACTTTTTTAACGGCAAGATAATATTTAAAAAAGAAAAGCACAACACAGATTGGTATTGAAAATTACAAGAAGAAAACAAGAAAACCGCCTGAACCAATTACAATGAAAACCGACCCTTTACCTAGCCTATATGTTATCTTTTGCCAATTAGCCACTATATGTGTCGATGCAAATATTTTGTCGCTATTGCTCAATTGTTGTTGTTAATATGTCGCCACTAATTGTGTCGCTCTATTGCGTTCATATTGCTGCCAATAGTAGTGTCACCATTACGGATGTCGCCCCTAATCATGTCACCACAAATATATATGTTTTCTATATATTTATTTAATATAAATGCATTAAGTCAATAATAAGCAGGTCCATCAATTCAAAAGTTGCATACATCCCAAAAACTTAATACTTATATTATTATACAAATTAAAAGGCATAAGCAATTACATAAAATTCATAGTATATGTTTCAAGTAATTTTTTACACAAAAACATCTAGAAAATAATAAATAAAACATAAAACTATATAATAAATAAAACATAAAACTATATATCGTTACTAACGTCGTGCCACATTAATAAAATGTGAATAAAAAGGAGATCAAGTCTGCCCAGTTTGTTAAGTGAAGCCAAATTCACTACAAAAGGATACTCAACGTCAAACTCGTACTTTTATTCAACTACCTACCCCTATGAGCGGAAAGATCGCTACACCAAGAAACACCAAATTAACATGAGCGAGTTACCCACACCAAATTCCAAGTTGTAACCTTTTGAAATGTACCATAATCTCTCACTTTAGTTTCAACCGAACCAACAAATTCAACGACTGTTAATTGAAGTGCTTGATTGTTAGATCCTTAACTATTTTACTAACATTTTTATACAAATTTGGTTACGGGGAAGAGGTTTTCTGGGAAGATGATTAAATCAAATTGAATCACCTTCTATGTCGATGTTCATCCTAAAACTTATTGTTGGATGTATTTTATGCATCTTTTCTGGGCCATTTTTCCTTTATTTATTTATCTTTTTAGTTATTTTCATTTACTTTCTAGGGACAACGATACTTCATATGTTTGTGTGTGCTTATAGGTGTAAAGGATCTTGGAGCAGAGCAAAGGATAAATGAAGATACAGAGGAGCGGAGCAAAAGCAAAGAGGATGACCGAGGGCTTGGAAATGCATGGACTGAAGTTAAGATGAAGCATTGGAATATGTGGAGCAAGGATAGCATGGAGCTTTGAAGTAAATAGAAGGTTTGCAGCTGTGCACAGGAATTTCTGGAGCTTAAAGAAGTGAAAACTGAAGTCTGATGACTCATACAGGTCGTGTGACCCAACACGGGTCGTGGCAGACCCCTTCCCAACCTGCATTGCACAGAAGACTCTCTACACGGGCCGTGTACATCTACACGGGTCGTGTGAGACCTGGCTAGAGATTGTTTTCAAACCACATGACCCGTGTAACTTTACACGGGCTGTGTGATGTGCAGAACTATTTTTTCCTGGCAGTTTTATTCACGGTTTTTAAGCCTCTTTTGGGTCAATTTTTTAGGGAAGTTCATTTCTGGAGTGGAGATTTCGACTTTTAGCAAGGAGGTTCAGAAGAAAACATTGGAAAACATTAAATTTGATCTTTGATCTTAGTTTGTAAGTACTTTTGAACATCGTTACTGTTGTGCATCTTAGAGATCCTAGCCAAACCATGTGTGGCTAAATCTCTATATCTTATGATTCTGTCAAACCTTTGATTTTGGATATTTAATCATTTGGCTATAAGTATATTTATGCTTTTCATCTAGTAATTCAAGTTTTGCATCAAATGTTCTAATTGATTCTTATGTTGGTTCATGTTGGCCACTTGAACTGATATTTGTACCATGATTGTTATTTTATTTATAAAATTCGTAATTGTTTCATGAATATATGTTAGTAACAACACCGGAATTAATCTTACGTTAGGATTAACTTGGGTGTAACTTGAATTACACACTTTCACGCTTTCGAGCATATGAGAAGTATCAAGTGTTGATTGGTTTGTTCATATGGATCTTAGTGCATTTTTCTAATGCAATCCAAGAGATTATTTGGATTGTGTTTAAGAAAAATAGGTTTAATTCAAAGAGCATATTTTGATTAATTAACTTTGTGAACTAAAAGTGTTAGAGCTTGTTAATGCTTTAGAAAACCATCTTATATGAAACGAATATAATTTTTGGTCTTGATTAAATTCCTTTATCAAATATTTGAACGGAATCGAAACTTCATTTCATTGAGTATCCTTTAAATTATTTGTATGTTTAATTTCATAAATTTTAAATTATAAAATCCCTCAAAACTTCTTATATCTTATGTGAAAAGCTTGGCATAATATTAGACTTCTGTCCCTGAGGATCGATCATGCTTACCTTATATTATATTGTTAGTATATTGAGCAGTGAACAAACTCTAAGACTTTTATTTATCTCAATTTATTTGTTGAGTGTGATGCCTTAACACTTATACATGAACATGTTCAAAGCTATAAATTATGTTTCTTTAAATGTGTTCAAATAAAAAGGGAAATATTTTTCACTCCAATCTTCAATTTGATAACAACGAACATACCAAGGGATTACTCCTTGCTACAATGAAGCAAGATTTATATATCATTTCGTTGTTGACTTATGAATTAGCAACTAACTTTCCGTTGTCACAAAGTCTCTCACTTACAAGAAAGTAGGTGACACTATTAGGGGCTACGTCCAACTCCAGTTGTACGCGCCAAATGTCGCCCATAATGCCCATTGTCACCCCTAATGGCATCATCGTATTGCTGCCAAAAGAACCTACAATTTTTCTCCCCATTGTATTTCGTAATTAGGATTATTTTCGATAGTGAAATGTGGAGACACTAAGCAACGATTGCAAACATATTTCACACAACAGTCAAGGTTTAAAGCTTTTCGTCTTCGATCTCTCTCGGTCCATCGGCCCCGATCTCTAATATTGAGAATTATGTACCGATTAGTCGATAACCAAGTTTAAGCACAGCTAGCAAAAACTTGACCTTATCAGCCCATCGAGAGTAGTTCTGACCATCGAAGCGGTCGAGTTTGACAAATTATTGGTTCATCATGTTGAGGTTCATTGAAGGCAATTCAGTAGCCATTTGTCTGAAGATTTAAACACAAATATAAAAACCTTTAAGATTGTTGTATTTCAAACAAACAATCCGGAAATTAGTATCGCAAACTAATTCCGAATAATGGAAAAAACCAAAGCAGACGGATCGATAAATAATATTGAGAATTATATACCGATTAGTCGCTAATAATAAATTCAATTATTATTATATTACCCAATTTCGTCCAGAAATCAGATTTGATCCTACGCGACCAGATCTAATTATAGAAAGGTAGAAGGAGACTGTCCCGTTATCGGACGAAATAAAATACGAGACAAAAAATTAAAACCAACCTGAAGATCGTTGATTAGTGTCCTTGAGACTGCACGGATTGACTCCTGTCCTTAAAGGTTTTTACGGCGCTCGACGGCTGTAAGCTTTTAGCGTAAAACCCCAGGATTTAATGCAGAATATCGTTCGTTCCAACAGCTATGGAAGAACAGATAAACACAAAGCGAATACTCGGAAACCACAGAGAGAGAAATCGCAGAGAGAGAGCAGAAATTGAGGTGTGAATAAATGAGACCCCAGAGGCCCTATTTATAGGGGTCCGAAATTATCAGATAACAACTGATTTGAATTTGAAAAAGATTCAAATTCTGGATAAAATCTAACCAAAAATCGGATCTGATAGACTTATCCTGATTTTCGAACCAGCTACGCCGCGCAGCGCGGCTCTTTGTTTTACGCGACGCGCGTACCAGTTGACCGGGTCGGTCCAACCGATCCGACCCGAACCCCATTAAAAATAAAAGCTCCCGATGCGTCGTGCGAAGTGCAAAGTGCACCTAATCGCGCCATCTCGCGTCCACGGCCCGGCTCGGCGCGCGTGTGGGCTTAGCCCATCCCTTAACCCACTAAAGCCTTTGAAGACTTAGCAAAGGAATGGGGTTATAAACCCACAAAACTTTCTCTCCCCCACCAATGTGGGATACAAGGAAAATCACCAACTTGTGAATTTCTTAAAATTCCAACAATCCCCCACCAAGTTGGAGAGTTTCCTTTCATTCAGACAAATGACGTCACCTGGGTGTCACGAAGATTAAACCCAAGTTTATGTGAATAAACAATAAGAGACCGATCCAATGGTATCCTTATAGGTTTAAACCAAGAACCTTGTGACCTCTCCGGTTTACCCCCACACATCACCTGCCGTCTTTGCGTTCTCACTGAGCGCGAATATGGCCATGCGCTATAAATCCTTTTCATGACCCTCTAGAAGATAAACCACCAATCTTCATTTGAGGCGGCACCACCTCTAGGTCGTATAGGCAAAGTTTTACAACATCTTCGTTGCTTAGATGTCTCCAAAACTTTGTTAAGAGCCTTAGCTCAACCTCGTTCTCGGCAACGAACGTACTATCCTACCTCACATGGATCTATCATTTTTTGATAGTACCTTCTATCGTCAGTGACTTCGTTATTACCCTTTAAACCTGAGAATTAGGAGCACTAATGTCAAGTTGGGTTTCCATCACTGAACGATTCTATAGCGATTTTAGACCCATGACTCTCGTGGTAGATTGTACCAAATCTCTCGTCAGAGGTTTGGTAAGTGGATCTGCCAAGTTCCTACTCGTCTTGACATAGACAGCCTTGATGGTACCACTTTCAATTAGTTGTCTCACAAAGTTGTGTCGCAGACCAACGTGTCTTGACCTCGTATTACTAACCGCATTGTATACTTTAGACAGTGTGGCCTCACTGTCACAGTACACGGGTATAGTTGGCATTGGAATATCCGACAATCGGATATCCAAGAGTAGATCTCTAATCCACTCTGCCTCTTTTCCTACTGCTGCTAGGGCAATAAGCTCAGCTTCCATCGTTGAGTGGGCTATACATGTCTGTTTCTTGCTTGCCCAAGAAATAGCTCCGCCAGCTAGAGTATAAATCCAACCACTTGTGGATTTAGAATCACTGATGTGATCTATCCAGCTGGCATCGGAATACCCTTCTAGTATTCCGGAAGTTGATGTATATGTCAACTCAAAGGTACTTGTCCTTTTCAGGTAACCCAGTACTCTACTCACTGCCTTCCAGTGCTCCGTCCCTGGATTGACAGTATACTTACTTAGTTTGCTTACAGCGAAAGCAATGTCAGGTCGAGTGCAATGCATAGCATACATCGTGCTGCCAATCGCACTCGCATACTCCAGTTGAGCCACCGCTCTACCAGAGTTTATTTTAAGTTTCACACTTGATTCAAAAGGAGTGTTGAACTCTTTAATGTTCAAGTGTTGGAACTTTTTAAGAACTTTCTCAATATAGTGAGATTGACTTAAAGAAATCTCATTACCAGTTCTTTTCACCTTGATACCAAGGATGGTATCTACTTCTCCTAGATCTTTCATCTTAAAGTTCGAGGATAGGTATTTCTTCGTCTCAAGAATACCTTCAAGGTGAGTACCGATGATCAACATATAGACATATGATAACTGTGTATTCGGCAGTGCATTTAGAATAAACACACCTGTCAGCACTATTATGCTGAAATCCGAACGCAGTCACAGTGGTATCAAACCTCTCATGCCACTGTTTAGGAGCCTGTATCAACCCGTACAAGGATTTAATAAGTCTACACACTTTATTTTCCTGTCCGGGTATCACAAACACTTCTGGTTGTTCCAAATAGATCTCCTCCTTGAGATAACCATTTAGGAAGGCTGTCTTCACATCCATTTGATGAATGTACAGTCCTTTTAAAACTGATATTGCTACGAGAGTTCTAATAGAACTGATTCTAGCAACTGGGGCATAGGTATCGAAATAATCGATTCCTTCCTTTTGCCTGTAGCCTTTAGCAACTAATCTTGCTTTATAGGCAGATATGGATCCATCTGGATGATATTTTCTCTTGAAAATCCATTTGGATCCTATGGGCCTCATTCCCTTGGGTAGATCAGCTAGCTCCCAGGTACCGTTACCCATAATTAAATCCATTTCGTCATTGATTGCTTCTTTCCACAATGGAGCATCTCTAGACGTCATGGCTTCATTGAAAGTCTTAGGGTCATCATCCAAGTTAATGGAGAAAATGATCTCTCTCTTCACTTTCTTTTGTGTCCCTTCGACCAAGTAAGAGAAAAAAATCATCTCCTAGATTTTTCTCTTTTCTAGTCCTTGTACTTCTCCTTGGTTCTTCTACAACATTAGAAGGTTGGATATTTTCTCGAGAAGTACTCGGTGCTATTGTGGGGTTTGTGTTTTCAACATCTTTTGAAAACTTGTCCTCAAAGGATTCCACATCTCTGGATTCAACTACAACACCTGATTCATCATCCAATAGTCGGTAAGCCTTGCTGTTCTGAGCATATCCAATGAATGTGCTCTTCATAGCTCGAGCTCCCAATTTGGATCTCTTGGGATCAGGTGTTCGATAGTAGGCTCTACACCCCCACACTCTCAAATAATCAATATTTGATTTCCTTCCCTTCCACAGCTCATAAGGACTCACAGGAATCACACGACTAGTGATCCTGTTGTGCACATAGCAATCGGTCAATAACCCTTCCCCCCACAGATTATGTGGCAAGCCGGATTGGTTCAACATACAGTTGACCATTTCGACTAAGGTTCGGTTCTTTCTCTCAGCCAAACCATTCTGTTGGGGAGTGAACGGTGAAATTCTTTCGTGTTTGATTCCTTTCTCTTCGCAGAAGGCATCAAAGTCACGATTAAAGTATTCTCCACCTCTGTCCGAGCGAAGAATCTTTATGTGTTTCTCATGTTGATTTTCGACCTCGGCCTTATACAGTTTAAATGCGTCAAAGGCTTCGTCCTTAGTTCGCAACAAATAAATATGTAGATAACGGCTCGAGTCATCACAGAACGTTATGAAATATCTCTTGCCTCCTCGCGTGAGAATTCCATTTAGTTCACAGATGTCAGAGTGGATAAGTTCTAGTAATGATGTATCACGTTTAACGCTTGGAAAAGGTTTCTTTGTAAACTTCGATTTTACACAAGTTTCGCATTTTTCAAATTCTTTATTATCAAATTTTAACATTCCTTTAGATTGCATCTTTTCAATGTTTTTAAAATTTGTGTGTGCTAAACGTTTGTGCCATAAAGAAATTGAACAAGTGATATAAGCAGAAAAATTAACTTCATTCATTTCAAAACCAGTTACATCATCACTACCAGTACCACTACTATCACTAGCAGTACTGCTACTGTCACTACCACTATCACTAACTCCATCACTGAAATCAAAATCTAACACAGACACATCAGGACCCAATCCTTCACGATCAGCAGCTCCTTCGACCAAGTCAAGCCGATACATTCCACGCGTGTTGATGGCTTGACCAACGAAGAAGTCATTCCTTGTGAATTCCACACGTCCATTTTGAATCACCAGCTTGTACCCATTATTATCAAACTTATCAGCCGATACGAGTCCCTTCGAGATTCCAGGAACATGCAACACATCCTGGAGAGTGACTCTACAACCGTTGCGGAATTTCAACATCACTGTGCCTTTGTCGCGAACTCGTACTCGATGTCCATCAGCACAAACCACTATAGTCCCCTCAGGCACGGGGCCGTAGGTGCGGAAGCTCGACTCGCTTCCACAAACATGCACTGTGGCTCCAGAATCCAAGAACCAACCTCGGGCCGCCACTGCCCGTGTGAGAGAGGAAATTGTGTTGACCCCTCCGAGACCCACATTCGCTACAAGGTGCGTAAGTTCCTCAACAGCATTTGCGGAACCAGTAGGAGGACCAGATTTTCGTTGAGAGCATTCCCTAGCATAGTGCCCAGTCTCTCCACAGACGTGGCACTTTCCGGTCTTCTTTCGTTGGTTGTTGTTATGATGCTGACGGTTGGGCTTGAAATCCTTCTTCTTGGGACCAAAGCCTTTCTTGTTCTTAGACCCATGTTTGCCCTTTTGGCCAGAACCCCCACCAGACACGAAATTTACACCCGATCCGACTTTACTTCGTTTGTCCCTGTTGCGAGTTTCCTCCTCAATGTGAAGGTGTTTCAACAGATCATCCAAAGAGTAGTCCTCAGATTTGTGCATCATCCTCTTGGAGAAATCTCTCCAGGAAGGTGGCAATTTCGCAATAATTGCACCTACTTGGAAGAGCTCCGGTAGAGCAATGGAAAGAGTGGTCAACTTGTTGACTAAGACCTGGAGCTCATGCACTTGCTCCATAATCAATCTGTCATCCACCATTTGGTACTCGAGGTACTTTGACACAAGGTACTTGTTAGTACCTTCTTCATGTGCCTTGTACTTGAGTTCCAAAGCTTTCCAAAGTTCTCTCGGATCTGTAATCGGCGCATACAGATCATAGAGGCGATCGGAGAGGGAGTTTTTGATATGACCAAGACATAGTTGCTCAGACTCTCTGCGCAGAGCCCTTTGCTTTTCCAGATCAGAAATTGCTTTCAGATCTGGCTGCTTTCCAGCCTCAGGAACCGGATTAGCAGGAATCGGGGGCAACTCAGGATCTAGGAGATAACCAAGTTTAAGCACAGCTAGCAAAAACTTGAGCTTATCAGCCCATCGAGAGTAGTTCTGACCATCGAAGCGGTCGAGTTTGACAAATTATTGGTTCATCATGTTGAGGTTCATTGAAGGCAATTCAGTAGCCATTTGTCTGAAGATTTAAACACAAATATAAAAACCTTTAAGATTGTTGTATTTCAGACAAACAATCCGGAAATTAGTATCGCAAACTAATTCCGAATAATGGAAAAAACCAAAGCAGACGAATCGATAAATAATATTGAGAATTATGTACCGATTAGTCGCTAATAATAAATTCAATTATTATTATATTACCCAATTTCGTCCAGAAATCAGATTTGATCCTACGCGACCAGATCTAATTGTAGAAAGGTAGAAGGAGACTGTCCCGTTATCGGACGAAATAAAATACGATACAAAATATTAAAACCAACCTGAAGATCGTTGATTAGTGTCCTTGAGACTGCATGGATTGACTCCTGTCCTTAAAGGTTTTTACGGCGCTCGACGGCTGTAAGCTTTTAGCGTAAAACCCCAGGATTTAATGCAGAATATTGTTCGTTCCAACAGCTATGGAAGAACAGATAAACGCAAAGCGAATACTCGGAAACCACAGAGAGAGAAATCGCAGAGAGAGAGAGAGAGAGCAGAAATTGAGGTGTGAATAAATGAGACCCCAGAGGCCCTATTTATAGGGGTCCGAAATTATCAGATAACAACTGATTTGAATTTGAAAAAGATTCAAATTCTGGATAAAATCTAACCAAAAATCGGATCTGATAGACTTATCCTGATTTTCGAACCAGCTACGCCGCGCGGCGCTTTGTTTTACGCGGCGCGCGTACCAGTTGACCGGCTCGGTCCAACCGATCCGACCCGAACCCCGGGTCGGTCCAACCGATCCGACCCTAAGCCCATTAAAAATAGAAGCTCCCGATGCGTCATGCGAAATGCAAAGTGTGCCTAATCGTGCCATCTCGCGTCCACGGCCCGGGCTCGACGCGCGTGTGGGCTTAGCCCATCCCTTAACCCACTAAAGCCTTTGAAGACTTAGCAAAGGAATGGGGTTATAAACCCACAAAACTTTCTCTCCCCCACCAATGTGGGATACAAGGAAAATCACCAACTTGTGGATTCCTTAAAATTCCAACAACTTCTACAGGTCATGGTATGGTTAGAAAGAATCTTTGGTTTATTCCTTTTTGAACTAATCGCAACCAGTACATTTATTACATAAATAAAGAAAATGTCCATGATAAACATCCATCTTTAAAAGACAAACATAATAGAATGATTAAATGAACTAGGAGGATTGCGTATGCTAAACCCTGACCATTGGATCTGTGGAGGGAACGGAATAACTCATCATTGGTGGTGCCTCTACCTCCGAGGTTGGAGGCTTGATCGGTTCGTTTTGAGTTGAAGCGATCACAAGATAATAGAAGAGTGTCAAACCCAAACTCACGAGAGCCTCGAAGGCAGCTGTCGAGAAAATTCCAGGCTTTGACTCGCTACATGAGTCGTCTTCTTCTACATTGTGACTACAAAGCTTCGCACCAGCAATGAACTGGCCGACTGCTGCAAAAGACATGAACCTGCATATATAACAAGCAATAGAGATTCAACGCCCAAGTAAGACAAGAATAAATTAGAATCACAAGTATTAGCCTTTTTGGCAATGAACAATACAATGTACCATTGCAGTAAACTTGTATGAGGGTTGAGTCTTAATAATGTTGGCAAATTGTCTAAGATGATAACCAACTAATTAACCATGCCTTTTGCCCCCGAAAAAAGAAATAATCTTCGAAAATTTTCTATTCAAGGTAACTGATTTGCAATTTGTTCAATCAAAAATAACCAACTCTCATTTTTTTCCTAGTTTAATGCAACTGATTTTCAAGTTTTTCAATTTATTTAGGTGACTTCAAAAATAAAGTGATCATTTAATCTAGTAAAAAATAGAAAATCATGACCTTAAGTTATGTACTCAAAGTTGGTTTCTCTAAATCAGAAAATGATCAACCCTGGTTATCATTGTATGCAATTTACCCTAATAATATTGGAATATTAATTACCATGCTATAAAAATGCAGTATCGTATCAATTTGGGTACATTAGGTAGAGTCCGACAACATGCATAGCCACACCCGACGGCTACTCTGACAACAATGCGAAGAAGCAGAACAGACGCCGCAGCTGTTATCGCGAAGCCCATGACCAAACTACGCTTACCTTCAGAAGTCTGTTGTGTATATGTAACATTAGATATTATAAGCATAAGTAAACACTATATATCGTAAGCATGTTTTAAAATTAAACGATTTTGTGACCAATTTGACAGATAGATTATATGTATATATATACATATAATCTAGAGAATATTTATAGATAGATTTAGGGTATTATTGAAGAAGAGAACCTACAAATATATTGTCTATCATTTGAAGGTATACGTATTCCTTTTTTTAACTAGGATCAATCTAGGTTTAGTTTTTTCCCCCCAAATTCCGAAGTTATTATCAGTTAGGATGATATTAATGAGTCTTTAGCTTGTTTTAGCCATTAGACATTATCCTAAGTCTAATCTTTTGTATATTGCTTGATTTGGAGCTTAAAGGTCACTTGGAGTTTTTAGAACCCCAACAATGGTGGATTTAACTTTTGATTTTTGTATGATTGATATATAAATAAATCTAACGCCCCATTTTTAGTTTGATATTATTTAACTGATCATTTATTCAAATCCGATTTTGCAAAAAAATGGTAAATAACTTGTTATAATAATAATAATAATAATAATAATAATAATAATAATAATAATAATAATAATAATAATAATCTTAGGAATTTATTATATGTTGAGGGGTGAAATGTGCCATTATAGAAGATTTCAATGTGATACATTAGTAGCATTAAAGTTATAAACTAGTGTTACAAAGATGAGGGGCTTAAAGTGTTAACATGGGAAATTTAGGGTACTAAAATGCAATTTTTGGATTTACTTTGCATGAAATCGGGTATGGGGAAGAGTGTGCGACGAGCCCTTATCACTCTTCCCGTACATCTCTTAATACACCTCTATTGGAAATCAAGGTTCATGTAATTAGTTTCAAAAACAAGAGTTTGCAACGGAAGCATAAAATCATGAACACAAATTCCATTTTCAAGAGGATCATGCTACATGCATGTAGAGATAATATGAAGAACAAACATAGATTAAGTTCAAGATCATAACCTTTGTTCTTGGGTTTGGTTTGGATGATTTTGATAGCTAGGAATCAAATTAGAATCCCTCTATAGTTGATCCACCACAAGCTTGAACACCCTTGAATGCTAGTTCCACAACTTGCAAGTTAGAACTCCTTTTCTTGTGAAACAAAAATCTAATTTTTGCTAACTATCAAGAGAGCTTTTAGAGAGTTTCTTTGGCTGATTTTTGAAGCAAGAATGATCACAATAACACCCTCAAAATCGTCCACTATATCACCCACAAAGAGAAAAGAAAAGCACATGCAACTAGCTTAAAAGAAAGTCCCATTTGATTTCTATAATCAAAAGCTAGAAGACACAAAGCATCTTCCACCTCTTTTAAGTTCTTAATGCATTCTTTTCCTTCCAATATGGCTGATTTTATGATGACAAAGGAAGTGCTAGTGGGTTGTTATTATTTATAAAACTTAGATAATAAAAGCTTATAAATAATACATCTTCTTATTTCTTAAATGGGATAACATTTAACCCATAATCATATACATAAATAAACCATCTAGATATACAATCTTAATTGTATAATTATATATATACATATATATATATATATATATATATATATATATATATATATATATATATATATATATATAACAATATATATATATATATATATATATATATATATATATATATATATTATTTAATTTAAATTAAATAAAAGGCTTACTTATAAATCAATTAAATCGTTTAACAATTTAAACAATTTAATTGTTACACTTAATTAATTCATCACATATGAATTACTAATCAACCTTTAATTTTGTAGTTATTATTATTTACCTCAAATAATAATAACCTACAAGATTAAATTGCAAGTTTAGTATCATTTGATGTTAAATCAAATTTAACGTTCTAAATGATCAATTTGTGTCAAACTTGTTGTTGGTGTGACCCTATAGGATCATGTATTATTAGTAATATCATTTTATGATCATCCTTGGGCATATAGAACTAACAACCTCGTCGAAACCCTAGCAGCCTAAACCAATCGCAACTAACCCTAAACCCTATTGAAGTCGTGATATATTTCCCATCATGATTTTGATAGAAAATAGGCATAACAAATAAACTTAAACTCTTAAGATCACATGCAACCTAAGGATCTATGTTTTCTCTAATTGAATCTATAAATAAGAACATCAAAAGAACCCTAAAGGCATAATCGGAAATTACTAAAGAATGGTTTATAGATTACATACCTTTTGTTGATCTTTTGGAAGCAAGCACCACAAATGTAATGCCTCAAATGGTTCACACCCAAGCTAGCAAGCAGGAAGACAACAGAGAGAAGAGAATATCTGAGTAAAATGGCATAGACTTATGAGGGCCAGTGGAGGGTATTTATAGCCTCAAGGGTGATAGCAGATAAGTTATACAGATAAGCCTTATTTGAATTTAAACGGGATAAACATTTTATCTTAAACTCAAACCCTTATCACCAACTATATAATTGGCAAAAATAATAAGGATAAATCCTTATATTTTCGTCCAACATTATCCTTTACTAATTGTCCATTTCTCAACTATTGAACAATTACAATTTAGCCCCTACACTTTTAATTAATCTAATTAATCCCAAATTTAATTCTAATTAATTTATGATTAATTCTTAATTAAATATTACTATTTCTAATTAATATATTATTCTTATAATATATTAATAAACTATTTATCTTGATTTATTAATCATATAATAAATCAGTCTCTCTCTCTAAAAGTCATCTCGTCCAATTGCTAGGTTTGAGGGCAACCCAAAAGGATTGTGCTACTATCAATTCAAGTATATGCCAATTATAGTTTATAGCTTAGACACCTAACCTAATAGATTTATCCCCTTCGCACGTTAGTTGTGAAGTTTAAAGTGTGGAGAAGATGAAGACATATTGCACATATGGCCGAGTGGAACTTGTACCCAAACTAAGTATGCGGGCGAGTGGAGAGTTGTACCTACAAGCGTGCGGCCGAGTGAGGAGTTATGTCTACATGCATACGGCCAGTGAATCAATGGTTTATACCTTGTATGTGCCCGAGTGATTTTCTACATACACACTCCAAGTGATAAACCCACCCATACCTTTGTTCGTCTTTTGCTTTGCCGAGGAGAGGGATTGAGATCGAGAAGAAGAAGGTCGAGAGTGAAGTGAGGGTAAGAAGAGGAAGGATAAAGTAAAGGGAAGTGTAATATCTGTGAGGCTCCATCTTGAGGTAAAATCTTTTCTTTTCTCCTTTGTTCTAACTGTAAACACGACCACACCTCCACCATGAGGTGTGTGTATGTATGTGTGCGTATGGGTGTATGATGTGCTTGTTGTCCTTAGGGTTCTCCATCAGATCGTGAAGTCCATGTTGGTGTTCTTAAGTTCCAAGTTGAATATTGCATGCTTCAAGCATATCACACACACACACACCATTTTATGTGCATGTGTGTTTATGTGAGTGTATGGGTGGATGTTTGTGCATGAGTGTTGGTATAGAAAGTTGTATTAGGGTTTCTAACATTTTAGTATCCTTTTAAAGTCGATTCAAACCCTAGCAGTCTTAATGGGTGTAGGTTTAAAAACCCTAACCCGAGTGTCTTGTTTGGAATTATAGAAAATTCTTTGATTTTGGGTCAATTTGGAAAAATTATGTAAAATCATGGGAGTATCCAATGGGGCCGAATCTTATGTCCCTGAAATGTTCTAGATGTCTAGCTTCTTCCCTAAGAAGGGTTTGATCTAATTCCAAACCTAGGTCGGGTGAAATTGATAATTTTCACTAATTTGTCCGAATCTGTCAACAGTGATACCCGATATTGTTTAATTCATAGACATTATCCTAAGCCATTAGACATTATCCTAAGTCTAATCTTTTGTATATTGCTTGATTTGGAGCTTAAAGGTCACTTGGAGTTTTTAGAACCCCAACAATGGTGGATTTAACTTTTGATTTTTGTATGATTGATATATAAATAAATCTAACGCCCCATTTTTAGTTTGATATTATTTAACTGATCATTTATTCAAATCCGATTTTGCAAAAAAATGGTAAATAACTTGTTATAATAATAATAATAATAATAATAATAATAATAATAATAATAATAATAATAATAATAATAATAATAATAATAATAATAATAATAATAATCTTAGGAATTTATTATATGTTGAGGGGTGAAATGTGCCATTATAGAAGATTTCAATGTGATACATTAGTAGCATTAAAGTTATAAACTAGTGTTACAAAGATGAGGGGCTTAAAGTGTTAACATGGGAAATTTAGGGTACTAAAATGCAATTTTTGGATTTACTTTGCATGAAATCGGGTATGGGGAAGAGTGTGCGACGAGCCCTTATCACTCTTCCCGTACATCTCTTAATACACCTCTATTGGAAATCAAGGTTCATGTAATTAGTTTCAAAAACAAGAGTTTGCAACGGAAGCATAAAATCATGAACACAAATTCCATTTTCAAGAGGATCATGCTACATGCATGTAGAGATAATATGAAGAACAAACATAGATTAAGTTCAAGATCATAACCTTTGTTCTTGGGTTTGGTTTGGATGATTTTGATAGCTAGGAATCAAATTAGAATCCCTCTATAGTTGATCCACCACAAGCTTGAACACCCTTGAATGCTAGTTCCACAACTTGCAAGTTAGAACTCCTTTTCTTGTGAAACAAAAATCTAATTTTTGCTAACTATCAAGAGAGCTTTTAGAGAGTTTCTTTGGCTGATTTTTGAAGCAAGAATGATCACAATAACACCCTCAAAATCGTCCACTATATCACCCACAAAGAGAAAATAAAAGCACATGCAACTAGCTTAAAAGAAAGTCCCATTTGATTTCTATAATCAAAAGCTAGAAGACACAAAGCATCTTCCACCTCTTTTAAGTTCTTAATGCATTCTTTTCCTTCCAATATGGCTGATTTTATGATGACAAAGGAAGTGCTAGTGGGTTGTTATTATTTATAAAACTTAGATAATAAAAGCTTATAAATAATACATCTTCTTATTTCTTAAATGGGATAACATTTAACCCATAATCATATACATAAATAAACCATCTAGATATACAATCTTAATTGTATAATTATATATATACATATACATATATATATATATATATATATATATATATATATATATATATATATATATATATATATATATATATATATATATATATATATTATTTAATTTAAATTAAATAAAAGGCTTACTTATAAATCAATTAAATCGTTTAACAATTTAAACAATTTAATTGTTACACTTAATTAATTCATCACATATGTGTTGAATAATGTTTTTTATGTTTTTATGTGACCATCACTGAAATAAGTCGAAATGTTTTTATTAACAGTTTATTTCAGATTGCGTAAATTCGAGATCAACCAAACCGGAGAAAATGACGCTATGTACCAAAGAGCAAAAATGTCACCCAGCGACAGCAATCGCGACCCAACAGCTCATGTGTCGCGAAGTGAAGAAAATCAAAACAAAAGAAGTAAATGGCTGCAACAGCATGGATCGCGACCCGATCTCAAGCTGGATCGCGACCCTACCTAGATGACAAATGCGTGACGCTTTGCTGACCAAGGATCGCGAACCTACGACAACCCGACGAGATCGCGACCCTACCCTTTCAACCATCGCGACCCGACCCGGATCGCGACCCGATCTTCTTACAGATCGCGACCCTACCCACCTACCACACTCCACCGAGTCGGGTAGTGGCCAGCGCAAAAGCAAGAACCACTCAAGATCGCGACCCGATCTCCACCCCGATCGCGACCCGATCTCCGCTGGAACAGACTATAAATTCAAGCTTCCTCTAGCTGATTTTAGACACACTACACAACCTACATACATTAACCTCAAGCATACCCACGACCAGAAACCTTAAAACTCTGAAATCTCTGCATTTGGCAACGAGGATCAAACCGCAAAACCGCTAGAAACAAAACCTCCACCCGACACCAAACTTCAAACCGCTAAACAACCTCTACCCGACACCAAACTTCAAACCTCTAAACAACCTCTATCCGACACCAAAAATTCACCAAAACCTCATCCTACCGCAAAGAACAAGAAATCGACACATCAAGAAAACGCCACGTTCTTCCGTCATCGATAAGTTCCTTTGAAATTATAATTCCAATAATTTATCCTTGTCGTTATTGATTTATTTAAACTGTTATAAATCAACTGTACCAAATATCCAATACATCCGAATTGAACCGTGACAACGAAAACACATGTGGACTGTATTTAACCGAGACATCTAACTTCTAACTTCTAACCTTTTTTTATTGTAAAAACACGTTATCATTGATAATGGCGTTTATTACATTTAACCTCTAACTTCTAACTTCTAACCTTTTTATTTATTGTAAAAACACGTTATCGTTGATAATGGCGTTTATTACATCTAACCTCTAACTTCTAACTTTTACTTTATTTACCGCTTTCTGTCTATTTAAATACTGTCTAGCTTAGATTTACCGTTTTATTTTATTCCGCAACTCTTATTTATTCCGCATATTATAGATAAAATACATATCTGTCACACAGTAATAGGCTTAAAAACCTTATTCGTGGAGATCAGTTATCGTATTTTCAACAATTGGTATCAGAGCTCGTGTGATTTAATCTGAAATTTTTGTCGAGAACTTTTGTGTAGCGTTTTTATAAACCATCAACAAGTTTCCTTTAAAAATTTCATCTTAATATCACTTGTTCAAAAAAAATAATAATAAAAAAAATAATAAAAAAACCATTTAAAATTACTTCTGTGATTTATTTTGAAAATTTTTGTCGAAAACTTTTGTGTAGCGTTTTTTATAAACCACCAATAAGTTTTCTTTAAAAATTTCATTTTAACATCACATTTTCGTTAACAAAAAAAAATAATAAACAAAAATGTCTTCCGCAAACTACTCAAACATAAATTCTGTATCTATTGCTAACAGTATAGGTTCAGGTACTCGAGCACCCATTCTTATTCCCGAAGAATATAAATCATGGGTAGGTCGTATGAATCTTCATCTCAACTCTATAAGTGAAGACGTGTGGAAATGTGTAGACGGATCTCTACCAGATAACATGACCTCTCTTACGAGTAACTTGGATATACTGAATGAAAGAAAGAAACTTGAACTTCAAGCCAAAAAGGAGCTTGTGTCTGGAATACCCCACAGTATTCTAAGCCAAATGAATGATATAATCCTTTTAACTGCAAACCAAATTTGGCAAACTTTGAAAAATCATTTTGAAGGAAATGAGAGAATCATTGGAAACAAGAAAACATCTGTTTTAAATGAATTTGACAACTTCAAAATGTTTTCACATGAGACCATCCATGATGCTCATGACAGGTTCAATCTCATTACCATCAAAATGAATAATTTGGGCATTAAAAAGTCACAGCATGAGATAAACCTCAAATTTTTAAACAACCTTTATGAAAGCTGGAAAATGGTCAAACTCATCATTCAGGGAAATCCGGCAATTCATACTGAATCTTTGTACAATCTATACGGAGAATTACAATCGTATGAATCATCGATTGACCCACCAACGTCTACTTCTTTTGGAGGACCACTTGCTTTGTTGTCAACATCCTCTCAAAACCAAACACATTTTCATGATCAAAGTCAAATTGATTTAAATCAAAACCAAGCTTTTTCAAATAATTCTTGTGACTTGTCTGATCCAAATAATGAAGCTGATTACCAACAATTATGTGCTTTGGTAGCAAACACTAATCTCGAGAGATTTTTGCCACATCATAATCAATCAAACTTCAGACCAAATTTTCAACAAAGATCCACTTTTGGACAAAACTTTCAGAATCGCGGTTTTCAAAATAATAACAACTCTTATAATAACCAAAGTTCTGGATTTCAGCAAAATCATTCAAAACCATCTCAACAAAAACAAACTCAAACATCTGAAAGATCACCTGTTAAGAACCAAAAGGCTGACAATAACGATGATGATGATGACGTAATCATTTGTCACAAATGCAAAGGACTAAATCATTATGCCCGAGATTGTCGAGCCAAAATCAAAGTCAAAGACTCAGCCTGTTATGCTCAAAAAGCCGAAGAGCTGAAGAAACAAGAACAGAAAGCAAAGCAAAAAGCTTTGATGGCATTCCACGAACCTAGCGTGGAATACTGGCCAACTTCTGATGATGAAACAGATACTGAACCAGCTCAGTCAAACTTCTGCTTCATGGCTGACAATGAACCAACCACAAGAGCTCCATATGTCATCGATCAGGTATGGTCTATGATCTCAGATCTCGGTCTTTCAAGAACACCATTTGAGTCCCACATGACTAAGATTGAGAACAGTATAAAAGCTGATCTCAGACTGTATCATGACACAATAGTCAAATCTGATATCTACAAATCTGAATTACAAACCTTGCAACTCAGATTTGGAGAATCTACAAGGACTAGAGACAAACTTGAAAGAGACATTGAACGAAAATCTGAAGAAAATAATCACATCCTAGAACAATTAAATGAAGCTCTAAAACAAAAAAGGGACTTAGAAATAAAAAATCAATCTGTTATTTCATCTGAAATAAAAGATACCTTAGAAAAGGAAGTCCATCAGTTAAAACAAAAATTTCAAGATTTAACTGACAAAAACACTAGTTTAAATCTAAAACTAGATGATTCTTCAAAGCAAATCAAATTTCTTGAATCCCAAAATCAAAGATTTCAAGGAAAACTGGATTCTATCAATATTGCCAGAAAATTGAGTGATGATGTTTTCACTAAAGCAAACAACTTAGGATCTGGAAAAATTGATACGAATTATAAACCGGGAATTGGAAGAGAATCTTTTGAAAATGAAGTGACTGAAAAGAAAAATGGGAAAATTTGTGAAAACTCTAAATCGCCTCTACCAGATTTTTTCTTATCTGCTAATGAGGACGATTCAGATGATGAAACAGTTATCAACTGTAGCCCAGATGATACTTTTTTCAACAAGTCATTCAAAAGAGTTGTAAAATCTGAATCAGACTCTGCTAGTTCAGTAACTCGTCAATTGAGATCTACTAAACTAACAAAGAATGATGGCACAATCAAACTTGAAAATTTCTTAAATGGAGAAAATTCTGATCATCAAAATGGTAGTACTTCTGCTCCAACTGTCTTTCCCTCTTTAAACTCAACCTTTATTGGAAAGAACAATCTGGGACAAAAGTATTCAAAGAAACAACAGACAAATAAACAACCCATTCAAGCTGTCTTTAAAACAAAAGAACAAAGCAAGCCCATTGTTTTCAAAGAAAAACCTTTGAAACCAATCGCTGTGCCACAAAAACAAACCTTTAATCCAAAACAAAAACCGTTTCAAAAACCAATTCAAAATCGCTTTCAAGAGATAAACTTCAATCTCTCAAGGAACTTTCAGAAACCATCATTTCACCAAATTCCATTCCATCATCAAAGTGTTTTCCAAAACCATTCAAATCCCAGATACAAAGAAAGGTTATCAAACAGATCTTCACATATAGAATACTTTTCACAAAATCAGAAATCATTTCAAATGACAGGTTTTCAAAAACAAATCTCACTTTGGGAAAATCTAATAAATCAACTTAAACCTCAACCATTCCGTCCAATCAACAAATATTACAATGATTCCAAATTATCAAAAACCATTAACAAATCAGGACCCACCATGGTTTGGGTACCTAAAATTTCTGTCTAATTGCAGGCACTTTGTGCTGGAGAGCCCAAGGATGGCACATGGTATATAGATAGTGGCTGCTCCAAGCATATGACAGGAAACCAGAGCTTTCTACGAGACTTCAAACCCACATAATCCAAACAAGATGTGACTTTTGGAAATAACATGACTGCAAGAATCAAAGGTTATGGAAACATAACAAATGGTCACTTCACCATCAAGAAAGTAGCCTACGTTGACGGACTGAAACACAACCAAATCAGCGTATCACAACTTTGTGACAACAATCATGAAGTTCTTTTCACCAAACAACGAAGCATAATCACGGATGCCAAGACCAAAGCCATTCTAGTTAATTCTGATCGTCTAGGCAACATGTATCCACTAGATATGGACCTTATCTATGGAAAACCAGACATCTGTCTCTTGTCCAAAGCTTCTGCTGATATTAGTTGGTTGTGGCATCGTCGTCTTTCCCATCTCAACTTCGGCTACATCAACAAGTTGATTGCAAATGATCTTGTTCGCGGACTGCCACTTCTGAAACTTGATAATGAAACTCTTTGTGCAACTTGTGAAGGAGGAAAACTGTCCAAATCCTCTCATAAAAGCATTCCTGAATCTAGTGTATCCGAACCACTAGAATTACTGCACATTGATCTTTGCGGCCCTGCAAAAACCCAAAGCATAAAAGGGAAGAAATACATCCTTGTTATTATTGATGATTACTCACGCTTTACTTGGGTTTTCTTTTTAAGGCTAAAATCAGAAGCACCTGAAGAAATAATCAACTTCATCAAACAGATTGAATTAAAGCTCAAACGACCAGTTCGAAGAATCCGAAGTGATAATGGTTTAGAGTTCAAAAACATAACTCTAGACTCATTTCTCAAAAACAAAGGCATCGAACACAACTTCTCAGCCCCTTACACTCCTCAACAAAATGGCGTTGTTGAAAGAAAGAACCGAACTCTGTGCGAAGCTGCAAGATCAATGCTCATCTTTGCTGATCTGCCACAATACTTCTAGGCAGAAGCAATAGCCACAGCTTGCTACACTCAAAATCGTTCTTTAATCCATAAACAACTTCATAAAACACCATATGAAGTCATTAACAACCGAAAACCAAACATCAAATTCTTTCATATTTTTGGTTGTCGATGCTTCATAAAGAATAACAAAGATCACCTTTCAAAATTTGAATCAAGATCAGACGAAGGAATTTTCCTTGGTTACTCTTTTACCTCAGCTGCTTATCGAGTACTGAACAAACGTACTAGAGTAATTGAAGAAAGTACCGATATTCATTTCGATGAATTTTATGTCAGAAAATTGGATCGTAAACATTTTGGTTCTAAAATGATCGATAATATTTTTCAAAATCCAATTCAACAAATGCCTTCTACGGACATAGAAATCGATCTTGATTTACTTTTTGAACAACCCAAAACCGCTTATAATTCAGAATTTCTAACATCTTCTACTATTCCTACAGGAAACTCCGATGCAGAAACTTCACAATCAAACCAAGAAAATACAGATCAAGTTGAGGGGGAATTACCAACTCTAAATTCCTCTTTGAACACTCCCAATCCACCTGTTCAAAATGATCCCAGTGCATCATCTATGGGGGAACCTTCTTTACCTCATTCTCACCCTATAATCCAAAAAGACATATCTGACAACAATCAAAATCTATTCCCAACAGAATCACCTGACCAAGAAGAACAATGGGACATAGAAACACCAATCGAAATACCTGAAAAAACTCGCCTAAACAAATGGACCAGAAATCATCCTGCAGAACAAATTATAGGAGATCCCAATTCTGGTATTCAAACAAGAGCCGCTTCCTCAAATGAATGTTTATACGGAGCATTCTTATCCATGACTGAACCCAAAACCATCCATTCAGCTCTCAAAGATCCAGACTGGGTCAAAGCCATGCAAGAAGAACTAGCTGAATTCGAAAGAAACCAAGTATGGGATCTTGTTCCTACTCCTCCCGATGTTACTGTAGTAGGTTCAAGATGGGTTTTCAGAAACAAAACTGATGATCAAGGCATAGTTTGTCGAAACAAAGCAAGACTTGTCGTCAAGGGCTATTCTCAACAAGAAGGAATCGATTACGATGAAACTTATGCTCCAGTTGCAAGACTCGAAGCCATTCGTATCTTTCTAGCATATGCAGCACACAAGAACTTCAAAGTTTACCAAATGGATGTAAAATGTGCATTTTTACATGGAGAGATTGATCGTGATGTGTATATTCAACAACCTCCAGGTTTTGAAGATCCACAGTTCCCAAATCACAGTTTTAAGTTACAAAAAGCAGTCTATGGCTTAAAACAAGCACCTCGAGCCTGGTATTCAACATTGTCAACATTTCTAGAAGAATCAGGATTCAAAAGAGGTTCAATTGATCAAACTCTTTTTCGTAAAATCTTTAATAAGCATCTGTTAATCGTTCAAATATATGTCGATGACATTATTTTCGGTTCTACTGATGAATCCTTGAGTATCAAGTTTGCAGATTTGATGAAGAGCAAATTTGAGATGAGCATGATAGGAGAAATGACTACTTTTCTTGGACTTCAAGTCAAACAATCATCAGATGGAATTTTCATCAATCAAGAAAATTATGTCAAAAATCTTCTAACTCGTTTTTCTCTTGACAAATCCAATACAGCTAAAACCCCAATGTCCCTTGGTTACAAATTAGATGCAGACTTAAATGGCAAGCCTGTTGATCAAAAGAAATATCGAGGAATGATAGGATCACTCCTATACCTCACAGCCAGCAGACCCGACATCATGTTTTCTACATGTGTCTGTGCCATATACCAAGCCAATCCTATGGAATCTCATGCCATAGCTGTGAAAAGAATTTTCAAATATCTTAAAGGAACTCCATCTCTTGGCCTTTGGTATCCAGCTAACTCTGATTTTCAGCTTAATGCCTTCACCGACTCCGACTATGGAGGATGCAGACTAGACAGAAAAAGCACATCTGGTTCTTGCCAATTTCTAGGGGGCAGACTGGTAAGTTGGACTTCAAAGAAACAATCATGCGTGTCCACTTCAACCGCAGAAGCTGAATATGTAGCTGCTGCAAGCTGTTGTTCACAAGTCATGTAGATGCAAACTCAATTACGTGACTATGGCTACAAAGTATCACAAATTCCCATATTTTGTGACTCAACCAGCGCAATTGCCATTTCTCACAATCCCGTGCACCATTCCATGACAAAGCACATCGACATTCGATATCATTTCCTCAAAGATAATATTCAAAAAGGTCATATCGAATTGCACTTCATAAACACAGAAGATCAAATTGCCGATGTCTTTACTAAGGCTCTAGACGAAACCAAGTTTCAATACTTCCTAGGCCGTCTAGGAATGTTGAATCCAGATAACATCCATCCCTAATCTCTTACTTTTTGTTTGTACAAAAGAGTGTTTACTTTCATAAACAAAATTTTCCAAAAACATTCAAATAACCAAAATTTCCAAAAACATTCAGAAAAACAAATCTTTAAAAATACAATAAAAGACTTGTCATAATAAGCTTTTATAGAACCATGTGATTAACATCTTCTTGACTAAATTTTCAGATACTCATGCTCGATGAATGTTCTCAGTTATATTGATTCTTAATTAAAGAGAAGGTTCAAATTTCAAACATTTTTGTTATGTACATTCTCCTATTCCCTTTGAATTTATTTCAATTATAACGATTTTATCTGTAAAGGGACATAAGATCAGGAGATTCAGATGAAAACCAAACCCATGTGAGAAATTGTGCCTCGTCTTTAACTGCTAAGTGGAATTCATTTCTGTGAGCAAAGGTGTTTTCATTATGACTTATAGGATTTATACTCCTATACCGTGATGCTAGTCTCATTTTTTAGATATCAAAATGACCAGGGACGATACCTTCATTTTCTTATATATTAGACAAACTGTCTATTATATCACCTATCCCTATCCTCAATCAAACCACTTCAAAGAAAAGACTGATCATCTGGCATAACGTATCTGACAAATAAAGAAACGACAAAGTCATATTCAAGAAAACCAGAAGATAACTCAAAATCTCAAAACGCAAAGTCATATCCAACAAATGCTGTCAACATATCACAATTGGTAACCACATCAGATATCTTTTACACAATGTGTATTCACACAAATCAAGAAAAGATAAAGTCAAAGATGAACACATCACCAAAGAAAAAGAAAATTTACAACAACAATCCATCAAGACAGACATCTCTCAAACAACGAATTCTCAAAAGCTTTATAAAATATAGCTGTCAAAACCAAAGATTTACCGGGATACTGTAGCCTTTATAATTGAATATTCTTAGTTGCAAACTGCACTATGAATATTTCTAAACCCCTCTACATGTATTTCCCGACGGAGAGAGAGTGAACATCAATGGCATGAATGAAGAAACCCTCTGAGTAATGCCGAAACCAGTCTTATGTGATTGATTATCTAATATGAAGACCAAGTGACTAAAGTATATAGGTATAAATCCACATTAAGCATAAGTCAATACCTTCAAACTGAGAGATATCACTCATCTTTAGTGATTATACACCAGTTCTGTACCCAGAACAAACAAACACCTCAGTCAAGTGTGAGCTATACCTATGAGCGTTCATCTGAATCGACCTATTAAGATCACTTGTCGTCTTTATAAATGCTATAAAATCTTAAGGAATATTATGAAAATACATATACAAAAACCTTTTGATAATCGAACTCGAGACTTTGATTCAGAAACAAATATTCTTGACAAACATTTTTCAAAACATAAGTAAAATCTAGTCACACTCTTTCAAAAACAAGTGATATGGTTTTATAAATGTCTTATCCAAATTTCAAGAATTTCAATAAAACATCTTTCTCCTCATTTCATTAATGATCACATAGGGGGAAATTGTTGAATAATGTTTTTTATGTTTTTATGTGACCATCACTGAAATAAGTCGAAATGTTTTTATTAACAGTTTATTTCAGATTGCGTAAATTCGAGATCAACCAAACCGGAGAAAATGACGCTATGTACCAAAGAGCAAAAATGTCACCCAGCGACAGCAATCGCGACTCAACAGCTCATATGTCGCGAAGTGAAGAAAATCAAAACAAAAGAAGTAAATGGCTGCAACAGCATGGATCGCGACCCGATCTCAAGCTGGATCGCGACCCTACCTAGATGACAAATGCGTGACGCTTTGCTGACCAAGGATCGCGAACCTACGACAACCCGACGAGATCGCGACCCTACCCTTTCAACCATCGCGACCCGACCCGGATCGCGACCCGATCTTCTTACAGATCGCGACCCTACCCACCTACCACACTCCACCGAGTCGGGTAGTGGCCAGCGCAAAAGCAAGAACCACTCAAGATCGCGACCCGATCACCACCCCGATCGCGACCCGATCTCCGCTGGAACAGACTATAAATTCAAGCTTCCTCTAGCTGATTTTAGACACACTACACAACCTACATACATTAACCTCAAGCATACCCACGACCAGAAACCTTAAAACTCTGAAATCTCTGCATTTGGCAACGAGGATCAAACCGCAAAACCGCTAGAAACAAAACCTCCACCCGACACCAAACTTCAAACCGCTAAACAACCTCTACCCGACACCAAACTTCAAACCTCTAAACAACCTCTATCCGACACCAAAAATTCACCAAAACCTCATCCTACCGCAAAGAACAAGAAATCGACACATCAAGAAAACGCCACGTTCTTCCGTCATCGATAAGTTCCTTTGAAATTATAATTCCAATAATTTATCCTTGTCGTTATTGATTTATTTAAACTGTTATAAATCAACTGTACCAAATATCCAATACATCCGAATTGAACCGTGACAACGAAAACACATGTGGACTGTATTTAACCGAGACATCTAACTTCTAACTTCTAACCTTTTTTTATTGTAAAAACACGTTATCGTTGATAATGGCGTTTATTACATTTAACCTCTAACTTCTAACTTCTAACCTTTTTATTTATTGTAAAAACACGTTATCGTTGATAATGGCGTTTATTACATCTAACCTCTAACTTCTAACTTTTACTTTATTTACCGCTTTCTGTCTATTTAAATATTGTCTAGCTTAGATTTACCGCTTTATTTTATTCCGCAACTCTTATTTATTCCGCATATTATAGATAAAATACATATCTGTCACACAGTAATAGGCTTAAAAACCTTATTCGTGGAGATCAGTTATCGTATTTTCAACAATATGAATTACTAATCAACCTTTAATTTTGTAGTTATTATTATTTACCTCAAATAATAATAACCTACAAGATTAAATTGCAAGTTTAGTATCATTTGATGTTAAATCAAATTTAACGTTCTAAATGATCAATTTGTGTCAAACTTGTTGTTGGTGTGACCCTATAGGATCATGCATTATTAGTAATATCATTTTATGATCATCCTTGGGCATATAGAACTAACAATCTTCCACTTGCACAAGGTTGCATCATAGAATGATATCGACAGTGGTAAACGTCTAGCAACATTTCACTGCCCCCAATAACACATGACATTGTGCCATTCAACAACATTCAATTCTTCAGAAAACACGAGGCTCTAATTGATGTATAAGGTTATCTATCAATTATCCCTTTGTCACAGACATCTTGTTGAACATGAGACATGGATCTTAATCATTCTCATTTTATGTTCAACTTTCAATTAGGCGCCTTAGATGTCTAACTCTCAACACATAAGAGGAACAAATCCCGTCTTGACTACATACGCCCCTCATATAGTTAGTACTATGCATGAGTATGGCCTTTATGGTTGTCTGTATTTCAAGAACAACAGTAAACCATATCAAAGCATAGTACACTCTACACTTGAGTCCCAAATATGTATCTCAGGTCAAAGGATACAATGATAATACCTTTATTCAAGAATCACTTATGATGATGATCCATGGAGTGATCTTGAAACGGGTCAAGTCCAATACTTGTTCACTGACAAGTACCTATGAATTTGGTTGCAACCTTTTGCTACTTTTACCCATAAAAGTCAACCAATCCAATTCATATTAGTCTTACTTCATAATTGCTCCCACAACTATGATCGACTATGGACGTTTAGAATAACTAAATTATTCAAGGATTAAACATGCTAATAAAACACAATAATTATGAATGAAACATCACGTCACATATATTACATAATTCTTGTCGTTTACATAAGTTCATATTCATAAAACATTAAACACAAATCAAATCCATTCATTAGAAAAACGGAGTCCTATACCCTTAGCATGACTTTCATGCTTAGTTTGGGGTAAAGGTTTCGTGAATGGGTCTGCCAAATTTTGATCTGTATGAACCTTGTGAATACTTATTTCACCATTCTTAACTTCATGTCTAATGTAGTTATACCTTCGGTGAATGTGTTTGGTTTTTTGATGCAATCTAGGTTCCTTTGCTTGAGCTATAGCACCTAGATTGTCACAGAAGATTTCTATAGGGTCCCGAATGGAAGGAACAACCCCTAGATCTTCTATGAACTTTCTCATCCAGACAGCTTCTTGAGCAGCTTCTGAAGCAGCAACATATTCTGATTCTGTAGTGGATTGTGCAATCACTTCTTGTTTGGAACTCTTCCAAGACACGGCTCCTCCATATAAAATAAAGACATACCCAGATTGAGATTTCGAATCATCCCTATCTGTTTGGAAGCTTGCGTCAGTGTAACCCTTTACCTTTAAGCTTTCTTCCAAACCGCCGTAAACTAAGAACATATCTTTAGTTCTTCTCAAGTACTTAAGAATGTTCTTTATAGCAGTCCAGTGGGCTTCACCTGGGTTCTGTTGATACCTACTAGTCATACTTAAGGCACATGAGATGTCGGGCCTAGTGCATAACATGGCATACATGATGGACCCAATTGCCGAAGCATATGGGACATGTTTCATCCTTTCAAGTTCAGTCCTAGTGTTTGGGCACTGAGACTTGCTTAGGATGGTGCCATGCGGCATTGGCAAGAATCCTCTTTTGGAGTCTTGCATCTTGAACCTTTTCAAGATTTTATCAATATATACACTTTGGCTAAGACCAATAAGTCTCTTAGATCTATCTCTATATATCTTTATGCCTAATACATAAGCAGCTTCCCCTAGATCCTTCATTGAGAAACAACTCTCAAGGAACGCTTTGACACCTTTTAAGGTTGGGATGTCATTTCCAAATAAAAGTATGTCATCTACATACAATACTAGGATTATGACAATGCTCCCACTAGCTTTCTTGTAAACACAGGAGTCATCCTCATTTTTGATGAATCCAAAACTCGTAATCTTTTCATCAAAACGGATGTTCCATGTTCGAGACGCTTGCTTTAATCCATAGATAGATCTTTTAAGCTTGCACACTTTGTTTGGATGCTTGGGATCGACAAAACCTTCAGGTTGATCCATATAGACATCTTCCAATAAGTGTCCATTAAGGAAAGCGGTCTTGACATCCATTTGCCATATCTCATAATCATAGTACGCGGCTATGGCAAAAAGTATCCTAATCGACTTGATCATTGCCACTGGAGAAAAGGTCTCATCATAGTCAATACCATGAGTCTGTGAGTATCCTTTAGCGACAAGTCTAGCCTTAAAAGTGTGAACATTTCCATCCACGTCGATTTTCTTCTTGAAAACCCATTTGTTCCCAACAGTCTTACAATTGGTGGGAAGATTAACCAAGTTCCAAACTTGATTATCGTGCATGGATTGCATCTCAGTGTTCATGGCCTCAAGCCATTTATCAGATTCAGGATCTGATATTGCACTCTGATAGTTGACGGGTTCATCAGAATCTATCGTATAACATTCCTCTTCCATCAAAAGGTAACCATACCTTTCTGGTTCAATTCGAACCCTACCAGATTTGCGAACACCTTGTGTTACAACTTGTTCCTGATCAACCGTTTGTTCAGGTTCAACAATTTCTTGTTGAATGCTAGATTCAACTTCTTGTGTATCAGGTTGTGGTTCCTGAAGTTCCTCAAGTTCCACAAACCTCCCACTAGCCTCTTCCGTCAGAAACTTGTTTTCTAGGAATTCAGCTTTTCGAGAAATAAATATCTTATTCTCGATGGGATTGTAGAAATAGTATCCAAGACAATCTTTCGGATACCCTACAAAGATACATTTAGTTGAATGGGGTTCTAATTTGTTTGAAGCTTCTTGTCTAACATAAGCTTCACAACCCCATACCTTGAGATAGGATAAAGATGGAACCCTTCCATGCCATATCTCATAAGGTGTTTTATCTACCTTCTTAGTAGGTGCCATGTTTAGGAGACGAGCAGCTGTTTGTAAAGCATAACCCCAAAATGATAAAGGTAAAGTACTTCTACTCATCATGGATCGAACCATATCCAATAGTGTTCGGTTCCGCCTCTCAGACACACCATTATGTTGTGGTGTTCCAGGTGGAGTAAGTTGTGAAACAATTCCACAAGTCTTAAGATGATCCATAAAGTTTGTACTTAAGTACTCACCTCCTCTATCAGAACGAAGAACTTTAATTGTTTTGTTGAGTTGATTTTCCACTTCACTTTGAAACGTTTTGAACATTTCAAACGCCTCATGTTTATGTTTAATTAAATAAACATATCCAAAACGACTAAAGTCGTCAGTGAAGGTGATGAAATATCTTTCACCATATCTAGTCATTGGCTTGAAAGGACCACATACATCCGTATGTATGATTCCTAACAAGTCCTTTGCTCTCTCATTGGTTCCGGAGAAAGGAGCTTTAGTCATCTTGCCATGTAAACAAGATTCACATATATCAAATGAGTCATTCTCATTTGCCTTCAAAAGTCCACTCTTTTGAAGTTGGGATATGCGATTCTTGTTTATATGCCCAAGGCGACAATGCCATAGATAGGTTTGACTCAAATCAAATTTGGGTTTCTTGGTGAAAGTGTGGTATAAAGAGCCATGGTTAGTCTTTTCATCAAGGTTTACTTCATAAATTCCATTTAAAGGCCTAGCCTCAAAATAGAATACATTATTTTTGTAAACGCAAATATCATCATTATTAAAGGAAAGATCAAATCCACATTGTCTTAATTTAGCAACTGAAATAATATTCCTAGTCAAGCTAGGAACATAATAAACATTCAACAATGTCATACACAAGCCATTAGGTAGTAATAAATTAAAACTTCCAATTGAATCCACCGCAACCCTTGTATTGTTTCCAACCCGAAGTACTACCTCATTTGCCTTCAGTCGCCTACTCCTTTTGAACCCCTGCAACATATTACATATGTGAGTTCCACAACCAGTATCAAATACCCATGTGTTAGGAGATAAATTATAAAGTTCTAGGTCTATCACATAGATACCTGAAGTGCCTTCACCGGCCTTCTTCTTCTTCAACTCCGCAAGATACGTAGGGCAATTTCTCTTCCAATGCCCAGCTTTGCCACATTCAAAGCATGTGTCTTCTTTGGCAACCTTTGCCTTCTTCTTGGGCGGATGGGATGGTTGGACAACTTTCTTGCCCTTACCTTTGAAAGCTTTTGC
Source organism: Cichorium intybus (assembly GCA_023525715.1). Taxonomy (NCBI): domain Eukaryota; kingdom Viridiplantae; phylum Streptophyta; class Magnoliopsida; order Asterales; family Asteraceae; genus Cichorium; species Cichorium intybus. The sequence goes on along the minus strand of CM042017.1, from coordinate 23,828,478 downwards.
TTTCCCTTTGCCCTTGGAGTTGGTGGGGTGTTCGGGTCTAGTTCTCTTTGTGCCACCTTCCTTGATCATGAGAACTTGAGTGGTTTTCTTAGGCAGAGTCTTTTCCGCGGTAATTAGCATCCCATGTAATTCCGGGATAGTCTTGTTTAAACCATTCATGTTATAATTCATGACAAAATGATCAAAGGACTTTGTCAAGGAGTTAAGGATCATATCCGTTGCTAGCTCTTCGGGCATCACAACTCCAAGACGTGCCAAATGATCAATGTGACTCTTCATTTTGAGCACATAAGAGCTTACCGACTGCCCATCCTCCATCTTGCAAGCATGGAAAGCCCGAACAGTTTCGAACCTTTCCGTTCTTGCAAGTTGTTGGAACATTTCATTTAGTTGATTAATCATGTCATAGGCTGAATGATTCTCCAAATCCTTCTGAAGGTCGGGAATCATGGTTGCCAGCATGAGGCATGATGCATCGATGGAATCATCCATCTTTTTAAGCCATGCATCGTGTGCGGGCTTAGGAATGGCAGGGGGCTCTTCTGGAACTGGTTCATTGAGAACATATTCTTTCTTTTCTTGTTTGAGAACAATTCTCACACTACGGTACCAATCCAAGAAGTTGGTATGGTTAAGTTTTTCTCCTTCAAGGAGAGACCCTAGTGAGGTTTTGTTAGGAGCCGAGTGTGTGTTGTTTGGTGCCATCTACAAAATTTTAACAAGGTTCTATTTAGTAAATTATGATATTAAGTCCTTAATAATTAATACCCTTTCTTGTTTCATAAACTTTAATTAATTAAGGTCTAGAATCCAAGTTGCATTACGAATAAGTGGTTAGGTATCCTTTATCCCGCCTATTCGAATCAACAAGGTAGGTAACGGTTTACCAATTATATCCAAATATAATTTCTAGATTTATGGGATCCCATTATAACATTTATAAGTTTGGCATGTTTGATCCCATCTATGCCTTGGATTTCTAATGCTTAGGTGACCTTTATCACAAGAGATTTCCAAACGAATCATCCTACTTAAACGGACGTGTAGTTTTGTCAACTATTGATGGTTAGGTGTCCTTTATCCCATCAATATTGCAAAACTACTTCTTGTATCACAAGAAGACTCCAAGTGGTTAGGTATCCTTTATCCCAAAAGGAAATACAAGTGATACATGAGTGTCTTTAAGAGGGACGGCATTGATTCGTATTTCATAAGGGATTTGAATGTTTTACAATTCTAATTTTGAAAAACATATGGTATCATGTAGATTGCATGCATCCAATGAACATGGTACCATTAAATCTTATTTTGTTAATTGGTTCCTTAATCATAAAATCTCCATTTTATTGATTCTTTGTTTGTGGTCAAGATTACAATTAATATCCAATATTAAGTTTGAGTTTGATCACATATATTAGAACCAATTTATAATCCTAAATAATTACCATTATTACTTAGGGTTGGAGTTTGTAAGAGTTCATAAAATCTCCATTTTATTTCTTGTTTCAATCATTTTCAAAACTTGACTTAGTAGGTTTTATAACAAAACCCATTTTAATAAAACCAATTTTATCACATCTTATATTTTAAATGTCAACTTTTGAAAATACAAACTCCTTGATGATTATGTTTAATTATCTAGGTTGTCTAGCATGCAAAATCTTATTTTCATCCACAACATAACATAATAAAACATTCAATCATCACAAGCATGCATGGGTGCATAAACACAAGCCAACTAGTTTGATATTTCATGTGAGCCATACATGAAATATCAAGTCCAAACCTAGGGACAAAAAGGTGACAAAAACTCAACCAAATGACCTTCGATTTGGCTACAATTTTGCCAAGCTTCTTATATCACCAAATGACACTTGAACCACCATTTCTTGACATCATGGAGTGAGTTATGAATTTTCTTTGGCCCCCATGAAACTTGCTAAATTCAGGGCAGCAGGAAGAATATTTTTTGTGATTTTTGTTGCATTTTTCAATTCATTCTTGGCCTTATTGATGCTAATACTTGTTGAAACTTAATGTATATACTAGATATTAAAGTTACCAACAAGTATATCACCAAATAACCAAGATATGAATTTTTAAAACACTTCCAAAACAATTTTGAAATCTGGACAGCAGCTCTTCAGAAAGTGCTGCTGTTGGGTGCAATCTTCTCTTGGTCTTTTACTTCCTTCTCTTGTTACATTTAGTGAAATAAATAAAATACAACTATTCTAATATTTACAAAATGAATATTAAGAAGGAAATAACTAATTATTATTACAAAACATTTGAATAAATAAATAGATTACAACCATATCGAATACAAACACAAAACATGCATCATATGGTCCTTAGCTTGTTTATACACCATTTTATCACATAAAATCATAAGAAAATCAACACTTTGTTTTTCTAAGGCAACATCTATGTAACCAAATGCATGCATACATAAAATATAGTTGGTTACATAAAATCATAGATTATATATTTGCATGTTGCCAAAGAAGCCATGCATGAAACTTTCATTCATGAAGATGAACATTCATGGCTTCCAAAAACCAAGTTTATCCAAATAAACTTATTATCTAAACATGCAATATAGCCATGGCTCTGATACCAATTGTTGGAAATCAAGGTTCATGTAATTAGTTTCAAAAACAAGAGTTTGCAACGGAAGCATAAAATCATGAACACAAATTCCATTTTCAAGAGGATCATGCTACATGCATGTAGAGATAATATGAAGAACAAACATAGATTAAGTTCAAGATCATAACCTTTGTTCTTGGGTTTGGTTTGGATGATTGATATATAAATAAATCTAACGCCCCATTTTTAGTTTGATATTATTTAACTGATCATTTATTCAAATCCGATTTTGCAAAAAAATGGTAAATAACTTGTTATAATAATAATAATAATAATAATAATAATAATAATAATAATAATAATAATAATAATAATAATAATAATAATAATAATAATAATAATAATAATAATCTTAGGAATTTATTATATGTTGAGGGGTGAAATGTGCCATTATAGAAGATTTCAATGTGATACATTAGTAGCATTAAAGTTATAAACTAGTGTTACAAAGATGAGGGGCTTAAAGTGTTAACATGGGAAATTTAGGGTACTAAAATGCAATTTTTGGATTTACTTTGCATGAAATCGGGTATGGGGAAGAGTGTGCGACGAGCCCTTATCACTCTTCCCGTACATCTCTTAATACACCTCTATTGGAAATCAAGGTTCATGTAATTAGTTTCAAAAACAAGAGTTTGCAACGGAAGCATAAAATCATGAACACAAATTCCATTTTCAAGAGGATCATGCTACATGCATGTAGAGATAATATGAAGAACAAACATAGATTAAGTTCAAGATCATAACCTTTGTTCTTGGGTTTGGTTTGGATGATTTTGATAGCTAGGAATCAAATTAGAATCCCTCTATAGTTGATCCACCACAAGCTTGAACACCCTTGAATGCTAGTTCCACAACTTGCAAGTTAGAACTCCTTTTCTTGTGAAACAAAAATCTAATTTTTGCTAACTATCAAGAGAGCTTTTAGAGAGTTTCTTTGGCTGATTTTTGAAGCAAGAATGATCACAATAACACCCTCAAAATCGTCCACTATATCACCCACAAAGAGAAAAGAAAAGCACATGCAACTAGCTTAAAAGAAAGTCCCATTTGATTTCTATAATCAAAAGCTAGAAGACACAAAGCATCTTCCACCTCTTTTAAGTTCTTAATGCATTCTTTTCCTTCCAATATGGCTGATTTTATGATGACAAAGGAAGTGCTAGTGGGTTGTTATTATTTATAAAACTTAGATAATAAAAGCTTATAAATAATACATCTTCTTATTTCTTAAATGGGATAACATTTAACCCATAATCATATACATAAATAAACCATCTAGATATACAATCTTAATTGTATAATTATATATATACATATATATATATATATATATATATATATATATATATATATATATATATATATATATATATATATATATATATATATATATATATATATATAACAATATATATATATATATATATATTATTTAATTTAAATTAAATAAAAGGCTTACTTATAAATCAATTAAATCGTTTAACAATTTAAACAATTTAATTGTTACACTTAATTAATTCATCACATATGAATTACTAATCAACCTTTAATTTTGTAGTTATTATTATTTACCTCAAATAATAATAACCTACAAGATTAAATTGCAAGTTTAGTATCATTTGATGTTAAATCAAATTTAACGTTCTAAATGATCAATTTGTGTCAAACTTGTTGTTGGTGTGACCCTATAGGATCATGTATTATTAGTAATATCATTTTATGATCATCCTTGGTGATAGTGTTTTATTTTTACAATAAAACACTATCATTTAAAGACTGTTTTATCGCATAAATACGCTCAGAGGCACGCAAAAACTATATTTTTGTGCAAAACAAAAGAATCCAAAAACCGCCTTAAAACATGCAAAATGCTTCTTCATAACAGATATGGTTCAGACAGACCCGTCTAACCTACCTCATCTGTTAAAATCAAACAATCACATTTTATAAGAATGCATGTTTTCACAACAAATAGGCAAAAGCTCACATTCCAACGGCAGCTCCTGATGCACACCACAGACTCTCAACAGTCTGGCGGTGATAATAGATCTACTGTCGGGTCAATACTAACCCAAGCCAGCCATTTGTTTTCACACAGAAAACAACTCACAAATCACGGGGAAATCCTATTAAGATATCATCAATTCTCTCAATAGAATTATGATTAATTTGTCTACCGTCCCCAGACATCCTCACAAGAATTGCAAGCTAAACGAGAGAATATCTCATTTTTCATACACTGCACATCACGGCCCACTGCTGTGTTGCAGATGCAAATCTGCCAGAACTATGGTATTTACCATAGGAAATCCTGATAAGCTCAACATCAAAACAGACTTATATTAACAGGTGGCTAAACATGAATTACGATTCATGTTTAACTTGAACAGAGTTCTCCGGAGCTGCTGGTGTGAGGAAAACAAGAGGGATTTGTGTGTTAACAATTATGGTTTATTTACAGGAACGGTAACGAAACAATCAAACCAGAGGAAGTGACGCTCAAAATAGAGACCAAAAATGCCAAAAACGCGTAAAATATACAGCACTCGCGACGTGAAGACCCTGTGTCGCGACGTGAAGAAAATCAAAGCAGAAGACCCAAATACCTACAGTGATCGCGCCGCGACGAAGGACATGGTCGCGACGCGAAGAGTTTGGACGCGACCACCTACTCCATGAACGCGAGACCACCAACTCCATGAACGCGAGACTACCAGCAACCGCACTAGCCAGACCAGTGGCCGACCAAAAGCAACGACTGACGCCTCCTCGCGCCGCGACGGACCCCTTGGTCGCGACGCGAGCACTGTGCTCAGCTAGTATAAATAGAGACCTTCTATGCACGGATTTAAACACCAATTCACTCTATTTGTAATAAGGATACTCAAACACTCTCTATCAGTTAGAATAGCTTGAAACATCTCTTAGCTAGTTGTTTAGAATCAAAATATCATCCCTCTCGGTGGTAATTCTTGTTGTAATTCAAGATAATTCGGAAGATAACCGCATCAAGTCACATGTCAAGGAACACCAAGACCATCTCTACGATCATCACACGAATGGAAGGCTAATCTTTTCAGATTACTTCCGGTAATGTTATCCAACTCTTAGTATAGCATGTTTTTACTTTGATTCCGACAAGTGTTTTACTATTGTAATTCTTAAACTCCTATCTCTTTGAATATAACTAGTGAATCATTTGTGTTTACTTCTACTTATTACCATATTCTCAAGACATAGTATTACCAACATATTATTCGTGCCTATCTCACCTAAATAACGAGCTAAGACGGATAATCAGTTAATATACTTTGTGCCCAATTAATATGTTAAGAAGTTGTAACGTTACTATCATCTAGATAAAACATAATATTGCTATACCATTGTTTGTGCCTAATCTACCTAATTGTTAGACAAAGACAAATAATTGATTCAACATGTTATGTATTTACCTATGTAATAGTAATTGTCAGTAAACTGTAATTATGTTAAAGTAATTATATCGGAATCATTGTAATAATACATGTGAAACTAATTGTTGATAACTAAACCGGAAGTAATTCTTTCTTTAATCTCAAGTTACAATCTCAATATTTTTACCATCACCGTTAAAATTTTACTTTACAACTCATTACAAGTTAACCACTAAATCCTTGGACTCGACCCCGCTTGCCCTATCTACATAGTAAAAGTGGGTTATAAATTGTTTTTGACGCGTGTGACGATAGCGTTGTCAAAATGGCGCCGTTGCCGGGGATTATGTGCGCTTAAGTTCTAAAGAGTTGTTTAAAAGTTCAACTTTTACTTTTGTTATTATCTTGTGCAAACTCACTTGTTTATGCATACAAGACATAGTAGCCATAATTCACCGCTCTTATTCAATCCGGAACCTGAAAGAACTATTAAAAACAATCGAATTGCAAGACGTTTACTTGGATTTATACCATGAATGATGGAAGAACAATGGGTGATTATTTCGCCATGGATCTGGGTTATTATGACTTTTATAGTCAACCACCACAACGAGATCCATATGAAGATGATTGGTGGGGGAGCAACAATTTGGACCAAAATCAAGATGACGAGTCATCCTATTTTCTAGCAGATCAAGGAACACACGAGTCATCATTTGACAAGAAGTTGGATCTAATGATGGAATTATTGAAGGAAGGCTTCAAACAAGAGGAAAACAACTCCAAAGCAATTTCAATGCTTGAAAATCAATTGGAACAAATGGTGGAGCAACTAAAACAACAACCATTAGACGATTATTCAGATACGATGCAAACGGATGAGGTAACTACTTTGTGTAGTGATGAATCTTTTGACATTAATGTACATAAACCTACACCACCCGATTATGAGATTGTGGTGGAGAATTATGTATCAATTGATGCGGAAAATATTGAACTGGAAACAATTAACCAAGAAAAATCTGAAATTGAATTCGAAACACCTCAATTAATTTTCCAAGAGCCAGAAACACCCAAAGTTGGCGAGGGGTCAGTGGAGTCTAATACAACCCCCGACTTAGCGAATTTCAAAGAACCCAAAAAGCAAATTCTTGTTGACAATTCCATTTTAGATTCTAAAAAACAGGAGATATTCAAAGAACCGCATGCCATCATCATTTGTCCCATTGTAACAACAAATTTTTGTCAAATTAGTTGTCATGAAGGTGTCATTGATGTGACATTTGGAAACCAGAAATTTAAACTTCAACTATTTGGATGTACTAATTATCCTCCGATCGGTGGAGACTTGTTTTTAATCAATACTATGGATGATTACTTTTATGAGCATAATGCAAGTATGCTCGCTGACACTACCCACGATCTGGAGGAACGTTTCTCTTGTAACAGGTCAAAATCATTGGATGATTCCAAAAGTCAACTTCTGAAAAAAAAATAAGGAACAAGAAGCATCATACGACACTCACCCATAAATCAAATAAGAAGGCGGTTCATGAAGCAAAACATCAAGTCAATAAATTCATTCAAGAAAATCGTGGTCGGTTTTTCAAAGCAAGGTTTAAATGCTCTTTCAGAAGACTCAAAGGTAAAAGACCGGGATTCAATAAAGTCAAAGTTGACATGCCTTTTGATACGGGTAAAACTCAGGAATGTGAATTGTTTGAAGATAAAGAGAAATATATTACACCATATCACCACAACATGATTGTTTTTCAAAAACGTCAACTGACATACGATCCTCCGTGAACCATGATACAGGTATGCGTCCGGCTGAAGACGTTAAACTTAGCGCTTTTCGGGAGGCAACCCGAGAACTTTGTGGGAGTGTTCACTGCAAACCCTCATTTACACTTATGCAAAGCATAAGTGTGTAGTTTATTTAATTAGTTGTTTTTATTATGCTTGATTATTTGATTTCAGTGTGTTTTATTTAAAAAAAAAAAAAAAAAAAATTTAAGCATTTGCGAAAAACTCAATTTTGCTTGAGGACAAGCAAACCTCAAGTGTGTAGTATTTTGATAGTGTTTTATTTTTACAATAAAACACTATCATTTAAAGACTGTTTTATCGCATAAATACGCTCAGAGGCACGCAAAAACTATATTTTTGTGCAAAACAAAAGAATCCAAAAACCGCCTTAAAACATGCAAAATGCTTCTTCATAACAGATATGGTTCAGACAGACCCGTCTAACCTACCTCATCTGTTAAAATCAAACAATCACATTTTATAAGAATGCATGTTTTCACAACAAATAGGCAAAAGCTCACATTCCAACGGCAGCTCCTGATGCACACCACAGACTCTCAACAGTCTGGCGGTGATAATAGATCTACTGTCGGGTCAATACTAACCCAAGCCAGCCATTTGTTTTCACACAGAAAACAACTCACAAATCACGGGGAAATCCTATTAAGATATCATCAATTCTCTCAATAGAATTATGATTAATTTGTCTACCGTCCCCAGACATCCTCACAAGAATTGCAAGCTAAACGAGAGAATATCTCATTTTTCATACACTGCACATCACGGCCCACTGCTGTGTTGCAGATGCAAATCTGCCAGAACTATGGTATTTACCATAGGAAATCCTGATAAGCTCAACATCAAAACAGGCTTATATTAACAGGTGGCTAAACATGAATTACGATTCATGTTTAACTTGAACAGAGTTCTCCGGAGCTGCTGGTGTGAGGAAAACAAGAGGGATTTGTGTGTTAACATTTATGGCTTATTTTCAGGAACAAGACCCAAGAACTATAAAAGAACAAACCCGAGGAAGTGATGCTCTAAACCGAAGAGTAAAAAGGCGAAATACACATAAAAATACAGCAATCGCGACTTGACAAGCCCTGTGTCGCGACGTGAAGCAAAGCAAGACAGAAGACCCAAAAGACTACAGCAATCGCGCCGCGACGGAGACCAGGGTCGCGACGCGAAGACCTTGGACGCGACCATACCTACTTCTCAGTCGCGAGACTACCAACAAACGCACTAGCCAGACCAGTGGCCGACAAAAGGAGCACCTGTACGCACCCTCGCGACGCGAGCACTGTGCTCAGCTAGTATAAATAGAGACCTTCTATGCACGGATTTAAACACCAATTCACTCTATTTGTAATAAGGATACTCAAACACTCTCTATCAGTTAGAATAGCTTGAAACATCTCTTAGCTAGTTGTTTAGAATCAAAATATCATCCCTCTCGGTGGTAATTCTTGTTGTAATTCAAGATAATTCGGAAGATAACCGCATCAAGTCACATGTCAAGGAACACCAAGACCATCTCTACGATCATCACACGAATGGAAGGCTAATCTTTTCAGATTACTTCCGGTAATGTTATCCAACTCTTAGTATAGCATGTTTTTACTTTGATTCCGACAAGTGTTTTACTATTGTAATTCTTAAACTCCTATCTCTTTGAATATAACTAGTGAATCATTTGTGTTTACTTCTACTTATTACCATATTCTCAAGACATAGTATTACCAACATATTATTCGTGCCTATCTCACCTAAATAACGAGCTAAGACGGATAATCAGTTAATATACTTTGTGCCCAATTAATATGTTAAGAAGTTGTAACGTTACTATCATCTAGATAAAACATAATATTGCTATACCATTGTTTGTGCCTAATCTACCTAATTGTTAGACAAAGACAAATAATTGATTCAACATGTTATGTATTTACCTATGTAATAGTAATTGTCAGTAAACTGTAATTATGTTAAAGTAATTATATCGGAATCATTGTAATAATACATGTGAAACTAATTGTTGATAACTAAACCGGAAGTAATTCTTTCTTTAATCTCAAGTTACAATCTCAATATTTTTACCATCACCGTTAAAATTTTACTTTACAACTCATTACAAGTTAACCACTAAATCCTTGGACTCGACCCCGCTTGCCCTATCTACATAGTAAAAGTGGGTTATAAATTGTTTTTGACGCGTGTGACGATAGCGTTGTCACTTGGGCATATAGAACTAACAACCTCGTCGAAACCCTAGCAGCCTAAACCAATCGCAACTAACCCTAAACCCTATTGAAGTCGTGATATATTTCCCATCATGATTTTGATAGAAAATAGGCATAACAAATAAACTTAAACTCTTAAGATCACATGAAACCTAAGGATCTATGTTTTCTCTAATTGAATCTATAAATAAGAACATCAAAAGAACCCTAAAGGCATAATCGGAAATTACTAAAGAATGGTTTATAGATTACATACCTTTTGTTGATCTTTTGGAAGCAAGCACCACAAATGTAATGCCTCAAATGGTTCACACCCAAGCTAGCAAGCAGGAAGACAACAGAGAGAAGAGAATATCTGAGTAAAATGGCATAGACTTATGAGGGCCAGTGGAGGGTATTTATAGCCTCAAGGGTGATAGCAGATAAGTTATACAGATAAGCCTTATTTGAATTTAAACGGGATAAACATTTTATCTTAAACTCAAACCCTTATCACCAACTATATAATTGGCAAAAATAATAAGGATAAATCCTTATATTTTCGTCCAACATTATCCTTTACTAATTGTCCATTTCTCAACTATTGAACAATTACAATTTAGCCCCTACACTTTTAATTAATCTAATTAATCCCAAATTTAATTCTAATTAATTTATGATTAATTCTTAATTAAATATTACTATTTCTAATTAATATATTATTCTTATAATATATTAATAAACTATTTATCTTGATTTATTAATCATATAATAAATCAGTCTCTCTCTCTAAAAGTCATCTCGTCCAATTGCTAGGTTTGAGGGCAACCCAAAAGGATTGTGCTACTATCAATTCAAGTATATGCCAATTATAGTTTATAGCTTAGACACCTAACCTAATAGATTTATCCCCTTCGCACGTTAGTTGTGAAGTTTAAAGTGTGGAGAAGATGGAGACATATTGCACATATGGCCGAGTGGAACTTGTACCCAAACTAAGTATGCGGGCGAGTGGAGAGTTGTACCTACAAGCGTGCGGCCGAGTGAGGAGTTATGTCTACATGCATACGGCCAGTGAATCAATGGTTTATACCTTGTATGTGCCCGAGTGATTTTCTACATACACACTCCAAGTGATAAACCCACCCATACCTTTGTTCGTCTTTTGCTTTGCCGAGGAGAGGGATTGAGATCGAGAAGAAGAAGGTCGAGAGTGAAGTGAGGGTAAGAAGAGGAAGGATCAAGTAAAGGGAAGTGTAATATCTGTGAGGCTCCATCTCGAGGTAAAATCTTTTCTTTTCTCCTTTGTTCTAACTGTAAACACGACCACACCTCCACCATGAGGTGTGTGTATGTATGTGTGCGTATGGGTGTATGATGTGCTTGTTGTCCTTAGGGTTCTCCATCAGATCGTGAAGTCCATGTTGGTGTTCTTAAGTTCCAAGTTGAATATTGCATGCTTCAAGCATATCACACACACACACACCATTTTATGTGCATGTGTGTTTATGTGAGTGTATGGGTGGATGTTTGTGCATGAGTGTTGGTATAGAAAGTTGTATTAGGGTTTCTAACATTTTAGTATCCTTTTAAAGTCGATTCAAACCCTAGCAGTCTTAATGGGTGTAGGTTTAAAAACCCTAACCCGAGTGTCTTGTTTGGAATTATAGAAAATTCTTTGATTTTGGGTCAATTTGGAAAAATTATGTAAAATCATGGGAGTATCCAATGGGGCCGAATCTTATGTCCCTGAAATGTTCTAGATGTCTAGCTTCTTCCCTAAGAAGGGTTTGATCTAATTCCAAACCTAGGTCGGGTGAAATTGATAATTTTCACTAATTTGTCCGAATCTGTCAACAGTGATACCCGATATTGTTTAATTCATAGAAAATAGAAGAAATATTGTTATAGTTAGTCCTTTATACCCATGGAATACTAAAAATATGAACTAAGTGAATGTGTAAAAATATCTCAGATTGGTTGGGTTAGGATGGGCTAAAATGGTCATCAATAGACCCTCTATTAGGGGTTAAAAGTTGAAATATGACTTAATAACAATAATGCTGCTACAACTATCTATATAAAGTAAGGACTAGCTAGTATGCTTTGTAGTAACTTAATATACCTTATAGGAGTATAAGGTGTGCGAGTGGAGTTTGGTGGGACACTCTGAGTCGCTACACGGATTTCTTCATTTTTTGTTTCGAGGTGAGTTCACAACGCTATATTGAAGTTATACATCCTAATTCCTACGTTGTAGCTTGTATGTGTTGTTTAGGATGTAGGTGGTTAGTACTAGGATATGGACGGTCTAGTAGGTGTATGAGTGTGGTGAGTAGGTACCGAGTAGGACATGATTGAGTTGAGTGTCATCATTGAGCTGGGTGCCATCATTGAGTTAGGTGCCATGAATGTGTTGTGTACCGTAAATGTGATGTGTACCATAAATGTGTTGTGTGCCTTGATTGTGATGTGTGTCTTGATTTTACTATATGCCTTTAATAAGGGTGGAGTATGTGTGATTGATATATTGTGTATGTGCATAATTCACTAATTTGTGTGCTTACTATTTCCCTATTAAATCACTACTTGAGGTACTTTATGTGTGGGGGATAGCAAGGCGCGACATGTACACACTGATGTAGCTTCTTTTGGGGACTTATGCTTTATTTGATTTGATGTTAGCTTTATTTCCGTTGTTTGATGAATTTTGTTGACAATAAAATTTTTTTAAATGATTGAACGATGTTTATGATCTAGGTTTTTATAAATAAATTATGTGTTTTATTTAAAATGGTTTTCTAAAAAGTTTTGATTTGTCATAAAAACTGGGATGCTACAATAAACCTTGTTCTAAGTGCTTAAAACCATTTTTAAACAAATGAAATGACTATTGGGTTAATGATTTCAAATGTTGGCCAAATGAAGTTTTCAAATGAAAAATAAAGGTTGCTTTGAGTTTTGAATATGAGATAGCTTTGAAGCGATCTTAAATTCAAGTTTTTTCAAAAATCTAATCCATAATATTCCTTAGAAACAAGTTTTTGATGATTACACCTTGAAATTGCAAGTTACAACTCCATTTGAATACCCAAGCTATCAACATCAAGCATGCTCTAGTTTTTTATGTTTTCAAAAAATACTATAGAATGTTTAATGCATTAATTCATTTAGAACACTATACCATGGATGAATTAAGATGTCTCGGACTAAGCAATTCATGTCATTGAGTCATTTTTACGCAAATGTGACAACCTATAGTTATTAAGAGCTTTGGTATTATGGTGGAACTCGCCTTGAAGTTATTAGTATCTTTCTAGCATATGTATCTCATAAGAACATTAAAGTGTATCATATAGATGTGAAGAGTGTCTTTCTCAATTGTGAGCTCAAATAGGAGGTGTATGTGTAATAGCCTCTTGGTTTTATAAATCTTGAATTTTCATATTACTTCTACAAACTACAAAAACCGTGTATGGGTTAAAACAAGATCTTACCTCTTAAAGCTTGGAATGAGACTCTGTCTAATTTTATTAGATGTTTTGCTCCGTGTGAGGGTTTTTAACCCCGCCCTCTTCAGGAGATCTAACATGTAACACCCCTTAATTTCCAATCCATATAGTTAATAAAATTTGTCTAAAAAGTTATTTAAGTTTAACCAACTGCGGAGTTTGGTCCCAAAACAGTTTACCAACCACAAGTATTAAATTTTAAGGGTGTATAGTTATATCATAACTAGAGTTTAAGCAGCCACACAATCTATGGTCTTCCAAAAAGTCCCCAATCTCTAATCCTCCAAAATATCATCTTTAGATGCATGTAATATAATTTAGTTAGACTAAGGATTCTAGTTGGTATATTTGAATGCTTTGAGTTCATGAACTGGAATTAAGGAGTTAGGGTTGTAATTGAAACTCAGTCAATAGATGACAGGCGGGAGTTGGATTTGAGTTACAAATCAAACCTAAAAAAAGAAAATTCTTTCTCTTTGAGTTGCAAATCAAACTTGCAGATCTTCAAAATACAAATCTTTAAACGAAATTGGTGGGTCTCTAAGCCTACGTCTGACTAAGGCAGATGGAGGCAGTATATGTACACGAAGAACCCCCGCAGATAAAGGAGAACAAAAAAGGGAAACGGTGCAGGAGAACCACTTGTCGGTAGTGGCGCATGGGCCAATGACGGCTTACTCCAGTTGGACTTGAATGCTTTGAGTTCAAGCCATGGTGACTTCTTTGGCAATGCAGCATGGTAGAGGTTGAAGCAGATCCAATGAGGTTTCCGACGACAGAGCTTTAGGAGTTGGTGCATCACCATAGCTGGTGGATGTAGAGAGAGAACACTAAGATAGAGAGATGGGGGAGAGAGAGGAAAAAAGAAAGAAAGAAAGAAAGAATTTGATGGTTTGAAGGGGGTCGGTAGGTTGGGTTATTTTTTCAGTAAAATGACACTGTAGCCCAATAAACTTTTAGCGTTTGGTTTAAAAGGTCCTTGAAGTTATTTTTTCCTTTTCAAGGGTATGAACTATATTATTTCGGGTTAAAAACACCCTTGACCCAAAATGAAGGGGGTCAGCCGGTTAAAAACGTCTAGTCAGCTGCCATGTCACTCTTTCTCACTCCTAGTCAGCTACCATGTCACTTGTACTTACCCTAATCATCTACCTATATTGTTTCGAAATTCAATCGCAATCTGGCTTTTTTGAATGGTATAATCTCATTTTCGTGATTCTCTTCTATTTCCACCCATGCATTTGGGGATTTCTAATTTTTCTTCTATTTCCACCCATAATGGGGGTTCCGTGGCTGCACCTTCACCGGTGGCGGTTTCAGGTTCGCCGATGAGTCCTGCGACGGAGATCTCAGAACACTTTGATCCCTTCTTATCATATAACGAAAGATCGGAGCAGGGTTTACAGACGGCTTATCTGAAGCATCAACATCAATTTCAACAAAAGCAATCTACCGATTTTGTTTGGCTTCTTCCGATTCAGCTTTGAGGTATATCATAATACTCTGTCATACGATCTACCAGATGTACCAGTCTCCAGGACAACAGGCTATGCCGCCTGTATCAGGTGCAGAGCCATGAGAGGTTAGTTTGCGGGAAATTTTTGCAGGGAATTTGTAGTATATGTATTTTGCAGAAAAGTTCACACCTTTTATGTTGTGTTTCTGTTTTCAACCGCGGTAGGTAGCTTCTTATTCGTAGATTTAATTCTTCTGTTAGTATCAAGTTGTGTCGCCTTTGAAGTCTTCAATCGTGGTTGTAGATTTTTAACTTTTCCGGCTGACTAAACAACTGATGCAGCAGAGTTAGGTTTTTGAAATGGTGGTGTAGAATTACGTTATTTATCAACTGTGTTTTGTTCTTTAGAGTTTTTTGGGGTTCAAATTTGGCGTGTTTCTCAACTCTCTTTCCAGAAATTGTGAATTACGTTGCTGCGGCTAGGGTTTGCGGTCGAAGAGGGAAGACATTTGGGATTCCTCTGATAACACCTATAGTGTCAGCCAGCCATGTAGATGAGATCCGCCTATGTGGCAATATAACCGGTTGAATTGTGTTAAGGGACTAAATAAATAGGTCAATATCTACTTCGTACCCCTCAAAAAAAAACTTTAGGGACCTTTTAAACTAGAACCTAAAAGTTCATTTGGCTACAGTGTCATTTTCCCTATTTTTTTCCCTTTGTTAATAATTAAAAATTAACAAACAGATAATGGAAAATCATAAAAGAAATAGAAAATGGCAATATAGTTAATTTATGTCTACCAGGACGAAACGTGAAACTTTTAATGATATAAGGGACGGTCCGAGTTAATTTTTTTTAAATAGGGACTAAACGTGCTTTTGGCACTCACACGAGAGACAATTTGTGTAATTTACTCAAGAAACAATTACTCGATAAGAAAAGAAAATTCGAAAATACGATATCGTAATAATAAAAAACAAAAATATCATGTTATAATATGTAATAAATAAAAATATGTTTGTTAATTACTGTGTTTTCTCCAAAAAAAATTAAAGACATAGTATGATAACAATTTTTCAGTAATACATAGACGGCCATATACATAGGCATGGCAAACGGGTTGTGTCGTGTTGGGTTCGTGTCGAATTAAAACATTAAACGGGTTGAGAGACATTGACCCTAACCCGACTCATTTAATAAATGTGTTGTGTCGTGTTAACCCGTTTATTTTCGTGTCGAGTTCGTTTCGGGTTAGTGAGTTTAGGGGTTAGACATTATGAATGTGTCATATTGTATCATATTGAAATACTAAACAAATTAAAAAGGTATAAGTTGGTGAAACAAAAATGAAAAAGTGAAAAACTGGAAAGAGTAGAAGATGAGATACGGAAATGAAAATTTTGTTGCAGTTTAGAGACCAAAGTAGAAAGAGTAGGAGTTAGAGAAACGGATAAACAATGTCACGAGGATGCGAGAGTGACTACGTAGCACTACAAAGTATATTAGAGAATGGAAAAACAAAATACTAAACTTAACCTTAGGCGGCAATGTTGTTTTTAAATAAACGGGTAATGTTCGAGTCATTTTCGGGTTGAAACTCTCAAGTCTCAACCCTAATGTTACCCGTTTGATAATCGTGTAGTGTCATATCAACCCGTTTAATTATACGGTTTAAAATCGTTTACTCAAACTCGTTTATTTCGTATCGAGTTTAGGTTAGTGTGTTACCGCCTCTACATATACATTTACTTCTATTTAAAATTATCATCGTGCAAATTGATTGCTTATTATAGAAGAACATAACAGTTAATAAAAAAAAATTATGATGCCTCGTTACGAAATTGTTGGTATCGTCAACTTCTTCCATAGGTCCAAACACTCGCTATTTAGATCGCCGTAGATGCTATAATATTGTAGCTTTTGCAACTTTGAAATTGACAACAATCTTTCCAAAAATAACTCAATTTCATTGCAACTTACAAATTTGGAAAGTTGGATTTGAGATAAGATTTTAAAAATTAGTTTTATTTATTAAAAGTACATGATAAAGAATATGTATTATTTTCAATAAATTACATTATTAAAAGATTCATTTAGACTAAGACAATGTTTCTTTTTTATTATTATTATAGATAAAATTTGAAAGAATTATAATATTTGTGTAGATAAAGTGTTGTTAATATAAATAATTTAATAACTTAAATTGAACATAAATTTAAAAAAAGTTCCTTATAATAAAAAATAAATATAAAATCATCATTTAATGTTAAATACATTCATTTCCTAACTTAACTTACAAAGATATTTCGTTAACATTAAATAAAAACAATAATATAAAGTTGAACCCATAAAGTTTTTTAAATATATTAAATCAAAAAGAAACACCACTTAAGTATGATATATGTTAATTTCACTAACAATATCAGTGGCTTTATATAAAAACGGATTATGTTGTATGTTAGTATGTATGATTTAGAGACCTTGAATAGTATAAGTTTTTAGACTACATTTGACACGTCATAGATAGCTTATAAGTTAGTTTATATTTTGAGTTTTTATAGGTTATTATGTTTGGCAAACACAAAAAGTAGTTTATAAGCGAGCTTTTTAAAATGATGCCCAAACTAGCGTTTCAATGAATTTATGAAATTTTTTTCTAAAATTCTCTCAAATATACCCTAAATTAATTATAAAAACTCATTTTACTACATACATTTTATGTTATTTTATATTTTCAACTAGTTTACCGGGTAGCTTTTATCAAACGTCATTCTTTATCAACTAGATTTTCAGCTATCAACTAGTCTATCAATCATAGCTTCAGAACGAAGTATGATTTTGTTTGACTAATATTTTGAAAGGAAAATAAAAATAACAAACATGTCAATTAAACTTTCGATATATAAACATATTGAATAAATGGTGGTTGTCGAGGCCAACAAAAATAACTCTACTTTTAGTACACAAATTTGCGTATAGCGGTAACGGGATCGAATCCACGGAGATTGGTTCAATTTGCAAAACAATACGATCAATTCAAAACGAGATGTGATTTTAAACAAAATAAAATAAAAAGATGGGGGTTTGATTGTTTTAGTTGAAAGAAAAAACAATAATAAGTAACAAATTTTGGCAAAATGATTTCAATAAAAGTTAGTAACTTAAAAGAGTGAAATTCAATAATAGGTAAAAGATCAATATTAGGATTACTATCTAAACACAACTAGTTCATTTATCATCATGGTTTTATGGTGCAGAGTCTTAATTCAACCATATTGGCTATAATAACTCAAAAGCTTGAGTCATCTAGACTCTCTTAATTCATAAAGACATTAGAAAAACTCTTAATATCTGTCTTAATCAAAATCATGAGTCAAATGAGCATTTGGTTCAAATAAATTGATTAGCATTAAGTTTCAAGAGTCACCGATCCTAAACAAAAGCTACAAAAGCTTGCACTTTAATTTTTAGAGAATAAAATCTTATGATTATTTATGAGATAATAAGCATCCATAAAAACCATTGTTACTAAATTACTCCCAAAATCAATTACGTAATTAAAGAGGTAAATAACAATAATTATTCAAGTATTTAAACAATGGAAATAAACACAATAACAATCATAGAGTTTCAAACAAATATTTCATTCATGGATAAACTTCAACTCATAAAACCATTCAAGATGTTCTACTTCTCAAAGATTAACACTCAATATTGAAAATGAGATTTCTAGCCAAGCATGGCTAGAACAACAAGCATCAAAATGTAATAAGATTTATCAAACATAAAGTGTAACAAACAAAGTGTAGAAAATGATGAACAAATCTTCAAAAATCCTTCTCTCAAGCTTCTTGGAGGCTCCCCTACGTCTTTTTTCAAAAATCTGATGTTGATGAGGAGAAAACCCTTTTCCGAGACCCAAATATAGCTTAACTATACTTAAAATGACAAAACTACTCTTCAGCACCATTTGCGCGGGTCGCGCAAACTAGTGCAAATTATTGCACGGGTCGCGTGACTGGGCAAAAAGCCCAGTTTAGGCCTGATCCGGTCCAACTCGCAAAAAGTCCTTTTGTCTCCTACTTCTTTGGGAAAGATCTGGTTTTTGGCCTAATTTGACCCCCATTTGGGTTAGGTAAACCCAAATGAGCCCAAACCTTCTTTCTTGCTTCAAATGCTTGCTTCAAGTCCAAACCCGCTAAAAGATCCAAGTCTCCGAAAATTCCGTGCTTCAAAATATAATCCCGCTCCGTCCGCTATGATCTCCCGTTTGGCTCATCCCGCTCCCGCCAGTCTTCAATAATATATGCATTTAAACACAAAAGACTAAAAAGTATTCCCGAATGATATAAAAAATAAAAAAATAGAAAATATGCATGCGATTTAAACTAAAAATAAATTAAAACGTGTTAAATAAATTATAAAAAGAATAAATAAAAACAAAAGTGACAATAAAATATAAGGTTGTCAATCAACCACTCCATAGTGTTTTTAAGTTGTCAGGCTATAATTAGTCATAAATATTATATGTTCAATCTTGTATTATAAAAAAGGGCTAATAACATAAAAACCACTGTAGTTTGCCCAAAATTCGGTTTAAGCACTATATTTTTTTTTGTTCTAAAAAAACCACTCATACTTTCAAAAAAATTCGTAAAAACCACTCATATTTTCAAATAGATACATTGTGACCACTATAACAAATAAAAGTCAAGATTTTATGCCGCCAACTCGGAACACTTCTTATCCTCGGCACATTCAAAATTTAGTTGATTCACTTGGATACCCTATGCATCCACAACGTGGCAGAAAAGTTACACTTACAAAGACTAAAATCATATGTAGGCAACTTTATGTATCGTTTTCACTGCAATGAAGTTCCAATATTTGCTTCAAATGTCGATATAAAACTTTTCAGATAATATTTCGATGAAAATAATCCTTAAATGTTATAAAATAAAACGAACAGTGGTCAATATGGAATTTTTTAAAAGTATGGGTGGTTTTTATGGAACAAAAAAAAATATAGTGGTTAAACCGGAATTTTGGGCGAACTACAGTGGTTTTTATGTTATTAACCCTATAAAAAATTGTCATTTTAGCTTTCATCTTTAACGAGTCAAATATATAAGCTGCATTTTTAACACTCTAATTATGTACTCTAATTATGTAACTGGCATAAAAATAAATTAAAGTTATCTAACATTATATTCAAATGCATATAACATCCTAAATTGATATTTTAGAATTATATACAAAGATATTAATCATTCTTGATAATAAAAAAAGACAAAAAAAAAAAAAAAAAAAAAAAAAAAAAAAAGGTCTCAGACGCTCTTGTGCTTACTTCGTTTTGGATCCTATAGAAATTACGCAACTCTTGGATTTATGGAACGACAGACACTAAGCAAACGATTTTACTTGATAAAATCATTTCTCGCTCCTTCTTTTGAATAACTCGTAAAAACTCTAAATTAGAAGTTAATTGTGTTGGATGGTTTACAACACTTGCATTGCTATGTCTTCCATGTAGTGTTATCTTTTTCTAGCACATTGTTAGTCTAATTAATAATTCTTTCTGCATTAAGAAAGCGAAATGAATAACCCAAATCTACTAAACTGAACTTTATTTTGTTTGGGTTACCGATAGTTTAGAAATATTAAAAAACAATTAATTGAACCGAAATTAACAAAATCTCGTTAACCGAATCGAATAATACCCCATACTATATGACATTTTATTTTTTTAGAGTTTCATGTTTATAACGTTCCACTCTTTATTACATATGTAGGCACGGTTACTTATTGATTTTGTGATAACAAGTATAGTGTATAACTGATATTAAATTACAAGAAATATTATTTAATTTTTGTAATACATGGAATTGATACACCATCCATGTGTATGTAGAAGATGAAGGATAAGGAATTTATCCAATTTGTGAGATGCTCGTTTCCTTCATGTATTTGTACATATCCATATGCCACTTGGCTACTACAATCATTTATATATTATAAGTGAATCGAGATATAAGAAATATAATTATTATAGAAAAACATAAATGAAATTGAGTTATCGGGCAATATAAAAAATTGTAAAAAAAAAAAAAAGGTTACTTACTTAAGCAAGTATAAGCAAGAATTTCCTCAATATTTTTAGAACTCTTCCGAAGTTGGTGAGTGGTATGTGAGATTTGACATAAAGGTATTTCGAAATCTGATGGCATATATTATGAACCAACATCGTACATTCCAAACATTCCAGACATATATTTTGGAATCTTTACACTAAACATCATTTGTTTTTCATATTTTCTTTGACTTGCAACTAAGAATTCGGAATTGCTTTTTCCAACATATGAATATTAGTTCATCAGATCGAGTGCATGAATAAAGCTTTGTCAACTTCCTTGATTACTTTCATAATCTTGAAATAACCAATTGGGAACTTTTACCAACATCAAGAAAGATGTGAGGGACCGTTTTGAGTTTTGTTTTGTGTCTCTGGAATGTGTTGTAAGATATTTTTGTAATATATAAAAAGCTAATTTGTAGTAATTAGTTTTTTTTACTATTAATGTTGCAAAAAATGTAGATTCATACATTTCTGAGTTGCATGCTACTAGTGATTTTTATAGGTATTGTCCATATGAAAGAAAACAACTTATGCTCAATAGTATTTGTCATGGACAGAAAAGCCATCTAACCCTACCTATAGTATTTGGTCTAGGCATGAATTCGTCCTGGTTCTGATTAAGGCTGAAGGAATGTATTAGGAACGTTAGGGAAGTAGCCTCTATAACCAATATGTCCGAGTACATAGACTTTTACTTTAGTTATGTCTTCCCAGATTCATATCGTGTGTATTCTTTTGAAATGTGGTTATAACTTTATGGTCTAGGATTGGTGAAGTGGAACATGTGTGTCCACCATACGTGTAAATCGTATATAATGTCTACTTTTGAATAAAATTTGACTAGACTTCAATATGCAATAGTGACTCAATCTATCGGGACTCAACGTGATTGGCTTGACAATATTGGTCATGGCAAATGGGCAAACGCCTTTTTCCATAACATTTGTTTCAATGTAATGACTGTTCATATTCCAGATGTCATCAACATGTTATCGATAAATGAACTGTATTTTCTAAAAACAACAATCATTAAGGTTATATGTGAGACAATTAAATGCATTTATATATATATATATATATATATATATATATATATATATATATATATATATATATATATATATATATATATATATATATATATATATATATATATATATATATATATATATATATATATATATATATATATATATACTTTTTAATGTCGAATGACAAGAATCCTAATATATTTTGTAAGGGGCTCTTTAGTGACCTCACCCTATGGTGCTTTAAAGAAGGATGCGCAAGTCTGTAAGATTTCAGAAAAAACATGTCTCAGACTAAAACTTTGAAGTAAGAGATTTTATAAACAATATTTTTGTAAATATTGAACGTAGGACTTGTATATGTGGGAAATAGCGAATTTGTGGTATACATTGTGCTCACGCGATAGCGACATCACGATCATTAAACATGCCGAGCTGTTACCATATGATTCATATATATTTGACGTTTGTTGTTAATTCTTATTACTTTTTATGCAATCGAGTTTAATATTTTATGATATCCATTTTTATGTTTAGTCTATGTATCATCCCCTTATTTCAACTTGTATTCAAATTAAACAAAAACATTGCATACCAGAAAAAGAAAACAAAAGCATTTACATATTGGAAATAAGAGACATTTTTATGAACATTTCAAGCGGCTTCATATGTAAAGTCCCTTCCGTCATTTGGAATTTGCATTACTTGCCACTTATCACCTTCAATTCACCACCTGCCATCTTTAATTCACCACCTACCACTTTCTGTTTACCATATACAATCTTTAATGTACCACATACAACATTACTTGAGTACTATATAAAGTGTTGCAATCTTATTAGACTCTTATTTACTAAAAATGAGTGCATTTAAATTTGATGTTTGACATTATGTAGAGGAAGATTGTTATCTTTGTTCTAATATTAACTCATTTCATGAAGTCTTGAATGAACCAATACCAGTTAAGATGTTCGATAACATATTCATGGTAGTCGCAGAAGAACCCAACTGAAGGGACTCAGAAAAGACTCGGATACTTGATGAACGTTTAGAGGTTCTATGTGCATAATTTAAAGAAAAGCATAAATGGGTCAAATATACTAAGAATTAACTAACAAATGCTAAAAAGTGGATTAATGGAATGGAAGCGGAGATTATCAAGCTTGTAGCATAATGAATCGTCTTGCAGATGTTGTTAGAATTAGAGAATGTTTTATTAACCGCGAACAAACAATGTATCCCTTACAATTTCTGAATGTGTGGCCCGGAAATTAAGTATGTAATGAATGGAATGACAGTGTAATAGCTTTGTATGGCTCTTTTATTGTCCCGTAAGGTTCTTTTAACTAATGAATGAAAGCATTGTCATTTATGAAAACTATAACAAGTTACATATTCCTGTTTAAGATCACATTACATTTTTTTTAAAACAATGATATGGTTCTAAGACGCCTAGGGATCAATCTAACAAAACAATGGAATTCACACCTGCATAGAAGATACGTCACGAATCTGTTCTTCGTAGCAGAGATGTTTTTCGTATAGCGGACATGTACTTTACACATTCCAAAGATGTTTTTCATCTTCCGGAGATGTTATTTACATTCTGAACATATATTTTACACATTATGACATAAAATGTTAATAAATAAACATATAAAACTAGCGTGGTTCATGAAATTCATGTCTTTCTTTAACATGTCATTCCTTCCTATATGAGTTGTGAGTTGTGGGTCTCATTTATGTAGGAGGGTATCACAGGACTTTGACCTATAACAAGTTGGTTAGTTTGTATAAAAATATCAATTAATTTATTGAAACTTTATACAAAATTGGTTAGTTTAACCAAACATCCCTTCGTCGTGATACAAACACACATCGAAGATAAACAATCAATGAAGGGCATAAAATGTAAAATAAGACACTTCCAATAATTGAAGAGAAGGAAAAATCAAACCAACCAAAAACTGTGACGAGTCTGACTCATATCATCATCTCTAAATTCTTCTCAATTCCGTGCAATATATATATACTCTCAAGGTTGCACACATAGAAACCCACTTACAGATTACAGAAAAACATATTCGCAGGTACTCTTTGATGGTGGAACTTCCAAGCCGAATTGGGATTCTTCCGTTCAGGAACAAAGTATTGTTACCGGGCGCAATCATTCGAATTCAATGCACTTCTCCAAGCAGGTAATGGAAATTTAGCTCCTTTTTCTCGATTTTCACATGATGATCCTATTAAAATTTGTTTCAATTGCATTGATTACTTTCACATACCGCCCTAGGAACAATTTCTGACCGTACTTCCAGACTTGGGTTGTTTGACTCTTCTCCGGTTCTTTTTATTGGTAGAAATCGATCAGGATAAGAAGCTTGATCGATTATAGGTTTTCAAACGCCCTAGCATTTCAATTTTCAACATTGGTGTTTTGATCGATGCAGTGTGAAATTGGTGGAACAAGAGTTATGGCAGAGGGAAGAAAAAGGGTTGATCGGCATTCTCCCTGTTCGAGATGCTACAGAGACTTCCGTGGCGACACAAAGCTTATCCGATTCTCACACGATTGATGGAAAAAATCAACAAGAACCCAACTGGCATACAAGGTATATTCGTCAAAGATCGTTTCTTTATCATTAATTTACCATAACATGTTTTTCATTTTTCTTAATTTTGATCTTAGGGGTGTTGCTGCTCGTGCATTACATCTATCACGAGGGGTTGAAAAACCAAGTGGTAGGGTTACATACATAGTCGTTCTTGAAGGATTAAGCAGATTTAATGTCGAAGAACTCAACACAAGAGGACAATACACTACTGCAAGAATTTCCCCAATTGATATGACAAAGGCTGGTATACCATAAAAAGCACATTAATCCGTTGAATTTCAAAGTAGATTTCCCTTTTTTACTTTAGGAATTCGTGCGCAAAAAGTGACTTTCCTTGGCATTATCAGTTTTTAAAAAAACTTTACCTACTTTTGACTTTCTTCTATTAGAAATAAACCATGCCAACACATACGTGGTCATCATTCATCATTCATCATCATCAATGCATTAATGTAACAAATTATCTTGAGCTAAAGATATTCTAGACTCATACATGAAAAAGTATAAAAATCTAAAAAATATTAACTGACATGTTGCATGTAGATAAGTAGATGCTGAGTTGCTACGGTTTTTATAATCTTAATTAGAGATGGAGCAAATTGAACAAGACACAGATTTCATAGCATTGTCTAGACAATTCAAATTAACTGCCACAGAGCTAATTTCTGTTCTTGAGCAGGTATTACTAATGAATAATATTCTCATTTTGTATTTCTTTATGGATAATGTTATAATAAAATATTATGAAATTTATTGTAGAAACAAAAAACGATGGGGAGGACTAAAGTTCTACTTGAAACGGTTCCTGTGCACAAACTGGCGGATATATTTGTTGCTAGCTTTGAAATTAGCTTTGAAGAACAGCTGGCTATGTTGGATTCTGTTGATGTGAAAGTAAGGCTTTCAAAAGCTACCGAATTAGTTGATAGACATTTACAGGTAAACGGATTGTATTACTTTATCTTTATTTAACCGGTATAGGCAATATACTTAAAAAGATTTTACCCATAATAGCAGTGTACTTATGTTAATGGGTAAAAAAAAAATAAAGTACATTGCCTATATCAATAACTTTGTTATTTCTTGCAATTTGCCCATTTTTTGTTTTGGAAACTTAGAAATTTATAGTCATTTGATGAAATCATTACTTGTACCAGTCTATTCGAGTAGCGGAAAAGATTACACAAAAAGTGGAAGGACAGCTGTCGAAAACACAAAAGGAATATCTTCTACGTCAGCAGGTAAATCTTTCTATTTTTGTTTTTGGATTCTATTTTTTTATTTTCAATTCTATTTCTTGAATTTAAACCAGATGAGGGCTATTAAAGAAGAGCTTGGAGATAATGATGATGAAGATGATGACGTGGCGGCCCTTGAAAGAAAAATGCAAGACGCAGGAATGCCTCCCAATATTTGGAAACACGCACAGAGGGAATTAAGGTGCGGTTTTTTTGTTAACTCTTCACAAATAAACGAACCTTGGTTTTTTAAATCGACAAATGAATGTGTTTTTTTTTTAATGTTTTATTAGGAGATTGAAAAAGATGCAACCTCAACAACCAGGGTATAATAGCTCTCGTGTTTATCTTGAGCTTCTTGCTGATCTTCCATGGCAGACAACAAGTGAAGAAGTTGAATTGGATTTAAAAGCTGCAAAAGAGCGGCTTGATAGTGACCATTATGGTTTGGTCAAAGTTAAACAAAGGATTATTGAGTATTTAGCAGTTCGCAAGGTTGACTAATCATCTAGTTAATTTTCACAAAAAATTACCAAAATAGGAGATGTATAATAACAAAATAACTACCTTTTTTCACATATAACACAATTTCGTAATATTGATTTCCGAAGTGTGAAATTGCTTTATGAATGATTCCAAACACAAAAAACCTTAAAAGCAATTGGATGTTGTTTCACAAAACAATCACAAATTTTTTTTAAAGGTTTTTGTGTCTCTATTCGCAAAATCCATATTGCAAATTGGATGGTCATTTTGTTTCAAGGGTTAAAAAGATGGCCACACGGGAATGGAATATGAAATGAATTTTCATATAGATTTTTATTTATAAACATAAAAGTTAAAACATAATAAAATCTAATTGAAACCTAGCCAAATATGATTATGGAACGTAGTTACTCATTCCATCACCTTCCATATTCCATTCCCGTGTCCATTCCATTCCTTAAAAATCTTGTGATGAATTCTTGAATTGCAGTTGAAACCGGATGCTAAAAGCCCGGTGTTATGCTTTGTGGGCCCGCCAGGTGTCGGGAAAACATCATTGGCATCATCAATTGCTGGTGCTTTGGGTAGAAAGTTTATAAGAATATCACTTGGTGGTGTCAAAGATGAAGCTGACATTAGAGGCCATAGAAGGACATACATTGGAAGCATGCCTGGCCGCCTCATTGATGGACTAAAGGTAAATGTTTTTATTTTGAATGTCAACCTAAATTTGAAATATTTACTTTTATTTCATTGAGGAAAAATTCACTAATTTACCAAGGTTCGTGCTACCATGAGTTTTTTGTTTCTCTTTTACTTAATGGACTTAATACATACAAATATAAATGAGTGTATTTATGGTTATTTTCAAGTTTTTTGGGTGGTTAAACCGAACGAATTCCATAATATAGTGGTTTTTATAGAATTCATTGTTTTATGTAGTGGTTTTTAGAAAGAAAAATCAAAGTTTCAGCAGTTAAATCAGAAAAGTATTCTTAGTGGTTAAACCAAAAAATTTTCAAACCACAAATATAAGGGTCTTTTTTGTAACTTGCCATTTCGTTTTTTTATTAGTTTTGACTTTCTCAATCGTTTTTTGACTTCAGAAAGTAGCTGTTTGCAATCCCGTTATGTTACTAGATGAAATCGATAAAACCGGTTCAGACATTCGTGGTGACCCTGCATCAGCACTTCTTGAAGTTCTTGACCCCGAACAAAATAAAACATTCAACGACCAGTATCCTAATCCGCCATTTATTTTTCTACAAAATCTTTCAAATACACGATTCCTAAGTCAAACTATGTGGTTTGACTTCGTAACATGATGTTTTATATGCGATTCCTTGATTATTGAACTTTAAAAAAAGCTACTTGAATGTTCCGTTTGATCTATCAAAAGTGATTTTTGTGGCGACTGCAAATAGAGCGCAACCGATTCCTCCACCACTTTTAGACAGAATGGAAGTGATCGAGCTTCCTGGTTATACGTCTGAAGAAAAGCTTAGAATCGCAATGCGACATTTGATTCCACGTGTTCTTAATCAACATGGGTTGAATTCTGATTTCCTTAAATTTCCCGAGGTATTATTTAATTTAAGTTTGTCTTTTTAGTAGACGCTTATTTATGTGGTGTATAGGGGCAATTTCTAACTCATTTATGAGGTGAAATACTGAAATAGGTAAAATTGAAAAAACCAAAACCAAAAAACTGAACTTTTTTGGAAAACCAGTGGTCTGGTTTTTATTATATAAAAAAAACAAAAAAAAAAACCAACTTGTAGTTTTTTTTCTGTTATAAAAAACGAACCAAACCGAATATTGGGTTTGTTTCATTTTTTAAATTCAAATTTTCGAGTACGTGACATTTTATTATCAATTTACTATATCTTCTGTTTAACAATGATTATTAGGTTTGTTTTTCTTCTAAATGAACTTAATGGTTATCTACTTAATCTATGCTCTTTCTTAATATCTTTTTAGTATATAATCGATTTTTGTATCTTATATGAGCACGATTAATTTACAAATACAAATACACAAAAACAAAAAAGTTAAAAAAAAAAAAAAAAAGACACCCAAGAATCTAAAAACCGCAAACCAATCTTCTAGAGCCTAAAAACCAAAAACAAAAACAAAAAACAATCAAAACACAATGTTGTTTTTCTTGCTAAAAACCGATTTATTCTTTTACCGTATTTAATATATTTTATGGTAGGAAATGGTGAAACTTGTTATTGAGAGGTACACAAGGGAAGCTGGTGTAAGAAATCTTGAAAGAAACCTTGCTGCCATAGCTCGTTCAGCAGCTGTAACAGTTGCTGAACAGGAACATAATATTCCACTTAACCGAATTTCTTCACCATTGTTGGAAACTAGACTTAGTAATGGAGGAGGGGCAGAAATGGAAATGGAAGTCATGGCAATGGGTGTTAACAATCATGCAATATCAAATGTTTTCACAGTTATGTCACCATTGATTGTCGATGAAGAAATGCTTGAAAAAGTACTAGGGGTAAGTTAGATGTTTCTTTTTAACTTAATAGTCATTTACTCCCGTTATTTATCCGTTTCTTTTTTACTCGATGGGCTTAATGGGATAGCTTTTTTACCAAAATTTAGGCAACTGACACGAATTATGCAACAACATTTCAACCTATTAAACAGATTACATTTGAATGCAGCCTCCAAAATATGATGATAAAGAAGCTGAAGAGAGAGTGGTGACTCCAGGAGTTTCTGTTGGTTTAGTTTGGACTGTTTTTGGTGGTGAAGTTCAGTTTGTTGAGGCTACTGCAACCGCCGGAAAAGGTGACCTACACCTCACCGGTCAACTCGGTGATGTCATCAAAGAATCAGCACAAATAGCACTCACATGGGTATCTATCTTCTCCTCTCATCAACAAATAGCAACGTACTTCCGTTGAATTATTTATTATAGCATCCTACTTTTCATTTCCCCCTATTACATCGCTTTTACTTTATAAAATCTACACGTTTATAGCAATATCATCATAATTGACCCATAATAAAAAATTTAAACAGTCAGCATGCCACGTAAGCATGGAAACCTACCGACTCGTAGCGGTAAAAAATACTTAAATTAGAAGTTTTTGAAAGTACGTTGCCTTTTCAGGTAAGAGCTCGGGCAACTGAACTGAACTTAGCTACTGCCCAAGAAAGTAATCTTCTAGAAGGTCGAGATGTTCATATACATTTTCCAGCAGGGGCAGTGCCAAAAGATGGACCATCAGCTGGCGTGACACTTGTCACCTCACTGGTTTCACTTTTTAGTAGGAGAAGGGTAAGAGCGGATACAGCAATGACAGGGGAAATGACATTACGGGGTCTCGTTTTGCCTGTTGGGGGTATCAAGGATAAGGTTAGTATCGTCATTTTACATACACATAAGTGAATCGGTAGGTATAATATGTTTTTGTTTTGAAAAGGTGTTGGCGGCACACCGTTATGGGATTAAGAGAGTTATTTTGCCGGAAAGAAATTTGAAAGATTTGGTTGAAGTTCCGGCGGCTGTTCTTGGAAGTCTGGAGGTAAATGGGTTAAATAGCAATGTAGTTTTATTGATTTGTTTATTATAGCATCCTACTTTCATTTTGGAAATGTTTTGAGATTTGTTTGTATGTACACAGATACTACTTGCAAAGAGAATGGAGGATGTGCTTGAACATGCTTTTGAAGGTGGGTGCCCATGGAAAAAGCATTCAAAGTTATAAAAAAAGAAGCCACGTTTGCTTTCATATATATCTAACATGTCTTGAACTTTCCTTCTTAATGATTTATCGTTTTACATCCGTGTATCATCAAATTCAATGAACATGTAAAAATATATTTTATTTTTTCAATCAGAAAATGTGTTGAAAGATGTAAAACATATTTATTGTTTTAATCAGAAAATATTTGTTTTTTTATTGCTTATCTTTGAAACAATGCTAAAAAATAATCATCATATTTTGGTTCTTTACAAATGATTAAATTGAAATACAACTACAAATGTTTCCTTTTTGTGACATCCGAAAGTCATAAAATGGCATATATTGCTAGTAAAACCATGATGATATATTAAATATTATAAATTTAAAATCACACACGACTCATATACACCTCTACTCTTTTTTCAAATCCAAGCCCTTTAAAATACTATCTTTTTACACCCCGAAAGCATCCATGTACTGTTTTCTCTTTCTTTCAACCAAACCAATCACTTTCAAATCTTTTTAGCCTTTGATTTAAGCGAGAGTCATTGACGCCTTCTTATAATCAATCCATCATTCTTCTGTCATCTTGAGGGTAGATACGTCAATATAATGACAATTTTCAATTTGCTATCGATTATATCATATTGTCTCCTCTTAACCATTGTAGTGTCCCTGACCCTGTTGTGTTTGCTGTTGCTGAGCTGGCATGTTTAGTGGTTGGGAGTTGTAATGCGTAAAAGCCTGAGATGAGTATAGAGGGTTCATGTCCATGTCCATGTTCATCACACCCTGCACTAATTAAAAACATTAAAAGTAAAATGCTACATATGATTTAGTATATTTTTGTAATTGAAATGAAAGTAGGATGCTATAAAAGATTTAAAAACGGGACCTGTGTCTGCTGTGAAGAATCGTCTTGTGATGGATCCTTAAATCCGGCTTGTGTAAACAGCCCTTGTGAACCGTGACTCATGTAGTCCTGTACAACCACTTTTAACACTGTTAAAATCACGTAATCTAGAAACTTTCCTTTTTTAGAAAGATTCCAAGTTAAATTCGCTTATTACAAACCTGAGACATGAAATCATTGCCAGTACCAAATCGAGAAAATCCACCTTGTGAATTTTGATTTAAAAAACTTCCTGGAAATCCAGCTTGGGTAGCTGGAGTTACATAGTCAACCCCATATCCACCTTGAGAAGCCTAAAATATTAACAATTAATTAAAAATACAGATTTTTAAAATAAGTTTTTGTTCATCAAATTTGTTAGTTAACCATGCTTGCCTGTGTGGAAAGATCAGCAACATTATACGCTACATGTGATCCCTGGCTTTTAAAATCATCACCCAAGAAATCCTGCTTCATTTTTTATTTAAAAAATCCATTAAAAGTAGATCTATAAGTCATATTTTATTTATAAGCTTATAAACTTGAGTAAATTGCACTTATGGTCCCTGAGTACAGCTGATTTTTGCAACTTCTGTCCTGAAAAGTTCCCTTGCAGTTGTGGTCCTTATTGAGGTTCTTGTAACCTTTTTGGACCTCGAGTTTTGGTCCCAAAAATGTACAAAATCCTCAAGGACCAAAATTGCAATAGAAAACCTTTTGGGGCCAAAACTGCAAAAAATCAGCTAAACACAAGGACCAAACATGTAATTTAGTCTATAAACTCATGAAATTACCTGCGACATGCCCCCAACAGAAAACCCATCACGAAACGTCTGACTTGGCCCTTGAGTCATCTACCACACCCAAAACAAGAACAACTTTCAAAAACTTCTATATATTTCTAAAAACCAAAGGGCAAAATGGGAAAAGCACTAACATTAGAAACATAGCCAGGCTGAGACAAGGGACCGCCAGGGGATGGCTGACTATTTGGATTTTCCATTGAAGGGAAGTTAAAACTTGATCCTATTGGTTGCTGTGAGCCTTGCTGATGTGGCAGATGACCACCACCGAAACCGCGGGCCCCTGGCGGTGGGACGTGAGGAACGCCACCAACAGGTCCATGAATTGCACCGCGTGTTGGTATGGCATAAGGCTGAGGACCACTGTAAGGTGGCATAGGCGGCACACGGGAAATTGGATAATGCAGACCGGGTTTGTGAGTACCATTTGGAAGTCCAGATGGCATGAATGAACCTGTATTCACAAAAAATATAGAAATAACAAAGCACTTTACCCTTTTTACTAATATAAACAATGTACTATATTTTTTACCCATCATAGCAACATATTTATAATTCTTTACCAATAAAAGCAATATTTTATCTATAAAGCAGCATACTTAATTTTTCTTTATACAAAATAGCAACCTACTTATTTTTACCCATAATTGTGATGTACTTTCATTTATTTTACAGATAATAGCAATCGTTTACCCATATTAGCAGCATACTTACATTTTCATTATACAAAATAGCAAGCTACTTATAATTTTTACCCATGAGAGCGGTAACTTACATTTTTTACCGTTAATAGCAATATTTTGCCCATAATAGCAATGTAATTTTATTTTCACTAATAATAGCAATGTATTTTCATTTTAACCGATAATAGCAATACATAATAAAAAAACAAAGTACATTTACCTATATTGATAGCAAAATGTAAGTATTTTTCTATCGTGGGTAAAAAAGGTAAGTACATTGCTATTACGGGTAAAAGATAAAGTGCATTGCCTATATTTGGTAGAAAAAAGTAAAGTAAGCAATTTCCATATTGGAATCAATAATTATGATTTACAGATAAAAATTAGCAGACCTCTAGAACGACCGTTTCTTTTGTCGGCACCCGGATTTGTTAAGCTGTCATTAGGTACAATACCGGGCCCACCACCAAAGAAAAACCTCCGATCATTGTATATCTGAATAAAATCAAAAATAATTACCAAATATTATTAACATGTAAAAAGGAGCGATGATTATGAATTATGAATTAATGATGAATTATCGTACTTTTTTTGGTTTCTGAAACTGAACCATACTCTGCTTCAAATTGTTTAGAGGTCCTTCCACCAAACACTCATGCTCCTGTTCACATAATAAGAATAAGGAAGCAAAATTTTTTATCCTTTCTGGAAGGGTATTATTGACTTTTCATACAAGATTTATAAGATACCTTATAGTGTGTCAGTAACCCATTCCATAATGGTTGTTTGCTAAGAACTTTCGGGTTTCCAAGAATCACAATTCCATATCGAGCACGTGTAAGTGCAACATTAAGCCTACGTGGATCATTCAAAAATCCAATACCCTAAACACACAAAAAAGGTTAAAAAAATTTATCAGACCCAAAACCCTAATTCAGAGCAACAAAGGATTGCACCCAATTGAAATTACACCAAGGCAAATTGCTGAGAATAGCAATGTACTTTTACCTTTCTTTACCAATATAAGCAATGTACTTTATCTTTAACCCATAATAGCAACGTACTTATGTTTTTTACCAGAATTAACAATATGTAACCCATATTTGTTGTAAATCCATTTTTTATTTTATATAAAGAAAATGTTAGTATGTTGCTATTATTGGTTAACATTGCTATTATGGGTAAAAAATGTAATTGTGTTGCTATTATTTGTAAAAAAATAAAGTACATTGTCTATATTGGAAAAAGAGTAAAGTACGTTGTTAATTCTCGCAATTTATATCATAATGTATTATTAACCAACCTGATGTTCGTTACTTCTGACACATGACAAAATGATGTAATCTTTTTCCCTCCCTTGAAATGAATCCACACTTGCAACCTGAGTATGTGAATGAAGCTCTTAAATTTTATAAAAGAATGAGAAAAGTAAGATGTGAATTTACCTCAATGTCCTTGTAAAGCTGCTGCCTAAGTGCACCGTTTCTTGACATATAATTAACAATATATGCACGCTGGCCTTCATATGGTGTTATAACCCCTATTTGACTTGGAACTACACCACTTTTTAAGAAAGTGGTGACAATTTTTTCAACATTTGCAGCCTCTGTTCTATTAAGATAAGATGTTCCACTAGCACTAATTTCTTCTTGTCCCATCTACAATAAAAAAATTGGTGATTTCATGTAAGTACATAAAAGAGCGTTAATGACCATTTTGCCCTTGACACGCATACCTGGACATAAAAGAACATGGGGCGATTTGGGACAGGCCATGGAAAGTCAATGCCTGTTGACTGCCTTTCGTTTATGGTCACTCCATTTTGAAGGGTACCTTCGTAAAAACTATTCGAAGGGAATTCTGAAAGTGATGGATGCATACGGTACTGAACCTGTAAGGTCACCCAATTCAGGTTAAAAAAGACGTCTTTGCCCTTGTCACGCATTGACTATTTTTCTTTTTAAAAATATTTAGAACCTGTAATCTAATTGGTTTTACTCCAAGAAGCACGAGGCGTTCAAATAGAGACTGAGCTAAGCCAGCACGAGCTGCTTTTTTGCACATGATGACTGGACCAAGCTGACAATGATCGCCAACTAGGATAACCTAGTACAAACAAAATCCATTAAAAAAATGTAACCACAAAAAGATTTTCACCGGAAACAAAAAAATTTATATAAATTTTGTAAAATTATGTACCTGTTTTGCTCCAAGAACAAGAGGTATAAGACACTCGGGCTCTGTTGATTGAGTAGATTCATCAATAAGCACCTACATATAGTTTGAAAAACAATATTTTGTAAATTAAATTTTGCAATTTATATGGGAATTTGTGGAGAATAGCAACGTACTTTACTTTCGCTGCCTATATAGGCAATGTACTTTATTTTGTACCAATAATAGCAATGTACAATATATTTTACCTATAATAGCAATGCACTTATGTTTTGCTACCAATTTGGGCATTGTACATTTGTACTTTATTTGTTACATATTAGTATTTTCTGTACAGAAATATAAATATGTTGCTATTATGTGTATAGAAAATCTAAGTACGGTGCTATTGTGTATAAGGAAAATGTAAGCATATTGCTATTATAGGTAAAAAGTAAAGTACATTGTCTATATCAGTAAAACAAGTAAAGTACGTTGCTATTTCCTGCATTTTCTCTAGTAATCAATAGAATTATATTATAAAAAATCAACCTGGCGGAATCTAAAATTTGCCAACCGTGGGTCCCCAGCACCGACACATGTGCAACAGATGACATCAGCACTCTGAGATATTTCCCTTTCTGTAGCTCTTTTTAGTGCTTTATACTTTTTCTCATCACTGCTGGATAACTCCCCTATATAAATTAAGAAAATCAAAAAAGTTACATTAACCACAAATGCATAAAATTTGAAACATTAACTATTTCTCACCTTGTTCATCTTTCAATTGTTGCAGCTTGTGAAGTTCACTCTTTTCAGATGTATCAAGATGGCGAACCTTAAAGGAAACCAAAAAAATCCAAGCTATTAAAAACAAAAAGCATGTAAAAGTCATAAATGCGTAAATTTTGGAACATTATAAAATAAAATAAATAAATAAAAACCTGATAATGAAGGGTCAAATGCTCAACAGGTGAACTCACAGCTTCCCTTGATTTTGCACATAACCGTACAACCTGGTTATAATAAATGTCAGCTTTAATAAAACAATAATAAAGAAAACAAAATCTTGTTACCTTTAAACCGGTGGCACTTATTTTTTCTGCAAGTTGGTCAACAGCCACATTGCTAGGAGCACATACCAGAACCTGATTTAAGTTAAATGACCATTATGCCATCATGGTCATCTCATCATGCATACACATTTGAAAAATGCAAAGAAATGATCGAATGACACCTGTCCTTGGCCTTGTTTAGCCATATGATAAACAATTGCAGCAGAAGTGACGGTTTTACCCGTTCCAGGTGGCCCTTGAATCAAACTTATTGGCCTTTGAAGAACACTTTTTACAGCAAAAACCTAATGTTATATAACCCATTAGTTCAATAAAATCAATATGTAAAAATATGCAAGAAATTAAATTGAAAACCTACTTGAGATGCATTAAGTTCCGGAAGACCAGGGGCACCAAAACGACGTGGCAATGCATTACGGACCATTTGAACCTCAACTTCATGGCCTAACAAATGATGGTAAATATACCTGCAATTGTGGTGCACACCAAGTGTTCGATAAAATGTCTGACTCAAAAGTAAACATACATTCATATCATCATATGCATAATGCATGACATATTATACAACCCACCCACTAACACTTGTTTCATCAACTGCAAAAGTTTTCATAGCCCCTTGCATCCGGTCAAAACTTGTGCTTTTCCATACAAAGTCAACGCTAAAACCATGGTTCACATCACAAGGAACTCCCTACATATAATACATATAACAGAATAAGTAGTCATTCAAATTCAAAAATCAAAAAGAATTATTGAGTTATCAGGATTCATGATGACATACCTGGCTTGCACGAAGCTCAAGTGCCACCTCTTCTTGTGCAGTTAGCTTTATCTGAAACAACAAGAACCCAATTATTGGATTTAAAATCTTACACAGAAAATTAATAAAAAAAAGGTAAATAGTCACAAAAACACGTACCACATGTCCAACTGACTGCCAGGCTGGATGTGCTGCATCACCAGAGTACCGGAGGCGTAACTCATCACCAGGTACAAGGCGCAATTCGTTGTCTTCCTACAGTTTTTTAAAAATACTTGGCCTTATATCAAACTGAAAGTTAGTAAGCAAATAATCTTTAAAAATTTAAAATTGATGTGTAGATGTTAATAAAGAAAACGAAGCACCTTTGGGAAGACAAAATATGCAACGCGCTTCTTGTTAAGACCAATATCCCACCGAATCGTTAGATTGTCTTTACTTTGAGATTCTTTCATCATCTATCAAGAAAAATATCAAACAAATAAATAGAAGCCCATTGAAACAAAGAAGATAAGAAGAACCAGAACTACTACTACTTACTTTATCATAGTCGGCTTCAAGCTTGATAAGTGGGGCGAACACATTTTGATACTGCAATTAGAAAGACGAGTACAGATAGAAGAAGGTGAATATTTTAAAATGTTTTTGGGATATGAATTCAAAGCCATGGGAATTAGAACCTGATAAGCATCTTCATACTTTAAAGCTACAGGCTGAGGTTCATCATCAACACCAGGCTTTTCAAGATCTTCCAAAGTTGCATCAGGATTTGTCTTCCAAAGTTCTTCTACTTTGTTGATTTGTTGAGCACTGATCTGTCTTGCCCGTAGCTGCTCTGTTTCAGATGGAACTTTAACAAGCCACTGTAAGAAACATCTGTCATCAATAAGTGGACACCATTGACTCAAGTCCCAGTTCATGTCTTTCAGGGCATTCACATTCAGACAAGGTTCTCTACAAAGGAGAACAACAACACTCTCTGTCTTTGCTGAAATGAATCCGAGAAGGAAAACATTTCTACACCCACAATTGTAGCACTCGAGGATAGTTTCACCAAGAGGACTGTCTTTATGAAGACATACTTCTTTGTGTTTAGCTCGAACCTGAATGGTGAATTTCGGATCAAAATCAATGTAACTGGAATAGAGATGAAGACGTAAAGTTAGGACTTACCAAATGATTAACAATGTGAGAACCAGAAGTATTCCCCCTTGAATTACAGAACCATTTACGACACGACGGCACGTTACACCTCACAACACATGCCGGATTCTGCACCCCGCAATACCTACATGCATGTTCCATATAATCCCCCTTTGCATATTCATAACCTTCGTCATCCCCTGTCTCCTCGAAATTCAACCCGCTCATCCCCGCAGCTAGGGCATCAACCGCGGACGCTTGATTATTGTTATCGTTATTATGATTGATGTGATTATTATGATTATTATGATTATTATTCCCCCTTCCACCACCACCGCCTTTGCCCGAAGTTTCCGGGACTGGGGAAGCGTTGCTGTCGGAATGATGATCGATGGCGGCAGTTGCGTCGACGGAGATAGAGTCTGACGGTGTTGGCCATACCGATGATGATGGTGAAGATCGAATGGCGTTAGGTTGTGAGAGCTCGTGAAACTCAGGGTAATCGAAGTCTTCTTCTCCTTGAGTGTTAAATTCCAGAAATGTATAGGCATCGTCGTGACCTGTGTCCGGCTGCGACGCCGTGTCGAAGAGGTTGTTCGGCTGTGAATCCATTGTTTCTGCTGGGAATTATAAGAGAAATTATGGATACTCTATGATCAAGATAAAGAAGTGATCTTAATTAAGAATTTGCGAGGATTTATTAGGGTTCTATGTAATGGCAGAGAACCGATGTTTCAAGTACGAGGGAAATAGAGGCGATGGATTCGGAGGTGTGTATGTGTATGCATGTAGGAGTGGCAAAAGCTGAAACGACACGACAACCCGACACGAACTCGACACGAAATAAGCGGGTTTGGGTAAGAGATTTTAACCCGTTTAATTAAACGGGTTGACACGACACGACACGATAATTAAACGGGTAAGGTCAGGGTTGAAACTTTCAACTCGAAAATGACCCGTTTATTTACATTCAGTTTTTCTAATTGTTATGTAAATTGGACAGGTCAAAAACAAATACCATATTTAAAAGAAAAACTTCTAATTGACATGTTTTATAACATGAAAGTCGTTTAGCCACCTAGGTCATGAATTCATTTTCACTTTTCTATTTTATCACTCATACTCCACAGTATCACTCGACCTCTCTTTCCTCCTCGGAACCTTGTCATTCATCTCCCCAACTCCTACTCTTTTAGCGTTACTCTATAAACTTAGTGTGAATGCTTCTACTACTAGTTTTTCATGTTTCTTTTTTTTTTTTTTTTTGCCTCAAACTCTTATTCTTCCAACATACTTAGTGTTTCAACTTGCAAAGTGACATGATATATTTACAAGATCTAAACCCCAAACCCGAAACTCGACACGAACTCGACACGAAAATAAACGGGTTGACACGACACGACACGATTATTAAACGGGTTGGGTTAGGGTCGAGCACTTTCAACCCGTTTAATGTTTTAACACGACACGACACGACACGTTTGCCAGGTCTATATGTATGTGTATGGTTTGGATGAGTTAAAGCGTAATGAGTTGACGACCCGTACGGGGGAGGAGGCTCCACGAGGCAGAGTTCACTTGCTGTTTCAATTTTATATTTTTTATTGGGTTTAAATTTTGTCGTCAATTTGATACCAACTTTAAATTTTGTGATGCTATTGTTCAAAAAAACTTATAAATTCGTCTCAAATTTAATTTAGTCTACGCATTTACTTTTTTATAACTTCTTTAATATGTTTTACAACTTTTTCAAACATTTTAAAGACTTTTTTGCACTTTATATTAAAAAAATTGTAATCTTTTACAACGTTTTTAAAGGTTTTTATTATATTTTTTTACAGCTTGTCGTCAAAATAAGTTATAAAAAGTTAACTAAAAAAGTTATAAAAATTGTATGAAAGTGTAAAGAAAAGTTGTAAAGAAGTGTAAAAGAATTTGTAAAAAATTGTAAACATGTTGAAAAAATGTCAAATAGATTCTAAAAAATAACTTTGTAAAAGACTAGTTTTTGTGTGAATTTGTAAAATAAAACGGATCATATTGATAATAAAGTTTGAATTTTGATCAAATGTGTAATAAAATTTAAAACTTAGGCCAAAAGTATGGAATTAAAATACAATATAACATGTCGGAATAAAAAAACAGACTTCCTAATGTAAATTCTTATTTCCCAAAAACAGTGTTAACTCAAATGGTATTTGGCTTATTTTTTTCTCTAATGTAAATGGTTTGATAGCATAGAAAGCTCATTATGGGTTTTTATTGTATTGTTATCAATATCAAGTATGTTTGACAAATTTAATTGATAGGTGAAAATCGAAAGCTTGTAGCTGGTAATTAGAAGTTGGAGCTTATATTTGTATGAAGTTGTTAGTAAAGTAGTTGTAACCTTTTAAAATATGTAAAATCATATCAAAACTAAAAGGGAAATTGTCACTGTAGCACAATGACGTTTCAAGAAAAGCTTTAATTAGTCCCTAATGTTTTTTTTTTTTTGCCAAAAAAGGGAACAAACTAATGAAAACCGGTTAAAAAAGACCATTGACCCCAAACTGAAGGGGTCATCCGGTTAAAATACATGAGTCAGCAGCCATGTCATCAAATGAAGTAGTCGTGTTAATTGTAACGTATCCTACTCACCTGCCATGTCATCAAGCTTAATACTATAATGTATAAAACTTGAAAGGTCGGTTCAAACACGAAAACCCTTTTGGAGCTACCATCAGAAAACCCTTTCCTCTAGCAGATTGTTCTTCGTGCTAATGGAATCAAACTGCAAAGTCGATGTGCACTATCATGGAGTGTTCATTAGGCAACCCTTAAGTTACTCTGACGGCATGCATCACCTGTTTGAAGATATAGATTTCGCCGGGATGGATTTAGAAGAATGTGTGAAGTTTCTGGAAAGATTTACGGGAGAGAAGTGCAGGAACCTATATTTTTGTTTACCTGAGTGCGAGATAACAGAAGGACTGAAGATGATTAGAGACGAGATGGAATATGTTGAGTTCATCGAGATAGCTTATCATTGTGGAACTATTGTGCCAATGTACGTGGATCATACTGGTGTCAATGTGCAGGAATGGATAGTTGAAGACCACGAGGAAGTGATTAGCCCTGAAGATCACCATTCGGGAGTAGGAGGTGGATTTGAACCCCAAATGGTAGAGGGGATTGACAGAATTGACCTCAACACTCATGTGAACAACACAAAAACACCACCTGAGATGGCAGATAGGTTAGAAAATGAGATGGGTGAGCATGATCCAGATGAAGTTAACATTGCTGACATTTATACACAAGATGATGTGCAAACAAGGTTTAACGCAGAAGTTGAGTGGAAGAAACAGAAGCCTGTACTAGGTATGCGTTTTGAAAGCCCTAAACAGTTGAAAGATATGCTTTGTAACTATGCTGTAGCAAATGGATATCAATTGTGTTATAAAAAGAATGATAGTAAGAGATTATTGGCAAATTGTTGTGGTGGTGATTGTTCATTTAGGCTTTGGGCATCATGGATGAGTGAGGAGCACTCATTCCAAATTAAGTCTCTAATCCATGAGCATAATTGTGCAAGGAATTTTAAGTTTGGTTCAATAGTTAACTATGCTTGGATTGGTAGTCACTACACTACTGAGATTCTTCAAAACCAAAAATTGACTGTTAGGCAACTAAGGGAAGATGTGAAACAGAAATTTGGGATAGAGGTTAGTATAAGTCAATGTAGAAGAGCAAAGACACATGCATTGAGTCTAATCCAGGGAACCATAGTTGAACACTATGCCAAACTTTGGTCATATGGAGAGGAGATTAGAAGATCTAATCCAGGGTCTAATGTGAAAGTGGGGGTAAATTGCATGCCAGATGGAAAAAATTACTTCACTAGGTTTTATGTGTGCTTTCATGGATTAAAAGAGGGTTGGAAAACTGGTTGTAGAAGAGTGATTAACCTTGATGGGTGTTTTTTGAAAGGTTTATGTTCTGGTGAGTTGTTAAGTGCAGTTGGGAGGGATGCAAATAATCATATATACCCAATTACATGGGCTGTAGTTTGTGTGGAAAACAAAGATAACTGGAAGTGGTTCATGGAGAACATTACAGAATATCTGCACCTTGAAAGTGGTCTTGGAGTGACTTTGATGTCAGATCAACATAAGGTATGGTTTAATTGTAACTTTTGTTTACAATGTAATTATTTGTATTTGATAATGTTGTAATGCACCATGTAGGGTCTGTTAGAGGCTGTGAAGGAAGTCTTACCGGGTGCTGAACATAGACAGTGTGCTAGGCATATTTATGCTAACTTCAAGAAGAGATTTTCTGGTGCTCACTTTGAAAACTTGTTTTGGAAAGCAAGCAAGGCTACAACTGAACCTCATTTCAAAGCAGTAATGAAAGAAATTGAGTTGCTAAACCCTGCTGCTCATGAACATCTAATGGAAAGGGATCCTATGTGACATCCGCCTAAAATGGATTCGGGTCAACCCAACCCAATTGGGAAATTTAATAAACCCTACTCAATATTTACTTGACGCTAATAGGATCAAAACCTATACAATACGATATAAATTGACGTTAATAGCAAAATAGCATAGTATAACGTTATAACTATAATCAAATTAAATTATGATACCATATTAAAATCAAATCAAAGTATGATACTCTAATTAAATTAAAAGAGTCAAACTTGAATACTATAATTAAACTTCAAATCAAAGTAGATTGTTATAATCAAATAATAACCTATTTTTTTTATAAAACTCTATTTTTATAAACTCTACATTAAATTTTATAAAATTCTTATATTAATTAGTGTATTACATAGAGATGCTTGTACTAGTGGGAAATTATGAAGACCACCTAAAGTCAAAAGTTATTCCCATGGTCTCCCACTCACACCTCCTATCATCTTTCCTTTTATTTTTCTCCCAACACATTATTCTCATCACCACTCAAACCCTCTCTATTCTTTCTCTCACTCTCAATCTCGAAATTCTTCCAAGAAATATCAATTTTCCAGCCAAGAACAATCCCTCATACTCAAATCTCCATCCCTCTTGAAGCATTCATCAAGGTATGTTGTTAAAAGTTCCAAATTCATACATGAAACAAATTAAATCCACCAAAATATCTAAAACTCATTTTATTCATAAACCTGATTTTTCTCAGACTCTCATAAATAAAATAAGAAGTTCTGGAAATTTTCAGAAAATAACTTATTTTTATTGAATTACTATAATTATTGCAATAAAATATGGCAATAATTCACATAAAATACTTTTTGCAGTCAATAAATTCTGGGAAAATTTTGGAACAACCCTTATATTGAGTAAAGTGGATTTATAAAGTTTCATACATTTATATTGCTGTTTGATGCTTATTTTGTATTTTATTTTGTTGTAGATAAATAAATTGCAAAATATAGTTATGTATGTTAAAAACTAGATTTTATATTTTTCGCAACTTATTAACATATTAGAGACTCCATGGACAAATTTACAGATTTTTGTAATAATGTTTGCTTATTTTTCCTGATTTAATGATTATTTAATGGTTTAAATAGATAATAAATAGCTACACATGTCCAAAACTTATAAAACCTTATCAGAATATCTTATATAACATGTTAATCATAAATAAAAAGTCTAATGAATTTCTCTTAATATTTTCCTATTATTTATGATTTTAGTGATTAGTTAATAATGAAAAACATAAGAAATACTTCCCTTAGTCCAAAATATCCAAAATATTTACAGTAGGCTCAATATAATGTTAGAAAACTATGGTTAATTTACCAGAAGTTTTGGGAATCATTTATTATTTTTCCCGAATTTTGTTGTGGTTTAATTATTAAAATACTAAATAAATACTAAAGCAGTTAAGAAAAATATGCAAATTTTACAGTAATTACCATTTTATGAAATAATGATTTTCTGAAAATTTCAGAATGTTTTATTACTGTTTAGTATTTAAAACCATTTTCCTAAATATCTAAGCATGTAAAAATGCATTTTTAATGATTATTTCATATAAATAATTGTTTATAATATATAAAATCTGTAAATACTTATAATTTGACTAGTTATTATTTTAATAAGAAATTATTAAAATCTTGTCTAAAGTGAAAATATAAATTAATTAAGCAAAGTAATTAATTCAATTTAAAATTCATTTAACATATAAATACAGTAATATTCAAAACAAAATTTGGATAATTGTCAATTCATCTAATATAAGAATATGTGTCTAATTATTCTTATTAATACTATATTACCATTTATCGATTCCTAAACCAAAACTATTAATTATAATAGGTTCCACGTCGTTTTGACCCGAGCCGTCTATCGTACAACACGCGTATTCCGTTTGGACTAATGTGAGTAATCTACCCCATATTTTATAATTTTCAATACTTTTGGGGTGTATCATGTGGTTTTAATATGTTCCAACTTCATTTTATTATTATTTCACCATTTAGACATTGTTGGGACATTTATACTTGAATCATTATTTGTATAATTATTGTTTGTTTACGCTACATGTACTTGTAGTGCATTATCATTTTTAGTCTAATCTCCATGACTATGCCCGTATTCTTGAGGTACGTTATGGACAATAATAGCGCTATTGGGTTGACCACCCCGCCTTGGGACGCTAAGGTGATTGATTGCACGTGGTTGAGTGTGTATGATGATTAGATGCTCCATCCTATATAT
Organism: Cichorium intybus; assembly: GCA_023525715.1. NCBI lineage: Eukaryota > Viridiplantae > Streptophyta > Magnoliopsida > Asterales > Asteraceae > Cichorium > Cichorium intybus. The sequence goes on along the minus strand of CM042017.1, from coordinate 23,783,967 downwards.
ATACATATATACATATATGTATATATAGGGTGAGGACTTATTGTTGTTGTTATCATTTGTTAATCAAATTTTGATTTATAAACCATTATCTCAATAATACTTACTTGTCGATTTCCAAAGAAAACAAGTTTCAAATTATAAATTTTTCAAAATCACAATTTTCTTTAATAAAACTAGATTACTCACCAACTCTCGTAGTTGACCTGTTTTTACCCATGATGCAGATTTGAAGAATGAAGTTGATGAAAAGTAGGGTGTATCTTAGAAACCCACAAGAGTATTTAAATTTGATGTAATAAATGTTGTTTGTATTGGAATTTGTATTTGTATGTTGTGGATCTTGTTTGCCTACTTAGTACTTAATTGAATTTAATCATATTATAACATAGTTGTCATGAGACTTTGAACAATATATCACGCCTTGATCGATTCCGCCAAGGATCGGGGTGTGACAGATTGGTATCAGAGCCCTTGACTATAGGGAATTAGGTTAATTGCCTTGACCTAGTCTATAGCCTCTAGGGTCCTCTCGTATGCTAGTTTATAAAATGCACACACCACTGCATGCAATTCGCACTTAGAAAATCCTAGGAATACCTTTGTGTGCTAATTGCTCCCTTATGTGCTTACGTATTATTCCCGACACTTATATGTGTGCATACACTTGTGAATTTTCTCCTCTTTCTCTTAAAATCACACGCATACTCAAATGGTTTCAAAATAAAAATTTATATACATATATATTCCTTAGAGCTCATAGGAAATTAAAAGTCATCCACTCTAGTTGGGTAGGATCAAAGTAATGGACGCGTAGTAACTGGAAGGGGGAGGTGCCGGTAGCCCGAAAGTCCTGACTAGGTAAGCATTCGTATACATCCCAATCAACCGAGGGACCAGTTTGCTTACCTGGGGACCAAAGGCGAGAGTTCCCAAACCTATAGGCCAAAGCGCGTCATTCACATTACTTTTGAGCCATCAAAATACCCGACCTTATCAAACGTATCCGAAAGGATACACTCCAAAATGGCCAACTCATTGGACTATTAAGTTCCCTAATGGGCCTTGAAGTGGGAAAAACATGTGAAAACTTAGTATTGTGGGGGCCCACGCAATTGCTACATGCTTCACATTTAGTACCCATGGAAAGCCCAAAAGGTGCCCAACACTCCTAACCATGGCCCAACAAGTGTTTTACAATCATTTTACCCAACAATGTCTACAAACTTAATTTCCATAATCAATTTACAAATAACTCACAAGTCCATATGCGTGTTTCTCATAGATGGCATTACGACCCCCATACGCTGCTCGTAACAACCGAAAGCTAGCTGCCCTTATCGCTAAGGAGGTAGCGAATGTCATCCCAACAATTGCAACCCATCTTCAAACTCTTCAGCCGCAAGCTCCAGCAACCACTCATCGTTGCTCGTTTAAGCATTTTCGTAGCTGTAATCCGCCTTACTTCAAAGGCATAGATGGTGCCACCGCACTCCTCACATGGATAGAAGAAATGGAGAGTACTTTCATCCACAGCGAGTGCCCTGAGGACCTGATGGTCCGTCACGCTACAGGGTGCCTCCAAGGTCATGCTCTCTCATGGTGGAACCTAGAAAAACGGGCAAAAGGAGAGGGTGTTGCCTTGGGAATGACCTGGTCAAAACTAAAGGAACGCATGATAGAAAAGTTCTGCCCGGACAGCGAATTGCAAACTCTCGAGGAGGAATTCTGGAATCTGAAACAGGTGGGAGGAGACAACGCGACCTACACTAATAGATTCTATGATCTTTCAAGACTCCTACCTCACATGGTTCAACCTATGAAAACTGCAATACGTCGCTACATCAAAGGGTTACCACGCCAGATCCGTGATTCGGTGACCAGCAGCAGGCCATCTACTTTGGAATCTGCTATTGAAATAGCAGGTCAACTCAACGAGGATAATATGAACGATGGTGTCCTCCCACGCAAGGGTTCAAAGATGACAACTGAAAAGCCGACCCCTGAGACCCCCTTAATTGTCAAGTCCGAGTCCTCACACCGACACGACAAAAAGAAGCGGAAAAGCCATCACCACAACCATGCTGTTATTACCCCTACTGCTCCTATCACCCAAGTCACCCAACCAAACAAAAAGCCGTATACCGGACCTCACCCCCTCTGTAACCATTGTAACTATCACCATATGTCCACCAGCCCGTGTCGCCTTTGTACGACTTGTGGTCGCTATGGCCACTTGGCGGACACATGCCGTGCACCAAAAACTCAGCGACCATTCGCTCTACCCTCAAATCAGCAAACACAAACCCGGTATCCAACTGGAACATGCTTCAACTGTGGTGACCCCACCCATTTCAGAAACGCGTGTCCTAGGCTTGTCAATATCATTAACACTCAAGCCCAGGCAAATCCAACAATGCAGGTTCCAGCTCCCAAAGGCCGAGCATTTGTCATTACCGCAACCCAAGCACAGACCGATAACAAGGTCGTAAATGGTACGTTTCTCATAAATGACTGCTACGCATCAGTACTTTTTGATTCAGGTGCCGATAAAAGTTTTGTGTCTTTGGAATTTGAACCCATACTTCACACACCTCGCACGATACTTGATGAACACTTTACCGTAGAAGTCGCCAATGGAAAAAAACATTTCACTCAATGCAGTCATCCAAGATTGCACTTTCGATTTTTGCGGTCATAAATTTTCTGTCAATTTAGTTCCTATGGAACTTGGTAGCTTCGACATCATCGTGGGAATGGATTGGCTATCCCAAAACCATGCTGAAATAGTGTGTTACGAGAAGTTTATTCGTATTCCTCTTGCCGACGGTCAAAGTCTTCGTATTTATGGCGAGACTCGTTCAAAAAAGCTTAGTCTTATGTCATGTACTCAAGCTCGATCGTATCTACGTAAAGAATACATGGCTTTCTTAGCCCATGTGGTGGAAACAAAGGTCAAAGAAAAGAAGATCGAAGATATTCCGATTGTACGAGACTTTCCCGACATCTTTCCCGATGACGTATCTGGACTCCCTCCAGTACGTGAGCTAGAGTTCCGCATCGATCTCGTTCCTGAGGCTGCTCCCATAGCCAAGTCTCCATATCGGTTGGCTCCAACCGAGATGCAAGAATTGGCAAGTCAGCTCCAAGAATTAACCGATAAGGGATTTATCCGCCCTAGTACTTCACCCTGGGGAGCCCCGGTTCTCTTCATCAAAAAGAAAGATGGTTCGTTCCGTATGTGTATCGATTATCGGGAGTTAAATAAATTGACCATCAAGAACCGATATCCGTTACCTCGGATCGACGACCTTTTTGATCAGCTTCAAGGAGCTTCATGTTTCTCAAAAATCGACCTCCGCTCGGGTTATCACCAACTTCGAGTACGGGAAGAAGACATCCCCAAAACCGCTTTCCGAACCCGCTATGGTCATTACGAGTTCACCGTTATGCCTTTTGGCCTAACGAATGCCCCTGCCGCATTCATGGACTTGATGAATCGAGTATTTAAACCTTATCTCGACCATTTTGTTATCGTCTTTATTGATGACATCCTCATTTACTCCAAGACAAAGGCAGACCATGAAAGACACCTTCGTCTAACTCTCCAAACATTGCAAGGAAATCAGCTCTATGCCAAATTTTCGAAATGCGAGTTTTGGTTAAATGAGGTACAATTCCTCGGTCATATTGTAAGTGACAAGGGTATTTTAGTCGATCCCGCAAAAGTTGAAGCGGTTAAGAATTGGAAAGCCCCACGTAACCCCAAGGAAATTCGGTCATTCCTCGGTTTAGCTGGCTATTACCGGCGTTTCATTTCAAATTTCTCAAAGATCGCTTTACCGCTTACTTTTCTCACTTGCAAGGGTACGCCATTTGATTGGGGACCCAAGCAAGAAGACACTTTCCAAACCCTTAAACAAAGATTGTGTGACGCTCCGATTCTTACACTTCCTGAAGGTTCCGAAGATTTCGTGGTATACTGCGATGCCTCCAATCTCGGTCTAGGTTGTGTTTTGATGCAAAGGGGAAAGGTTATAGCTTACGCATCGCGACAACTCAAAATCCATGAAAGGAATTATACGACTCATGATTTGGAGCTCGGTGCCGTGGTTTTCGCTCTTAAAATTTGGAGGCATTACCTTTACGGCACTAAATGCGTAATTTTCACCGACCATAAGAGCTTGCAACATATTCTTAATCAAAAGGAACTCAATATGAGGCAAACACGATGGGTCGAACTCCTAAATGATTACGAGTGCGAAATACGCTATCATCCGGGCAAGGCGAACGTCGTAGCCGACGCGTTAAGCCGAAAAGAACATGCCAAAGCATTTCATCTAATATGTTCTCCTATCTTGTCCAATCTTAGTGACCGAATTCGAGGAGCCCAACACTCGGCAATTACCGAAAATGACATGCCCACGGGAATTGATGGGGAGTTGGAAAGTAAATCTGATGGTATTTTCTATTATCGAGATCGCATCTGGATCCCAGATCGCGACAATCTTCGAACATTCCTGATGGAAGAAATCCATAAAACTCGATATTCCATTCATCCTGGCGCTGACAAGATGTATCATGGCTTGAGAACCAATTATTGGTGGTCGGGAATGAAAAAGGATATTGCTTTATTCGTGGCCAAATGTCTTACATGTTCCAGAGTCAAAGCAGAACATCAACGACCCTCTGGACTATTGGTCCAACCGGAAATCCCCGAGTGGAAATGGGAAGCGATCGCCATGGATTTCGTAACCAAACTTCCCCGTACCAGAAAGGGACATGACAGCATTTGGGTAATCGTTGACCGTTTGACTAAATCTGCTCACTTCCTTCCCTTCCGTGAAGATTTCAAGGTCGAACAACTTGCTCAGATTTACGTCGACGAGATAGTTACTCGGCATGGCATCCCTCTCAGCATCATTTCAGATCGTGATGGGAGATTTCTCTCTCGGTTCTGGCAATCACTTCAAGAAGCCATGGGAACCCGCCTCGATCTCAGTACCGCCTATCATCCTCAGACCGATGGTCAATCTGAGAGGACAATTCAAACACTCGAAGATATGTTGAGGGCGTGTGTCTTAGATTTCGGAGGAAACTGGGACTCTCATTTACCGTTGGTGGAATTCTCCTATAATAACAGTTATCATTCTAGCATCGGGATGCCACCATTTGAGGCATTGTATGGCCGTAAATGCCGATCTCCTATTTGCTGGCATGAAATTGGCGAGTCCCACGTGATTCGCGCAACAGTGGATTATCCAATCGTTGGTCCTGAGCTTATCCAGGAAACAACCGACAAAATCACTCAGATTCGCAATAACCTTCTCACAGCTCGTAGCCGACAAAAGAGTTACGCCGACAAGCGACGCAAACCTCTTGAATTTACCGTGGGTGACATGGTCATGTTAAAAGTGTCCCCATGGAAAGGTGTGGTTCGATTTGGACGCAAGGGTAAATTGGCACCCCGCTACGTAGGGCCGTTTAAGATCCTGAAAAGGATCGGACCAGTAGCCTACGAGTTGGATCTACCAATAGAGCTTAATAAAGTTCACCCAGTATTTCATATAGCCAACCTCAAGAAGTGTTTAGCAGACGAGAACCTTCATGTTCCTCTCGAGGATATCCAAATCGACGAGACAATGCAATTTATCGAGAAACCCTTGGAAATTGCCGACCGAAAGGAAAAGCAACTCAAAAGAAGTCGCATTCCCCTGGTCAAGGTCAGGTGGCAGTCAGCACGTGGACCTGAGTATACATGGGAGCGTGATGATCAAATGCGTACCAAATACCCACAACTTTTCTCTTAAGGTACTCTCTTCTTAAATTTCGGGACGAAATTTCCTAAAGTAGGGGAGACTGTGACATCCGCCTAAAATGGATTCGGGTCAACCCAACCCAATTGGGAAATTTAATAAACCCTACTCAATATTTACTTGACGCTAATAGGATCAAAACCTATACAATACGATATAAATTGACGTTAATAGCAAAATAGCATAGTATAACGTTATAACTATAATCAAATTAAATTATGATACCATATTAAAATCAAATCAAAGTATGATACTCTAATTAAATTAAAAGAGTCAAACTTGAATACTATAATTAAACTTCAAATCAAAGTAGATTGTTATAATCAAATAATAACCTATTTTTTTTATAAAACTCTATTTTTATAAACTCTACATTAAATTTTATAAAATTCTTATATTAATTAGTGTATTACATAGAGATGCTTGTACTAGTGGGAAATTATGAAGACCACCTAAAGTCAAAAGTTATTCCCATGGTCTCCCACTCACACCTCCTATCATCTTTCCTTTTATTTTTCTCCCAACACATTATTCTCATCACCACTCAAACCCTCTCTATTCTTTCTCTCACTCTCAATCTCGAAATTCTTCCAAGAAATATCAATTTTCCAGCCAAGAACAATCCCTCATACTCAAATCTCCATCCCTCTTGAAGCATTCATCAAGGTATGTTGTTAAAAGTTCCAAATTCATACATGAAACAAATTAAATCCACCAAAATATCTAAAACTCATTTTATTCATAAACCTGATTTTTCTCAGACTCTCATAAATAAAATAAGAAGTTCTGGAAATTTTCAGAAAATAACTTATTTTTATTGAATTACTATAATTATTGCAATAAAATATGGCAATAATTCACATAAAATACTTTTTGCAGTCAATAAATTCTGGGAAAATTTTGGAACAACCCTTATATTGAGTAAAGTGGATTTATAAAGTTTCATACATTTATATTGCTGTTTGATGCTTATTTTGTATTTTATTTTGTTGTAGATAAATAAATTGCAAAATATAGTTATGTATGTTAAAAACTAGATTTTATATTTTTCGCAACTTATTAACATATTAGAGACTCCATGGACAAATTTACAGATTTTTGTAATAATGTTTGCTTATTTTTCCTGATTTAATGATTATTTAATGGTTTAAATAGATAATAAATAGCTACACATGTCCAAAACTTATAAAACCTTATCAGAATATCTTATATAACATGTTAATCATAAATAAAAAGTCTAATGAATTTCTCTTAATATTTTCCTATTATTTATGATTTTAGTGATTAGTTAATAATGAAAAACATAAGAAATACTTCCCTTAGTCCAAAATATCCAAAATATTTACAGTAGGCTCAATATAATGTTAGAAAACTATGGTTAATTTACCAGAAGTTTTGGGAATCATTTATTATTTTTCCCGAATTTTGTTGTGGTTTAATTATTAAAATACTAAATAAATACTAAAGCAGTTAAGAAAAATATGCAAATTTTACAGTAATTACCATTTTATGAAATAATGATTTTCTGAAAATTTCAGAATGTTTTATTACTGTTTAGTATTTAAAACCATTTTCCTAAATATCTAAGCATGTAAAAATGCATTTTTAATGATTATTTCATATAAATAATTGTTTATAATATATAAAATCTGTAAATACTTATAATTTGACTAGTTATTATTTTAATAAGAAATTATTAAAATCTTGTCTAAAGTGAAAATATAAATTAATTAAGCAAAGTAATTAATTCAATTTAAAATTCATTTAACATATAAATACAGTAATATTCAAAACAAAATTTGGATAATTGTCAATTCATCTAATATAAGAATATGTGTCTAATTATTCTTATTAATACTATATTACCATTTATCGATTCCTAAACCAAAACTATTAATTATAATAGGTTCCACGTCGTTTTGACCCGAGCCGTCTATCGTACAACACGCGTATTCCGTTTGGACTAATGTGAGTAATCTACCCCATATTTTATAATTTTCAATACTTTTGGGGTGTATCATGTGGTTTTAATATGTTCCAACTTCATTTTATTATTATTTCACCATTTAGACATTGTTGGGACATTTATACTTGAATCATTATTTGTATAATTATTGTTTGTTTACGCTACATGTACTTGTAGTGCATTATCATTTTTAGTCTAATCTCCATGACTATGCCCGTATTCTTGAGGTACGTTATGGACAATAATAGCGCTATTGGGTTGACCACCCCGCCTTGGGACGCTAAGGTGATTGATTGCACGTGGTTGAGTGTGTATGATGATTAGATGCTCCATCCTATATATATACATATATACATATATGTATATATAGGGTGAGGACTTATTGTTGTTGTTATCATTTGTTAATCAATTTTTGATTTATAAACCATTATCTCAATAATACTTACTTGTCGATTTCCAAAGAAAACAAGTTTCAAATTATAAATTTTTCAAAATCACAATTTTCTTTAATAAAACTAGATTACTCACCAACTCTCGTAGTTGACCTGTTTTTACCCATGATGCAGATTTGAAGAATGAAGTTGATGAAAAGTAGGGTGTATCTTAGAAACCCACAAGAGTATTTAAATTTGATGTAATAAATGTTGTTTGTATTGGAATTTGTATTTGTATGTTGTGGATCTTGTTTGCCTACTTAGTACTTAATTGAATTTAATCATATTATAACATAGTTGTCATGAGACTTTGAACAATATATCACGCCTTGATCGATTCCGCCAAGGATCGGGGTGTGACATCCTAAGACATGGTCAAGGGCCTTTTTTAGATTCGACAGTATGTGTGATGCTGTAGAGAATGGTGTATCTGAAAGCTTTAATAGTGTGCTTGTTGAAGCAAGGAAAAAACCAATTATAACAATGCTTGAAGAAATACGTACTTATGTGATGGAAAGGATGCATAAAATGAAATTGAAAGGATGCAACTGGCCTGACTACCAAATTTGCCCTGCCATTAGACAAAAAATTAATGAGTTGAAAATCCAACAAAGGTCTGTATCTATTGTTTATATAGTAATTTTATAATGCCTAATATACTTATTATTGATCTGTTGTGAATTTCCAGATATTGGCAAGTGCTTCCTAGTGGCCTTCTCCAATTTGAAACAAGGAACTTAGGAGAATCTTATGCTGTTGACTTGGAAAAGAAAACTTGCACCTGCAGGCTGTGGCAACTCAATGGATATGGGTGTGTGCATTCTATTGCAACAATATCATACATAAACGGGACAATTGATGCTTATGTGGACCCACTTTATCTAGCAACCTTTTACAAGAATGCTTACAAGTATCAGTTACAAGCCATGAATGGACAAGACATGTGGCCGTCTACAGATTATACTCCTCCTTTGCCACCAATTAAAAGAAGAATGCCGGGTAGGCCAACATTTAAAAGAAGAAGAGATGCTTCTGAAAAAGTTGGTAAACATACTGTGTCCAAAGTGGGCAAAAGAGTACTTTGTGGGATATGTAAACAGCCTGGCCATAACAAGAGTACTTGTAAGCAAGGTCAAAGGCCATCTAAGGTCAGGGTGAAAAAAGGACCAAGCAAAAAGGCAAATGGAGGTAATGATAAAGAGGCAGGTTCTCAATCACATGCTGGGGCTGGAATCCAAGTAAATGCAACTAATGGGGATGGAATCCAACTAAATGCAACTGATGGTGATGGAATCCAAGTAAATGCAACTGATGGGGATGGAATCCAAGTAAATGCAACTGCTGGGGATGGAAATCAAGTCAATTCAAGTGTCCAAGATAAAGGTCAAGATAATGCAACTAAAGGGGATGGAATCCAAATGAATGCAAATGAGACTGTAATTGGTGTCAATGAAAGTAGCATGGTAAATGAGGAGAATGTTATTGGTATTATGGCAATGCCAAGTTCAACACTAGGGAAACGTGTGCCAAAAAGGTCAGAGCGGATTGTGAAAAAGAAATTGGCAAAAAGAGTTGAAGGAAAGAATGGTGAAGGCAACACATCTGAAGTCCCAGTCGATTTAGATTAGTTGTTTGCTATGGTTAGACATTGCTTGTTATGTTTGGTTATGTACTGACTTTGTTTGGTTATGGTTGTGGGTCGAAATAGACATATTGACTTTGCTTGTAATAAATGTTGAACTTTTTATGTTGTGACTTTATAATTGAACCAATGTACTTTAGAAATGCACTTTAAAGTACTTTATAATTGAACCAAAATGTAATCAGACAAAACGACCAAATTATATCAATGTACTTTATAATCAGACAAAAGGACCAAAATGTAACAAATTTTGGAAGTACGTTGCTATTACAAGATAAATATTCAAACTAGCACACCATTGCTGGGAAAAAAACAGGTCCTTGCTCAATTTGTTTCACACTTTTGGTCAATAAGGTGTTGTTCACATGATTTCTCAGCAATTTTGTTTACACCATTTCTAATCCACTGATCCAATAACAGACTTCATATCAACCGAACCAATCCACAAACATCACCATTTGTACATTTCCTGCTGATCGACCAGAAACACATATTAAGGAAACCAATGCACAAACATATACAAAAAAGGACTGTTGTTATCATCCACCAGAAACACAAAATATTCGATTAACAAAATATTTCAGTTAACATAATATATATTCAATTAACAAAATATTTCAACCACATTAGTAATAACATAACTAAAACCTGGATTACCAATAATAAAACCAAACTAAAACAAAAGTTAATTAACCCATTCACCATAACCCCTTAACCGATAATCTACCAAAAGACCCAAAACCTAACCCCCAAAAACCGTAACCCTCGTCATCCTTAACCCCTTGCAAGCCAACCCACGCACCATCCTATGGCAACACAGACACACATCATCGCCGCATTCACCTTCCTCTGCATCGACATCATACGCTCCAAATCCTTCATCCGAACGAAGTCGTTTCCGATCGGGGGGCCTCCGCCAGGCGGTACACCGGCTGATTGGCCTCCAGTGGCCGCAACTCTTGCCGTCGAAAAGAGGGGCATCGTGCTCGCTGACCTGTGGCTCACCGTTCGCCTTGGTTTGCTTGTGCTCTGCAATGGAGTATTCAAGTCCTCCAGATTTATACCACCATTTGGGTATCCCGAAGATGATGATGAGGATGCCATCAAAGTTTCGATTTTACTATAAGTGGGTAATTTTTTTTTAGAACTTAACCGGATATGGCAAGCATTTTATGGGGGAAGGGGACCACAGCCACTGTGGAACCCTTGCTCCCTAAGCTTCCTTTTTTAACATTGCCACGTCACTTTTCTTCTTGCCACGTAATTGCCACCTGTACGTGTAACCGGCTATAACATAAATGAGCCTAATTTTAACCGGTTTTCATTAGTTTGTTCCCTTTTTTGGCAAAAAAAAAAAAACATTAGGGACCAATTAAAGCTTTTCTTGAAACGTCATTGTGCTACAGTGACAATTTCCCAAACTAAAAACCAAAAACTAATGTTATGTTTGGTTGTGTAAAACTAAATGCAACACCTTTTGGAGTAGTAGGCACTACAGATGCAGTAAAATAGAATTGGTTTTTTTATTATTCGGAAAAAAACAAAAAAAAACTATTTTTACCGATTTAAATAACTCGGTTATATCTGAACCACCAGTATTGAAGTGGATTTCTCAAAAATTAGGAACCAGATTTTTACCGACTTCTAAAAAACAGATTTTTGTCCTAAAAACGATTTTTCGGTTATTACTGTTGGGACATATTTTTTGAAAAAACAATCACTTCACCATTAATGTATATGTGTGTGAAGTGTGAAGTGGAAGAATTTGTGCCATCGCCTGATAGATCTACATAGAACCGAGTAGTATCAAGTGATCTAACAGCAAGCGCGCCTGTTCAGACACATAACAGTGAACTGCATAGATGATTGTCAGAACAATACGGACATGTGAGATTCGTGTAGCTAATGCAACGTCTATATTTTGCAACACCAAAACGTTTTCCAACACATTCTCGTAGCTCTTGCAAGACCAAGGTGGAAATATCAGAAACAAATATATATACATGCATAGTCGACGACTCAGCTCTGCAAACATAAAGTTGATTGAGATTATTAGGTCCTGTTGAAGTGGTGGAATCACCGGAAGAAGGCATATCATATAGAGATTAGAACGTCCACCCATACCATCCTTAGTAGTTTTCCTACTAGTTTAAAGTATACGCTTCATTTTTAATGAATTGCATGCTTCATTTTTAAACAATATACGGTCATTTATAATATCCTTAAATAGATTATACTACCTCACAATAACACGAATAGATATACTCCCATGAACAATAACATGCATAGGAACCAAGTATTGGGACTTAAATCACCCATAAGCGTTTTTTTGTGAATAAATCATCCATCCGGTATGGTACCCATGCTCCAGGCATCGGGTTGACGTGTCTTGGGCCAACAACGTTGAACACTGCCCCCGGCAGCATGGAAGACACTTGCGTCTTCAATCGTGGCTTAAGCAACGGCGTGGAGATGAAAATGGTTAGGATGCGGACACGTCTGGACCTAGGGTGTGTATACCCGATGAAACGTTATTTGTATTTTTATGTCAAAATAGTTCTATCACGAATACGAAATAAACGGTTCACGATTTTGCTGGTTATTTTATTAAATTCCGGATAAAGATTGGCTTTTCGAAGACAATCTTTTCAAGTATGACAATTTTATTGAATAAACTCTGAATCTAAGCTAATCTAATCTATTTCTTTTTGCTGTTCAAAAGAAACTTTGGACTGTTGTGACTGCGACCCATATGGCTTTACTGATTACTCTAAAAACTTTACTAAACAATTAATAACAAAGAGAATAAAAACAGACGATAGATTGCATTTGCAAGACAGATATATAAAACAATTTGCACGTATTTTCATTATAATAACGATAGAACAAAATGTTAATATTTATTATTAGAAAGCCAAGTAATAATACTTATTAAAAAAAAATTAAAACTCAGGAATTCTGGATTAGTCACTGTTGTGGTCAGCCGATGGTTCAAAAGCAGCAATTGATATCAATTCTGATCTCAATTCATCCATGGTCTTGATTTTAGCAGTAAAAACTGTATCATCTTTTATGCCGTTTTCATTTCCAGTTTCTGTCAGGTAAGTAATTTCTTCAGAAACGCCGTATGAAATGGCGATGAGAGATTCCCTCGCAGCTTCCTCTGTAATAAGATGTCTATAATCCATATAATGTTGAAAGCTTCTTCTGTACATAGACACAAAGAGACACAACATTAGGTTTTATTTTTGTATTTCTACCGATTTACGCGATAAAATCGATTCATTAGCAGATTAACTCGATGTAGTTTATGATAAGTTGATAACAAATCATATCCGCTATTTTTCGACAGTAAATTTTTGTTCAAATTAGCTATATTTCGCAACTTTTATCAGTTTTACATTAAACAAAGTTTAACTTCCAAAAACTCATCTGATTGTCGTCTCTACAACGCTAAGAAGAATAAAACACCGGTAATTTAATGCTCATACCGAATCAAAAACTTTTCTCGCAACTTTAAACCAAATAATTCACAGAAACAAAAATGAATACGATCAAATGATTTCTTCACAGTTTCGTAACAGAAACAGAGCAATAAACGGATCTAAAATTTACGAGCATAAACAGAGATTAGAGATGAAAGGATTGTAGATGGTAAAATTGAAGAAAGCGTACCTGAAGGCGATTGTCGAGAATGGAAATGAAAACAGGTGTGTTTATAAGTGATCGACGGTGGTGATACTTATAGAGTTGAGGGGATTGTATTATTGTGTATTTAGTTTTTCCGATATCCCGTACACCGTATTCCGACGTGGAATCCAATAGGATCCTATCAATCAGTTTTTGGACTGTACCTTGACTCTATTCAAAATTAGGCCAACTCGTTTCTTGTTTTATTACAAAAACAACTACAATTATTTATTTTTTTTACTTTTACTGTTTTACATGTCTCCAAAATATAGCAAATTGTAAATTTCATATCTAAGTACATCAAAAGGGCTAGCGGCGCAGCTTGTTGCCCGTTTGCCCAACATCTCTATGTAATACGTTTTTATATATATATATATATATATAACAGTTTAGAAAAAAAAAAAAAGATGATTCCGATATTGTTATTGATGAGGAATGATTTATAATCTTGTAAATTTTCCATTTAGAATTCTTTTAATGTATACTTGGAAAAACTTTAAAAACGTAAATGTTGCTTTTTTGTTTAGGTATCACGGATGCTCTTAAAGTATTTGTAATTGAACTGTATTCGGTTTTCACTCCAAAAACATGCTTGCAATTGCATACGTTAAGATACCAACAAATATAATAATTGATATGTACTGTTTCATAAAGGATTATAACTAACAATATACATCTATTCTTGTTAAATCGATTGTTACCAGTGTTTACTTACTGGTATTGAATATTAATTCTCAAAGGTTGTATTTTTTTTTTTTCCTAAAACAACAAGGTTTTATGAGATACTGGGTTCAGGGTGGCATTATACGAGCGGTAAAATGTTCGTATTGTATTTTCACTACTTTTAGATGTAACTTCAACTTGACAACTCTATATGAGCAGTACAGCAAGTGGCCACATAAGTTTTGTATTTTTGTGCATATATATATAGGGAAATCTCCAATAAAATCCCAATATTTTGACTCTGTTTATGAAAAAGTCCAAAATTAATTTTTATTTACAAAAAAAGACAGAAAACCGGCTAATGTATTCAAATTAACCCCTTTTAACCTTTTCAGCAGGTTACCTTGCCACGTGTAAAGTCTACATGTTTTATATATCAATAAAGTCCCAATATTTTGGCTCAGTTTATCGAAAAGTCCAAACATGTTTTATTTTCAATAAAGTCTTAATATTTTGGCCTAGTTTATGGAAAGGTCCCAACATTTTAGCTTAGTTTTTCTTGGAAAATATTACGTATTTTTACATGTATTTACGTTTTTAATAACGTTTTTATATGTTTAAAAATGTATTTTTACATATTTATAAAAAATACTAAAAAATAATGTATTTATAACGTAAAAAACTTAAAAAAATACGCCTTTAATAACGTATTTATACGTCTTTAATAACGTGTATTTAATAACATAAAAATAATTAAAAATATGTAAAAAGTAAAATAATGTATAAATACCTTTTTAGAAACGTATAAATACGTAAAAGGTATTTATACATTGTTTCTAAAAAGGTATTTATACATTGTTTTACTTTTTACGTATTTATACGTTTCTAAAATGGTATTTATACATTGTTTTACTTTTTACGTATTTTTAATTATTTTTATGTTATTAAATACACGTTATTAAAGACGTATAAATACGTTATTAAAGGCGTATTTTTTTAAGTTTTTTACGTTATAAATACGTTATTTTTTAGTATTTTTTATAAATATGTAAAAATAAATTTTTAAACATATAAAAACGTTATTAAAAACGTAAATACATGTAAAAATACGTAATATTTTCCAAGAAAAACTAAGCTAAAATGTTGGGACCTTTCCATAAGCTAGGCCAAAATATTAGGACTTTATTGAAAATAAAACATGTTTGGACTTTTCGATAAACTGAGCCAAAATATTGGGACTTTATTGATATATAAAACATGTAGACTTTACACGTGGCAATGTAACCTGCTGAAAAGGTTAAAATGGGCTAATTTGAATACATTAGCCGGTTTTCTGTCTTTTTTTGTAAATAAAAATTAATTTGGGACTTTTTCATAAACCGAGTCAAAATATTGGGACTTTATTGGAGATTTCCCTATATATATATATATATATATATATATATATATATATATATATATATATATATATATATATATATATATATATATATATATATATATATATATATATATATATATATATATATATATATAAGTTATATTGCGGTCAACAGTTATTGTGAGACCGTGCGGACACTGCTATTTTGTTAGAAATAACGAATAAAATATATTTTTATGGTAATGTGAATACAAAACAAACATATTCTCATAGAATTATTGTCATCAAATCATTTATACGGGTTATATGAAGTTTTTATGATTATCATTATGTCAGAATAAGATTGAGTGAATATGTTTGTTTAGTATCAATATTACAAATAAAAACATATTCTAATTGTCATTTCTCACAGAGTAGCAGTGTCCGCACAGTCTCACAATAACTGTTGGCTGTAATATAACCTAGTTCTATATATATATATATATATATATATATATATATATATATATATATATATATATATATATATATATATATATATAGATAAGCGATCCGGTGAGGACACTTCTTAAAGTGAGGACTCGTGAGGACACCTTAAAAAAACTGAAAAAAAATAAAACAAAAATATAAGTAATAAAATGGATCATAGTGCTATGTTGGAGAAAAAAAAATTCGAAAAAAAACTTGTGGATCATTGTTTTTTTTATAATAAAACAATGATCCACAAAATAAAAATTTTTGTGTATCATTACTGTTTCTCCATGATCCAAATTTTTTTTTCCAATTTTTTTTGGATCATGATATAGTACTATTCTTGATTTTATGATTTGTATTTTTTTTAAATTTTTTTAAAATTTTTTTAAGGTGTCCTTACGAGTTCTCACCGAAAAAAAAGTCCTCACCGGAACGGGACCCTATATATATATATATATATATATATATATATATATATATATATATATATATATATATATATATATATATATATATATATATATATATATATATATATATATATATATATATGTATGCACACACACACACACACACACACACATATATATATATATATATATATATATATATATATATATATATATATATATATATATATATATAATTACAATTATTGTGTGGTCGTGAGGACCAATCACAGTAAAGGGTATTGTGGTAAATTAATATATTAATCAATTAATTATAAATTAGATCCTTTAATTATGGTGAATTATCCTACAATTACCGTAAATGTATCTATAATTATGGTAACAACTTCATCTCCTCATATTCATCTTTATCCCTACACGTTTAACCCTAAATCCTCTGCACACTCCTACCGAAATTGAAAATACAAAATCGAACAACATCAATTCTCGTCGGACAGTTATCGCGTCCACCATAAAAAACGAACTTGATGCCACCAAGATACTACACAGAACGACGTCAAAGCACCGTTGTACCACCACCGTCATGTTTCCTACAACTCTTCCTTATGATTACTTGTACCCTGTCTTCTCTACATCTGAACAAGATCAAAGCACCCTTGAACCAGTGATTAACCCGACTGACACCGATCATCATTGTCAGACCACAACCTACAACAGCAATCGGGATACCCTGCTTTATGCGACATCATCCTACCATTGTCACCCTACCCTTACCATCATTCTCAGCATCCTCCATCATGACCTACAACTGAGATTCACCACATACTAATCTCATTAAATGTCATTCTCACAGAATGAAAGATATACTGTCAGAATAATCATGTATTTGGTAAGAATGATCGTGTTTCTGTTAATAATGAAATGTCATCACAATTGTTTTTGGTGGATAGGTTTCACATACAGTAGAACCCTCATTTTCAACATCCTCCATACCAACCATTATTACCTACAACTGAGATTCACCACCTACTAATGTCATTGAATGTCATTCTCACATAATGAAAGGTATTCTGTCAGAATAATCATGTATTTGGTAAGATGATTGTGTTTCTATCAAGAATGAAATGTCTCAGAAGTGTTTTTGTTGGATAGGTTTCACATACAGTAGAACCCTTATTTTCAACATCTTCCATACCAACCATTATTGCCTACAACTGAGAATCGTCACGAACCGATAACATAGAATATCATTCTCATATAATGAAATGTATTCTGTAAGAATAATCATGTATTCTTGATAATATATGCAACAACATTATTTAAGAATGACATTTCTCAAAAAAAAAATGAATAAAGTTATATTCACGATGTAATTATTTAAAAATTCAAAATAAGAATCAAAATTGAATAAAAATTAAGAGTAGAATTGAAACACAATTGAAATTTAAATTTGAAACTAAATTCGAATTTGAAATTAATCCCATTAAAATATCATATTCTATAATTGAAAAAACATAAAAGTCCATATTACCATTTAAAGGGTTATAATTAGAAAGCTATTATTTTTTAATTAAAAAAAATTCTGTTATTAATCACAACCATTGATATTTATATTTCAACGCACCAGATTTGTCCTTAACAACATATTATCATCCATATCAACGTATATTTGCGTTATTTTTGCATATGATCAGCGTATTTACGTCATTTTCAAAGTATATTTGTGTTATGATGCTATTGACAACGATTTATACCTGTGGGCAAAAGTAACAATGTTCAAAAAATTATATGAACGAGAAATTCCTATTGAAAAGGATAGTAATAACTTTTTTAATGTGTTTTACCGAATAAACACATATTTGCTATTAACATGTGGTAATCATGTATTTGTTTCAAAATTTCCTTTGTTTATATTCAAATAAGAATAAGCAAACTATTTTCTTGTATTATACTAAATAAGCAAACATATGTTTGTTATTAACATGTGATTACAATGTAATTCATCATTACTAGTGTTTGTCTCTGGGTTCGAGAAAAGAAATATGCTCATATCATGCATTTTTTTTTGTTTGCTTTGTATGCTGAAAAGGTTTTGCTATCACTAACAAATGCTCATTTGGGGTGGTTCTGCAAAATAGTTTGGAGATCATCCATTTTTATTCGAGCATATTGGTGCTGAAAGGTATTTGGTTAAAAGACATGTGGGTCGAAAGGCGTTTGAGAGAGAGAGAGATGTTTTGTTGTGCATTCAGTGTTGGTTTGAGATTAATCGGTTTAGTTTCAAAAGGTAACTAGTTGTTTGGCGTTGACCATTTGGGACATGGTGCAAGTGTATTATGGGTGATGGCCTACGCAGTTAATCGCACAGGTATAGCGGTGGTATCGTGCCAGTATCACAGTTAGCGGAGGTAGACAAAATAGCGGTTCATTTAGCCAGTAAATTATAGCGGTTCCGCAAATAGCACCGCGATTTACCGCGATTTTGGACCGCAAAATATCGCGATTAACCACGATAGCAGTAGGATGAAAGTTGCACCATGTAAGTAAAACTTTTTAACGTAATCGCATATTTTTTATTTTATTTTTTTACTAGCTTGATATTTTCTTTATAAAATGTGGATATATGATGTCTTTCACATGAGATTGATACACATTTACTATAAAACTTTGTTATCACGGTAGAATGTTATGTCTTAAGCCTCATGTGATGTTTTTATATAACTTTTATATATATATATATATATATATATATATATATATATATATATATATATATATATATATATATATATATATATATATATATATAGGGTCAGGATCATGTGAGAACCCAAATATTCGTGAGATCTTGAGAACACTTAAACTAAAAAAAATTTCAAAAAAATGACTTAATGCACTAAGTCGTTTATATTTGTCGCTTATATTTAAGAACTTTTGTAAAAAACCATTGAAAAAAATTGTGCATATACGAAATGTGCATATGTGCATTTTTTTTTTTTTGCAAATGTGCATATGTGCATATTAAAAAAAATCAACTTTTTTTAAAAAACAATTTGACGAAATGTCTTATATATAAATGATTTAATGCATTAAGTCACAATTTTGAAAAAAAAATTATAGTTTAAGAGTTCTCAAGATCTCGGAAAAATATAATTTTTTCAATTTTTTTCATTTATTTTGTATTTTTTAATTTTTTTTGTTTTACCCCCAAAATGAGTGGCTAGGAATGCGTCTCCCGGTCTCACGAAATATAATCGTCTCATATATATATATATATATATATATATATATATATATATATATATATATATATATATATATATATATATATATATATATATATATATATATATATATATATATATATATATATATATATATATATATATATATATATATATATATATGTATGTGTATGTGTATGTGTGTATGTGTATGTGTACATGTACATGTACATGTACATGTACAAGTACATGTACATGTACATGTACATGTACATGTACATGTACATATACATATACATATACATATACATATACATATACATATACATATATATATATATATATATATATATATATATATATATATATATATATATATATATATATATATATATATATATACATATATACATACATACATACGCACGCACGCACGCACGCACATACGTACGTATATATGTGTGTATATATATGTGTGTGTGTGTCTGTGTGTGTGTGTCTGTGTCTGTGTGTCTGTGTGTATGTGTGTGTATGTATGTATGTATGTATGCATGCATGCATGCATGTATGTATATATAAGGAAGGGTTCAAATGAGAACTTTTAAAATGTTGAGAACCGTAAAAACCAATCTTGGCCCTTGACGCAATTCATGGGAGTGTTGTATATATATGAAGATTAACTAGTGTGAACGCGTTGTAGGCAATCAAACCCCACAACCATTAGATTAAAATAATATATGACTTAGATTAGTTTTTTTAGTTCTCAATATTTTAATAGTTCTCATTTAAACCTATTCCTATATGTATATGTATATATATATATATATATATATATATATATATATATATATATATATATATATATATATATATATATATATATATATATATATATATATATATATATAGGTAAATTTAAAATATTAATTTTTTTAAAATTCCTGAACGGTCACCTTAATCCTTCCAGTGGTTAAAAAAATGTCCCAAATATAGCGTTGCTAGTCGTTGTCCAATGATGACGTGGTCCACGCCTAGAAGGCAGTGTTCCGCGCTGTGACTTGATGCCACATCACCCCATGCCACTCCCGTTGGCTCCATACCACCTTTTTTTTTAGAACGACAAATGTATCATACTCCTACTCCTAAACTACTCATTGTTATGTTAATGTCAGGGTTTGAACCCATGACCTCCTTGTTAGTATATCACCTAGTCTAATGACTTTTGAGATATATGCATATTTGGCACCGTTATTATAACTTTTTTAAACATTCAATATTTTTGATCGATACAAAAGATTAGCAGAACTTAGAAACAGTTAAAGTAAATAGTTAAAATTTTTAATTAAACAGGATCCATTATAGTATTATACTATTAAATATTTTTAGTTAACCAAATACCTAATGAGCTTCTCATGTTTAAAGTGTTATCTAGTAAATCATAAAACATTATCTCTTGGAGACTTATTCAAACAGGCACAGATTTTTTTCATAAATAATTAAAGAAAATATTTTTTCCATAAACATTTGTTCTAGACATAGCCTATACTTATATCCATAGATACCTTTTTACCTAAATATCATTTACTTACAAAAATTAACAAACAAGTGATGACAATACATATGGCAATACATGTACACAGATATGAATACTATCTACACTTGAAATACAATTTATTAAAATAAAAAAAAAAATTGAACTCAAAACAAGGCGTACAAATTGACAGTATACCGTGGGACTTGGATTGAGATTGATTTCAATGAGACAAAAAAGTAGACAGAAACTTGTTCCTAAAAAGCTTGTCGAGTCATATCCCATGTATGTAACAAACATGGCCGAATAATTACATATATATTTTGGGTTCACTCTAAAAGCTTATAAATTATAAAATTGAAAAGAAAAAAACCGAGTTTTAAGTTTGTATGAAAGTCAACCTTGAACCATACGAACTTGTATGTGGTGGGTTGACTCTTGGCGCCAAATTGGTTGGGCTCCACTTTGAACAAGAGTAACATACTGCCCTTCTTTCACCAGATTCTTATCCTGATATAATAAATGCTCACAAATTTGAAAATTATACAAGAAAACTAACATATTTGTAACAGTTTAAGCCCAAAGTTATAGATTAGCCCAATAACCTATGAAATTACTTTTTGGCCCTTTGTTATCGTCATAAAGAATTAATGACATTGCTTTAAGTACAAAAGTTTTTTTTGTTAATAATAACATTTATCATAAAGGCGAAAGTAACGAATGAATCATATTATAGGAATTTTCATATTATATGTAAATAGAAGGTTTGGTTTTAACACTATTTTGTGTATTATTTTATAGAATATATAGAATCCTAGATTTAAAAAACTAAAATAATGAATATAATAAAATCTCAAGATTACAAAAAAAAGAAAAAAAAAACAATTTTCTAGTTACTTTTAGAAAAAAAATTATAATTTAATTTATCAATAAAAATTCAAGAATAAAAATGGTAATAGTATGGAATGAAAACTAACAAATGGAAAGAATCGGATCCCTCGAGTGTCCATTCCATTCCATCAGACGAACACAAACAGTTTTTTTTTTTTTTTTTCGTTTTCTCATTCAATGGAATGGATAATTCCATTCCGACTCTGATTCCGCATAAAAAAGAGGGAAAAAAGTTAGCAATTACTAACCACCAAAATGTTAAGAGCTCTTGCAAAAGTCTCTTCAGCATCATCAGAAAACTCCATGTGGATGGGCATTACACCATGATAAAGAATTAGTCTCTGCTTAACTCTTTTTCTGCAATAAAAAAAATATATTATCTTTTAGGGTTAAATGCGAAAAATAGCAATGTACTTCTGTTCATTGTTTATTATAGCATCCTACTTTCATTCCTTCCTATTACAGCATTGTACTTTAAATTCTCTACCCATTTATAGCAAATATCATCCAAATACAAAGCAATTTTCAACACATAATTGGATAGATTTTTCAAAGTATAATTTTTAATAAAAAGAAATGAAAGTATCATGGTATATTACCACAAACAACCAAAAGTACGTTCATATTTCTTACATTCAGCCCTTCTTATACAATTCCTTTTATATAAAAAAATAATTACCTTTCTTTGTTTTACATTAAATGGTTTTAAAATATGTTGCATAGATAGATGAAATGGTGAAAGTATATTCTATTTTTTTAGTCTAGACTTACTCATTAGTGAAGGCAAAGATAGTTGAAAAAGGACGAAAATGGCTTAAAATTACAGCCATTGACCCTGTTCTTGTGAAGACAATGATAGGCGTAGAAAGAGTGTTGGCTATTGTTGAAGCATGGAAAGCAAATATTTGACCCATGTGACTCTGAAAATGGTATAAAATATAAACACAGTTGTATTAGTTATAAATTATAATTGGAAAATGGAAAAATATATGTTTTGAATATTTACTAAAAAATCACCTTGTAAGCAGAGTGGCGAGCAAGGGGAACCGTGTTGATTTTGGAACTTGATTCGGTTCTTAATGCCACTGTGTGCATTACTTTCACTGCTTTTAATGGAAACCTGAAATATTATTAATGTGTAAATGTAAATTTATTAAAACAATTTTAAATGTTAAAGTGGTTAATAAAATAACTAATAACAATAATAATAGTGTAAAAGACTTTATAATTAAATAAAGGGAAATCTCCAGTGAAGTCCTATTATTTTGGGCTAGTTTATCAAAAAGTCCCAAAATTACATTTTTTTACAAAAAAGGACAGAATACCGGCTAACATATTCATTTTAGCCTTTCATCCGGTTTACCAGGTTTCCTAGATCGGAAATTTTCAGTAAAGTCCCACTATTTTTGGTCAGTTTATGAAAAAGTCCCAATGTTGAATTTTTTTTACACAAAATAATAGGACTTTTTCATAAATAGATCGAAAATAATTGGACTTTATTGGAGATTTCCAATTTAGGAAACCTATTAGGGAAATCTCCAATAAAGTCCTAATATTTTGGCTCAGTTTATGAAAAAATCTCAAATTAATTTTTATTAACAAAAAGGTCCCAAATTAATTTTTATTAACAAAAAAGGACAGGAAACCAGCTAATGTTGGGACTTTTCCGTAAACTGTGCGAAAATATTAGGACTTTATTGAAGATAAAACATGTAGTTTCTGTCTTTTTTTGTTAATATAAATTAATTTGGGACATTTTTGTTAATAAAAATTAATTTGGGATTTTTTCATAAACCGAGTCAAAATATTGAGACTTTAATGAAGATTTCCCAACCTAGTAAACCAGAAGAAAGAGCTAAACTAAATACGTTAGCCGGTATGTTGTCCTTTCCCGTAAATAAAATTAATTTTTGGACTTTTTTATAAATTGGCTCAAAATAATGGGATTTTATTGGAGATTTCCCTTAAATAAAGCATATCTCTTTATCGACATTCGATGTAAATTATCGATGAATATTTCTCTATAGATACCAAATCAATTTCACTCCTACATATAATAGATCATTATTAAATTCATAAAAAATATAAAAAATAAAAAACTTACTTGCCATGGGCAGTTTCACCCGAAAGCATGATAGCATCAGCACCTTGTCTTACAGCAATTGCAATATCTGAAACTTCAGCTCTTGTAGGGGTAGGGTGGTCAATCATGCTTTCTAACATGTTTGTTGCTACTATAACTGGTTTTTGTAAGTTTTGGCACCTTCTAATTATGTCTTCCTGATTAAATAAATAAGTAATTATTATATCAATCAAGGTTTGGAAATTATAAAGTAGTCATTGAATTTATAATTACCTGCAATAAAGGGACTTCTTCAATTGGAAGCTCTGCACCGAGGTCACCACGTGCAACCATTGCCTTAAGAAAAAGATAATTAAAGTTTAGACTTTATTTTATTTTTAAGTTTAAATCATTCAAATCATAACAAGAGAAAAAGATAAATAAAGTTTAAACATATTATTTAGAGAAAATTGTGGTTAATATTGATAGCAGCCTATTTTACTCTTATTACATATATGGGCAATGTACATTTTTTTATTCATAATAGCAACATACTTACATTTATTTATTGGTGATAGCAATGTAATTTGTTTTCTACACATAGTAGCAATGCACTTAAATTCTGTTGCCAATATGGGCATTGTACTTATGTTACATATTGCTATTATTGGTAAGGAAAAGTAAGTACATTGCTATTATGGGTAAGAAACGGTAAGTACACTGCTATTATGTGTAAAGAATATAAGTATGTTGCTAATTCCTGCAATTTGCTTTTGGATTGATCTTGCTACAGATTACATATTTACCTTTTAACTACAATATATAGATATGTAATAATACAAGCTGCAAAATAAAAAATAAAAAAATAGAAGGCTTGTAGTAAACAAAAACTAACCCCATCGGATGCAGAAAGTATGGAAGGAAGATTAACAATTGAGTCTGCACTTTCAATTTTTACAATCACATGGATGTCTGCATTGCATCCTACACAAGAGATTTATAAAAGCTCTATCAAAATATATATAAACGAAATAAGATTAAAAAAAAAAAAAAAAAAAAAAAGATACAAGGAACAGCAAAAGGAGATAAGGTATTGTTTCTTTTTGACTTAATGAGCTTTATGGATTCAGCACTTAATCTGGAAATAAAGACTTAATGGGTTAAACCAAAAAAACTGGCTCAATGTATTAATAAGACACCAACCTTTTTACCTATCTGCCCTTCTTATTTTCTCCACCCAACTCCTCTAACATTCAAATTTGATTAATATTGTGAAAAATGTTTGTTGGAATGCAAGAGTAGAGTGATTATTTGGTGTCATTCAGACGGATTATTCAGTCTACATACAGTTTTTTTTTCACCCAGACAGAAATCATTATCCATTCAGGACTTAATAGGAAAAAAAGAAACAACCACTAAGGGCATATACGGAAGAAACCTTACTTTTTAGATAATCTTTAAGCTCATGAACCACTTCAGCATCCTTCACAAAGGAAACAGCATAGAAATCAACTTGGTTGTCCACTCCAAACTTTATATCTTCCCAATCTTTATCTGTAAATAAAGCAAATTCATCATGCAACAAATATTAAATAGCAAAAAATTGATTCAATGTAACTGTAAAAAGAGATGCAAGTAAACCTGTTATTGAAGGCAAAGTTGCACTTTTTCCACGTACATTAAGATGTCTCCTTGATTTTAATTCTCCACCATCAATTACTTCACATTTTACTATATTTTCGGTCTTAGATTTAACAGCCAGTGACATCATTCCACCTACAAGAAAAAGAATATTTTTAAACAATTTTAAAAACATAATATTTTACAAATATGTCACTTGCTCCTTCGTTCCTTACCATCAACCAGTAGTATATCTCCAGGTTCAACATCATCTATAAAGCCATCATAATTTACACTAACAGTGTCATTTGTGCTGACTCCTCTTTTTATGGTGAAATTAAATTCTTGACCTTCGTGAAGGAGAATTGGTTTAGGTACATCTCCACTTCTGACCTCGGGTCCCTGAAGCAACAAGATTCATATTAAAATTATGATATAAAGATCAAAATTCAAAGCTTTGTTTTTTTTTTTTTTTTTTTCTTCTTGAGCAATAGGATGTTCATGATGATTTTTCTTGTTCTTGTTTATTTTTGCATTTGATTTTGTTTTTTAAGTTTTTATTATTTCGAAAATGTTGGTTTTTGTTTTTGTTACTATTTTGAATATGGTGGTTTTGTTATTCAAGATGTTGATGAAGAACATTAAAAGGGATGAAAAGTGGGGTATTGTGGTAATTTTACTTTGTTATATAAATCGCATAATTTTGGCCAAAGTTGCTATTTTTACCTATAGTTGAATTCTATGGCCTTTTAGTCATTTATTAAGAATGCCATGACTAAGTGGACATAAATATCATGGAAGATAGAACTAGATGTCTAGATGAATTTTTTAGGTTGGTTTTGGTCCCTTACACAATATTACCACAAGAATTTTGATATCATATAAGAATAAAGCTTCGAGGTTTGAACTATTATCTAGTGATCAAAGGAGAGCAAAAAATACACAATTATAACTACGATCAATTTATGCTGGTTAAGATATTCTATTCATATAGATGATAGTATTCATACAGAGCATTACCTTAGTATCCAACATTATTGCTATAACCTTTTCCTTGAATTGAGCATTGTATTCTTTAACAAGATCAATTGTTTTCTGATGTGATGCATGATCTCCATGTGACATGTTTAGGCGTGCCACATTCATCCCTGTTTCAGCCAACTTCCATATCATGTCACGAGAGCTTGATGAAGGACCAATTGTACACACTATCTTTGTTTTCCTTTGTGCATCTAGAGAAATCTGAGGCTGTCATAAGTAGTTTTCCTATTAAGCATGTTACAATCATATAATGGCTTGTTATAGAAATAGGTTTTATACAAACATATATGTCATATATGATTCTTGTTTCTGGTGAAGGTGAATAGAAAGTTCATCTGCCTCAGCACAATATGCTAATCAAGTATAGAAATCATAGCAAACCAAAAGCCTGCATTGATCATGTATTACAAAGCTACTTTACAGCAGGAAACAAATTCAGAACTAACGACCTAACACTAATAGCATCTTATGAATTTCTTTTCCCGATATAGAAGGTTAATAGATCAAAATTAATCGCCTCAATGTATTGAGTAATCAACGCTGAGATAGATCGAAGTGTTAATACTTTTGCAACTTAACCGACCTTAATTCTATACTTTATTCTTCAACAACTACCAAATTTGAATAAACCTAATCTAAGTTTTCATTCTCAATATCATCAAATTCCTAGCCTCACAATAAGTAAACAAGTGTGCATCGCCATCAATCGATTCTGAACAGCTGATTAAGTTAAAAAAAAACTCAGAAATCTATAAAAGCTAACAATCTCTAGATTAGTCATGTTAGCAGGAGTATACATTGACCAATGCGATTAGAGCTGTATAGACGATATAATAGGTGTGGGAGCTTTACAGGAAAAATAGAACCGTTGGGAGACAAGGCTAGTTCCTGGCTCTGTTCAACGATCTTCATCGACTTAACCGCCAACGAAGACACAGATTTCCGAGCACGTTGCTGTTGATGCAAACTGATTGATTCATAGAAGCTTTGTGATGATCCATTGAGGTTCCTCACCGAAGAGAGACGTCGGTCGACGTCTGATTTTCGTGCCGGTGAGATTCCAGGATTCCGTAAACTGATTGCCGCCATTGCAGAACGGATCAAAGCCTGCAGCAGCAGAGATAAGTTGATCGGAGTTTGGTGAGAGACAGCAGCCGGAGCTCCGAACGTCAACGTCAAGTGTCAAGAACCACTGACTGGCGCACTTCTTCTGCGGCGCTCAACACCTGCTTCGTTAAAACTGGACTTTGACTGGGCCCATCACCCTGATTTGGGAATTGGGAATCTTGTGGTGGAATTGTAAAGAAGAATAATTCTATGCGAATATTGTCCAACACTCCAAATGCACCAATTTCACGTGAAATTATTTGTGTTGCCTATTTGTTTCGATTTATAAAATATTATTTTAAATTTTAATTTTAAAAATAAGAATTTATAGCGACTGATTCAATATTTTCTATTTTAATATTTATTATTATAAAAATGCAACGAATATATATATATATATATATATATATATATATATATATATATATATATATATATATGCAATAACAACTTTCTAATGAATATAGATTCATAACAACTTTTTGAGTTAAAGAAAGTAATATTGTTTTAAACGTGTGCCCATACAAAACCTGAGTTCATGTGGAAAACCCATGAGCATGTGTTTCGGTACCATAAATTTGGACTTTAATGGGATTTAAATACCTAATGCACGATTCCGTATGTAATAACTCTTAAATTGATGATGAAACCTCTTCGCATATCAACGTTGATGTGGAAGAGGTTGTATTTAGGTAGCGTTTGATACATAGACAATACGAGACTGAATAGGACGGAACTGAACTAAACGAGACTAAATTATTTCTTATTTGTAGCATTTTGTCACACTAGGACAAAACATAAAAATATGTTAAAATTATTAGGTTGTCCTCAATTTGTAAAATGTTTCTAAAATAATTTTAACATATCATACTTATAAATAAGCAACATCGTATGTGTGTGGGGTGAGGGGTAGGGATTAGGTGGGGTAGTTGGGGGTTTGGGTGGGTGGGGTGTGGGTGTGTAGATGAGGGTATGTGTGGAGGTAGGGGTGGGGGTGGGGGTGTATGGGTGGGAACGGGGTTGGGTGTGGGTGTGAGTGTGGATATCGGTGTAGAGGTGGGGATTAGGTTTGGGTATAGGTAGGATAGCAGCGATGTGGATGTGGGTATGGGTAGAGGTAGGGGTGAAGGGGTTTGGTTGTGGGTATGGTGGGATGGGGTATGGGTGTGGGTGTGGGATGGGGTTGGGTGTGTGGTGGGGGTTGGGGTGGGAGTGTTGGTGTTGGTGTGGGTGTGAGTATATATGGATTGTAGATGATAGAGATGGATAAGAGGATTTTTTTTGTCATCCACGTCAAACGCTACTTCAAAGTGACTTGTTCTGTTTAGTTCCATCCAGTATTACGTACGAAACACTACCTTATGGACAGGCCCGATTTTATGGGAGTTCAACAAGTGTATTGGAACAGGGCCACCAATCTATAAGGGCCCATAAATTTTCAAGTCTTCTATATGTGACTACGCCGAATCTGATATTAGTTTTTTTTTTACGTATTCAGATTTCAGCCTAAATCGGCCAAGCGTGAAGCACTGAAGCGGGAAAACGCAAAAGAAATTGGAAACGAAAAAAGGAAATCTGAACCGTCTCACATCTTTGTCGTTCATTACCAAAGAACACGCAATTATGATTGCATTAACGTCTTTTTTTCGATGGTTTATGTTTATATCATCCTTATTCTATTCCTTCATCCACCTTTGCAAAAATCAGAACAAAAAGAGCCCTAATTTCTTATTTCTAAATCGTTCAACATCGGCGATGTGAGGTTTTGATTTCAGTTCAACATCCATCTTTGTTTCTTGGCTGAATTGAAAAGAGGAAAAGAATCAATAGATCGAGAAAATCATAACAGTGGAACACGAAACAGACTAAGAGATGTGAGGTTTTGATTTCTGATTTCGTTCAATTTCTTAATTCTTATTTTCTGCTTTCATTTCTTATTTTGTTTATGATGTTTTCTGATTTTTTTTTTGTTTATGATTTTTTCAGTGTTTTGGGGCCTACATTTAGCAAATTGTACAGGGCCTCCAAAATCTCCCGACCGGCCCTGCTTATGGATGTATATCAGGGTTAGCCTCCTTTCTTTCCTTATTTATAGACAGGTGACTTATAAGTTATCTCTTGGTTAGAGATAATCTTTATTTTCTTATTCTAGGTTTCATCTTCTAGTTTCTAGTTGTATTTGTTGTATTATGATTAGGTCTAGTTTCATGGTTGATATTGCTTTTAGCTTATGATTATTTAGTTAGTTTTTTTCTAAATGTGTTGATTTATGGTAAATCAAAGAATACAATGTTTTTAACTTTGTTATTCGTTACTGATAAAGTATTTGTCTATGGCATGATGTGCTATCTTGTTGTCAATGTTATCTAAACATATTGGGTTGGACAACAAGGACAACTATTCAATAATAATATTGATTTCAGATACATAACGATGGACCTAAGCATAAAGGGTACAAAGGGTTGCAGCCTTGAAAGGTCAACACTGTGTGTAAAGAGCCCCATGAAGACTAAGCATTACACCGATCACTCAAGGTCATGCCCATTGGAAACTTAATTTTCCCTTCTTATATATTGTAAGGATATCTTGCCCTCTTAGGGGTACTTAAGGGTAAGAGTTTGACATTATTCCATGTGGTTTTCACTTTGGGTTTTAGGGTACATACACTCTGCCATTGAGGGATCCATCAAGTGAGCTAACACTTAGTTGTTGGACTCTCATCTTGCCATATTGATAAAGGGTGTCTTCTTTGTTTCATTTGCAAATTGCAATATATGAGAATTCAACCATACTACATTTAAAGTAGCACTTTAATGTAATTGTCATATAAATGCGCTATGGATGTGCTTTAATTGCTTAAATAGTCCCTTAGATTATCTCGTTGTTTGGGTTTTCAGTTTCGTTTTTATTTTATTTACTGATGCATTTTGTGTAATTGTTTTACACCCTACGAAACTCAATAGCGTATTAGAGCCATGCTTGGTGACTATATAGGCTCTCGACCAACATGAGTAAATTTCATTTTAGCCTCAAATATGATAAATGAATAAGTAAAAATATATCTCATATGTGTACATGGCTTAAACCGACCACTAAGGCATATATTGTATCTTTTGCAATTTTTATTTAGTTTCTCACTCTCGTTTATTAGATCTAGATATTTTGTTTGATGTAATTGTATCTATGTTTGGTTTATCTTAGCATTTTCATAATGTCTTTTGTGGTTTGCATATTTATGACCGGTTATTTTGTCGGTATTAGTTACAACTTTTTGATCTTTTTTTTATTTTATCTTTTTGGTATCACATGTGTCTTGTTACATTTTGATTAATGTAAAAACATTATTGTATGTATTTTTACTTTTATGCAATCGAAAGAAGGCTTAGGGCCTGTTTGTTTTTTCTTTGCAGATATGCGTGACCACTTTTGTCTGCACCATGCAGACGGCGCGCAGACCTAACCTTTCGCAGAGCGTTTGTTTTTTAGAAGCCCGCAGACGTAAAGAGGTCTGCGCGGGCTCTTCTTGGGACAGACATGGGCCAAAGTCTGCTGAGATCTTCTAACCTCTTCAGGCAAAAAAAAAAGTATTTGTTTCAAAAAAGAAAATCACGCCTGATCCTCCTCTTTCTTCTTCCGCGTAAACTCCCGACCTCTTCTTCCTCCCCTTCTGCTCCGCCCCTGCTGCTGCTCCGGCGCTACTGCTACGCCGCCGCCGTCGTCGCTGCTCATCCTTCTACGTCGCCGTCGCTGCTCTCCTTCTCCTTCCAAGAGGTAACGTCCAATCAACAACAAGGATTCGATTTGTGCTGAAAAGGTCCGATTTTTGATGAAAAGGTCCGATTTTTGATGAAAAGGTCCGATTTTTGCATATAGGGTTCGATTTATTGATGAAAAGGTCCGATTTTTGCTTGTAGGGTTTGATTTTGCTTCTATGGTTCGATCTTGTTTTCTGATTTCTGCATATAGGGTTCGATTTGTGAATATATGTTGGATTTTGTTGCTGAAAATGCTTCTAGGGTTCGATTTTCTTGCTGAAAATACTTCTAGAATGCATTTGCTGATTTGGAAATTGGAATAATGTTCGTATGTTCATGTTGTTGCTGATTTCCTTGAATTTGATTTGGAAATCGTTTGCTGGAATTTGATTTGGAAATTGTATCTGATTTGCAGACTTTAAAAAAAACAAACAGTCTTCTCTTTGCAGACTGCAGACATTTGGTCCACATCTTCTTGTGCAGATGTCTGCAGATGTGGTCCGCAGACTGCAAACATTTTATATTTTCAAAAACAAATAGCACCTTAAGGTCAAAAAGACAATCGAGAATTTCATACATGTCCTAGATAAGTTTTGAAATTTCATATTGTCCGACATAATCTCTGAATATCATATATACCATTTATAAGCTTCCAAAATATTATATTTGTACGACATAATTTCTAAATGTCATATACACCCTTTATAAGTTTCTAAAATATCATATTTGCCTATAAAATTTAATATTTTAAAACATTTTTATAATAATGTTTTGTAATTCAAATTAATTATAAATATACGGAAAAAATTGTAATGACCGAAATACCCCTAATTTTATTTGTTAGAATACTTTCAATCTTTCGATCATACTTCTTACACAATCATACTTTCAATCTTTCAATTATACTTTTATTTGTGTTATTTTGAAGTTTATAAGATTTCTAAGGAATTTGATCAAGTTCGTGCTATTTAAAATCACTAGATCATCACATTTGTGTCTTATATCCTTGTGTGATTATGTTTTCAAATGGTTAGAAACATGTTTTTGATGTTAACTACTCATACTAAATCTTTGTATCCAAACGAAATAAAGGTGGAAATTATTTGGACTTGATCTCACGACATTACGAACTTGAAATCTAGATTTTTGTCATGAGACTTGTTTGGGATGTTTAAGATTAGCAAATTTGATTAGGATGATCAATCTTAATTAGTTATTAACTCGTAACTATAAAGTTAAACAATGAAAAATAAGGAAATGAATGATAAGCCATATGAAGGTAAACAATGAAAAATGCCATAGACATATTAAACATACACCACGTGTCACACCCCAAACCACGATGGCAGAATCGTCGGAGGACGGAACGAATCACAGTATCACAACTATTGCATACATTGAAACATAAGCAGATAAACAACCATCATACATTATAATTGAAAAGTTACATTGTTTAAACGGTATTGTTTCAACCCAACTACAGTATGATAACAAAATAATCAAAAGAGACGTCTCCGCGTCCCATCCAGGTATGATATTAAATAATTATAATTGGAAGTTTAAATGTGAAAAGTGGGAAGAATTGATGTTAGCGCCGCTAATATTATGGTTAGCGCCGCTAACATTTGAATCTCCTGGAACGTTTTAGGAGATTCAAATGTTAGCGGCGCTAACCATAATGTTAGCAGCGCTAACATCAATCCTTCCCACTTTTCACATTTAAACTTCCAATTATAATTATTTAATATCATACCTTGTCAAGGGCTTTACATATTAGGTGTCTAAGCCCATAACTATAACTTCTATATACTTGAATTAATTGTAGCAAAGTCTTTTTGGGTTGCCCTCAGTAGTCCAAATGGTATTAAGATTAATAGAAAGAGAAAGATAAATAGTTTACTAATTTATTATGTGATGATGAATTAATTAGAAACTAGTTTGAAATTAATATGAGATTAATTAAAAATGCAGGGGCTATATTGTAATTGTTCAATAGTTGAACAATAGAAAACGTTGGTCGAAATAACCTTAAATGGTTAGAAACATGTTTTTGATGTTAACTACTCATACTAAATCTTTGTATCCAAACGAAATAAAGATGGAAATGATTTGGACTTGATCTCACGACATTACGAACTTGAAATCTAGATTTTTGTCATGAGACTTGTTTAGGATGTTTAAGATTATCAAAATTGATTAGGATGATCGATCTTAATTAGTTATTAACTCGTAACTATAAAGGTAAACAATGAAAATAAGGAAATGAATCATAAGCCATATGAAGGTAAACAATGAAAAATGCCATAGACATATTAAACATACACCACGTGTCACACCCCAAACCACGATGGCGGAATCGTCGGAGGGCGGAACGAATCACAGTATCACAACTATTGCATACATTGAAATATAAGCAGATAAACAACCATCGTACATTATAATTGAAAAGTTACATTGTTTAAACGGTATTGTTTCAACCCAATTACAGTATGGTAACAAAATAATCAAAAGAGACGTCTCCGCGTCCCATCCAGGTATGATATTAAATAATTATAAGTGCAGGGGCTATATTGTAACACGCGCGCCACGGGCAAGGATAGCCGCGACGTGCGCGACGCGGACAACCAAAATAGGTTTTGAAGATAAAAGGTTTATCCAATTTGAATTCAAACAAGGTTTATCATTATTACCCTTGATACTATAAATACCCCTCCCCTGGTACTTTATTCTCTGCCCATTCATGTAGACAGTTCTCTGGAAATTTCTCTTCTCTCTCAAGCAGAATCTATAGTCATTCTCTAAGGTTTTATAGCGAACTTTTATTAATAAGATAATTAAGATAATTAACCTTTGCTTAGACCCGTTGGCGGAGTTCCTCACATCCCACCACCAGGGACCCGCGGTTTTAGTGGTGGCCATCTGTCACATCAGCAAGGCTCACAACGACCAATAGGGTCAAGTTTTAACTTCCCTTCAATGGGAAATCCAAACAGTCAGTCATCCCCCGGTGGTCCCTTATCTCAGCCTTACTATGTTTCTAATACTAGTGCTTTTCCCATTTTTCCATTTGGTTTTTAGAATTATATAGTTTTTGAAAGTTGGTTTTTTGATGTGGTAGATGAATCAAGGGCCAAGTCAGACGTTTCGTGACGTGTTTTCCATTAGTGGCATGTCGCATGTAATTTCATAAGTTTATAGAGTATATTACAAGTTTGGTCCTTATGTATAGCTCGTTTTTCAGTTTTAGCCCCAAAAGGTTTTCTATTTCATTTTTGGTCCTTGAGGTTATTGGGACCAAAATTGAAAAAATCGATTATACTCAGGGACCAAAAACGTTTACAAGAACCTTGATAAGGACCAAAATTGCAACAAAAGTTTTTGGGACGAAAAATAAAAAAACCAGCTATATTCAAGGACCAAAAGTTACTCAAGAGTATAAGCTTATAAGTAAAATATGACTTATAAATATTTTATTAATGGACTTTTTAAAATAAAAATATGAAGCAAGATTTATGGGGTGACGATTTTAAAAGCCAGGGATCACATGTTGCATATGATGTGGCTGGTCTTTCTTTCCACACAGGTAATAATTTTTGAAAATGATGATTGTTAAAAACCAATAGAGCAACATATTTTATTTTTAATCAAAAATAAATAAATATACATCAAATTTCAGCATAAAACAGCAATATCTTTTTTACATCTTCATATTTAACATATTTTTTATCATTCTGTATAATACACGGGTCTCACAACTAGTTAACCTTAAACAACAATAAACCGATACAAATATATACAAAAATTAATAAAAAAATATAGTTAAAAAAAAAAAAAAAACAAACTATTGTTAGACCATTCGTTGCGTAAATGGTGTTTGAATGGGCCGTGAACTTGGCCCGAAGTCATCGTTAGTTTAGGGTTTTTAGCGCCGTAACCGGCCATTCCTCCGCCTCTACATATACATTCTCAGATCGCAGACTTTTTCATTCATCTCAATCGTCTATGATCCCTCCTGAAGTTCTTTCAGTAAACAAAATCCTGTGTTTTATTTTAATATTCAAGTGGTTATAATCCGCAGATTCGGATTTCAGTTTAGATCTGTTTTATTTTCGTAGAACTTGTTGTTTCTTTGATTAAACTACTTTGCTATGAGGAAACTCTATTTGCTCCAGAAACAAGATTCAATCTTGTCGATGATGGCAGCAATACCTCTAAGAAGTTCTGAGCAAATATTTATCTTTCTCGATTTTTCTAAGTTTAATGTTGATTTCAGTTTCCTTTTGGTGTAAGCGAGGTGACGATAAAATTCAATGGTCTGTCAATCCACTGACAATTTTTGATTGATGTTAAACATTGAATCCCGACAGGTTCCGATCGCTTTTAATGTTATTTCTTTCATTCCATTTTTTATAAAAATCGGATACCATCTTATCGGTGTTGTGATTTGTTTCGAATTTTATAAATATTGTGATTTTCAAACATTTTTAGAAGGCGAGGTGACGATAAAATTCAATGGTCTGTCAATCCACTGACAAATTTTGATTGATGTTAAACATTGAATCCCGACAGGTTCCGATCGTCGTATATTTTTAAATGAAATTTTAGTAATTTATATTTGTTTTTGTGGTGTTTTTTCTTATGATTTTGTTTATACATAGGCTTCAAATTTGGGTATATGATGAATCTCAATTAACAAATGGGTAATTTGCGTCTGAGATTTCATTGATGCTACATCACCTTGGAGAACTGATGCCTATTATATTGAATAAACAGTGGCCTTTCAAAAGTATCTAGAAAATTTTTAGCGATAATTTATAATTTTTATACGATAATTTTCAATTTTTATATTGTAAGTTAAGTTTTTATATGGGCGTTTTCTACCGGATGTTTTTTAGTTATAAATTTTATTTTATTTCTGTTTTATAATCCAGCATTTAGAACAAGTTTGATATTTGTATGTGGTCATATGATGAATCTCAATTAACAAACGGGTAATTTGCGTCTGAAATTTTAATGATGCTAGATCACCTTGGAGAACTGGTCTATTATTTTAATTTATGTGTCCATTATCTTTTAGAGATACCTTAAATATTTTTTAGAGAAAATGACTTATAAGGGTAATTATGTTTCAAAACTGTTTAAAAAACACCATCCAAGTTTGGTCTGTTCAAAAAACACCATCCAAGTAAGACTTTTGTACAAAAAACACCAACGAACTACATGTTTCGTTCAAATTTTACCCGATGGTAACCGGCTCTTGCAGGTTAAAGAATGACTTGGCCTAATATTTAGTGGCATGGCATAATAACTGATGAACAGTTTAACCTGCAAGAGCCGGTTATCATCGGGTAAAATTTAAACAAAACATGTAGTTCGTTGGTGTTTTTTGTACAAATGCCTTACTTGGATGGTGTTTTTTGTACAAAGCCTTTACTTGGATGGTGTTTTTTGAACAAACCAAACTTGGATGATGTTTTTTGAACATTTTTGAAACATAATTACCCTTATAAGTCATTTTCCCATATTTTTTATTACCATAATTCAAGTTTTTAATAGGCTTTTCGTATAATTTGTGATATTAATTAATGGCGTTTGGTATACTATATTTTTATTTTGTTAATTTGTAATTTTCTTAATTGGCTATTTTTCGCTGTTTATAAGGGTGCACGGAGTAGTGGAAAGATGAGGGCGGGCTCGGCTGCGGGTTAGTGTGGCACCGGCGGTACCGCTCGGGTTCGTCCTCCGGCGGGTTCAAAGAGGACTTCCAGCGGGCTCGTGAAGCCGCTGTGCGTCGAAGGCAAAGAAGGAAAAGGGTTGGAGGTGGGTTCGGCGGGTTGGAGAGCGAGGTGGGTTCGGCGGGATCGGCGGCTTCTACACCGTCCGGCTGCGGGTTCCGGCGGGTTGAAGGCGGGCTCGGCTTCCAGCGGGTTCGCCTTCCACTACTCCGTGCACCCTAATGCTGTTTCATAATTAAACATTGGGACCTTAAACATTTGGAATGAGTTTATTAAATTCGATGTCATGTTTAATGCGTTAGTCTTTTTTTTCTTTTTATTCGTGTTTTGCTTTTTGATTCAATATTTGTATTCACGGTATATTAAATTTAAAAAAATTCAGATCATTTATCGTACCAACAAAACAATCCCAAATTGTCATTCTTTCTATCCACATCAAACAATCTTTCCAAAATCATATAGTCTTTCCCTCAACTTTTCTTTGCAATGTATCAAGGTGAATTATGTCAACATCATGTAGATAATTTATCGTACCAACAAAACTATTCCAAATTGTCTTACCGTTTACTCCTGGACCCTATGTATCAAGACCATCACTAGAGCCTTGCATTGCTTTAATAACTACACTTAACCCAAATGGAGTCCGGATCGTGGTGGAATCTTTGGTGCAATTTTTGCAATAAAGCAATATTGAAAGGCTTTCAATTATGGGCTTTCAGTTCTGGGTCTTCGCAAGAGATGATGCTCATGGATTAATGCTTGTTTATCCTGGATATACGCTAGGTTACAAACTCATAAGTTACACGATTTTTAAAGGGAGAATGTTCTCATGTTTATAGATGAATCCAGAATCTCTCTTAATCTTTCTGTGATTGAGTTCATGAGAACATTATATGTCTTTATGATCTATGGTGTGATATTATACTTTTGATTCGTATAGTAATAATAATTTGTATTTACTACAAGGGATCGTGTGATATCAAATAATAACTGTATCATATTTTTAAAAAAACGACTTGTTTACGAAAAAAATTTAGATGATCCAAAAAAGTCACATTTTTTTTATATTAAAGAGAAAATTTCAAAATTGGTCCCTGTGGTTTGCCAAAATTGCCAAGTTTGGTCCAAAATGGTTTTGACTAGCATTAAAGGCCCAAAAAGTTTTTTTGTTGCGAGTTTGGTCCAATTTTTTTAAAAAAAATACTTAGAATAACAATTTTGCCCTTAGTGTTTTCTTTTTTCATTTTCTTTTAAATTATTTATGACTTTTTGATTTAAAAAAAATAAAAAGGAAATAAAAAACCCATCCCCACCCCCACCCCCACCCGCCTTTCTCTCTCTCTCTCTCTTCTAATCGATATTCTTGGACCGATTCATCCCCTCTCATGCGGCTAACTCAAGGTCTGTTTGGATGTGCTTATAAAACTGCTTATTGACTTATTGGTTTTTTGGAAAAGTCATAAGTCAATAAGTAATTGTCTTCTTACTTATTAAAAACTACTTATTTTCTCTTCATTATGACTTATAAGCAGTTTTTAATAAGTAAGGAGACACTTACTTATTGACTTGTGACTTTTCCAAAAAACCAATAAACCAATAAGCAGTTTTATAAGCACATCCAAACGGTCCCTCAATCCATCACTCATTTCCTCTCTTACGCTACCTCCGACCACCACCAATCCACCTCCAAGCTCCGGTGTCTCTTCGTCTGCACCATCTCACTCTCACTTCGGCGATTTGCTCAGATCTGGAGCCATTGGTTGTTGGCTGTTGTTTGTGCAGGTCTGGAGTACATCCATGGCAGACCTCATCCTCGAGGAAGACGACCCAAACCTTGAAAAGACGAAGATGAAGACGATGAGATGGGCGAAAGGGAGAGTTCCCATGAATTTTCGATCAACAACGACAGGAGCAAAACCCTCAGCTGCCACCGCTGACCACCTCTTCTCCATCCTGGATCCCAAATCTCTCATCCTCTCTCGATTCCCGGACACTAAAAACACTAATTTTTTACATCTCACTACCGATAATTTCATCATGGAGAGAGGACCCAGGTACAAAGCTTATGCCGATTTCTGAGAATCCAAACTCAAGTTGAAAGCCATGGCTTACACACCTCATTTACCACCTAAAGATCATTGTTTTGATTTTGGATTTGGGATTTGGTCGGAGGATGGATGATCGAAGGTCAGAGGTGGTCGGTCGGTGATTTATTTTTGTAAACGAGATTGCAACCCAATCATCTTCATGAAATCGTCTCGTAAAATCTGATGACATCGCCACCATCAGATCTGAGGACTGGTACAAAACTGACTTATCTCTGTATGCAATGCTGGTGGTGGATATTTCTTGGATTTCAGGTCGTGGAAATCAGATGGCTCCGAATTTGAAGTGAAAAGATTTCTTCAAAGTCATCACCGATGTTCATGGACGAAAGAAGGATATCTAGAGGAAAAGCAGCGTATGGGAATGCGAAAAAAAAGAATAAGGATGATAGGGTTTACACCGGGAGGCGGGGAGAGAGAGAGAGTATGTGTGCGTGTGTGTGTGGGGGGAGGGGGGATTTCGTATTTCTTTTTTATATTTTTATATCAACATATCATAAAATAAATTAAAAGAAAATAAAAAAAGAAATTAAAAAGGGCAAAATCGTCATTCTAGGTATTTTTTAAAAAAATTTGACCAAACTCGCAATGAAAAAACTTTTTGGACCTCTGGTGCTAGTCAAAACAATATTGGACCAAACTTGGCAATTTTGGCAGACCAAAGGAACCAAATTTGCAATTTTCTCTATATTTAAACTCATTAAAGAACAACTTTTGAAAAAAAAATATATATAATATATCGGTTTTATCATTGAACTTTGCAAAAAAAAAAATCATTAATAGTATCATTGTATTTAAAAAAATGACTTTTTATTTTAAATATATTTAGATGATTTGGAAAATTTTCATTTTGTTTTTCATTGAAGTACATTTATATGGATTTTTTTTTTGAAAAACTATATCGATTTTTGCATTGAACTTTGCAAAAACATCATTAATAGCATTGTACTTTGAAAAAATGACTTTTTTTAAAATCTTTTTAGACGATTTAGAAAAATGAACATTGATCTTTGCAAAATAGTTCATTAATATCGTCGTAGTTTAAAAAAATTATCTTTATTTAAATCTTTTTAGATGTTCTGGGAAAATTTTATTTTTTTACATTAAAACTTATTTATAGGACATTTTATGGAAAAAATATTGATTTTAGTGTTGACTTTGCAAAAAAGTTTATTAATAACATTGTACTATGAAAAACTATAATTTATAAAACACTTAATATTGATCATGCTATTACTTCTTATATGCATTTTAATAATTTAGTATATTCCAGATATTATACTTTTAAATTTATTATATTTGTATTAATTAATCTAATTTATTAACTATGGCAATTAAATTATAACAATTTAATTAGTTTTGATTTTTAACTACATAATTTGGTTAAAAAACACATAATTTGGTACAATATACTTTAAAAACATAATATCAAGAATATAGTAAATTATTAAGATGCAATTAAGAAGTAATATTATGATAAAGTGTTTGATA
Organism: Cichorium intybus; assembly: GCA_023525715.1. Lineage (NCBI taxonomy): Eukaryota > Viridiplantae > Streptophyta > Magnoliopsida > Asterales > Asteraceae > Cichorium > Cichorium intybus. The sequence continues at coordinate 23,742,932 of CM042017.1, read as the reverse complement.
AATTATAATTTTCAAAGTACCATGTTCTTAATGAACTTTTTTTGTAAAGTTAATTGCTAAAATCGATATTTCTTTCTATAAAATGTCTTATAAACGAGCTTTAATGTAAAAGAAATGCAAATTTCCAAGATTATCTATGAGGATTTGTAAAAAGTCATTTTTTCAAAGTACGGTGCTATTAATGAACTCTTTTGCAAAGTTCTGTGCTCAGTAGTCTAGATCATCTAAAAAGATTTTGAAAAAATTATTTTTTCAACGTATGATATTATTAATGAACTTTTTGCAAAGTTAAATGCTATAACCCATATAATTTTTTTAGAATAATCCCTATAATTGTGCTACATTGTAAAAGAAGTGAAACGTTTTCCGATCATCTAAAGAGATTTAAAAAAAGAGTCATTTTCAAAGTACGATGAGTCGATGATATTAATGAATTTTTTTTGCAAAGTTTAATTCTAAAATGGATTATTTATTTTTCTAAAAAATGATCGATAAATGAGCTTTAATGTGAAATAAATGAAACTTTTCTAGATCATCTTTTTTTTTTTTGAGAAAACCATTTTTTCAAAGTACGATACAAGAATACAATTATTATTTGATATCCGCACGATGCCTTGAAACAAATCAACAAATACAAAATATAATTACTATACGTATCAAAGCTCGACTATGCAAGTAGAATATTAAAATTGTTGATAGAAAGACAAATCGTGTTCTCATGAACTCAAACAAAGAAAGATTAAAAATAAGTTAGGTTAAGAATATGATGCGAAAACTCGACAACATCAATGAAAGGGATCATGAGCATATCGTTCCAAATGGACCACAAACATTTTAAAATCCTTTATTCCTTTTTAAATGGTTGTTAAGATCCCGATCTTAATATCCTACAATTTTAAGATCCTATAACTGAAAAATAATCCTGGTCACAGTAGAATCTATTTGAAGCAAGATTTTTAATGAGATCTTAGGATCCCCACTAGGATCTTAAGATCTTAAACAGATCCGATCTCACCTCTTTAATTCTTATAATATTGTCAAGCCTGAAAATTTGTTTATTCAATTTGAAATAGAGCATCAAATGCCGTAAGAACTCTCATAGAGCATTAACACTACGGTTCATGCTTAAGAAGTTAAATTTAATTGTACCATTGATGTTTTAATCAACGTTGAATTATAATGGGTATTGCACAAATGTAATACCCGTCTTTTCAACAATTAGTAATAACGTATATTTACGACGTTATAAGTAATCGTTTATTAAGTTTCGGTGAATAACTAAGATAATATATCTTGTAACAACCTTATTTTTCGACTAGTAATGATTAAGTATGTTTTACGACTTTAGTTATCAATTTTATAACATATATCCATATATAATCGTGTGTCGAAATTTATTGACACATATTTATAAGTTAAAGTTTGAATTATTTTACAATTTATATATTATATCTAGTTATAAGTGTACTGAGTTACAATATTTATATTGAGCTAGACATATCAAAATAGAAATAATAATAATAATGTTTAGAGAATTATGGCAAATTAAACATAGGTGTATGTATGTATGTATGTTGATTCTCACATTATGATAATAATATCCTATCCTAATAAATAAGTAACTCAAAGCCACATGTCATCTCCTCATTGAATTTGCCACATGTCATTTCCTCATAATTTTGAATTTAAAAAAAAAACTAATTTTTGATGTTTTAGTGTACTTAATGCATTAATTGGTATTAAAAAAGCAAGTAAAACGGTTTTTAGTGTACTTAATGCATTTATTTTTAATTTTTTTTTGTCCATTGACAAATTTATTATATAATTTGGATTTTGTTTGATTTAACCACAGACGAAAATTTTATTATGATTCGTCTACTATAACTTTGAATTAAAAGGACAACTTACGATGATTCTTAAAAAATAAACTCTTACCAATTAAATTAACATCATCATTGAACATACATCCTACACTGTTCTTATTTATTCACATATTAACTTTGTGCTTTCATATTCCAGATGCAAGGCTTTAAAGAGCAAGGTTTGGTTTAGAAAAAACTACAATTGGAAATGTCTTAATAATAAAATATTGGAAATTGATTATGTAACATAAAGAAATATATGTAGAATGCTACGATAGAAACCCAACACGGGGTAAAGAAACCCAACGCTTCTTTCTCAGCTGATTTTTAATTTTAAGATCAATATGGTCATTCTTTTACATTTTAAAGATTTTAACCGTTATATTGGTTTTGTATGTATAATTGTTGTTTTTGGTTGTGAATGTAGGATGTTATTTTTATTTAAAAAAAAGTAGTGTTCAACAGGTTCGGTTTGTCAAGGACTTTACTTTTTTTTTACAATTATAGTCGATTCTTACATTTAACATTTTCTTATCTTAGTGATGTTTGTGTTAGAGTATCCCACATTGGTGCGACACGGTCCTATAAGTTTGTATATATGTTGGAGTCACCATTCTCTCCACAAGGGCTCTTTTGGAGAGACACTCTTGGGCTCCACATATATTTACATGGTATCAGACCCAGTGTCACGCACCCTATAACCTCATCGAGCCTACGTCTCTGAGGGGGAGTGTTAGTATATCCCACATTGGTGCGACACGGTCTTATGAATTTGTATATATGTTGGAGTCTCCCCTCTCTCCACAAGGGCTCTTTTGGAGAGACAATCTTGGGCTCCACATATATTTACATGTTAGTGTATCCCACATTGGTGCGACACGGTCTTATGAATTTGTATATATGTTGGAGTCTCCCCTCTCTCCACAAGGGCTCTTTTGGAGAGACAATCTTGGGCTCCACATATATTTACATGGTATCAGAGCCGGTGTCCCGCACCCCTGTAACCTCATCGAGCCTACGTCTCTGAGGGGGAGTGTTAGTGTATCCCACATTGGTGCGACACGGTCCTATAAGTTTGTATATATATTGGAGTCACCATTCTCTCCACAAGGGCTCTTTTGGAAAGACACTCTTGGGCTCCACATATATTTACAGTTTGAACTTTAATCTTGATTATTGGACTTAAATTTGATGTGTAATTATTCAAATGTTATCAACAATTATGTTTTAGTGTTTAATTGGATGACGTATATATCTAACAATTTCGTCATATCTTGTCGAAAGTTTCTTATGTAATACTATTAATGTTTAGATCTTATTGTTTAATAGTTTTTTTTGTTTCATCCCGTGTAATACACGGGTCTTACAACTAGTAAACAAATAGATAATTAGCATGGATCTACACCAATAAAAATAAGCGGATAAGGTTTCAACAAATAATTATAAGTGTGAAAATGATCAAATAAAACACATAAATACGTGTTGATCATTTAACAATATTAGTACATTTGAATAGTATAGCTTGCGGTTTTTGTAAATGACTAATGTTTTCATCCATATTCAAGGATTATCTTGGTCACCGAGGAATGTTTTTGTCTCGTTGCTTCGATGCGATACTATAAATACCTGGTTTGCCTTTATATTTAGGGCAAATTATGAAAAAAACACTATATTTTTACATTTTTTCTAGTTTAATCATCAAATTTTCATTTGTTCTAATAAAACCACTAATTTTTGGAAAAAATTTCAACCTGACCACTTTGACCTGAAAAAGCCGGTAACAGTGGCTTCGATGAAACTTTTTTACCAAAAATGTTGGTTTTTTCGAATCTTAAAAATTGGTGGTTAATCCGAATTGTTTGCAAAATATAGTGTTTTTTGTAATTAGACCTGGATAATGTTTACACTTTAATTTATATAATTACGGAAAAAACACTATATTTCGTTACTTTTTCTGCTTAAACAATCAATTTTTCATTTGTTCTAATAAACCACCAATTTTTAGAAAAAGTTTTAGTATAACTATTATGACCGGAAAAACCGGTAATAGTGGCTTCAATGAGACTTTTTACCAAAAATTGGCGGTTTTTTCCAAATCTTTTAAAAATTGGTGGTTAAACCGAACTTTTGGCAAAATATAGTGTTTTTTTTCGTAATTAACCCTTATATTTATCATCCAAATAAACGTATTCTGTGAAACGTAAGAAGATTGGAATTACTCAAGTTTTAAATGTAAACTTTTTATTTAAATTGATTATTTATAATTCTTATTATCGATTTAAAAGTCTTGTTATAGTTATGAATTTAACGTTATAAATTTTAGCCGCATTGTTTTGACTCGTTTTAACTTATTTCGAAATACGCTTTTATATAACTACAAATAATATTAATTATATCAAAACTTACGATTATTTGGTCGTTGACTATTTTTATATTAAATTCACAAGGCATAAAAAAATTTGTAATACAAAAATTCTATTAGTTATATTATAACAAATGTTTTTCGGTCAGTGACAACTTTTATATAAAAACCATTAGGTATATGAATACGTTATTAGTTATGTTTATTTGGTTAGTAACGTTAGACGCAATTCCAATCGTTTAGATCAAGGAGTCACTGTGAGGACTATTTAGGGTACGAGACATACACTCATTGTATCAGGCGAGTTTCGTAATGCTTTTTACAAAACTGAGATATATATGATATATAATGTGCTTGTAGGCCTAATTGTCCATTGCATTATAATTGTCACGTTTACTGCTTTCCAATATTTTATCTTGTTTATTGTTTTATATATATACACGAGTTGTTGGATAAATGTAAAAACGAAAAAGGAAACGTAACGTCGTTCATTCATAAATAAAATTTGGTACAATTAATACACAGGAGGCACCTTATTGTTACTAAGTCGATACATGCAATACTTGTCTAGCCCCAATAGTACATTGTATAAAAATCATGACTCAGATAGCATACATGCTAGTTCGAATTCTGAAAATAACTTAGATAAATTTACCAAGACTTGGAGATCTCAACATAATTTTTTGTATTTCATCTTTTATATCACCAACGCATGTGGTATTTTTATACACAATCACACAAATTCACTAAGCCATTTGGCTTACGTGTGTATATATATATATATATATATATATATATATATATATATATATATATATATATATATATATATATATATATATATATATATATATATATATATATATATATATATATATATGGGCGGGATCAACATAGAACCAAAATTAGACATAGAACCATAGAACCACTATGTTCAGTACTGAACATGCATATGTTCAGTACCGAACATACATATGTTCAGAGCTGAACATACGTATATGTTCATTAGTGAACATATGTTATATATGTTCACTAATGAACATATACGTATGTTCAGCTCTGAACATATGTATGTTCGGTACTGAACATGTGGTTCTATGGTTCTATAGATAAAAAGTGGTTCTATGTTGATCCTGCCCTTATATATATATATATATATATATATATATATATATATATATATATATATATATATATATATATATATATATATATATATATATATATATATATATATATATATATATATATATAAGATAAGATAGGATATTCGACATCATAGTTATGGGACCAGTTGACACCGGAGACATTGCTTGTTGCTTAAACTTTTAGTTCTTTTAGCAGAAACTTTACTTTGTATTTTCTTATAGCTTCCGTCATAACCGCAAACTCTGATATTTATAACAACTTGAAGTTTCGATAAATAAAGTCTCGGGATGTCACAACAAATTATGATCTCGAGAGCAAATTTGAAGACTACTTCATCGGTAGGATCTTCCAATCCGTTCACGATCTTATGATCACGATCATGCAAAACATTAAACGATCTTAATTAAGCTCACAATTTTAACAACCTTGCTTTTAATTAAAATATTAAATAGTTTTATTTTTTGTATCTAGGATTCTTAGGGATTATCATTGCTATAAATACGATGGATGTGATTAGGTTAAGATTTATTATAGTTTTTACAAAGAATCAGGAAGTATTTCTTTAAGACCAAATATTGTTCTTATCGTTCTTAGTTTCCATCAAAACCGATCATTGTGTTCCGTATCTTTCAAAATACAATTCTTTACACGATACAAGTACTCTCATAAATCTCATTTTGTCTTTTTTTTTTTCCTCATTGCCCCCCCCCCCCCCCCCCCCCCCCCCCTTTCTTTTTTTTATTAATTTACAATCACCACATGAAACACAATCACTAATTGAAATTTCGGGTGTAGCTTTAGTCCTCTGTTTCCATCATTTTTTTTCATTCCCAACTATAAATCTACAGAATAAAACCTTCAACGTTGACTTTGAAAATATTGTGCTCTAAAACATAATTTGACTAAAAGTACCTTCAACAATTGCTATTAAATCTTCATATGATCAATTAGGGATTTTCCATCAAGCTTGCTATTAACAATCAACCTCACATAATCTTCTGAAGTAATCGTCTTATAATTTGGTGTCTTTTCCTTAACAAGCTCTTTTAATGGCCCGATCATGGCTTCGATTCCCGGACTATGAAAACCCGCAATCGAAATCCGCTCTTTTTCAAAGTTAACCATAGCCCTATGCTCAATACTAGTGTACTCTCCATTACTCATTATCTGTTTAAAAAAATAGCAACATACTTTCATTTATTTGTTTGTTTATTACGACATTCTACTTTCATTTCTTCATGTTACAACATTATACTTCGAAAAACTACTCAATTATAACAATACCATCCAAATACGAAATATTTTTCATTGCTATAATAGATTAGATTTTTCAAAATAAAATGTCTTAATAAAAAATTAGATAAATTAATTACCTCCATGACGTCACCGATGTTGACAATAATTGATCCTGGAACAGGTTTTATGGGCACCCATTTGGAGTTATTTTTAATTTGCAGTCCTTCAACTTCATTTACTTGAACCAAAAGGGTTATCCCTGTTGCATCTGAGTGTGGTGCTAACCCTAAAACCTTGTCTGCTTCATAGCATGGTGGATAGTAATTCATTCTGATACCTTGTGTACACTTCTCATAAATGTTGCTAATTGTTTCAGGTTTAATTCCGAGGTTTATTGATATTAGCTTGAATAATTTCATCGAAACGCCATGTAACGCGGTTGAGTATTCGTCTAAAGTTGTCCTGGTTCACAAAAACTCAAATGAGTATTTGTAGCCCGAAATAGAAAAAATGAATGTTTTCTTTGCTTCATTCGGCTTGAATTTGATCAATTTAGAACTAAAAACATAGAAATTACCTGAATGAAGTTGGATTTTGAGGCCAAAATCTTAAGTTTCTTTGGGGGATTGGCAAGGGTAGGAGGAAGAGCATGTCACCCCAATCGAGTTTTTGATCCTCAGAAAGCACAAATGCTTGACCATAACCTTCGATGTTGTTTGGAATTTGTGCACATTTCATCTTCTCCTCTAATGGCAGCTTGAAGAACTCCCGAGTAACCTTCTTCATTGCATCTATGCTTTCCGATATCCCATGATTTATCAACTGTTTGGATCCTTCGATTAATAATTCAACTCATAATATGTGTGTGTGTGGACGAACTAGTTACCTGGAAGAAGCCCCAATTTTTGCAAGCAACATGAAGTTTAGCCAATTCGTCACTGTAGCCCGGTTGTCCTGCGACGGTGAGTTTGCTGATGTCGATCACTGGAATTTGCAGCGATTGGTCGGTTAAAACCTCTTCCGACTCAATCTCCGGTCGAATATACCGAATTGGAATGTCTTTCAAGTCCTTGGAAGCAAGCGCTTGTACATTATCAACAGGAATCGAACCACCATACTCAGGTCTGTTCACCATCTCGCCGGTATTCTCTTCCATCGCCGTTGCTCTAACCTGTACGATTGTCATCGTTTCTTCAATGTGAGACGTGTATATATGTCGAGGGCGCAGATTTGTTCGAATCCATTGTTTTCGGCATTATTAGCCTTGGAAATCTTTATTAATTAACTGCATAGGTGTGACGTTGTTTAGAAATATTCAAACAGAGATGCTTGCTCGGCCGGCAGTTCGACTGAGCTTTCATGGTTGTTGACCTGGTTCTCCGTTAACATATAAGGCTGAAGGGTGGGCAAGACATCAAGACTCCCGCCATCAACGCCACGTCACAAAGACTTTCAAGACTTTCACTAGGGGTGTGCAAGACTCACATAGTTACCATTTTAATTTCCACATCACATTTTTATTTTCCATTTTTTAATTAAGACCGAACATTAAATTAAATTTAAATAAAAACATTATATTAATTAAAACCATAATATTTAAATAAAAAAACATTACATTAAATTAAAAAAGACATAAAAAGAATTAAACATCTCCTAAATTAATTTAAAATAAAAAGCATTTCCTAGTCGTCGTCGTCGTCGGTTTCGTCGTTGCGAGTCGCGTACACGTACTCTGTCAAATCGTGTCGGAGATTGGCATTCATTTCCGCATTGTGTATTTCTAGTACACGAGTAAAGTATGCCTCGCTACCGGGAACAAATTGTGTCGGCTCCTGTGTCATATGATGAGGTTGATAGATGCAAATATTCCGACCTTTTTCTTCGATTATCATATTGTGTAATATGATAACACCGTACATTACTTTGCGTATGTTGTCGAGGTGCCATGCTCGTGACGGGTTTTGCACTATAGTCCATCTCTTTTTTAGGACACCGAATGCACGTTCCACATCTTTTCGTGCGGACTCTTGACGTTGCGTGAATAGTACCCGTTTCTCGTCAATCGGGTGTTGGTACGCTTTTACAAATGTGGAATAATTTGGATATATACCGTCGGTGAGTAAATACCCACGTGGGTATTCGGAGTCGTTCACTTTAAACGGAACGTCGGCCGATTTGCCTAGTAGGATATCGTTGAATATCGGCGATGAATCTAGAACGTTTAGGTCGTTGTTCGCCCCCGGAACCCCGAAGTATGCTTGCCAAATCCATAAATCTTGTGACGCCACCGCTTCTAGTATTAGGGAAGGTGTGCCGTGATGACCCCCGGTGTATTGTCCTTTCCACGCGTTTGGACAATTTGCCCAATCCCAATGCGTACAATCTATGCTCCCGAGCATACCCAGTAGACCATGTGACTGGTGATGTGCCGCATATAGTTCTTCAACATCGTTTCGTGTAGGTTTTCGCAAATAAATAGGACCGTATAACTCATAAATATATTCACAAAAAGCATACATACTTTGCCGAGCGGTTTTTGCCGACATCCGCAAATATTCGTCCACGGCGTCAAAAGTGTATCCATAACCCAAAAGACGAAGAGCCGATCCACATTTTTGGTGTGGCGTAAAACCCCTTTTGCCTCGTCCGTCGTATCGCAATTGGAAAAGTTAGTAGTTGGCTTCCAAATCGTGCATATTCCGTAGAAACATCGATCGGGTCAAACGAAAACGGCTTTTGAAATCCTTGTCGTCATACACGCAATCTTCGGAAAAATAGTCGCGAATAAATTTTTCGTGTCCTTCTTCGCGGTTTCTATTTTTCACCGCTAATCGCCGCCTTTTTTCCGGAGTTTCTGCTCGGTTCACGTAAATAGTCGCGACTTCCATCATTGCCGTGAATACCAAATCATCACCCGAGTCTTCAGAATCCGAATGGAAATCCATATGTATATTGAGAGGAAAATGTGTGTTTGTATGTGTGAAAAATATAAGATGTGTGTGTAAAATATAGATGTGTGTGGTATGTATTTATAATATGTAAAAAAAATTATTTTTTTTTTATTTTGCAACGGCTCGCAACGGTCATATTTTTCGAATTTTCGCCGTAGCAGCAAGCCAAAAAGGGATGAAAAAAATGTTTGATTTAAAGGTATTTACATGTAATTAATAATAAAATAAGTTGTAGAATATACTAATATATTTTGCCCGTTTTAAAATATATTAATTTATTAGGCATGGGGTAATCTAATTTTTTTTTGGTTATAATGAAATTAAATTAAATAATAACTTGTAATTTGAAGTTGACAAAACTTTATAAATGGTCCATATTGTTTTACAAAATATCAACTTTAATTTTTAACTATCAAAAAACCTCAAGGATATTTCTTTTGGTTTGAAATTTTTTTTATAAATCATCCCTCCGTTAATTTTCGGTCGTTATATACACAACAGATGAAGGCAATATAGTCTTTTTCTTTTTAACAGGGACCATTTATGAATAGTTTGCAAACATTTTATGTTAGCCATTTGAAGTTAGGAACCAAAAATGTTATTATGTTATAGTTAAAGGGGGGCTTGTGGATTTTTTGTTAACCCAACTTGCTTATCACTCGGTTTGGGAGGCGGATTGTGCGACCGAGTCTCCCCCTCCACCTCTCAATCCTGTTGTCGGTTGTAATGGTGATGCATGATGTTGCCTTCGTCTAATAATACGGACAAGAATGAGGGAAAGATCGGGAGATCGACAAGAGAAAGAGATCCATTTGAATAGCTGGACAAGAAGAAGAAGGTAACAGTCGTGTTTCCTTCGACTAATCACTATGAACCATTGATGCCTTCGACAATCGTGGTTGCTGGAGGCGATGACGATAGGGGCTACGGGAGGAAGAAGAAGACGACGAAGGTGGCAGACGGCGGTGGTAATGGTGGTGCATGGTGTTGCCTTCGACTAATCAATACGGACCTTTGAAGCCGATTCTGATGTTTTAATAACCAAAGGCTTAACTACTTTGTTGTTTCAAGGTCTTTCTGATTACTTCAACTTCAGCTAGTGTTTTAATAATCGATTGACAACTCACTCCCTAAGGTAACAAGTTTCCTTACTTTACTAGTTTCTAGGATTTTGTTTGAATTCTTAAAACCCTTATACAGAAAGAGGTTTGTGATAATCATTGATTGTATTCGAGTATAGATCATAGTATAGATTTCTGCTAATTTTAAAGTTTATGCTATTGTTTCATTTCAACAGAGTTATAGCTAGATGTTTATAATGAGAATTTGTATAAGTAAATTATGTTTTTGTTAGTATTAGAGAGGAGTTCTCATGTTGGTTTTGGTTGAACTACTAAAGGGAATTCAACTTCTGATCATATCAGATTTCTTCATTGCGTGGGTGGGGAAGAGGGTGGTTGTTTTTTTAATAAAAAAATTATTAAAAATAAAAAAAGAAAAAATAAATTAAAAGGGAAAAGATTGTTTTGCCCTTACATGTTATGTATGTAACGACTAAAATTTGATGGAGGGACCATATATAATTTTTTTTTTTCAAATAACAGGGACTATCCTTAAGGTTTTTGAAAGTTAGGGACTGAAGTTGATATCTGTAAAACCACATGAACCATTTATGAAGTTTTGTCTTTGAAGTTATTTACCATATGTTCTATAACGAGATTGTGTTGTCCGTACTTTGCTGCAAATATGATTTCGTAACGGTGATTGTGAAATAGATGTGGAGTAATTTAAGAATAAAAATATTATCATATTTTTATTTACATTCTATTACTTTATGTACAAATATGGGACTGCAATTACAGACGAAACGTAGTTGTATGTTACATAAAAAAGAAAACATCGGTACATATTATACATGTCTCAAAACAAAGGCTAAAGAAACATGGGAAAAAATAACAAACACCTAATATGCATTATAACTAACCAAAGAGGAAGGAGATAATCGTATTCCATATAAATCAAAAAATAGAAGATGAACCATTTAGAAAGGAAAAAACATAGACATATGAAAAATAAAATCAAATGAAACTGAAGAAATATTACAGTGTCCGCTGCTGCTGCTGTCTCTGGTGAGAAAAGCGAAGTAGAAATATCAAGAAATCAAGACCCAAGAGCAAGAGCATATAATTATAAATAATTAAATATAAAAGAAGAAGAACGGGAAAAGGAAGGTGGAATCATGGCAGGATAATGAGGAAACACCTGTTGAGGAACACCACGTGGAGAAGCAGCAAAACAAAACCCATAAAAAACCAAAAATGCAAACCCAAAAGAAACAATCCTTGGAAGATGTTGGAGATAGGGATAAAAAGGGAAAATGACTAAAAGAGGCAATAGAAAAAACAATGTTTCTCCAACAAAGTTTATGAGGATGTTTGTGATTATTTAATTTAATAAACACTTTTGAATATAAATGCTTATTGATTTATATGACGATAAAAATGAATTTTTAAAAAATATTTTGATTGACTTATTTGATGAAAAAAGTTATAAGTTGATAAGTTAAAAAGTGTTTGAATTGATTTGTTTAAAAAAATAATGTTTTTATTTCAACAAGTCATAAGTTGTTTCTAAAAGTCATTAATTCCTTACTTTTCAATAAGTTATATGAAGATGAGTAAATAACTGATTTTGCTGGTTGTGTTTGCAGGGCGATGATGAACGAATGTTTTCGTAATCTTCAAGAATGAAAGACTAGATCTAACATATAGTTTGTGTCTTCTTTAAGAATGAAATACCGAAACCAGCGCATTCTTTAAGAATGAAGACTAAAAAAAAAGAGGATTGATAATTCAAGAATGTTGCAGGTATTGGTGGTTGGTCGAAGATGAACAGAGCTGATAAAACGATGAACAATAAGAAATAATGTAAGATTTTCGTCAAATTGGTATGTTTAAAAATATATATTCTTAAATAATGTAGTATATGTTGTACTTTTTTTACATATTCTTCAAGAATGTTGTATTCTAAACAAAGAATATATTATATCTTATAAACAAATTCTTAAAGAATGAAGTATAGAAAGTTTGTGAATATTTTTCTAAGTGTTGTATGAATCTACGTTTTTTTAATACAATTGTTGTTTTTATTAATCACAAAATACAGGTTTAAATTTTATTTCATTAGACAATTAAATATTTTATTAAATCCCACCAAATTAAGAGATAAATAAGAGTTTTTTTTTTAAATTTGATTAATAAACTAAAATACCATTTTAGGGATTTAATTGTAAAATCTGATTAATTAGTTGTCATATATTTCCGATTAGACCCCTGCATCTAAAACCGTTGATTATTTTGATCGGACGCTCCACAATTGGTCCTACATTCACACATTAGGAAATATGTTTCTGTCATGTACCTAAGCTTATATATAAAACCTTCTTAAATACATAGTTTTGACTCATATATATCCAACGTAATCATGATTATTTATTTACTATTCTTCCTAAATTCACATATATTCTTAAATGGATCGAATATGTGTTCTTTTTCTTTATTGTATATGAACACATTGAAAGCCATAATCAAATTTATTACAACTCATTACTAAAGTCTGCCACTTTTCCAAATAATAAGTTATATAATAGATTCATAGAAGGTAAAAATAATATCTTGATCACTCAATTAAGGTTTTCATAAATATTTTGGATTTAGTTTTTACATCGAATGACTAAGCGTTTTTGAGATATATTGTTAAAAAATATTGTATTTTTATAAAAATTTTCTTGAAACTTCGATGAACTTTTGCAATTCAAATATATATATATATATATATATATATATATATATATATATATATATATATATATATATATATATATATATATATATATATAGGGTTACGTTCTATTGAGAACTCAAATATTCATGAGATCTTGAGAACTTAATGTCATCCATTAGATCTTTATCCAAATCAAAAAGGGTTTGATCGTCATTTTATAAATCTATTTTAATTTTGATTTTTTTTATATTTGGCAACAGAATATCAATTCCTAAAACTAAGCACAATCAACTTCAAATTTCAAATTTAAAAAATTTATGATTTTCGTTTTTTTAAATATGAGAATTTTTGAAATTTGAAAAAAACATAAAAATTCTGATTTTTTTTAAAAAAACAAATTTTCGAAATTAAAAAAAACATATTAGTGTATTTGCATGTGTATATATATATATATATATATATATATATATATATATATATATATATATATATATATATATATATATATATATGTATATATATATATATATATATATATATATATATATATATATATATATATATATATATATATATATATATATATATATATATATATATGCATACTCGCAGATGCATATATGCATACTCGCAGATGCATATATGCATATTTTCACAATTCATATATACGTATTCGTATTTTTAATATCTAAATATAAAAAATGAATAACGCATTTTATTATAAACAATAATATATAACTGTTTTTAACGATACATACATAAAATTTAAAAAGTACAACGAAAAATAATGAACGTTACATACAAAAAATATAAAAAATACAACGAAAATTCATGATGTCTTCATTCCTCAAATTTTCAATTTTGATTTCTTCAAATTGCTCGATAACTTCTCCAAAATTTGCAATAACATTAATAAAAATTAATATACATGTATATTCAAAATCATTAAAATAAATACATACATGCATATACGTATATGAACAAATACACATATATTTTATTATATATAGGCATGTGTGCATATGTACACATACACATTTATATGCATATAAACACCTATGCACATATGCACATGTGCACATATGCACACATATGCATACGTTTTTTCTTATTATGACATTATATTTTGAAAAGTTGACCCAATTATAGCAGTGTGTAAAAGTTTAATTGCAACATTTATATGGATATGTACACATACATTTAGCACATCTATTCACATTTAGCACATATGCACATATACTTGTGAAAATACATAAATTTATACACATATAGGATATATGCATATATGCACGTACGGAATATATATGCATATATGCACAAACATATTTATGAACAGATACACATGCATGCATATATGCATACACCTTTATGCATATGTATATATTCTTCACCCATGAGAATTCTTCCTCTCAATGTGACCTTCCAAAAATGGATATACATATACACATGTATATGCACATATGCACTTATATACTTGTGAAAAATATACACTTATATAGATGTACACATATGCACTTATATACATGTGCACATATGCACATATATGAACTTACATACATATGCATTTATGCAATGTACAAATCTGCACATATATTTATACATATACACAAATGGGAATGAGAAGCAAATAGGATAAGTTGACTTCATACTTTGAAAAAACAAAAGTAAATGAAAAGGTAATAATTATACTAACACCATTTGCTGAGGCAGTAAAAACAAGATTTGGCCATAGTTCATTTTCCACTAACACAAGTGCATATGGCTTCCAATATTCAAGAAAAGCATTCACAGCAGCAGGTGTATCAACTGGAGCAAACTAAAATAGGGTTCAATAATCATGAATGAAAAGACCATCACAAAGATGAAATCTTTTGAGTACCTCTGTTAGATCTTTCTCTACAATTTCCAGTATTCTATCTTCTTCTATCTTTTGGCTTGCCATTTTTTCATCAACATCGAGCCCAGCCAATTCCGAAATCCCTGAATCTCCAATGCTTAATAATCTGGATTTGATTACTTTAAAGATACCATCAACATTCAAAATGAAATATTTTGAAACACAACAACAAAAACCGAGATTCACCTGGATCAGATTCCGTCTAAGAAAAAAGGTTCTAAAACAGAGAAAGATCGAGAAAGAGAATGGGCAGTTCTATAGAGGAAATAGGCTTTCTAAACCGAACCCACCTGCAAATACCTTGTACGTACTTTTGGATACAGTAGAAGGAAATACATTGCCGGAGTGGTGGTGCGATCGTGTGAGTAGAACCGCCGGTGGCCGAGGGGAACAGATGAGGGCTTTCAGGAATCGATTTTTGGTGTTTTATCAACGCAATTGCAAGGGAACTGACACCCGATTGGCCGGTCAATTTCTTTCTTCGATTCTTGCGATGGTGGGGATGAAAGAGAAGTCAGCGATGGTTTATCAGCCACATAGAGGATGATGAACTCGGAAACTAGGGCAGGGATGCGATGTCGAAGAGAGAGAGAGAGAGAGAGAGAGAGAGAGAGAGAGAGAGAGAGAGAGAGAGAGAGAGAGAGAGAGAGAGAGAGAGAGAGAGACTCCTATTTCATAGGAATGTTTACGTGATTTGGGTAATTTCCAAATAAGTGTTTTTCTTATTCCCAAATTGTCCCTAAAGGCTAATTTAAAAAGTCAATTATATGATTAGATTTAATCTTAATTACAAAACTGCCACTATTGATCCTAGCCTTTTAATTTTTTGATCTTGTGGTCCAGATTTGGTTCTCAAGATCTCATGAATATTTGAGTTCTCAATAAAACCTAACACACACACACTCTCTCTCTCTCTCTCTCTATATATATATATATATATATATATATATATATATATATATATATATATATATATATATATATATATATATATATATATATATATATATAAAATTGTTTGTTTTAATCAATAGTTTATATATATATATATATATATATATATATATATATATATATATATAATTGTTTGTTTTAATCAATAGTTTGTCTCAAAAATGAAATTGGATTACTTTTACTTAAACTACATCGTTTTTAAAAAGTTCTATGTAACGCCAAGATACTCTTTTTATAAATATAATAAAAAGGGTAAAATGGTCATTTTACCTTGGAAGGGTAATTTGGTCTTTTGGACAGAAAGAGTATTTAGTTGAAATAATATTTTGAGTTTTGGACTTAAAATGTTATAAAAACGGAATTTTGGTCGTTTTACCGAAAAAGGGTATTTTGGTCATTTGACCATGTGAAAGACCAAATATGAAAAATATTGTTGGTTGTGGCAAAAATGTAAGGAATGAAAGTTTTATTGTAATAAAACTTGGTTATAGTGGTCAAAGTTCAAGAAAATGAACTTAGGGACCAAAATTGTAAAGTTTTTGGGTATAAATGAGAGAGTTGACTCTCTTTGACTGGCCATTTGGTGCAGCTACGGGAAAGAGTTTTGAGAGCTAAAACCTGGAAATTCTTGAAGCTTGAAGTATGGAATTGGATTCATAGCATGGAATTGGTGATTCCTATGTTAATCAAGGTTAGTAAACTTGATTTTAACCAAGTTCTTGAAGTGTTCTTGGTTTGGTATTTTAGAAACTGAAATTTATACATTTCAGTGATAATTATATGTTTAAGTTGATGTAATACTTCCATTAAGTCATGCTAGAAAGGACTTAACTCAAGATAATGGAAGTAGGTTGTTATTGTTGATGAATTTGAAGTTTTGGGGTTTTGGGACTAAGAACCCTAATTCTTCATTTTGATTGATTTAGTTGTTTTGAATGGTTGAAAACCTTGTTAGAGTATAAGGTTTTAGCCTAGAAACAAACCCCAATCGATTAAGGACTGGATTAAGGACTTAATGGCCAAAAACTGCTTGCTACAGTGCATAAATCGCGACTGTCCAGGAGCTCTGCCCAGGCGCAGGGCGCAGTGCGCCCAGGATCAGGGCGGGGTGCGCCCAGGCGCAGTGCGCCTGATTCCTGGCGCAGTGCGCCTCCAAGCAGGGGCCAGGCAGGGGACTTCCGACTCGCTAACTTTCGTTTGGCTTGTCCGTTTTAGCTCAAATTTGGACCATAGGCTCGTTATGGTCTGAAAAGTTTGGGAAAATTATTAAGTTGAGTTTTCGACCCCTCGGGGGCACTGTAGACCGATCCGAATGCCTCGGTGAATAGTAAAATTCATATAAAGTTAGTAAACGGAAAGTTTATTAACTAGGCATTGTTTATAACGATATTGTATTGAACTCTACTGTATTAGAGTTAATTGGAATGGTTATTTAACCTATTATCATTTGGTATATAAATGATTATATAGGTGTGGGACGAAATGGTTGTGGTGCACGCAAAGGCAAGAAACAACCGGGATATAAATGCGGCTAACATCCAGGTGAGTAATCTCACTGATATCATATATGATATATGATGATTGAGTTGTTACAGGTTGAAATTGACTTGTGGGACGAAAATGACAAGTTTGAAGATATATGAAGATGACAATATCAGATAAGCCGTGAGTCTATAATAGACAAGAACGGAGCTGTGAGTCAAACCTTTATTGACAAGACCGGGACCAGCCGTGAGTCAATAAAATATAGACAATACCGGAACCAGCCGTGAGTCTAGGCAACAGCGGGATCTTCCTGTGAGCCATATATTTATTTGTATAGACAATACCGGAACCAGCCGTGAGTCTAGGCAACAGCGGGATCTTCCTATGAGCCATATATTTATTTGTATAGACAATACCGGAACCAGCCGTGAGTCTAGGCAACAGCGGGATCTTCCTGTGAGCCATATATTTATTTGTATAGACAATACCGGAACCAGCCGTGAGTCTAGGCAACAGCGGGATCTTCCTGTGAGCCATATATTTATTTGTATAGACAATACCGGAACCAGCCGTGAGTCTAGGCAACAGCGGGATCTTCCTGTGAGCCATATATTTCAGGCAACAGCGGGCTAACCCGTGAGCCATATTTGATCGTGAAGAAACTGCTAATAGATGGTGCGGCCACTTGTGGCTATGATATTCTGGTGCGGCCTTGTTGGCTATGACTCCGGTGCGGCCTTCAGGCTATGTCTCCGATGCGGCCTTCGGGCTATGATTTTGTTACAGGTACATGGTGCGGTCTATTGGCTATGATATCGGGTTACTAAACCCAGCTGGTGCGGCCTGTGGGCTATGAATTATATACTGATAATGTTTTGGTGCAGCTTATATAGCTATGATATAGAGTGCGGCTTATATAGCCATGATATATGATGCAGTCCATTGTGACTAAGAAAAATGGGACAGAAATGATTAGACATGATTATAGATGCAAATAACTAACGTGGCTTGTTAATTACAGGTCACTATGATTCAGCCTGTAGGGCTACAGAATAGGATGTGAAATCCTAGAGTATATATGGTCAGCCATTAAGGCTAGAAGTTTGGATTCGAAATCCAGACAGTATATGATTGTGTATTGATACATGTTATTTGCAGATTTGATTACTCACTGAGCTTTGTAGCTCATACCGTTTGTTAATGTCCCTGCAGGTTAGCATGATACTGATAGGGGACAAGATATAGTCTGTGACTTCGGAGTGGGACTCATAGATGCTGTCAGTAGCAGCCCGGCTTCAAAGGAGATATTGGTATTATATATCCTCCTTGATACACTTGTACCCGTTTTTATTAAAATATACCCCTTTAGTATGGTTTTATGTAATAAAACCTATGTTTTAAATGAAAAATTTTTCAGGGGTGTTTTGTTTTAAAAGCCGGGTGTTACAAGTTGGTATCAGAGCCGTGGTTTAAGTGAACTAGGTGTCTATAGAGTAGATTCCTGGACTTAAACCCTGAGATAGTAGACACGATGCATAGTTAAGTGTATATAGCTGTTATTATACATATGTAACCTAACTGTTGCTAACTTCTGACGTATAAGAAGTGTGAACTGTAAAACTCCTCGGGAGACATTTAGGGCGCGAAGCTCTAGGAAATGGACCAACCCTTCTCAAGACTCCGTTGTACGTGGAGCAAAAAGGGGACGAAAAGCAGAAAAATCCACATGACAAGCAGTAGTAGCTGTAGTGGTCAAAAAAAAAAAAGAAATCGGTTGCTCACCTTGGTTGATATTCAAGGTGAAAGAACAGTAGTTGAGACTACAAGAAAAGCAGAAATATTAGTGAACTTCTCAGAAGAAGTTAACACGATTCAGGTCTAACCTTAAAAGGGAGAGACCAGAACGAAAAGATAATGTGATATAAGAAGTGCAGGAAAAAGCACTCGGAATATTTGAGAGTTGAGACTCTACCGTTGACATGCTGAAATTGCAGAAAATGGGAGCATATTGCTCGAGTTTGTTGTATGGGACGGAAGTGGTTCCAGCATGGAACTATAGATCACTTCCTTATGGAATACTCACATGCTAAATGTGGAGTAACGGATGATGAACCCAGGAAAGAAAGAAGAAATTAACGGTCGGAAAGGACCAGTGGTACCTTGTGCATTCCGACAGATTGTGGAAGAAGCTCGTGAGGAGACTGATATAATCTCCGCTGTAATTGTTGAATATAACTCGTGTATGTTATATATGATCCAGGAAGCTATGCTTTGGATCGGTGACACTGATGTCTTGATTGAATATTTCATCAATGATTATGGATGAAAAGTTGGAAGTAGCTATTGCAGATAGCGAATATGTTCTAGATATTGAACACCTGGAAGGTAGTTTGCCTAGGATTTATGGGACCATTTTCCCTATGAATCTAAAGCTGATGACTACCAGTGAATATGAAGCAATGGAGCTTATGAATTGGTTAGCAAGGAATTATGCTAACATGTATAGTCGAAAAATGAACATGATGGTTCAGGAAACAGAAATGAAATGGAGGGAAATCCATGGTGAATAACTGTTGTTGAGAATATTGGTTATATTCTTTGCTTAAACTCAGTAAAGAGTTAGTAAAGGAATGATGTTGCAGTTGGCATACGAGGTATTGGCCAAGTTAGATAAAGCAGTGCTAGTAATGTACTACTTTGAATAAATTTTCGGATGTTTCTTTTGAAAGGAACTTCCAGGATTTCTGCCTGATTGGCGAGAAGAGTTTATTGAAAGATGATATTGGGAGCCGTTTTTGATATACGGACTCTGTATTGATTTGCATCTGTAGAGGTGGCAAAATTGCTAGAAGAAAATGTTGTTTTGGGGTCTCTTATGACCGTATGAGTCATTCTATGGAGCCCTATCTTATTTGAAAAGAAGAAAGACAAGTTGATGCATGTGTGCATTGACTGGTGAGAATCTGATATTCTCGAAACCATATCGTATATGAGGTACGCTTGTACCAGATATTGGAATTATTTCACTGAGTGAAGTGATTATAAGATTCTCCAAGGATGAAAATTGGCAAAAAGAAGTTGTATATTCTTTGGGTATGCTAATAATGCCAAAGATAACAAAGTAAATACAGTGGAAATACTGATGTGATGAGACAGATACCGCCTTGGAATTTGACTGAAGTTAGTAATTTCCTTGGATGGGCGGGTAGAATTAGGAGAGTTGTAGAAAACTGCTCCTTGATTGTTGTTCAGTTGACTAAGGTTAACTAAGAAAAGTATAAAGTCTGAGTGGTAGAAAGACCACAGGCATCTTGTAAAGGTTTGGAATAAACCTTATGTGAAACTCTGACATTAGCATTGATGCTAAGCGGATAAATTGGATCATAGAAATGCATCCAGATTCGATCGTAGATGCAAGATGTTGCAGAAGCAACTATGATTTTGGTATTAAGCTTTGGAGACACTATGTATATGGTGTAAAGCTTATTGCTTATGTGGATCATTAGAGTTTGAAATACTTTATTGATCAGAAAAGAAGCTAAATATGAGATAGATAAAAGATAGATGGATTACTTAAAGAGTTCGATTATGGAATCTTGTACCATCTCAGAAAGAAAGTTGTGGCTATAGATGCCTTGAATTGAAAAGAGTAACCTTTGAAGGTTACATCTATATGTATGAATGTGGCGAATTGATTACCTGAGTTGATTCGGGTAGCACAGAAAGATGTGTGCAAGTCTGCAATAGTGAATGAACGAAGGAATGATTAGCTATTGAAAGAAGCTAGTTGGAAAATCACAGTGATTGAAAACCCTTGGTGGTTGTGAATGTGGATTCCAAAGAAATTGGAACATGAAAAATCATCTCGAAAAGATGTATTCTGTACTAGATATGCAGTATACCCGAGGCAATACCAGACTGGATAGGTTGATAAACCTATGTATTGGTGGCCGGGACAGAAGAAAGATATTGAAAGATATATGAAAATTAGTTGACTTGTATGCAAAGTAAGGTCAAACCGTTAGAATCGTGCGAAGAAATTGACCCATTGTTGGTCCCAAGTAAAGAAATGGGACAACATTGTTATAGACTTTGCGATAAAGTCTCCACAAGTACCGTATGTTGATGAACAAAATGATATGATGATTCAGACTTTAGAAGATGTGATTGAAGATTGTACAGAAGACCCTAACAGAAGATGAGAAAAATTTCTATCTCTGATAGAAATGGCAAGAATTAGCAGCTTACATGCTAGTAGTTTGATGATTCGTATGAAATATGGTATGGAATACTGTGTTATCCTCAGATTTATTGGATTGAAGATGTGATAAAGCCGTTGGCTTCAACCTAGACTCTGGCACAAACTGAAGAGGATACTTGATGAGTTCGTTCGGAAATGAAGAATGATTAATAAATTACAAAGTGGTATGTGAATCGCCGAAAATAAGCCCTTGAAATTCCAAGTAAAGGAATAGGGTAATACGAAAAGTAGTCCTTTGGAAAGGTAAAATTTGTTTGTAACGACAAGAAAGGAATTATGTGTAATGAATTCCAACAAATCCCTTATGACAAGATGAAAATAGATGAAGAAAAATACGTAGATAAGGTACCCGGGACAACCGGAGGAATGAGACGCGGATTGTGATCCAATCACGAGATAAGAAGACTAGTGTGGTTAAGTGCTTAGGCATTACCCTTTAGATTCCGAGATGATGCGGAAGACCGAAAACTAATCGAGGAAGACGTACTTTCAACTCCTTGTATGATTTCGGGGACGAAATCTTTTGAAGGAGGGGAGAATTTGTAACGCCAAGATACTCTTTTTATAAATATAATAAAAAGGGTAAAATGGTCATTTTACCTTGGAAGGGTAATTTGGTCTTTTGGACAGAAAGAGTATTTAGTTGAAATAATATTTTGAGTTTTGGACTTAAAATGTTATAAAAACGGAATTTTGGTCGTTTTACCGAAAAAGGGTATTTTGGTCATTTGACCATGTGAAAGACCAAATATGAAAAATATTGTTGGTTGTGGCAAAAATGTAAGGAATGAAAGTTTTATTGTAATAAAACTTGGTTATAGTGGTCAAAG
Organism: Cichorium intybus; assembly: GCA_023525715.1. Taxonomy (NCBI): domain Eukaryota; kingdom Viridiplantae; phylum Streptophyta; class Magnoliopsida; order Asterales; family Asteraceae; genus Cichorium; species Cichorium intybus. Next base: position 23,720,162 of record CM042017.1, on the reverse strand, counting down.
TTCAAGAAAATGAACTTAGGGACCAAAATTGTAAAGTTTTTGGGTATAAATGAGAGAGTTGACTCTCTTTGACTGGCCATTTGGTGCAGCTACGGGAAAGAGTTTTGAGAGCTAAAACCTGGAAATTCTTGAAGCTTGAAGTATGGAATTGGATTCATAGCATGGAATTGGTGATTCCTATGTTAATCAAGGTTAGTAAACTTGATTTTAACCAAGTTCTTGAAGTGTTCTTGGTTTGGTATTTTAGAAACTGAAATTTATACATTTCAGTGATAATTATATGTTTAAGTTGATGTAATACTTCCATTAAGTCATGCTAGAAAGGACTTAACTCAAGATAATGGAAGTAGGTTGTTATTGTTGATGAATTTGAAGTTTTGGGGTTTTGGGACTAAGAACCCTAATTCTTCATTTTGATTGATTTAGTTGTTTTGAATGGTTGAAAACCTTGTTAGAGTATAAGGTTTTAGCCTAGAAACAAACCCCAATCGATTAAGGACTGGATTAAGGACTTAATGGCCAAAAACTGCTTGCTACAGTGCATAAATCGCGACTGTCCAGGAGCTCTGCCCAGGCGCAGGGCGCAGTGCGCCCAGGATCAGGGCGGGGTGCGCCCAGGCGCAGTGCGCCTGATTCCTGGCGCAGTGCGCCTCCAAGCAGGGGCCAGGCAGGGGACTTCCGACTCGCTAACTTTCGTTTGGCTTGTCCGTTTTAGCTCAAATTTGGACCATAGGCTCGTTATGGTCTGAAAAGTTTGGGAAAATTATTAAGTTGAGTTTTCGACCCCTCGGGGGCACTGTAGACCGATCCGAATGCCTCGGTGAATAGTAAAATTCATATAAAGTTAGTAAACGGAAAGTTTATTAACTAGGCATTGTTTATAACGATATTGTATTGAACTCTACTGTATTAGAGTTAATTGGAATGGTTATTTAACCTATTATCATTTGGTATATAAATGATTATATAGGTGTGGGACGAAATGGTTGTGGTGCACGCAAAGGCAAGAAACAACCGGGATATAAATGCGGCTAACATCCAGGTGAGTAATCTCACTGATATCATATATGATATATGATGATTGAGTTGTTACAGGTTGAAATTGACTTGTGGGACGAAAATGACAAGTTTGAAGATATATGAAGATGACAATATCAGATAAGCCGTGAGTCTATAATAGACAAGAACGGAGCTGTGAGTCAAACCTTTATTGACAAGACCGGGACCAGCCGTGAGTCAATAAAATATAGACAATACCGGAACCAGCCGTGAGTCTAGGCAACAGCGGGATCTTCCTGTGAGCCATATATTTATTTGTATAGACAATACCGGAACCAGCCGTGAGTCTAGGCAACAGCGGGATCTTCCTATGAGCCATATATTTATTTGTATAGACAATACCGGAACCAGCCGTGAGTCTAGGCAACAGCGGGATCTTCCTGTGAGCCATATATTTATTTGTATAGACAATACCGGAACCAGCCGTGAGTCTAGGCAACAGCGGGATCTTCCTGTGAGCCATATATTTATTTGTATAGACAATACCGGAACCAGCCGTGAGTCTAGGCAACAGCGGGATCTTCCTGTGAGCCATATATTTCAGGCAACAGCGGGCTAACCCGTGAGCCATATTTGATCGTGAAGAAACTGCTAATAGATGGTGCGGCCACTTGTGGCTATGATATTCTGGTGCGGCCTTGTTGGCTATGACTCCGGTGCGGCCTTCAGGCTATGTCTCCGATGCGGCCTTCGGGCTATGATTTTGTTACAGGTACATGGTGCGGTCTATTGGCTATGATATCGGGTTACTAAACCCAGCTGGTGCGGCCTGTGGGCTATGAATTATATACTGATAATGTTTTGGTGCAGCTTATATAGCTATGATATAGAGTGCGGCTTATATAGCCATGATATATGATGCAGTCCATTGTGACTAAGAAAAATGGGACAGAAATGATTAGACATGATTATAGATGCAAATAACTAACGTGGCTTGTTAATTACAGGTCACTATGATTCAGCCTGTAGGGCTACAGAATAGGATGTGAAATCCTAGAGTATATATGGTCAGCCATTAAGGCTAGAAGTTTGGATTCGAAATCCAGACAGTATATGATTGTGTATTGATACATGTTATTTGCAGATTTGATTACTCACTGAGCTTTGTAGCTCATACCGTTTGTTAATGTCCCTGCAGGTTAGCATGATACTGATAGGGGACAAGATATAGTCTGTGACTTCGGAGTGGGACTCATAGATGCTGTCAGTAGCAGCCCGGCTTCAAAGGAGATATTGGTATTATATATCCTCCTTGATACACTTGTACCCGTTTTTATTAAAATATACCCCTTTAGTATGGTTTTATGTAATAAAACCTATGTTTTAAATGAAAAATTTTTCAGGGGTGTTTTGTTTTAAAAGCCGGGTGTTACATTCTATACCTAAACTTAGATACCTAACAGCCACATATTCACTTTTTCCACACACACACACACATACACACACACACACACACATATATATATATATATATATATATATATATATATATATATATATATATATATATATATATATATATATATATATATAAATATGGTCGAGTTATATAGAGAACTTAGCGATTTTTTCTACACGATAATTTTCAAAAAAGAAAAGAAAATTATACCTAATTTTTTATATATATAGTGATTTAGAGTTTAAAAAATCAACTTTTCTTTATATTTATATGCATAATCATATGAAAAAAATGATTTAAATTTTTTTTTGAATATCTAATTCGTAGGTATATAAAAAGTTGGATAAATATATTTTTTTGAAAAATATTGTGTAGAAAAAAAGTTCATGAAATGGGTTTTAGGTTCTCTCACTTTTCCATACTTCACACATACTAGCTATAACTATTTTCTTTCCAGAATACTATGGAAATGTAAAATGTAAATTGACAATGATACGTTCTCAAGGTATGAAAATTAGGGTTTGAAGGTTTACCGTAATCACAAAGTTTCGTTTCTTTCTTATTGCGGGCATTACTTCTATTCTTTCTAGTCACGAATCCTTATTCCCAATCTGCATCAATCTACCTCTGTTTTCGTTTCCATAGATTTGGTCCACAAAAAATTCTCTTTGAATCGTAACCCTACTAGTTATATTTTTCCACCAATACCCTTCACAGTTCATATGTCAATGGATTCACAATTTAGAGTCAAGCCACACGACTACCTTGTTATCCCTCCTGCCGAATTTGGACAAAAATTCGTAGGTCAACGCCATGAAAAGTCTACTCAGAGGAACACCCTCAAAGCGAAAACAGTCACAACTATAAGAAAACAAATTTTGTCTTGTATTGGTACTGAAATAGATTTCGCGGAAAACCAACTATATCCGATATTGGTTGGCCTTTCACCCTAGCCAAAAGTCTCCCTTTTATTTTGGCACATTTGTGCGTTCGATCATCCAAAGCCTATTAGTGCTCTCTTCAACAAGCTCATGGCTAGATAAATCGTTCTGGGTCAAATAGGAAGAACTAGAAGATTCCAAATTATGAATATAGATATCATCAAAATCATAGCACGAAATGTCCACCAAGTATATTAAAATTAACTTTCTTTTCTTCAATGGTTGTGTCAAATATAATGAATGCATAAGTTTTGTTCCAACACTTAAACCCTATGGCTACAATGTAAAGTGTAAATATATCTTTTTGTTCTTTTTTCCTTCACAACTACACGAATAGATGGGAGAACTTGTTATTTACATTTGATTGTTTCAACCTTAAATGATAAAAGTGTCACAATCATCTCAAGTTTAAACACATACTTAGTCTATTGACTTTTTGATATTTTGATTCTTATACTTCAAGTCGCAAGAAAAATGTATGTCCGAACATCCGATGATGACAAATTATAGTAGATTAGTAAACCAAAATCAAAGTTATCATTACTAGCAGGCACAAAAAATTAAAATATGATTGACGACTTATAAAGGAGAAAGTGTTGCACGTTACTGGAGTTACAATAATAAAAATTGTGCTCCCTTCATTCCTAAATATGTAAAATTTCACTTCAGATAATTTTATGTAAATGTTTCATTGTTGATCAAAAGTGTAATACATTATATTAAAAACATATTACTGAAGCTTTGAGAGGTAAGGATTATAATTCATAGAGTAAATTACAGTTTTGGTCCCTTAATTCATATGTCTAAGAATGCTACATTTGACTTGCTGCATGGTTTAACAAAATGTGCGACTATTAACCAAATCAAAAATATATTTCAAGACAAAGTAAAAAAACTTATATATTAAGATCAATGTTAAATATTCAGTAATAGTCAAGGCTTCATTTGACAACAATAATTTTTTTACTTCTGTGTTTACATTTTTAAAAGGGCAAAAACCGAACAAAAACGATGTTTGATGAATATTACGTATCATTTTCCACAAATAAAAATTAGCTTACAATATTTTCCAAACACGCTTATAAATATAAACTTAAATACTCTTAACGGTTTGCAAAAGAATACAATCTTAACAACATTACACAAGATACAAGTACAACATAGTAACACAATCTTAACAACATTAATCTGACTTCGAGACTTAACAACTTTAAAAACTCCTATAAATATAGTACAATATTCAAATTCATTCGGATCTAAAAAAATCAAAATCAAAGAAACAAACAAATCTTAAAATCTTAATTTCTACATGTTAATAAACCTACAATTCTTCCTTATTTCTCCTTCTTTCCCCGTAAGTACACGTATATTCCCCATCTTGATCATCGAACGTGCAAACGACCCAAAAAAATGTTCTTCATCCAATGCAAAAGCCCATACAAGATCTCGTATCTCCCCTTCCAGGTCATCATATACCAACACATTGTCTGAAATTAGGAGGCCATGACCATTTTTAACGTTGTGAAAATAGTTATTGTCGAATCTTAATGGGGTCACGAAATCTAGTGGTGCCAATGCATTGTCTCTTCCAGATGTCGGGCATATTGATTTTAGAACTTCTTGGAACTCGTCATCTTTAGGGTGATGATTGTACGAGGTTGATACAGAATCTTTGTAGTTGTAGATTCTTTGCCTAAAGCTCTTACATTTTGCCTTCCCCATTGTGTGGCTACCTGTTTCATGAAAATAGGTAGCCAAATTATAAGTTACAGAAAGATATAATTAGAGAACGCAAGTTCGACTCATTTATCTAAATATTGTCACTTTGGGTTCTATTTGTTTCTAATGAAGCAAATCAGTAAAAGTTAATAATTTTGCTTAAAAGTGAATTACTCAATATTTGAAAGTTGTTCAATGGGTGTTCAAACACTTACAACCTTATAAATCATTTTATTAAGAAAATTACATATTGCGTTACACCTTAGCCATTTGCGCAATTCTTTTAAAGGGTCAAATGCATTTTTTGTGGAACAACGTGTCACATTTGGATCGGTTTATGCAACAAATTAAATCTTTAGAAGAAATATGTACCACATTTCATTCTAGCACCAAAATTTTGCAACATTGTAAGTGAAATTGTAACCAGGTACATTGTGATATGACTTTGTTTAAATGCTCATTTATACTATAATGTTTCACATTTTTACCTATTTATGCAAAAAAATTCTCACTTGTTTACCAACATAATTATGCAACAATCTTTCACTTTTATCCTAATTTACATATCCATTTTTACTTTTTTTTACCAATTTATGCATAGATATGAATTATATGTAACATCCTGAATTTGGGGCTAAAAGTTTAAGGATTAAAGATTAGATTAAATTTACATAACCATAATAATTTAATAAATAAAAATAGTAAATTTAATAATCATAATAACTAACTTATAAAAAATTAAATTAAAATATGTATTTGAAGAAGTATTTAGTTTAGAATAACTTAATAAGGGTAAAAATGGAAATTTACCATATGGGATTCTAGAAGAAGGACTTATATGCAAAACTAGAACTCTTATGGGGTGGGGAGGGGTTTCATTGCAAATAAGAAAGAGTTAGTTGTGCTGGAGGGACTACCTTGCAATTATGTGAAACTATAGGCTTTAGTTGGGGGAAACCCCCCCCCCCCCCCCCACTCTTCACAATCACGATTTTGAGAGGGAGAAGGAGGAGGGAAGCGATTTTCAAGGAGATTCAAGTGGGGAAGCTCAATTCTATCAAGATCTAAGTGATTTGTATCAATCCTTTGAAGATCTAAGGTAAGGAATCAAACCTTCTTGTTAGAAACCCACTTTTGGGGTAAATTTGGTTAAGAAATTCGAATTCATGGATGGGGGAGATGAAATATATGATCCCAAGGGTTTATTCAATGAATTCTAGTAGTTATCCTTCCATATTTTGATTAGTAAATGCTTGGAGAACCATTGTGGATGATAGTGGATTCATATGAACCCTAATTTTTGGGAAAAACCCATAAATGGGTGAATCCTTGGTGATTGGGTCAACTATTATCCTCCAATGTGTTTCTATGATGAGTTGAATGATTCCTTATGATTCCAAGTCTTTGGAGGAAGGAAATCTCTTGGTTAGTTATCAATTAGAAGAATGGAATTGGAGATTTAATGGTTGAAGGCTATCGAGTAGTGTTTATATCATAACTTGGATTGATTCAATTGAGATGATATTAGATAGATTAAATGAATATGATCATGTATAATTTAGGTTAGAATTATGTGCTTTTGATATCTAGAAGTTTGGGGTTGTTTAAGACCTTGAATTGGACCAAAATGAGGGAGAAAATGACCAAAAATCGGAAGTTACAGTGCTCGAAACACGACCCGGGTTGGGAGAAACACGGCCCGTGTCAGGATGTCTGTAAAACCTTCTGTTAGCAGAACACGGCCCGTGTTAGGAGGAACACGGCCCGTGTCAGCCTGAACAGTCCCGAAATGTTGAGTTTTGAGCTTTAAGGGTTGGGATGTTGGTTCTAATGTTCAAGTAAACTCCTAGGACATGTTTAACTAATATTTTACATCTATTTAGTGAAGTTAAATAGCCTTAGAGTTATTAGTAATGTTGGATGTTATATCTTGTAGGAGAAGAGTAACTGAGGTTGAAGCAAAAGAGTGACATCTTCTTTGAGATTTAAGGAAGGTGAGTTACCGGGAGTACACATACCTCTTCTAAACTCTTGTGTGTGTTTTATTCTTTTATCATGCATACTTCTTATGTGCTACTTGTTGCATAAATCTTATGTGTGCATGTCAATAAAAGAGTCATTTTAAAGATGTTTCCAAATAAATGTATTATTGTAGTTTTGAAAGATGTTTTTAGCATTCGTTTGTGCATTGCATTGCATATAGGATGGGGGTTGACCATGAGATGCCTTGAGACCAAGTTTGACCCTTCTCTCAATTAAAGAGGGCGAGTATGAGTTTGACCCTTCTCTCAATTAAAGAGGGCAAGTATGAGTTTGACCATTCTCTTAATTAAAGATGGCGAGTATGAGTTTGACCCTTTTCTCAACTAAAGAGGGCAAGGAGTGATTGTTCCCGACAAAAAGGGAACCGTATGAGGGAGTTGTTACCCCTCATGAGGCTAGTGTGATGGCCACTAGTCTTAGTTTAACTCATACGGGGATCAAGTATTATGCTTTGTGCGTTTACTTGTGAACTTAGGTGAGTGCCATTAAGGTGCGATGGACTTTTATGAGTTGGACATGGGTTAGGATAGTTGCATTGCATTTGCATCACATGACCATTTATTTTGAGAAATCATTATAATGTTTTATTACAAATTTTAAGAGTCTAAGGAAACTATATTTTTGGAGGTTGTCTCAAGTGTGAAGGTTATCCTTCCACTCATAGTGAGATAGCCTCGGGTAACTCACTAGGCATTTTCAATTGCCTAACCGTTTTGATGTGTACTCAGGTTAAGTTTAGGAGCTTGTGGCGAGGCGAGGACATTTAGAATACCACGAATTATGTGGCCATTTGAACCGTGTTTTTGTACTCGAATTATGATACCACCTCGCTATACATTTTAAACTACTTTTAACTGTTTTGGGACCTATTTTTTCTGCAATGATGAGATATCTTTTGAACTAATGGTATTTTAAATGGTGAATGAATGTGTTAAATATTCATCCCTAGCGAGGGGTGTCACATTATACAACCACGTTTCAACCTGTTAAACATGCGAGAGTAATAAATGATGTATATATTGAGAAAAAATAAGAAACGTCGTTGCATAAACAAACATTTCGCCATTTTCTTACAGAATAACAAGAAAGTGTTTTTAAATCGACCAAACCCGTTTTCACGTGTACTAAGTTAATTGTTTTGACTCGTAATTCAACCCATCTAACCCGCCCATTTTGCCACATATACTCTTTTAACCTATCTTTCTACTCGTCTTTCTGATGAATTTTGACAAAATTCCACGAAAAAAATGAAACAAAAGCATAAATCATCGACTTGTTATCAGAAGGATAAGTTAGTAGAATTTAATAGGAAAAAATCTATTAGATGGGTCTAATGGTAATTTACCTGAAAGAGCAACCAATTCTTGAATACCAAGACCCTGAGATTGAAAGTTGGCAATTAGGCTTTCCAAAGAAGAATTTGGAGCAGGAAGAAATTGATTTGCACCATTCAAGCTTGCTTTGATGGAGTCCCTCCTTCCCAAATACACATTCCACTTGGGCCCACCTCTCTTTTTACCAAAAAAAAGTAAGCAACAAGTTAACAAAAAGAATCCGAAAACTTTAACCCACAAGACATAACATAATAGAACTGTATTTGACATGCACTTAACATGTACGATTGTGACAAATGTCAATGAGAAAAAAATTTCAACTTTTTGTCTCAGCCAAAAAGATGAGACAATGTTGGACTAAGACTCGCTCTCGATATCTCATCTATGAAAAAAGACGTGCATGCCCTTATTCCTTTATAATTGTTTATATAGAAAAGTGTATAAAAGAGAAGCATATGTACAAGAGATACGGCATCCCGAGCAACAATGGCTAGAAGATCAGCACAAGACACGGTACAAGGACATGCTTCTTCAACAAGGTACTTGATCTCATCAATGACTTCAAATCCTCTTAAAGAGTTCAAATTAGGTCCTGCTTTCTTTTCACTTTCCACACCCTCAAAATCATCCAAAAGAACCGAACCATCACACCCCTACACCAATTACTTACAAAAATTTATCATTCCCTTTTGTGGGTCCCATAGGCATGCTTAGAATTATAAACATGGGGCTCACGTAATCAAAATGAAAAACATAGATCGTGTGTTTGGTTGGATGAAATGGATATGGTAATGAAATAAGGAAGTGAATGGAATCCTTTATCACATTTCATGATCTTTTTGTGTAGGAATGAAATTGATTTTAAGTTATATGTTAATACAATATGTAATTTAACTATATCCTGTACATAATTTTAGTAAATAATAAACACAACAAAAGCTCATTAATAAGAAATTTCCCTTGATTAAAAAAACTGTCATTCAAGTAATAATAATAAAACAACTTCACAAAAATTATGTCATTAAAAATTACATAACTAAAAGTAGGTTATATTGCATTTTTTTTCAAAATGGTATAAGAGCATATAGGCCCACAATATGGAAATGGAAAATAGAAAGATGAAAGAAAATTTACCAAGACAAAACAATCATGGAAATGTAGGCGAAGAAGTGAAGCCGCCATTCGAGGTTCTTTTAAAACCGCGATTTCTACTTGACGATGAACAATCTCTTCCAACAAGGGACATGTTTCTTTGTAGTAACTAAGAATAAGAGGTTCGTTATCACACAAACTTTGTTTTGTTTGCAACAATGTGATGTGTAGTAACAAAAATGTTATAATCTTATTCATAATTCAAGAAATAGGAAAATGAAACGAGAATGTGAAATCTGTCATGTGTGATAATCAATTTGCCTATTTAAGCAAAACATTCTAACGTATGGAGAATTCTATAAAAAAAACGATGCTTTTGACTCTTGCAACTATTTGACATGTTTTTTCTTAAGTTTTCTAAACAACTTACCTTTTCAACAATTCTTTGTTCGATCATATACTCATATAGTCAAAGTAGATGCACCTAATTAAAGGCACTTGTTTTCCGTTTTAGCTACAATTTTGTCTTATACATGATCAAATAAAAGTGCTTGAGTAAATCAGAGGTGAAGATGCACTTTATATGCACTGGGGATTGTATGGTACAAGCATCACAATTTGTTGGTTGAAGTATGGTAAAACGTAAGAGTATTGAATGTAGTAGTCATTGTTGTTATGTATAGGATTTCCCATCCTTAAAACCAATGAAAGTCCTTTTTATTTAAGATTCAAACAACTCCCAACTACTACCTTTTTGGTTTTTCTAAGTTTAATTCATACATTGTTATCTTGATCTATGCATGAGTTCCATTTTCATATAGATAGTAGATGGAGAATATGTGAACCAAGTAGCATGAAAGACTTTTTCTATTATGATAGTATGAGACATAGTTTACTTAATCTATAAGTTACGTCCTCATAAGATAAGTATAATACATTGCTCGCTCATGCAACCTGACATACTTTTCAACACATTATTATGCAATCTATGAGCTTCTTATAAAAAGATTTAGCACCATAATGCTTGACTGTCTATTGTCTAAACCACAATATCTTAATCTATGAGTTCCATTCTGGTAAATTAGCCAGATACAATGCTCAACTCATGAATGATGAAACCGAAGACACGGCTATTATATCATAGTCTGGACAAACGAACACACGAATGTTGCAGATTTTTCACTACGATTACATAATTCACCGTAAAAGGAATTAAATGCATAAATGAATGGTTGTATATTCACCAATTCTTTGATCGATTAACCCTGTCTACTCCCAAATGCCAATACCACAATTCCAATACCAATCCCAAACACAATTTAATCCTATCTATTTGCAAATGCGGATTTAGTATAATTACAATGATTTTCGAGTTTTGTAAAATCCGTCATAATTTGTGTAGGAAACACAAAACCCAGACCAAGCCTACCGACAACTCGAAGATTCCGACGAGGAAAGTGATGACACACAACCCAATGAAGTGTAAGAAGAATCTAATGAATAACGTACCGGGAAGAAGGCAACACTATGGAACACCGAAGAAGAAGTTGTGTTGGCCAAGGTTTGGATTCATGTTTCAAAAGTTTCAGTAACTAAGAATCAGCTAGATACTGATCAGAGTGTCCATCAAGTATACGGTGCTAGCACACATGACAATCTGACCGGAGCACTATTGAATACGGTGCTAACATGCAAGCGTGCAATAGGGGCTGATTATTTATTTATTTGCATTTTTAGTCCTTTATTATTTCAAAGAAATGTATTTTTTTATTTTAGTCTTGTATTTTTTTTATTAATGAAGTATTTTTATTATTGTTATTTACTTTTTTTTAATATAATCCTATTTTTTTTTAAATTTATTTAAAAAATTGTGAAATAAGATAAAGATAGAAAATTTTCTTGGTTAAAAGATTGTGAGATGAAATTGAAATAAAGAAACCAAATGGAGAAGAGGTTGATGTGTCAACTGTCCAAGGATGAGACTATAAAATCATAAAATGGGAACGATGGCTCCCTTCATTTCTTCGATTTTGTGAGTTTTTTTTTTTTTTAATTCTTTTAGATTATATTATTTTATCAAAAAAACAAAACTATTATCTTTGCCGTACTTCTTAATATTCGTCCATTTTTTCATTACCATATTTTATCAGCTCTATTATTCTTAATAAAATTATTACAAGAGAAAGATTAATGAATATTAAAGAAATATGGTAAAAATGAAGATAATTAGTTTTAATTTCTTAATAAATGATATATTTTAGAGAATTTAGGGTATGGGGAATGCGACATCCTCCTGAGATGGCATGGGAACGCAAATGTGGAACCAAATGATCCCCCCCCCCCCCCCCCCACCACCACCTATTGGTGTCCCCCGTCTCCGGGATTACGCACCGGAACGACGCTTCCTCTCATCTGATTGGTTCCCTTTCTTCTTTCTCTGCCTCTTCTCGTTCTCCACCATCTCCACAACCCACAACCTTAGAAAAAACTCTATAATTTTGAAACATTAGCCTAATATTAAAGGGTGTGGTTACCGATGACAACCACTACACGTAGATCAAGAGAAGGGAGATGGAGAGATCGCATGGAGAGACACACATGCTTGTAGATGGAGAGAAGAGAAAGAAAAGATCGACATGATCTTGCTGATGTAGATGTTGTGGGTGTCGATGTCGTCATTGTGGGACAATGTTGTCGCCGACATGGCATGTCACATCAGATGTTGTCGGCGTCTATCAATGTCACACTGTATAATCTAAGTATAACTTTAAAGAGATAACTTATAAGTATCTTTTGATTTCACAAGCTTAACAACCTAAAAATCTCGAAAACAAAGCAAACTACTTATAACGTGCGTTTCAACTTGTTCATCAAACCTAGCCTAAACATAAACTAAATTTTTAAAAGAAAGTATAATATTTTCTAGCTTTTTAATTTTCACCCATTTAACCGAGTTGCAGATAATCTTTCGCTAGTACATATTTTTCTTTCAACAAAATCCTTACATTTGATAAACTTTTTCATTTGGGCTAACTTTTTGTTTTGGCTAGTAATTCCTTTGTTTTTGTTGTTGTCGTATCCAATTCTTCTTGGCAAAATACACATAGAAGTCTATTTGCAGTGTGTCTAGAGTTTGTAGCGGGTGGAAAGCAACGGTCTATATTGACTTGCCATCTTAGAAATTACTTCATTGGATTGTTATCAGAATTCAATCTATATCTAGAAACCTAGTTCCAACTTTGATGTTTTTCGGTCGGAAACTTTTTCAATATTGAAAGTGACTTAATCCAATAATAAGATCTTGAGATTTCTTTGAGACTCAATTTTTTTCATGAATAGTTATATCGATAATAGTATAGTCAACAAAATGCTTAAACATTGAATTGTATTCATTTTCAAATTAGTTCACACAGAACATTGAACTGACTAACATAAAACTTTCAATCTTTAAATTAATAGATGCAACACGTTAATCTCCAAATTAACAAACATGAAACTATCTATGAAACGTTTCCATCCAAATTACCTTCTATCGTTAAGTTAGCAAAGCAAATATGATTAAAAACCCATCTAACGAAAGGTATGTGCAATTAATGTAAATGGAGATAGTGGTTTTATGGTAGTGGTGGGCACGTAATAAATTCCTTTTTGGACTATATGCCCCACACCCATCATGTTGGCAAGGAAAAACGTGAAACAATTATTGAAGATATTTTTAAGTTTGCTTATATAGTTGCTATAAGATCTTATAAATACCGATTTATAAGAAAGTGTGCCTATAACTACAAGCATGCGTTATTAAAAGTGTGTTAGATCTCCCTAATCCGAGTAAGCCACCAAACAAAAACGCTATGTTTAGCAAACTAATTGAAAAGCTAGTTGCTAGCTGCAAAACTAGCGGGTAGCTAGAAAGCTAGCGACTAATTGAAAACTATCTGCAGCTGAAACGCTAGCCGGTAAATAATGACGTTTGGTAAAAACTAGTTGTATAAACTATCTGGAAAACGTAAAATGACATAAACGGATATACACAAAATTTATCAGTACGTGTATATACATATGCAAATATATTTTGAAGGGTAAATTTGGAAGATTTTGAAAATACATATAAACTAGCATTTTAAAATACTAGTTTATATGCTAGTTTATACTCTAGTTTTTGGTACGCTAAATATGTAAAATGAATAAAACTCGAAAAAAAAGCTAGATATGGCGTATCAAACATAGCATTATTCGTTCAAAACGAGAAAGCAACAATTTAATCTTAATCCGTTAGATGAAACTTTATATGGTGAAATACTTAGTAATCTTGTTGATATGATTTATGAAACTCTGAAAGTATTTATCAATTTTAAAATATATTTTACGATTTAAACCGATAAATAGACATTGTATAATAAAATTTTGGTTTTTTTGTGTGCGTGGGATGATTATATTATGGTCAAATACGCATAGTAGCAATGTGTTAGACGGTTCTCATATTACACGACGTATATTTTATTTCATTTAATGAAATGCATTTCTCGTGCTCTTTTTTGGCAAAGTCCTTCGTTTTCTAAAATAACTAAATCTGAAAGTGTCTGCTATTAGTGCAACATGACAAATATACTATCTGAAATCAAATTATATTACTATTATATATAAAAATATATTACTTAAAACACGTAATTTAAACTTTTTTTATGTATTAAACTTATCGGAGTGCAAAACTTGGTTTGAACCGCCTAACTATTAAATCGATCACGGATTATTTTGAACCGATTTTGGGGTGTTTGATAGTCTTTTAGTTTGAATGATTAAGAGATTCTGAATTATTTAGCGTGTTTGTTTCATAAAACTTTTACTTCTTAAATAACTATAGCATGTTAACGAGCATTTGAATTATTAAGCAAGAATATATATCTGAACTATCATTTTTTTAAAACTTCTGGGGTGTGCGCGGTGCGGTTTAAACGCAAAACCGCAGATCGCACCGCATGTATGGTTTGAGTTTCTTAAAAACCGCAGAGGTCCTAAACAACATTATGTTGTACGGTTTGGTGTGGGTGGTTTGTGCGGTTTAATGCGGTTTATATTATAGACGCACACGCACACGCACACGCACACGCACACGCACACGCACACGCACACACACACACACACACACACACACACACATATATATATATATATATATATATATATATATATATATATATATATATATATATATATATATATATATATATATATATATATATATATATATATATATATAGATGGGCGGTGCGGTCTGAACTGCAGTTTTGTGACTATAAACCACAAACCGCACCACATAGTGCGGTTTACAAACATTACAAACCGCAAACCGCACCGCGGAGTTTCGAAACCGCATTAGGTGCAGTGTGGGCGGTTTATGCGGTTTGGTGCACACCCATACTTCTTCATATGCCCTTTAAGCTAAAAATGTCTTTTTTATCTAGAGTCTCTTAAACCTCTTAATCATTCAAATTTAAATCATTTGATGCTATCAAACAGCTCCTTTATGTGAGTTTGTTTTTAAGTTTTTAAAAATAATGGCTATGTTTGGCAAACTAACTGAAAAACTAGCGGATAGCTAGAAAGTTAGCGATTAACTGAAAAAACTAACTAATAATAAATGATGTTTGGTTAAAACTAGCTGTATCAATTAGCTGGAAAACGTAAAATGACATAAAAAGACATGTACAAAATTAATCCAATATTATAAGAAAAAAAAAACATAATACATTAAGTTAAAGTAAAGTAAATACTAAATAAAAGTTTTCTGATTTTAATTGAAATTTCTTGCAACTCATGTCATATTCGCAATATTATCACGAAGTTCTCGCACCTCGTGACGTGACTCTCGAATGCTCGCGTGACTAAATATTGAATTGTTGTCTTGTTCTGAAGGTATGTAATGACAATGTTGTTGAACGATGTTGAAAATCATATATATCGAGTCATTCCTTCGAATATAGTTATGAAGGGTAAATATTGCCACTATAACATCTATTTGAGTTTTCTAACTAAAATTTGGCATTTTGTTCAATATTTTCCACCTATTTTTCAACACTGCAAATGAACGTTCGATGCAACTCCGCATAGATGATTGTACACAATTAAAGGCCCGGTGAGCATTGGTTGGAATCACATGTTCAAACTGTGATTTATGATATCTAAGACGTGTATATGGTGCCATATATTCTTTTCGATCAGGATATCATTTGTCTACTACATAATACTTTTCTATATGAAAAAATAAGTAAAATTATATTCAAATAATTGTCAGTTCAAAAATAATAAACAAATATGTAACTAGTTGTACCTTCTGGAGGCACAGGAAAATTCATAGAAGGTGTTCCAATCGCATGAATAAACACTTGGGTATCATGCGCTGATCCTTCCTACCCAACTGATATGAACGTAAAACACATGTGAAAGTCGCATATAGTTCGAACCACATTCGTAGCCTTCTTCCTCGGGGTCATATCTTTTCCGGTGACACCCGTGTCTCAGGTGGAAAAGACTCGACCCACACCACTGGAGCCCAAGACAGTTCGAACCACGTGCGTAGCCTTCTTCCCTGAGGCCAGCATCGATCTCAGCCAGGTACTTTAACGAGTTATTCCAAGGACTGCATTTCAAGTCCGATCAAACACTAGGGAAACTGAAGCAAATAGACACACACTACACCCTTTCTGTCTTTAGTTCCGTTTAAACGAGTTCTTTGCTTCGTTCCAGCCTTCACCGCTTTCCGTCTTACTATATACCTCTCGGAATATTATGTTACATTAAAAAAATATTTTCTTTGTAGTATATGATTATCATACAGTAACGTGTGAATTTGTGTTTTAACCGTCAACCGTCATCATACGACATAAAAAGGCAAAGGCTTTCAGGCAAAAGAACATTAGCAATAAAAAAAGAAAACATAAGCAAATAGACAATCAATACTAACCTTGAATTAACTGAAGCGTGTTTTGTAGATTGACAATCAATATAACTTTTTTCTTACTATCTTTTTACCGATTCCAATTTTTCTTTCACCTATTCACAGAGAATTTATACATATTCATCAAGCATTTGACTCATTTACGAGTCCTTTTGGCCGTGTTCTTTAGCGCCCATCATTGCTCTAAATATATCACCAAAAATCATATGTGACATTGGTTCATCGTGATTTGGGCCGTGAGGAAATGGTTTTAAATCCGAATATAACAACCTTCATCTTCAAAATGTCAAACATTAGTTTTAAATGAACTTATTTACAATGCATTAAAAATACTTTGTATAGTACTAAGATAAAATGATTTGTGAAAATTAAATATAAGAAGTAAAACTTAAATATTACGTAATTGATTATGATTGTGCTTAAAATAAACCAAATATTGATCATTTCGCAAATAACTTTGGACGTGTTTGGCACAGAGTTTTTGAAAGCGTTTGAGAGCTTCTAGCTTCTAGCGTTTAGGAAATAGCTCCAATTAACCAAAAGCTTCGTTCGGAGACACGAGCTAGAAGATTTTATTTTAAACTAAACGCTACTATTTTAAAAGCTAGTTGAAGTAGCGTTTAACAAAAAGCTCTACCAGTTTTACAATTAATTACTATAATACCCTTAAAACTATATTAAATAATTACGCAAATACCATTTTATGTAATTTTACATATTTTAAAAGTTTTCAGCTACTTTTGCCGAACAATCATATACAAACTAAAAGTCAAAGCTTCGAGCTACCGGCTATCCGCTACCCGCTATCAGCTACCAACTTCCCGCTACCAGCTACTCGCTACCAGCTTCCAGCTAATTTTGCCAAACACGCCCTTTATCATTTTATCTAAATATGTTGATTTCTCAAATTCACAGCTGACATAAAAAATATGCTAAGTAGATTTTTTTTAAATGAAACAAATATTTGCCTATTAGGGAGAATTATATTTTCCCAAATTAAAGTCTTAAATTCATATTCAATTTACGTTTTAAGTTAGACCAATTTTAAACCATAATAACCACATTTGTATCAAACCAATCTACATCGGTCCGATCTCTTGATCTCTTTTTGTATCTTTCACTTCCTTTGGATAAAATGGTTATAACGGCCGCGATAAAAACGTCGTCAAAAGCATCTTATATAAAGTTGAATCTTAGAGTGTGTTTGGATTTGTGTTTTAAAAGGGCTTTTTAGCTTTTTGGCTTTTCAAAAAGCCAATAAGCTGAAAGGAGTGTTTGGATACTAATAAGCACTTTTAGTTTTAACTTTTTATACCTCTTTCAAAACGCAATTTCAAAAAGTTACGGGATCTTTACTTTTTGATTATAAAAGTGCTTTGTGACTGTCAAATTACACAATTACCCTCAAGTAATTACACTCAACTACCAACCCTAGGTTCTTTTACGTACATATTCCTTCCTCCTGTATACAAATCGTCGAACACACCAGCCTCCACCATTGTCGCTGCATTCCAGCCCCATCTCCTCCGGCGAGTAGAGTAGTCCTTCTCCGGCGATTACAGCGGCGTTCCCCTCAGCTCAGGCGACTGCTGCGCCGTCCAACTCCTCCGATCGGTAAGCTTCCATGCCTGTTATTCTTGAATCTATTGTTCCATGCCTGCATCTCCTTGCATCTCCGATCGGTTTCTTGAATCTGCTTCCCGGAGGAAATGGGTTATTCTGATTTCTTGTTATTCTGCAATCCATGAATCTGATTTGTTGTTATTCTTGAATCCATGAATTTGATTTCTTGAATCTGCTCCCCATTCTCGAACCGCATCTCACCTCCAAGTCCGGCAGCAATCGGTGCGGCTACCCGCGTCTCCGGCCACCCTTCTTCTCCGGCGTCCGTCTCCGGCTACCCTCCAGCAATCGGTAAGTGTTCTCCTCCCTCCATCGATCTGCAATTGTTCCAGATCGGATCCAATCGGTTTTCCTGTGCATCTCGATCTGCATCTATATTTGTTACAGATTACATATTTGAATCAGTTTTTGTGGTTTTTCTGTGATTGTTTTTCCGGTTTTTCTGTGGTTGTTTTCCCAAATCAGTTTTTGAGTGAATTCTGTGATTATGCTCCAGAAGATTGCATATGTTTCATGTCATAAAGCTTGCATTTTGACATTTGTATGCATCTGTGGTTTTTATGTGATTATGGTATATATGTTTCATGTCATAAAGCTTGCATTTTGACATTTGTTTGCTTGAACTAAGCAATATGTATTGATTTTCAGATAATGGCCTCAAATATCCCTAATGTTGTTGATTGTGAAACAAATAAGAAAAAGAATAAACCAAAAATTGTATGGGATAATGAGACTATGATGACATTTATCACATTGTGCTTGAATGAACTAAAAAAGGGGAATAGACCGGGTTCTCACTTCAATAAGGTTGGGTGGGCAAATTTAGAGAAAAACATGAAACAAGAAACCGGTAGAGCCTTTGATAGAAAACAACTTAAGAACAAATGGGACAACATGAAAAAAGATTGGAAACTTTATGACCGCTTAGTGAGACTTGAAACTGGAATTGGTGGGTCGAGGAGTCTATTGGATGCATCGCCCGAATGGTGGGAGGAGAAAATAAAGGTAAGATTTTAGTATTCTTTTAAAGCATTTGTAGTTATAATTGCACAATGTGATTCATGACTTAAATTATTTCTGGTTATTTTGTAGGTGGATAAAGAATTCGCCAAATTTAGGGACACAAATCTAGACATATACCAAACGCATTATGGTCCTTTGTTTTCCGATGCCGTTGCCGTTGGAGATCGCACAATGACTCCGGGTCAATTTCAAAACGATAGCAATCCGGACGATGTTGAAAATGAAGAACATATAGAGGGTAAAGGAGATAGTGATGAACTCAATGGTGACGAAGAACCTCTTTTCGCTAGTTTCCCTGAAAGTAGTTCGAGTAAAAGGAAGCAGTCTACTAATACTAGCAAGAGACGTTCAACCAAGAGTAAAACTTCAACTTTTGAGGAAAAACTGGATGTTGTGTTAGACGCCCTTTCATCGAGAAGCACACCAACTTTTCCACCGACTAATCCCACGCCGACAATATCTGAGGTTATGAACATCGTGTCAACTTTTCCAGGTTTCGAAGAAGGTTCCGAACCATATTCGACATTGTTGCATGCCTTCATGAAAAAGCAATCCCGTGAAGCGTTTATGGTTCCAACGACTCCTGAAGGAAAGATGGGGTTCCTTAAAGTGCTCTTGCGAAAAAGCAACGACCCGTGAAGCTTTTATGTGTTGTCGTTTGACATTATGTGTTGTCGTTTTACATTATGTGTTGTCGTTTGACATTACGTGTTGTTATGTAATCGACATTTTATTTTATGTATTAATGTTTGATATTTTATGTGTTAATGTTTGATATGTTATCTTTGTTTTATGTAGGATGGATAGTGATGATTCTAGTTCATCTGACAGTAACGAAGAGGAAGAGATAGAATTCAATACTTTATGTTGGTTAGCTGTGCAAGGGATAGTACTAGCCCGTAACTTGCATTCTACACGTATCACACGTAGGCCATGTCACACCTCAGATTACACAGGGAACATCTATATTAATGACATATTAAATGGCCATCCTAGACGGTGTTATGACATGTTTAGAGTGCACATACCAGTATTTCGACAGTTATGTACGGATCTTGCTACAAATTATGGGTTGAAGAAAACACGCCATATGTCTACTGAGGAATCGGTAGCAATCTTTTTGATAACCTTGGCTCATGGGTGTACAAATCGGTTTGTACAAGAAATATTTCATCATTCCGGAGAGACTATTCATAGACATTTTCTTGAAGTTTTACAAGCCGTGCTTAGAATGAGTAGTGACATCATCAAGCCACCCGATAACTACAATGAAGAAGTACCCCAATACATATTAAACAATCCTCGATATTATCCAATGTTCAAGGTATTATCCGATTTTCCATATACTTTAATGTTTAATATTCCATCAAATGTTCAATGTTCAAGGAAAGTTGTTTTATATTTATAGGATTGCATTGGAGCTATTGATGGGACACATGTGAAGGCAATAGTCTCACAGAAGGATCAAGCGAAGTACATTGGTCGGAAGGGGTATGCCACACAAAATATAATGGCGGTTTGTGACTTCAATATGTGCTTCACATTTGTATGGGCTGGATGGGAGGGGACCGCCCATGACACTAGAATATTCAATGAGGCGTTACAGAAACCAGAACTTCACTTTCCACATCCAACGGGTGGTTAGTATAATCATTTAACATTGCAAGTTTTAAGTTTTCCATATTGTTCGAAGTGAATAACTGTTTGTTTTATTTGCAGATAAATATTATGTTGTCGATGCCGGTTACCCAAACACTAGAGGGTATCTTGCTCCGTACAAGGGTACGAACATTCGTTATCACCTACCGGATTTCCAACGTGGACATACAGCTGCAATGCGTGCTCCCCGTGGACCGAAAGAGAAGTTTAATTATTATCACTCTTCATTGAGAAATATTATAGAACGAAGTTTCGGAGTGTGGAAAGCTAGATGGGCGTTATTGAGAGACATGCACGTTAATTACACATATGAGAACCAAGTGCGTCTTGTGATAGCATCAATGGCGCTCCATAACTATATCAGAAAAACTAATATTTTTGATGATGCGTTTGACAGAGCTGAAAAAGAATCTTACACTCCAAATGTAGGTGGTACGGATAACGAAACCAATGAAGAAGTTCCAAGTCTAGGTCGTAGGAACGGCAATGACATGTATATGGCAGCGATACGAGATATTATCGCGCAAGACATATTGGCATTGCGGGGATGATTGTAATATGACTTTATTTGTGTGAACTTAATTATTTTTAATATTAGTATTGCGTAATCAAACAAATTTTCTAAACAAAATAATTTATTTTAAATATTATTATGGTGTAATAAAAAAACTTAATAAAAAATTATATTTTTAAATATTTTGTAAAAAAGATGTAACATAATTATAAATTTTGTCAAAAAAAAAAAAACAGTTAAGTACTTAATTATTTGTAAAATTAGTAAATAGTTGTGAAAATGTAAAAATGTCCTTTTTGGTCATTTTACATATATAAAAGCTTATCCAAACACTTTTTAAACCTCCTTATCAACTTTTAGCTTTTCCCACCACATAAGCTTATCCAAACACTTTTTTAAAAACTCATTTTCTAAAAGCCAAAAGCTCATAAGCACTTTTGCCCAAAAGTGCTTTTGAGGTAAATAAGCTTATCCAAACAGGCTCTTAGTCCAGCCTGTCCACCAGATCTCCACCGTCACCGACCGCCGTCGTCGTCGGAGATCGTCAACTCTGTCACTTTCTTCCACAATTTTTTAAAATATATAAAAATCAACAAACAATATAATAACAGTTCTATCGCAATTCTTTCCACACTCCTACTAAAGCTACTATTGTTTACTCTTTCTCTCTGCAACTATCTCTCCTGAATGCCGTAGTTAGGGGGAAAGTTAGAGTAGAGCTTAGATCTGCGTTCTAATCGATCAGGTACTTCATGATTTTGTGTTGAATTAATCGTACTCGCTCAATTTCGAATCAGTACTTCTGATTTCTTGTATATCTATCTTGGTTTGCACTTTGTTGATTTGCTATGTGAACTCGAATTTACTCGATGCCGTTGTTATATCATGATTCTTCTTTGTATTCTGCTCGAACTTACTTGAGATTTTCCTGAAAATGATTGCTGAATTGATATTTACTTACGCCTTATTTTTTTGTGCATTGATCTAAAGCAGCAAAGTCGGTTTGTGACATTTTTTTAATCATGAATGGTTAACCGGTGCTAGAATGCAACGTCGCACTTGTTCAGCTTGATCTACATGCTTGTTTTGATCTGAATTAGTTAGTCGTTTGTACTAATTGGGATAAGTTCTCTACAGTTTAGATGCTTTTTTCGGAAAATCGCAAGCGAGTTATTTCCCCTTCTTGATCTACTGAACAAAGAACTTTTTCAATTTTCTCACTAGGTTATCACCTGGATCCCTGATCTTGTCTTGCATGCAATAAAGCGCGAAGTGCGTGAGTAATTTAATAAACCAAAATTCTACCCCCTCTGCTCCCAAATTAAATGCACTTAGGGTTTCCAAAATGAATGAAATGTTTTGTAAGATTCAAATCCGCATTACTAATCGTTTACAAACCATCTCCACATTGATGTTGGAACTCCATATTTTAGACAATTTCTTTATTATCAAAACGGATCTAACAGCAACATCCTTAGAGTAGAATTTCTACTCTAACATCGCATTAGTTTCAAATGGAGAGAGTAACACTAAGATTTGCAAATTTCTTGCATCCTAAAATCCAATTCATCAATGTTTACCAAATATGCAAGTACTTATCATGTTAGAAACCAACCTTCATCTCATATCTGTCATTAAATCATATTTTTTTGACAGTTTTGAAGAACAATATGGGGTCTAAGAACAATCCAGCAAACAGAAGAAGAAGTCCACTATCCATAATCATTGTGTTTGGCCTCTGTTGTTTCTTTTACTTACTAGGAACATGGCAAAAAAGTGGTTTTGGAAAGGGCGACAGTATAGCAATGGACATAACCAAGAAAACAGAATGTGAGGAAGACTTTTCCACCCTAGATTTTGAACCACACCATGCAATTCCCATTCCCGATTCTTCAAAACCAAAATCCAAAACATTCAAAGCATGTGACATCAAATACACCGATTACACACCCTGCCATGAACAAGATCGAGCCATGAGGTTTCCAAGAGAAGACATGGTATATAGAGAAAGACATTGTCCCCCTCAAGAGGAAAAGCTGAAGTGTCTTATTCCAGCTCCAAAAGGGTATTCTAGTCCTTTTCCATGGCCAAAAGGTCGTGACTATGTCCATTATGCTAATGTCCCTTTCAAACATTTAACTGTTGAGAAGGCAAATCAACATTGGGTAGAGTTTCAGGGAAATGTGTTTAAGTTTCCAGGTGGTGGGACCATGTTTCCACAAGGGGCAGATGCGTATATTAATGAACTTGCATCAGTGATTCCAATTGCTGATGGTTCTGTTAGAACAGCTCTTGATACTGGTTGTGGGGTAAGTTCATTATAGCAACGTACTTTCATTTATTTGTCTTTTATAGCATCTTACTTCCATTTCTTCCTATTACACTATTAAATTATAGCAATCTCATCTAAATACAAATGCTATAATTGGGTAGACTTTTCAAAGTACAATGTCCTAACAAGAAAAAAACTCAAAGTAGGATGCTATAATTTAATATTTTTCACATGTATACAAATAGGTTGCAAGCTGGGGTGCTTACCTAATGAAAAGAAACGTTTTAGCCATGTCATTTGCACCAAGAGACAATCATGAAGCACAAGTTCAATTTGCTTTAGAACGCGGTGTTCCTGCTATTATTGGTGTTCTTGGATCAATAAAACTTCCTTTTCCATCAAGATCCTTTGACATGGCTCAGTGCTCAAGATGCCTCATACCATGGGGAGAAAACAGTAAATTTACTAATTCCAAGTTTATTTTTCAAATGGGTTGATTTTGATTTTATAAAAGTTTAAAAGTAGAATGCTATTTTGGGCAGATGGGAAGTATCTAATGGAAGTTGATCGAGTTCTTAGGCCTGGTGGATTTTGGATTTTGTCTGGTCCTCCGATTAATTGGAAGACATATTATCAGACATGGAAAAGGTCAAAGGAGGATTTGAAGGCTGAACAAAGAAAGATTGAAAAACTTGCTGAATCTCTTTGTTGGGAGAAGAAATATGAGAAAGGTGATGTTGCTATTTGGAGAAAGAAAGTGAATGACAAATCTTGCAAGATGGATTCTGCAAATTTCTGTAAAGCTAGTGATAATGAGAATGTCTGGTGAGTCATTCATTTCTTGAAATTCTCTTACCTTTTTAAGTTCTACAACTTTATAAATAAATAAAAAAACTGGATTTGGAGTCCCAATTTTCTCATTAAAAAAATCATTACTTTTTGTTACAACTTAGGTACAAAAAAATGGACACATGTGTAACTCCATACCCTAAAGTCAAGAGCACAAATGAGGTGGCAGGAGGGGAGTTAAAGAAATTTCCGGCAAGGTTACAGGCGGTGCCGCCTCGAGTATCCAAGGGACTGGTTCCGGAAGTTTCCATTGAATCTTATCAAGAAGATTCTAAAATCTGGAAAACATATGTTGGTACATACAAAAGGGCAAATCGGTTAATTGGCACTTCAAGATATAGAAATATAATGGACATGAATGCTGGTCTTGGTGGTTTTGCTGCAGCAATTGACTCAAATAAATTATGGGTTATGAATGTTGTGCCCACAATTGCTCCAAACACATTGGGTGTCGTTTATGAACGAGGTCTTATTGGTATATATCATGATTGGTGAGTTTTATAAATTATTTATCGTATTTACTTAATTTTTTTTTCTTATTAAGACATTTTACTTTGAAAAATCTAACAATTTATATTTGTTGATGTTGGTATAATTGGGTAGATTTTTTAAAGTACATTGTTGTAATAGGAAAAATGGAAGTAGGGTTTTATAGTAAAGAAATTAATGAAAGTATGTTGCTATTTTTTGCATTTAATACTTAAGTTTATTGCCTACTTGTTGTCTTTCAGGTGTGAAGGTTTCTCGACTTATCCAAGGACGTATGATCTTATTCATGGCAATGGTGTATTCAGCTTGTATGAAAACAAGTATGTTTTTCCTTCATATTTATTTTTTAAATTAAACATCATAAATAATAATAATTTTTTAAAACTCATGTGGGTTTTGATAACAAATTTTCAAAAGAACATGACAATTTTATAAAGACAAAAATTATAAAATCTTAGTATATACAAGAAAAAAGTTCTAAAGAGTGCTTGTTCAGTTGTTCTGTAACATCAGATTTTGTAAAAAGATGTGTCAATTTATTTGTAGTACATAACTACATATCTTTAAAACATGACAAAATTTTTAAAAGTTTGAGGATTTCATGATGTAATGTTTTTAAAATATGACATCTTTTTGTAGGGACCAGTTTTTAAAGATGTAAGGGGTTATATGATGACAAATTTTTAATACGAGTGACCACAATTTCCTAAAATAAATGTGACTGTTTATATAGTCAAAAGTTGAAAAAAGTTTATGTTTATCATTACAAAAGTCATTATGTTTTATAATAATAATAATGTGGTCCTCCCCAGCATACCTTTTCTCCAATTTACAGTAAGCATTTTTTTTTTTTTTTTTTTTTTTTTTTTACTTTAGTCATTACGTTTTCATATTATTTCTTATCAGAGTTTTTTATTTTTATCTTTTTTATTATTATTTTTTTATACTTTAAAAATCTACCCTGTTATATCGTTGGGTTATTTGAAAGTACAATGTTTTAATAAAAAAAAATGAAATTACAATGCTATAACAAAAAATGGTAGTTACTATTTCTTCCATTTTTTTTACTTTAGAAATCTACCCTGTTATATAGTCAAATGAAATTACAATGCTATAATATAACAAAAAAATGGTAGTTATTATTTGTAATAAATAATAATAAAAAGATTCATTATCTAAACAGATGTGATCTAGAAGACATCCTTCTAGAAATGGATCGAATATTGCGGCCCGAAGGTTTGGTGATTCTTAGAGACGAAGTAGACGTGTTGACCAAAGTCATGAAAATTACAGCTGGCATGAGATGGGACATTAAATTGTTGGATCATGAAGAGGGGCCTTTTGTACCCAAGAAAATCTTTGTGGCATATAAACAATATTGGGTTGGTGGCAAAGGGAATGAGACATCAAGTGAGTAGTAAAAAGAATAGTTTTTTTCTTTTATATAATCACACGACCCAAATTGGATTTTTCTTAAGAAAAGGGAAATCGAGATTTGCATTTGCTCAAGGGTGTGTTGATGTAGATGACTTTTAATTATGTGAAAAGGGTTTGTAAAACCTTTTATATGTTGTTTGTTTAGGTTATTTTAGCGTAAAACTATTGCAAGGTTCATAAAAGGAAACAATGTGCACATGTTTTAAGTGGTATCAACAAGTGGTCTAACTAAACCAAATTGCTACTCATGCTAGTCTTTTAGATAGAAGAGTTTGAAGACTTGAAATGAGGATAGTGGATTAATATTGGTCATAGTTCTTTGTTATATGTGTGTGCCTTTTGTGCAATATTTAATTTTTAGTTCTATTACGTATTTTCAATCCAACTTTATTTTTTGGAGTAACACTGTTTTTGGTGTAAAAGATGGAGTTAAACGTCTCCAACCGAACTCTGTTTTTTACACCAAGAGTATGTTCAGTAGCGAACTATTGAGAGCTTTACTGAGCTTTAGCTTTTAGTTTTTAAGAAATACAAACTCAATTTAGAAAGAAAAAAAAAAGATTCATTTGATGGTATGAGCTTACTTCTATATTAAACAGAAACTTACAATTTTAAAGTTATTTCGAGTAGCTTTTAAGAGTTTTTAACTTGTCTTTTAAATAATTCCATAGAAGCTTCCCACTATTTTTTTCGAATATTTCTACATAAATAAAAATTACAGCTTTCAACTAGTTTTGTCAAATATATCTCAAAACTGATGTCATGAATAGTAATAACTCCAAATTTAGAATAGCATTGTTTAATTACACCATAAATAAAGCTGAAGTTTTACTTATCGTTTCTAATTCTTCAAGTTTATGTTTATATATGTCTGTTATTTAATATGTTCAATTTTGAGTTTGTATTTTTTGAATTATTTTGTTATATTGTTATATTTTGAATATGATAATTGTTTCATATATATTTAATATTTGAATACTTTGTAATAATCTATACCACTATAACAAGTTTTGAGTAACACCGTTCATTTAAACCAATAATTTTTTACTTAGTAAATGCTTGTTTTAGTAATATCACAATTAATTTGGAATATTTATACAAAAATTATTTGTTTGATTATATGTTTTTAGTAATACAATTTATATAGTTATTGTAGCAAATTTTTTTTGGATAAATTTGTAAAAAGGTAGTAAGTAGAAGGTGTATCTATAAAAATCTAAAAAAAAATTAATAAAAAGAAATACGGAGAATATTTTTTTGTTGAAGAAAATATATAAAAAAGAGAAAATGACAAATTAGGTTAACTATTTAATCCATTTTCTAAGTTTTGGTAAAAGGCTAACCAAAATGATCATGACCTTTGCAGGTGGATACCTACAAAAACTTAGCAACCAATAAAACCTCAAAACGATGTCGTTTTTTTTAGTATTTTCGCAGATGGTCATCTGCGAAAAAGTGAGTCCCAAAACTAGATTTTAAAAAAAAAAAATCAAAAAAGAAAGAAAAATCACAAATGACGACCTGAGAAAATTTACATTTTAACAGATGACCACCTGCGAAAATCTAGATTTTAGCATATGACGATCTGCAAAAATCTTAAATTTTAGCAAGTAATTACCTACGAAAATCTAAAATTTAAAAGAAAATCATAGATTTTAGCAGCTGATAAGATTTTTGCAAATGTAAGGAAATTTCGCAAGCATCCACATGCAAAAATCCTAATTATTTTTGTCATTCCCTTGATTTTTAACCAAAACCTGAAAATTATATTAATTAATTAGCCTAATTTTACATTTTCTGTAATAGAATGTGATTGAAGATAATTAATATTTTAAATAATATCTTAAAACATTGAATATATATTTTATTGTTACCAAATGCTCCAAATCTTGCATGTTTGAATCATTAATAGTACAACTCACGTCAAAAATCAAAATCCATTTTACATAAGTAAATTATCATTATCAAATCAAAAATAGATATTGTTTAATAAATAACAAAGCATACATTTTATAGAGTGTTGTTACTATTGATCAACTCCTTGGAATTTTTATATCTTTCTCAACTTTAGTAATATTTATGTTCACACTATAAAATGGTAATATTTTAGCCAAAATTTTATTTTTTTACAAACCTAATATATATATATATATATATATATATATATATATATATATATATATATATATATATATATATATATATATATATATATATATATATATATATATATATATAATTTTTGTTAAAGTTTTAATTTTTTTCTATTGTCCCTCAAACTTTAGTGATATTTAATTTGTAATTTTTTTACAATTTAACCTAATTTTTATTTTTTACAAGTATATTTTTCTGTTTACACTTTTTGCCAAAATTTTAATTTTTTTTTCTTATATGGTTTTAAGAGCTTAATTTTTTAGTTATTACTTTATTTTTGGCTTTTTTTGCAACTTATTTTTTTTAAGAATCTATTTCTATAAAATTATTTTTTAACATATTTATATGTATACATGTTGTTGAATAATTTTTCGTTTTTATAAATTAATTTTTAATTTTTATTATTATAGCTTTCTATATATCTGGTAGATTGTGTTTTTCAAATGAGTACAGGGTCTCCGTTGCAAACCCAAGTAAGTGTCGGTTGTGAGACTGCACAGGGCCGCGTCGTCTAGGGAATTAATTTCATTAAGATACCACTTCAATTCTTAGTGGCAGTGTCGTGCTTAAGCAAGTGTCCGGTGTGCGACTGCAGGGCCCGATCGTCAAGGAGGCCTAAAATTTTTATATATATACTCTATATGTATTATATATGTACTAAGTTTTCGTATTAGATGCACAAGAAGTAGCTAGATTAATCAGTAAATGTGTTAGACTGTATACCCTTAGGTTTTAGGTTCAAATCATGGCAGCTGCAAGAAATTCAGAATCCTTTTTCTAGGCATGTTTCCTTTAGGCAGGAACACATTATTTTATTTATTGTTTCCATTCAGCTCATTAGATTAAATTTTTTCCATGACGGGAAGAAAACTTCAAAGTTTAAGTACTAGCTTTTCCAATTGTTGATCCCAAGCTTCTAACACATGTACAAATTAAAGCTTCTAACATTTTACAATTATTGTTAGTGTTTTAATTTTCAGTTTTCGTTCAATAATTATTGAACTGTTACATGATTATCTATTGTAACAAACTACTTTTTGTTTTGATTATTTTTATAACACTTATGTTAGTATACATGAATTTTGATTATAAGTAAAAAATTATATTTAGGGGCCCACTTTTTAGTGTTCGTACAGTACCTCTAAAGTCAACGGACCGTCACTGCTTAATGGGCCAGAAACAAATATTGTCTTGTAATTGAACCATTAAATGACTACCAAATACAACTAAGTCCAATACACATCACATAGTACAATATCATCCAACCTTGCATTTTAAAACCAGATCCTAACGGTGCTAAATCTACTAGTGGGATGTTGTTGATATGATGGGTCTTATGGTGGTAGTGGTTGTTGACTTGATGGGGAGCTTATGTCTTCACTTGGCGAACCCCTTGTGCCAATGCGTATTGTCGATGTTTCCTTTTTCAATAAAAAATAAACGAACTAATTAAGTAAATATGAAAATTTTATAGTATTGTTTTTTATCTCATATATTTTGTGTCTTCTTGTGTTAAAGAGTATCTTTAATATTTTTTTTAAGCCTCAAATTACTTCATGGATTGTCAAAACTCTTTTTCAAATAAATTTTAAAGAGAAATTACTAAAATTATTTGCTTACTATATATGCACAACTAACGGTCAACAAATCTACAGCCCGTGACAAGTTCGCGGTGGAAAGAGAACGAGTACTATCATCAAACTTTTAGAAAGATTAAATTATTATTTGAATAATATAACTGTTAACAGTTTTAATATATTAATTAATTATCTATAACGTTGACAAGACAAATAGACACTGCTTGATCAGCTTAAAAGGTTATCCGTTTTAATCGATGACTATTTCAGTATTTTGTCATCTCTAGTTGTAGCCTTCTGGTTTCATAAAGAATTACCAACATGACATCTTTTATATAATACTTTTTTTGAGTAGTTGAGTTTTATGAACTATCATATACTGTTTGAAAAAGAAAAATTACAAAGGGATCATTAAGATTAAGTTTTGAATTCTATGGACGCATCAACTTTATGTGTTTGGTTCACATAATGTTTAGAAATGATTTGAAATTTTTTGGATGAATGAGAATTTGAATGAATTGGAATCCAAAGGAATTTGAATCTTTAACGTGTTTGGTTGACAAATAATGTAATGAAATTATTTGTTGTTTTCTGCTTAGTTTGCAAATCTTATCGAAGGAATTGAAATGTAAATTACATCAAATGACTAAACTACCATTTATAAGGTTAAATATGTCATTTTAATTGGAGATAACAAAAAATTAGCATTGGAATTGGAATTATTTGGCATTATCCAAATGAATGATACATTCAATTATATATAGTATTTGATAGAATCTTATACAATTTCATTCTATCAAAATTTCAATCAAACACGTTTTGAACGACATAGCAACAATATTATCAAAGGGTTAAGGTCGAATTTGATCACTTAACTTTTTGATTTGTGCTCGTTTGGTCACTTAACTTTGTTTAAGTTCTAAAAGGTTATTGAACTTTTTATTTGTTTCATAAATGGTCACTATGACTTGTTATAACCGGTCATGGTGACCATTTCAGAAATATATAAAAAGTTAGGTGACCTTTTAAAACTTAAACAAAGTTAAGTGACCAAATGAACACAAATCTAAAAGTTAGGTGACCAAATTCGATCTTAACCCTATTATAAAAAATGTAATCATTTCTAACTTTGACATGCTAAACACCAAAAATATTACAGAAATTCAAACCATCCACCAAGTAGAGATGACTATAGCCTCCAAAGCTGCCTTCTTTAGAAGACATCAATAAATTATCACTCAACATAAGAAGGTCTCGAGGATGATCAAAAGTTTGAACACTAATATCGCACCATCAACCAATACAAATAAAAGATTGTTTAACCACATCACACGTGATAAAAATATGATCAACCACTTGGACATGATTGTTGCAAATAGGACTAAGAGTGGAAGGAATGTCGATTCCTCTGTTCATCATATTTACCCTTGTAGGAAATCGATTCAACAAAAGCCTCCAAAGGAAAAATCTATTTTTCGCGAAACATATATATTCCACCTTGAAGCATATGTGTCGTTTCCCAACACAATGTTATCAATATGTTGTCATGTCACTGCAATTGAGAACTCCTCTGATATGCCTAAATCCTAAGCCCAGACGCCAATATGGGAAGAAAACGAAACTTAAGCCAAAATAGCCTTTGATGACATGAGTTGATCAAGCTCCACTCCCTAGGATAATCCCGTTTCCTCTCCCCATGCAACCTTATATCAACAATTAGACATGTATTAACTCTGACAACCTGAAAAACTCTAGGAAACGAGAGCATTAAAAGTGTATTCCATATCCAAACTTCTTTCCAAAACTTAGTAAATGCCTCATCTCCACCTTTTTTTGGCATATAATGAGGAATAATGCCTTTGTCATGATAGTTGGTTATAGAGCCAATGATTTTTTTCCCCAAACAACACCATGACCCTTGATCTTACCTTCATTCGACCATATACCACCAAAATTACCATGGACCATTTTGACAACTTTAGCCTATAACACATGAGTATTATTAACAAATCTCAATCTTCATTTTGTATTAAGGCACCGTTAAACGCGATTAAGCTTCCTATCCCAACACCGCCTTTTTTTCTATGGAAGCAAGAACATTAATTGTCCCATTATTAACAAACCTCAACAGAATGGAGTTCTTGAAAGAATGTACAAAATAGCATGAGAGAGAAAAGTACGAGGCTTCATGTAGGATTTTCAAAACTCAATGATACATATGAAGTAGATCTAGAAACCCAAATTGTTAGACTATCCATCAGAGGGAGAAAACCTACAACTAGATATTATCATTTAACAAATTATTTTCAATTGAATGGGAATGGCGAGCCAAAGTCTTATCCAAAGGCTTTGGGCATGAAGGATTCCATACATTAGAAGAAAGTTATGTAGGATGAAAGGAGTTGCCTTGATAAGAACCAAACTTGTTCCTTAATTAAGTTACCAATAGAGAATTAAGCACCACATAATAAGTGGGTGCTCAGGGTAAATGATAAGCTTGATGGCTACAAGATATACAAGGCCAATTTGGTGGTTAAAGGGCTTTAATTGGAAAAAAGAGTTGATTACAATGAAATATTCCCTCTGATTGTGAAGACGACAACAATTTGATTAGTCTTGGGTATTGTAGTTGCAAAAGAGTTAAATTTGAATCAACTAAATGCAAAGACAACTCTATTGCATAGAGACATTAA
Source organism: Cichorium intybus (assembly GCA_023525715.1). Taxonomy (NCBI): domain Eukaryota; kingdom Viridiplantae; phylum Streptophyta; class Magnoliopsida; order Asterales; family Asteraceae; genus Cichorium; species Cichorium intybus. The sequence continues at coordinate 23,687,330 of CM042017.1, read as the reverse complement.
TGAATATGCTTCCACATGGCATTGTGGCACAACTAGAAGGCTTTCTAATTATTGGTATGGGTAACGTGGTATGCAAATTGAATAAATGCTTGTATAGATTTAAGAAAGCACAAGAAGATGACACTTGAAGTTTGATAACTTCATGTAGAAAAAAACCTCAAAACAATGATACTTGAAGTTCGATAACTTCATGCAAAAGAATGTCTCAAAATAATGGTGCTTGAAGTTCGACAACAATTATAAAAAAAACATGGTATGCAAATTGAATAACTGTTTGTTATCGTATAAACTACTCAAAATATTTTCTAATTTTTTTAAAACTCCGTTTTAACGTCGATAAACTAATAACTACTTCTACTAGAAAAATGTAAATTGGAAACCCCAATATAATGGTGCCTTAAGTTCAATGATATCGATAAACCAAATGTCACCTTAGATAGTCTATATATATATATATATATATATATATATATATATATATATATATATATATATATATATATATATATATATATATATATATATATATATATATATATATATATAACTGTTCTCCAATAATGTTATATAGATATGATGAAGTATTTGTGTATTAACCAGTTAATGTAATCATGAAACCAACCAAAAGCTTATCAATAAATTAAATAATTTACTTTTGGTTGTAAAGTTTTCTATTGGTAATCGCCGGTTTGGCGGTGTCATTTCCCCTGGTCCACAAAGAAAAACAATTAGGGCCAGCAATTGAATATTGTTTTTGGGGATAATAATCTTTTAAAAAACCAAATTTCGATTTTTGACATTTGATTATTCCCACATCTCTTTTCCTCTCGTCATCCACTTCGAAATCTCAAAATTCAGCCATTTTTGCTGCCTACCTGTGTAAGTACTTCATCCGATCATTCTCAATTCCGGTTCATTCATTGTTCTCAATCAAAATTCCGAACTGGATTATGGCAATCCGTGTTTCTTTCACTTTTTAAGATCCTGTCGTTTGTTTACTTCTTTTTGCATTTCCATGAATCATGAATTCAATCCAATGCTGGAGTCATGGATCAATTGAATTTTCCTTCGGTGATCTGCAGACTATGGATTGCGAATGCGCCGAATTATGTTCGTAGGATTCACGAGGCCTTGTTTGATTGTATGGACAATTCATGTCTGTATCTTACGGAGAATTTAGGTTTTAGATGCTTTTGTTTCTCTTAAGTCGCATAATTTTGGGAATAATTGACATAATAATGGTTTAGTTAACGGATATTATATACTATGATATAGGTAATCATAATTTGTTGCTAAATCAATCAATTAACCCTAAGATTAACTCCAGTTTCCTATAGCTTCCTGTTTTCCGTTACTGTTAGTCTGTTACTATAACTTATCTTGGATTTAATGCGCTTTTGGTCTTGTAATGCAGGATTGAAGACATTTACAAGAGCATACTATTTTTGGTTTGAAGAACTTGAGGATAAAAATAATACAAGCATGGCCTGTAAGGGGTTTTTGGAGTGTTTATTGAAGCTCCTGAACTTCTTGTTGACACTTCTTGGTCTTGCCATGGTGGGATACGGGATTTACATGTTTGCTATGTACAACAATGCAAAGGATGACCGGGGCCCACAAAATGGAGAATTAATACAGCTTGGTCGCCCTATGTTAATGGCTGTCTCATTGTCCAGCAACATCCTTGATAACTTGCCTACTGCTTGGTATGTTCCAATATTCCTAATTACCCTCTTTTACCCCCTTTTAACTTGAATATAATTTTCATTTATCATTGATGTATCATCAAGCATAATGTGTTAGGTGTTGTTTCTTTTTTGCTTAATGAACTTAATTCAATAAGCTATATATGGATGTTTCTTTTTTACCAAACACAGAATAGTATAGCTGTATAGGTCCTAATTTCTATTTATATGTTTGTGCTTTATGTGAAGCATCAACCTTTTTACTACTTTGCCTTCTAGTTTCTTTTTTATCTGTTTATGCTTTTTGTATTGTATCTATCTTCTTCTTTTTGTTTTCCCTTTTGTTCACTTTCACCTTTGTTGCTAGTATATATGAAAGCTACCTAAAGTTACAAATCTTTAATGTAACAAATTTATTTTATTAAAGTCACTAAGTTTGCAATTCTATGCAGGTTTATTTATCTATTTGTTGGTGTTGGTGCAATTCTCTTTGTCATATCTTGTTTTGGTTGCATTGGAGCAGCAACTCGAAGTGGATGTTGCCTAACTTGTGTATCCTTCATTATAATTTTAATTTATATACATTTTTTTAACATAAATACGTAATTTACCATAATAACCCTTCCCAGTTCCCACATGGATAAAAGAGTGAAAAAAAGGAGTTTGAGTGGGAAAATTTACAACAACTTGTCCCACATGGATAAAGAAAAAGGAGTCTGATCACATCTTATGATTAAGGGTATATTGGTCATTTTTTATTTCCTTAAGCAAATGAAGTACTCTGTTCTTGTGATCTTGTTAATTATGGTGGAAGTCGGATGTGCTGCTTTCATCTTCTTTAAAAAAAGTTGGAGATCTGTGAGTTTGTTTTTAATAACCGCTTTGTTTTTTTTTTAAAATATGTTGTATTAAATTTATTTGATTATTTGAATTTAAATGTGTCTTTAGGAGATTCCGGTTGACAAAACCGGAGATTTTGATAGGATTTATGGATTTCTTGAGAAAAATTGGAACATATGCAGATGGGTTGCTCTTGGAGCTGTTGTATTGCAGGTAATTTGTAACAAATTTAATTGGCATAAATCATAATGCTTTTGAAAGGAATGGAATTGAATTCCTTCCAACCATGGAAAGTCCGGAATTGGAATCATGAATTCAGATTCCGACGTATTCTGCTGGAATTCCTAACTTCCATTCTAGTTTATTTTTGTGGTTTTGTCCTATAGATATGTTTACACATAAGTGGCATTATGGTAATTTTGATGATGTGGAATTTTTTTAGGTTATTGTATTCTTGTTAGCTATAATGGTGCGGAATGCAAATAGTCCAGCAGATTATGATAGTGATGATGAGTACATAGCAGGCCCCAGACAACAACGTCAGCCATTGATTGGACGCCAAGCGGGGCCCGCCACTGGTGGTCCCGTTACCCCAACACTTGATAGCCGCCCAAGTAGAAATGATGCATGGAGTGCAAGAATGAGGGAAAAGGTATTAAGTATTTTTTTTATTAACCAACTTTCCTTGTTTTTTCTATTTTAGGCAACCTACTATTTTTTCCCATTTGTGGCAAAAAAACAAAAAACATGGTTGGTTGTGGAAAATGGTAAAAATAGAAAGTAGGTTTTGTTATGTTGTTAAACTAAAAAATTCAACTTGGAAATTTTGTGAATATATCATTTAAAAATACTACTATTTACAAGCATAGTGTTACTTTTTGAATTAATGCAGAAAGAACGACTTAATAAGGAAAGTTAGGGAAAAGGGACTTTTTCCATGCGTCCCAACTTTTTTACAAATTTTAGTCTTTTTTATTTCTTCTACCGTTTCCTAAAATTGTGCTGCCATTTTCTTAAATATATATTTAAGGAATAATCGTAAAATGATCAAAATAGGTGGTCTTATATAACAAAGTGACTATCTTTTAGACCTTTTTAACAAAATGACCATCTTTTCGCTATAATTAAATTGCGATAAAAAAATTATTATTATTATTTTCGAAACGATATCATCATTTTGCTAAACATGAACAAATTCGCAATATAATTGCGAAACATGATTTTTTAAAGGTTTTTTTTGTGCATAATCAAATTGTGAAATTACTTTTAGCAACAAAATGCTACAAAAAAAAAAAACGTAATTATTTCTTTGCGAAATGACATCATTATTTTGCAAAACATGAACAAATTTCGCAATATTGTAAAATTGAATATGGTGAAATTGGTTTTGCGGAATGTAAGGGTAAAATGGTCATTTAGTCTCATTCAAACTGTTTATTTAGTCTAGAAAAGCGAAAAGAAACATATCTTATATTCTTATGTATACAACACTTTATAAATCAGACATCATTACCTATTTAGCTACTTTACCCGTACAGGATTTTGCATATATGTTTTTTTTTCTCTTAATTATTTCATTTATAACATGTCACGTGGTTTGATATATAACTAAATGTTTTTTCTTTTTGGTTTTGTGTTGTGTTGTGTATAAAATATAAACAGTATGGGCTTGATACATCCGAGTTCACATACAACCCAAATGAGTCAAACAGGTATCCACAAGGAAACGCTCAACCAACAGAGGAAAAAAGTGGATGCACAATCATGTGACAAAAACAACAAAGTGTGTTTTTATAAAACCCATTTTTTGTTCTATTCATGTTTCATCATGTTTTCGTTGAGTGTGTATAAAACTCAGTTTCAGGAGCTTTTTACTCTATTTAAACTCTTGTAATTTTGGTTTTTATCCTAAGTTAACTTATTGTTTCTTTTTTTTATATCATTATTCATGTGTCTTAGGCGATTAATTGTTTCATAAGGATTTTTAGTTTTTGTTGATATGATTGACTTGATAAATCAGAAACCATGAAAAGAGAGGTTCTATATCCTCCTACTAAATCTTTCTACTCAACAGGTAAAGACAAGTCAACACCTCTTACTCTTTCCTACACAGTCATATTTTACTACCTCTCGCACTTCTTTTAAATTAAAAAGTAATTAGTTTAAAAGACAAAAAAAGTTAATATATTAAAAAGTAGCTACATTAAAAAAAAATACTACTCTTATTTTCTAAATTATATTAATATGTAGATTTTAATTTATAAAGAAAAAAAATTACTTGGTGCTGTTTTTTCTCTTTACTCGCACGACGAAAAAGGTTTCGAGAGCTCATTAGGGGTGGTGTTCCCCTCACCTTTCCCCTTGCACACACCGGATATCTTTATGTTTTTTTTTTTTTTATCTTTTGAGTATAGTTGTTATTTTTTTTGGTTTTTATTGCAAAAGGTTTTCTCTTACGATTTTAGTATTTATTTGAAGTTTTATAATGTTATTGTTTTAATTAAAATGACTATACTTTTGAAACAAAAATTGCAAAATTAGTTATACTCAATGTTCAAAATAGTCATTTTCTATATAGAATGGGAACCAAACATGTTGCAAGAACATCAAACAAAAGTCAAAATTGCGACCAATTAAATAAGACCAAGATTATCTATGTTTACTCTTTATTTTATATCGAGGCCATTTGACTTGTTTCTGTCCAAAAAATCACTAGATGTCGTCAAGATTGCTATTTTATTCTTTAATAATACAATTTATTCAAATCACGTGTTTTTTTGGATTTTTTAGATTAAAGATCTGAACTTTTTTATTCTTCTATGTTTGTATTTTAGCATGTCTACTTTCTATGTTTGAACATATCTGTACTGTAGCATTCGGTATGTAATAATCACAAAATGAATGGAATTGAGTATTTCGTTGAAGTGAAAAAAAAATCATATTTGGTTGCTTGAAGGATTGAAATTAAGCAATTCTCATGGAATGTGATTTCTTATTTTTGGCTGAATTTCATTCCATGAGGGAGGGATGTTTTTTTCATTTCCTCATCGAATGGAATGATATATAATACCAGACCTGACAAACGTGTCGTGTCGTGTCGGGTTCATGTCGAGTCAAAATATTAAACGGATTGAGAGAGCTTGACCCAACTCGACCCGTTTAATAATCGTGTCGTGTCAACCCGTTTATTTTCATGTCAAGTTCATGTCGTGTTAGCGGGTTTAGGGGTTAGACCTTATAAATACGTTATATCGTATCCTGTTGAAGTATTAATGTTTTGTCGTATCCTATTGAAGTATTAACAAGTTGAAAGAGTGAAAGTTGGGGAGGTGAAAATGCAACAATGAACAATTAGAAAGAGTAGAAATTAGGAAGCGGAAGGGAAAAAGCATTGCAAGTTGTGACGACAAAACGGAAAGGGTAGGAATTGGAAAGCGGATGAACAAGGTCATGAGGATGAAAGAGTGACTAAGTAAAACTGTGAAATATATGAGAGAATGGAAAAACTAAAAACTAAGTCTTGACTTAGTGGGCAAAGTCGATTTTACTATACAAAGTGTCAACCTAAAGTTTTTCTTTCATATTTAGTTTTGGTTTTGTGTTTTTTGAATTCATCTGAAAAATTAAAAAACTTGCATATTGATAAACGGGTCATGTTCGTATCATTTTCGAATTGAAACTCTCAACCCTAACCTTACACGTTTAATAATCGTGTCGTATTGTGTCAACATGTTTAACTAAACGGGTTGAAATCCCTTACTCAAACCCGTTTATTTCGTGTCGAGTTCGTGTTGGGTTAGCGTGTCGTGTTAGTTTTTGTCATCTCGATATAATACAATTAAACTACTTTTTTCTTATAATATGTAATAAATATTAATTTTTTTAAAATTTTCAAAACTTTATTTAAATAATTTTCTTATCATATATATATATATATATATATATATATATATATATATATATATATATATATATATATATATATATATATAAGGATTTATGGTATATTATTCTCTTTAGTTTGTAACTTTTTTTAAATTATAGATAATTTTTTTCAACTATTTGCAGAACATATAATATGTATTTCAAATGAAATGAAATATATTTATATGTAATTTATTTAAATATATATTTTTAACTGGAAAATATTATTTTATAAAATGAATTTTTTTTCTTTATTTATCAAATTTACTTTATGTTTTACATTAATAAAAAACAGTATGTTTGAATGACTTATTTCATTTCTTCGAGCCAACCAAACATGACAATGAAATTTATATGATTCATTCCATTACCTTGCGCATTCCATTACGCCGTCCATTTTATTCCTTCATGATTTCATTCTGTCGTACCAAACAAACACTATGTGTGTAAATATAGGTGATTCAGTTCAGTTATGTTTTTTTAAATAATAAACTCAAAATGAACTATCATACATTTATTTCAGAACGTCAAATATGTCTTACTTCTAAACTGTTCCTAATTCCACATATGTCTTTTGTAAGACATGAACCATCAACCTCAAGGAGTAAGTATGTTGTAGTTTCCCAAGCCTACTATTACACCATTTTTTGTTTTGTTTGACCATTTTTTAGCCTCCCATAGCCATGTGCTCACAAAGAGAAATATGTCACAAAAGCTTATTTATTTTAGTTGGGAAAACATATTTATATTTTGCCACAACTATAATACTGTATAACGATTTGTGTTTTAAAAGTATCACAAAACTGATAAATAATTTGATTGAAATGTTTGACTACTGCATTAGCCAATATAGTCATACATGTGGTGGAGTCATATTGTTTGACAATGGAGACATTGATTTTTATCGATGGATTAAGGGGCTGTTTGATTTGTCTTTTACGGGGTCCAGTAAGAGGTTACGTCTGACTAGCGAGTCAGATCGTTTGATAACATTAAAATTTACCTCTAACTCGGTCCTAAGCTTTAAAATTTACCTCTTATCCGATCAGTTTTACTAGGACAGACATTGACTCAGTCAGCTTTTATTCAATCAGCAAGTATCGAACAGTCACTAAAGTATTTAAAAGATTTTAAAATAAAATAAATATCATGATCATTTTAGGATAGTCAAATAAGGAACAAAATTATAGAAACAATTTTTTAAATCAAATTTGAGAAAAATCATCTACACGTAAATTGAGGCATTTGACTTGTTTTTGTCTAAAGTCACCATATTTGGTCAAAATTACTATTTTATTCACTACAATTATTATTATTAAATTAAAGTGTTCTTTTTGGAATTTAGATCAAAAAATCTGAACTTCATTCGATATTTGTCTCTGAACACAATTTTCTATTTTTGAATATATGTATATACATACGGTTCATATGTTTTTTTTTTAATAACAAACTCAAATGAACCACATGATGTTGATTACAAAGTTTTGAGCATAACATTACACCATAAACCTTTTTTTGGTTTTATTTGACGATTTTCATAACCACCATATAGCAAAGTCCTCACAAGGAGAATATATATCACAAAAAGCTTATTTATTTTTACTTAAAAAGCTAAGGATAACATAACAAATATTTTCCCACGACTATAGATTTTGATAAATGTATAAAATTTTGCGTTCTAAAACTGTCACAGAACTTGTAAATAATTTGATGGACCCACTAGCCAATATAGTCATGCATGTGGTGTTAATATGTTATATCCATTGACAATCGAAACATTCATTTTTTATTTTTTATTTACAAATTTTAAGATATTTAAAACATTTTAAAATCAAATAGGATACAATTGTCATTTTAAAGAACCTAAAGTGACAGATTTTGTCCAAAAACATTGTTAGTTACGAGGTAATCATTCAAAAATATCTAAAATTACGTCTTTTTCTTTCCAAACAAAATCAATTATCAATTTTGATCTTAACTTCTAGATAAAATTAAATTTTATCTTAACAAAACAACTTTTTCTATCAATGCGTAAATTTTTCTTTCTTTTCTTCAAATGAAACAATGACGGAAAACCCGAATCAATCTCAAATCCACCACCGGCATCCACCACCACCGCCAGTTGTGCCGCCAACAATATCACCACGATCATCAAACGTGCAAAATGGCATCCAAACAATGCCAATATTTTGGCCAAATACCGGTGGCCTTCCTCCACCGTATCCTCCTCCTTCCGCCGTGGGCCAGGAACCAATTTATTATCCTAACAACCAAGCACAAAGTTGGGCTATTGGTCTTTATGATTGCTATTCCGACTTTAAAATAAGTACGAATTCAATACAAAACATTTTCAAGAATTCTTGATATCAAACAAATTTACTATTTAAATTTCAATATAACGATATATTCCCTTTTTCAGGTTTCTTGGTACTTCTTTGTCCATGTGTTGCATTTGGGAAGATTGCAGAAATTGTTAACGAAGGAGAAACAAGTAAGCATTTTTTTTAAAGGAAAATCTTTATGAAAATTGCAAAACACGATTTTAATTATTATTTAAAAATGTTACAGGTTGGACAGAACCAGGAACACTTTATTGCTTTTTATATGTGGTTCAAATAGGGTTTATGGAACTCCTTGATTATGTATGGGTTATTCTTTTCAAACATAAATGTATCGGGTCCATGGGTTATCAAGGGTGGATCGTAGGTTTCATCTTAGCCACGTTTTATAACGGTCTTTATCGTACCAAAATGAGAAGACAATGGAATTTAAAGGGTAGTTTGTCTAGCGACTATTGTCTTCATCTTTGGTGTCATCATTGTGCACTATGTCAACAATATCGTCAACTTGAGCACCAAGGATTTATAGTTTTTCAAGGTAACCCTTTTCTCTTTACATCAACCTACGCATTTTGTGTATAATATGTAAGACTGTAAATTAACCGAACGGACACGAACGAGGACTTGTTCATGTTCATTTGTTTAACTTAGCTGAACATACGAACGAACAAGAACAGATAAAAGAACGAGTTTTCATGTTCATGTTTGTGAACATGCTAAACGAACATAAACGAACAAACATAAATGAACAAAGATAAACAAACACAAATGAAGATATATGAACATAAACGAACATATAATATTATAATGTAATCAATTACAATTGAATATATATATATATATATATATATATATATATATATATATATATATATATATATATATATATATATATATATATATATATATATATATATATATATATATATATGTATGTATGTATGTATATATATATATAAACATAAAAGGAACTTAAATGAACAAACGTAAACGAGATACATAAACGAACATTCACGAACATAATTGAATGAACGAGACTATTATTCATGTTCGTTTGTCTAACTAAGTGAACGATAATTTGTATTCATGTTCGTTCATTTTTTAAATAAACGAATATAAACGAACTTTCTGTCGAACAATTTACGATGTTTACTGAACATTCGGTTCGTTTACAACCCTAATAACATGACATGACTCAAACATTTTACTGCGTTTGGATTCGATTAGACAGAGACTGAAACAGATGTCAGTGAAATAAAAATTGTAACATTTTGTCCAACGCATGCCCTCCCTCTAAATCTCTTGTTTATGCAAAAAAAAAACGTGAATTTTCTCCTTATCACTATTATCATATTTAGCCGGAGAAAATTTGTCAAGTTCTATGGAGTTTTGTATTTTGTCTGATGTAATAAATATGGTCTAGAGGTTATATAGATAAATATATGTTGTTTTTTTATCTTTTTGTTTTGTATAGGATGGGAAAGAAATATGGAAAGGTATAGATACGCAACAACAATGTATCCACAAGCACCTCCACTGGTACAAGAGATGTCAAGATAAAAAAAAAAACACAATCGCATGAAATGAAGGAAATTGGTTGGGTAAAAAAATGTATATATTGTATATTATTTTGATTCACAAAGACATGTAACGTCAATGTTAATTGCTTTTGGCATGAAGTTAGTTTTGTGAATAGGTTGGTGTTTGTAACTTTGTATATTATAGAGCGTAGGTTTGAATGTCAATTGTGCAATCAATTCTTTGAGACTTCAATATTATTTGGAGAGTTCAATATGGACAATGTGTACTAGTTGGGTCATATTTGTCATATACCATCTGTGGTTATGTTTACCATTTATAACAAATATGTTACAGATTTATCTGTCGGAAATTCAAACTGGTTGCTTGATTTTGAATATTAAGTAATATTTTTGAACTTTTCAAAAGCATCATTTATGATAATATAACTTAAGTTGGCTGTCAATACTTGATAAAGAAACAAGCATAATCTAAGAATAACAAAGTATTTTGATGACATTACCATAATAAAACTTTTCAAGATGTCTTAAGATTTTTTTATTATTCTTCAAAAGTTAATAATCAAATAGAAAATTTAACACTTGGTCGTCATCCTTTTGTGTATTAGTATATTACACCATGATTTAACAAGTACAATGTAAAGGAAGTTCAAGTGCGATCACTCACTATCCGTAAAAAAGTAAATGTAAATATATCTAGAGTCTTGATTTACCTTTTAAAAGAGTCTTTATGGATATAAAAGATACTTCAACATATATATAGATATTTATAGCTCTTGCCCTTATATGGGATATACTAACAGGAAAATACACATTTTTACTAAATAAGTAGTTATAGTATAATATAAAAAATTAATATAATTCCATATGATTTGGACAATAAAGTTAGTGATACAATTCACGTTCTCAATTCTTGTAATGCTTGCATATTTCTTCGTATAAATGTCTTTTTATACCAAATAAATACTTCTAATATACATAATCTAAATGTTACGATTCAATATCATTAGGGCATTTGGTCTTTGCCGAATGGTACTTGCTTTATGTGGGAAAGGATTCAAATGTTGTACTAGTTTAAGGATGGAAGGAACCCATCTTTGGGAAGTTATGTTGAAATCTATACGGATACAAATTGCCATAGTAGATTTCATTACTATGAAATATGGAAAATTGATGTAAAATTTGCTTTCTTAAATGGGAAGCTTGTTGAGGATGTGCTTATGGCATAGTCTGAGGGTTTTTTACACCCTATGCATCATAATAGAGTGTGTGAGCTTCAGAAATTCATTTATAAACTCAAGTAGGCATGTCGTAGTTGGAATATTTGGTTCGTGGAGAAAATTAAAGAGTTTGGTTTTACGAGGAGTGAAGATGAGCCATGTGTATATGTCAGAACTAATGGGGGCATTGTAATCTTCTTTGTACTGTATGTTGATGACATACTACTCATAGGAAACGGATGTCCCAACTTTGCAAAGCGTAAAAACTTGGCTTGTGAATTGTTTTTTTATGAAGGATGTGGGAGAAGCAACATACATATTAAGTATAAAGATCCATAGAGATAGATCTTGGTGACTCATAGGATTGAGCCAGAGTACATACATGTATAAGATCTTAACGAAATTCAACATGCATGATTCCAAGAAGCAGTTCGTGCTTATACAACATGGTATATCTTTTATGAAACGAGGGTGTAATCATTTTAGCTAAAGATCCCAGGGTACACAAGTGCACATGACATATACTTGGGAAATATCATTACATTCGTAGGGTTGTCGAGGACAGAACATTATCGTTAGTAGAGTTGCATCAGACGGAAACTTGCCCGATCCATTTACTAAGCCACTAGAGCATGTCAAACATGATTCATGTACAAGGTCTATAGGCTTTAAATTTGGAAAGAAAATTTGAGAGAGTTTATTTAGTTTAGTTGTAATAAAATCTGGGAACTTATACAATATGCACTTTATCTGATGTAACAATTATTATGTTGAGATCTAATATATTCTTGGAGCATTTATTTTCATTAATTCATTATTGAGTTCCATTTTTCATGTTTATTTAACTTCATAGATATTAACTTATATGAAGCCTAGTTGCTTATACTTCAAGGAAGGAAGTAATGAATTAAGAATGGTGTGAGGTGTTAGTAGATTATTCATAGAGATGCATCTAACACTCATATGTTCTTGATAGAAATCAAGTATTGGAGCAACCTAGACTTAGAGATTACTTCATGGAATCTGTCACAAGTAATTCTAAGTTGATAATATTTTGTGTCCTTTGAGACGGATATACATATGATTTGACTCATAGTTTGTTGCATCTTGATGTGCTTCAACATTGTCTATAACTGACTATACAAGGTACACTCACATATGATGATGATGAGCATGCAAAGTTCTATGTACATCATTGCTAATTTGTTCATTCAAACTATGGTAGAAGCAATATCAATGAGCCTCTCGATGGTTCAGTACTAACACAAAAATTGTGGTTATACTAAAATTGGATTAACGTTTGATTAATTTAGTAGTCCACCTTTAAGGTCACCATAACTCTCCATTAAGAAACAAAATATTAAATGTTTGAGATTGACGACATTTTATATCTCTCGTTCATACAAATATCTAGAATAAAGTGATATTTGATCACTTACCTACATAATTCTTTCATACCTTCAGGTTTTGAGTTCAATAAATGTCCTAGATGACATACCTTATGTTTTTAAGAGTGTTTCTAACAGGTGTTGTTTCATGTACAAGTGGAAGTCTATTAGAGACATGTACACTGACACAACAAGTTGGTGACACTACAATTGATGCATAATCCTATTGGGTTGTACATAATGTTCAATCTAAAATACCAAAACAGATAAATATGATGACTAGTTTGTTATATACCAATAATTTGGTGGTTTAATTAAAAACTAAAAAGAGAAGGACTTAACTTGTAATTAGTCATAACTAATTAACTACTGGTCTACTGGATAATTATCTATCATCTAATACATAATTATGTAATTATTCAAATTTGGATTGCTTGGTCACCAACTAGGATTGGGATCGCCTATATAAAGGGATCCCAGAACCACACCTTAGCACACTAAAGAAATCGCATCCTCCCTCCTCCCTTCCACTCATTTAGCTGAAACCTTGCTCACCAAGAAATGGTTTCATCTTTCTTGTTCAACAAGTAAACCATACTTTGATTACCTTGGTGGCAGGTTCAAGAAAGGCGAAGATCAAAGAGGGTTTCAAGCTATTGAAATTGATTGCTATATTGGGGTGTGAAACAATATAGGAGATCTATGCTGGGCTCTCAAATCATCTAAGATCGTATCAAGAATTCGTCAAGAAATGTACATATTCTGATGACTCCAACCTTGTTGTTTGTAATTTAAGTTTCGTGATACTCAATACGATCTTGGTAATCGAACTGATTATCGTTTTGCTGTCTTTTATTGTTTAAATTATCACCAATATCAAACATTTGTTATGTTTGATTTCAATATAAATTGTTTTCTCACTTGATTGTGATACTTTTTGAATCCCTATTGCTTCTAATTGTTTTTTGGTTGTGATTCTTAATCGATTTGATTATTGGGCTAGTTTAATGTTTGAATTGGCCTTCGTTTCTTCCAAGTGGATGGTATCCCTAAACCTGCCATTTTTAAGTTAATTGAAGTTAATGTTGTTATGGCTTTCGTTTTAATTAATTTGGAGATTTTGATATGATATCGATGATTTTATGTAGATAGGGGATGATATTTTAAAGGCTTCCATGTATGTCAATGTTTAATTTTTGCAATTATTTGTAACTTCATAGAGCTCACATGAAAGTCAAGTAGGAGGGTCGGTGTTTGTTTGAACTTTGAAGGTTATTTTAGTTTTGTAAATTAGATTTACATTTTTGGTTTTTTTGTCAAATTAGTTTTATGAAGTGTTTCTGTAAATTCAAATTCATTTTATCCCATTTGCAAATTAGTTTGGCAGTGAAGATGGGGGAGAAGTGGATGGCGTTGGTGGTAGAACCGAAAAAAGTTGAAAGGGTTATTAGTTATTTGATAGATGGTTTGTGGAAGAAAGATGAGTAATAACTAATAAGTGGTGTCCATATATTTTATCAATATTTTTGATATATTAATAGTATAAAAAGATTAAAACACACAATAAAGGTAAATTCGTCATTTTACATCTCTGTTAGGGACCAAAACTGAAACAAACCAAAACCATAGAAATGGTCCGAATAAAAGAAAAAAGAAGAAGATAGGAATGAAACACAAATTATTCCAAAGCACAGGGGTGATTCATGTAAACTACTTAAAAAGTAAACATATAATAAGCTGTTATTGTTGTTTTCCGAGAATTTCGTGGAAGAAACAGAAGCCACCATACACATGTCCACGTTTTGGAACTTCTTTTAAGACTTGTGTGTTGGTAGAAAGACTCTCCGAAGCACATTCGTATCAAGATTCCATTTCGATTCATTTTGGGTGGTTTTCACTTTTCAGTTTTCAGATTTCAGATTTCAGATTTCAGATTTGTTCTTCGACACCCTTGAGAACGATGACTGCGTCTGCTGGTGATATTTCAGAGAACGGGTAAGTAATTCCAATTATGATCGTTGTACAAATCAGTTATTCAGTTCATTTACATAGTTGTTTGATGATTTGATCTGATTGCCCTAAATTTATCACACCAATAAGATCCTTTTTGCATGTAATCTTAATTTGAATTGAGCAATTGCTGATTGATCTGTGATTAACATGAGAATTCTGTCCGATTCACTTCGTTTATTAGGACGTAAACGTCATCCTCTTATAAATGATTCGTCTAATAGCCTCGAGAATACGCGCCTAGCATCCATTTTGTCTTTCTCATATTGAGCGACTTAACACTTATAATAGATTGAATTCGTCTAATGAAAGCTTCTTCCATTCACCACAGTGCTGCTAGGCTTTTGCTAGATTTCAACATAGAATTCATTTTCACGTTTTTCGCGTTTTGGTGCCTATTTAGGGCTGTTTGGATGTCTGTTTAAACTCAGTTTTGAGTCTACGAATACAAATTATTATGATTTTGATATTCTGATTGTATAATCCCCATTTGGAGCCGCCTATTACAAAATTGACAAATGAGAAGAGATAAACATAGTGTTAACTACCTGATTTTAGCTTTAATCAAGTGAAATCTATACAACTATCCAGTTCATCTGCAATCTGTATATGCATCCATATGACAAAACACAAAACATAAGAATCACTCTTGCTTACTTCATTCTTTGGTTCTTTACAACAGGAAAGCTACACTTATTTCACTTGCTCCATTAGAAGCAGTACTGTTTGATGTTGATGGAACTCTTTGTGATTCAGATCCCATTCACCACATTGCTTTTCGAGAAATGCTTCAAGAGGTCATCCACCTTTTCTTTCTTCAAATCCCATCACAAAACTTCCATCTAAAATCATAAATCAAAATTCTTAACAACCATTTCATGTTACCAGATCGGTTTCAACAATGGAGTCCCAATAGACGAAGATTTCTTCATCAAAAACATTGCTGGAAAACACAATGATGACATTGCAGCTGTCCTTTTCCCTGATGACATCCCAAGGGGTTTGAAATTCTGTGAAGATAAAGAAGCTTATTTTAGAAAGTAAAGTCTTTCATTGACACTTTCTCTTTGTTTGTGTCATTCGGTGTGTATTTTTTTAATATATTTTTTTTTTTTTTGGTATACAGATTAGTGAAGGAAAAAGTGGAGCCTATAAAGGGTTTATATAAGTTAACAAAATGGATTGAAGCTCATGGATTAAAACGTGCTGCTGTTACTAATGCCCCTAGGCCAAATGCTGAACTTATGATTTCAACTCTTGGTCTTACTGATTTCTTTCAGTGTCTTATTATTGGTGATGAATGTGAACACCCTAAACCAGCACCTGATCCTTATTTGAAGGCCATTGAAGTTCTTAATGTCTCAAAAGCACATACTTTCATCTGTGAGGTATTAATTTCTCATTTTCTTGACAGAATTGCATGTTTGATTTGTTTCCATAAGATTCCTTCATTGATAGGTAGTTTAGAAAGGGCTAAAATTTGAGAAACAGCAACGTACTTTCTGTTATTTGTGTATTATAATTTATAGCATCCTACTTTCATTTCTTTCTATTACAGCATTGTACTTTCGATTCTTTTTTCTTTTTAAGAAAATTTGTTTTGAAAAATGTAGCCTATAGCATTGTACTTTCAAATTTTTTTCTTGCGAGGATATTATACTATGAAAAAGATTTACACAATTTTGGTGACATTGCTATCATTTGGAAGATTTTTCACAATACAATGTTGTAATAAGAAAAAAAAAATGAAAGTGGGATGCTATAATGAACAAATGAATTAAAGTACATTGCTATGTCAAGCATTTAACACAAAAGCGCTAAATGGTAGAAATAGCAACGTACTTTCAGTTATTTGTATACTAAGACAATGTATTTTGAAATATCTACCCAATTATAGCTTTGTACTTTCAGTTCTTTTTCTTATTAGGACATTATACTATAAAAATCTACCTATTATAACTAGGTACAATTTTCAAAGTACAATGCTGCTATAGGAAGAAATGAAAGTAGGATTCTATAATAAATAAATTAATTAAAGTGGCTAAATCGAGAAATAGCAACATACTTTCAATTATCTGTGATAGTCACATCCTACTTCCATTTCTTTCTATTACAACCTTGTAATTTCAGTTTTTTCTTGTACTTTAAAAAATCACTTTGTACCTTAATATTTTTTTTACATATTAGAACACTGAAATTTCTACCCAGTTATAGTGGTATAATAAATAATAAATTGCTATGTATTTGGATGAAATTGCTATAATTGGTTACATTTTCCAAAGTACAATGCCGTAATAGAAAAAAATAAAAGTAAGATGCTATAATAAACAAATCAACGAAAGTACATTATGTAGATTTTTCAAAGTGCAACATTGTTATAAGAAGAAACAAAAGTAGGATGCTATAATAAACAACTGCATGAAAATACGTTGCTATTTTTCGCATTTAACCTTGTAATATTATTATAGGACTCGGTTTCTGGAATAAAAGCTGGTGTGGCGGCTGGAATGCCAGTTGTCGGCTTATCAACAAGAAATCCAGAACACATGCTCTTGACAGCAAATCCTACTCTTTTGATCAAAAACTATGAAGATCCCCAATTATGGGCAGCTTTAGAAGGAATCGATAAAAAGACAGCTGGCGCTTAAATACATTAAAAAAATTATATATTGCTAGATTTAAACATCATCATTATTCGCCTAAACTTGAATAGGCCTAGATGACCATTGATTAGCATACACGTGACAATATTGCTATTATAATAATTCCAAACTCTTCCCTTAAAGGAATATCGATAACGAGGGCATTTATGTCTTTTGTACAATCTGTACTGTGTACTGATTACTTGGGAAGCAAGCACTCCAAAATGGAGTTGTCCCAGGTTTGAATCCCATAGGCCTCAAAAATAGAACAGCCAGTATTTGTCCCATATTGTTTCATATTTTTGTTGATGGGAGAAAAATTGCAATTTTTGTCTCGGGTGCTATTTGTTTTTGAAGAGTTAAAACGTCTGGAATCAACATACCACATCTGCAGAAGAAGAGATGGACTAAACGTTTGCAGTTTGCAAGAAAAATATTGTTTGTTTGTTAAAGTCTGTAGACTGCTAAAATAAACTGAAATTTAAATAAAACGTTGTAACTTTTTTCTGGTATTTTTTTGACGAAACACGAGTTCGTTTTTCTTATAAGATCACTATGTCAATAACAATGACAACGATACCTCAATCTTATAAGAATAACATAAAACAGTTATATTGTAAATCACATTCAACATAAGTAAAAAAAATGCGAACCCACCTTGTGAACATTATTGCATCAATAGTGTCAATACATTATTTTATTTTATAATCATTACATACATTTTTTGAATAATTAGTTAATGTTATTTTACAAGCTTTAATTTTTTATATTCATGTAATGATTATAAAAAAAAAAAAAACAAAAACAAAACAAAACAAAAAAGTGTTTTTTTTGCTTGCGAGAAACGTCTTCTCACCCGCAGACGTTGGTTCATTTCTTCTTGAAGAAGAGGGCACACAGACGTTTTGACGTCTGCAGTCTTCTAAAAAACAATCAGTCTGTGAGTCAAATGTCTTCCCGCACGCAAACATAAATGGTTAGAAAAGCTTTTAAACAAAAAACATACACCCTCTCAATGAAGTGAGTCAATCAATCGGTTAGAGTTCAATGCATGTTATGCTAAAAGTAGTATAGCTTGTTTTGTTTGTGTGTGTTTTGGGTAACAAGCGAAACTAACTAGGACAAAAAACTTGACGTTGATTTTACCAAGTTATGACTTTTCAATTTGATAAATTTGTTGACAATTTCAAAAGAATAATGAATTTTTATCATTTTAGTCTTTAAAGGTGGGGCCTATTAGTTTAGCCTATGGCATAGGGCAAGTGAAACCCTTTTGGCAATCAAGAGATAGTGAAGTGAAGAAAGTGATGGATTATATCCTTTAGCCCATCTAGATTTTCAAATATTAATATAAATAATAAGGGATTGTAAAATTTGAATTTCACATTATGGGTTGTATTTTCACGTTCAAATATTTGGTTTACTCTTATATGGATTATGTCAATCTTTCCTAAGAAAGAGTTAGACATGGTTGAAATTTGTGATGGTAGACTTAGACAATATAGACATAATCAGTCAAATGATCTGATATAACGGTCAAACAAAGAAAAAAAAAAAAGTCAAATATTTTACTATCGGTAGCTTTATAATAATAATGTGGTATTGAAAAATTGGACCCATTAATAAAAACAAAACTTTCAATCTTTTAAAGAAATAAAATGACTCAGTCACTCCGTTAGTTGATTGGTAGAGTGTAGACACCTATTTATATATTTATTTTCATAGTTATACCTTTCAAATTAGTTTCTATTGGAGCATCTATAGTTGTTGACCTATACATTGATTTCTTATTCTTGTCATTAATTTTTTATATCTTTTATTCAACAATAAAAACTTTTTTCAATGGCTAAGATCTTTCAAAGCCCCCGTCATATTCCAATATGAGACATTTTAAAAAAAATACTATATAATATTAATACTTAAATACATGGATTACGTATGGGGCTATTAAAATAAAAAAAACGATCAAAGTATTGTGTAAATGCTATTAATTTAATATTGGGTGTTGGAAGAAGATTATAAAAGAATAAAAACATACTATAATTAAGAAGTAAGATAGTATTAACTATTAAATGAAGGATATTAGATGTAAAAAGTACAAACGCAAATAAGTGTCTTTGATGTATGTTTTTTACTTTTAATACATCAAATTTAAGGCATTGCAATATATAACACGAATATGCACATATTTTCTAATTTCATAGTTTAAACAAAACACGATATTTGTGTTTCAAGATGGACAAATTCTATTTATTCTAAAATGGAAAAACCCACCTTTCAATAATATGTCGATGATATTATTGACACTAAAAAGTTTAGTGTATTTGATGTCCTATCCTTCCCTTGCTTCCCAAAATCAAATGCAATATTTGAAAGAAAAATATTTAAATTTTGGTTTCTTTCTCCGCAGAAAAAGAATATGAGAACCCAGTCTTTTCTATTTTCTCCATATTTTAAGAACACGGTGTAAAATGTAAAAGGAATATATTCTATTGTTTTCACACATTCTCCAAATTAGAATTCTTTAAGACAAATTAATTCAATATGATATGTAAAAGTTAGTTAATAATTTAGTTTAGAAATGAAACCTTAATATAATAAAATCAGAACACTTATAAAATAAAACCAATATCGTAACTATTATGATAATACTTGTTAATAAAGAAGCATTGAGGAAGCCATTACCTTGACGTGGACCTTTTCTTTTATAAAATGAGATGAAAGTAAGGTAAATTGTCATCTCATTGATTCAATTGAAAAGCCGTTAGGCTGGGGGAGCAGTCCCCTCGCCATCCTCTTGCTAAACACAGGCGAGAGCGACAGCGAGAGCGAAAACGAGTGGGGGAGGTGGAGTTTGGCGAGGGAGGCGAGGGGATATATCCGTTGGAAGTGGAGGAGGTGAACGGTGGAGAAGCTTGGCGACCTCGCTGAGATTTCGACGAGGGGAGGAAGGCGAAGGCGAGGGCGAGCGAATGAGGAGCAGTTTGGCGAGGCGTCGGCGAGGGGGACAGCGAGCTGCTCCCCCCCCCCCCCCCCCAGCCTTACGGTAAATAGTTTAGAACCAAAAACATACCCAAAAAATGATATCCACGATTTCCACCAAATAAGATAGTGTATATATATATATATATATATATATGTTAATTACAATTATAGTATGAATATAGAACCAATTTGGCAATTAGATAAAAAATGGAGGGCTATGATCACAATGGCATGGTGGTAATTAAAAAGAAAAAAATTAATTATTTTCTATATTAAAAACCACAAGAATGGTTAATAGGACTTTTTGGTTTTAATAAATTAGGAAGTGGCGGATTTTCAGGAGACGAGTTTGAACATTTTCCTTTATCAGGTTTAAATTTTCAATTTTAATTTTAATGTGTTTTTAATGAAATTTGACTTTTATCTGAATTTTCAATAAATCTCGAAGTGAAAAAATGATATTGTCGTAAGTTGCAATAGATGAAATTTCATATAGCACAAAACATTCTTAAAGAATGATGAGTCACTGAAGAAAAATACATCAAAGTAATACTATTCTGAAAGGATAAACATTAAAAAAGAATGAACATTCTTAAAGAATCAACTTCTATGATGTTTTTCATTCTTTTGTATTACATTTTTTTTTATTTCATTCTTCAGTTCTGCATTCCATTCTTCAAGAATCAACTTTGATGATGTTTTCCACTTAATAAATCATGTATTCTGCATTCTATTCTTATCGGTTCAATTTTGTGTTCCATTCTTAGAGAATAACACATACTAACCTTCAAGAATCAACTTTGATGATGTTTTCCATCCTTCTGTATTACATTCTTTTTCATTCATTTCTTGAGTTCTGCATTCCATTCTTCAAGAATCAACTTCGATGATGTTTTCTATTCAATAATTTGTATTTTTGGCATTCTATTCTTCAAAAATTGGTTTCAATTTCGCGTTTCATTCTTAAAGAATAACACATACTAACCTTCAACATCAATTTCATTCTTCAAGAATCAACTTTGATGGAGATCATTAACTGCTTCATTGATGCGAAGGCTTAAAAAATCAAGCTTATCGTGCATAATCCATAAACACATCATTTTGTGAATCACTACAAACAAATTTGAGTCTTCGCCTCCCATTCAACATAAATTTCATTATTTAAGAATCAACTTGGAGAATGTAACCTGTACAATATTCTTGGAGAATGTAACCTATACAACATTCTTGGAGAATGTAATGTGTTCTTGAGCGAGATCGGTAAAAGGGATAAACACACAGACCCTCGGTGTGTGTGTGTGTGCATGATTTTTGGAATCGAGAAAAAAACCGAGGGATAGGATTATCGAGCAAGAGAGATGCGATCGGGAGAAAGGGGATAACACACACACCCTCGATGCTGCTACCGATTATGTTCTTGTCGGCGGCGATGGTGTATGATGCAGGGGAGGAAGAGGGCAGCGATGCAGGAGGCCTGAACGGAGGGCAGAGGGCGGCGGTAGGACCTTCTCGTTGAAGACGTGAGAGAATTATTGTGTGGACGTAAGACCCAATCAGAAGCGTAGAATCATAATCATCAATGGTTGTGATTAATAACAGAATATTAATTATTTTTAATTAAAAGAAATATCAACTTTCTAATTATATCATTCTAAAGGGTAATATGGACTTTTTATGCTTTTCCAATTATGGAATGTGAGATTTTCATGGGATTAATTTCGAATTTTAATTAAATTTCAAATTCAAATTCAAATTTATTTTCAAATTCAAAATTTAGTTTTGTAACAATTTTAACAAAGATGTAAAATTAATTTTGATTCTTATCCTGAGTTCTTAATCCGTTCCATTCTATTAGAATGAATTACAAAATCGTACATCAGAAACTGGTATTCTTATAGAATGCTAGTGTACATTTTCAAAGTAAGTTAACCATTCTAGATGAATGAGTTACAAAATCATACTTATATGAATTAAAAAGTCATAAAAATCAGATAAATATAAAAGTAAGATAAACATTCTATTAGAATAAATTACACAATCATACAAAATCATACTTACATATTCTGTTAGAATGAAGTACATAGTATACAAAACAGAAATAACATTCTGCCAGAATAATTGCATTGAAATTCATCAAGTTGAGAATGACATTCTGTGAGAATGACATTCTGCCAGAATAATTACATTGAAATTCATCAAAATCTGCCCTGCAACATCA
The DNA here is from genome assembly GCA_023525715.1 of Cichorium intybus. Taxonomy (NCBI): domain Eukaryota; kingdom Viridiplantae; phylum Streptophyta; class Magnoliopsida; order Asterales; family Asteraceae; genus Cichorium; species Cichorium intybus. Next base: position 23,664,541 of record CM042017.1, on the reverse strand, counting down.
GAATTCTTCTCTAGTTGTAATTCATCAAGTTGAGAATGACATTCGGTGTGAATGATTGTCTTGAAATCGAACTCTAGACTTTATTCTCTGTTCCTTTATCTTCTGATTGCACAAAAAAATTACCAGAATATGCAAGAATCAAGATCATGGAATCCTGGAATAAATCATGGAATCCAAGTGTAGGCAGGTTGATGGTGGCAGAATCCTGGAATAAATCAAGATCAAGAATAGTGGCTTTTAACATGTTAGTCCTTTCTATCAAGCATTTTATCAAACATGTTGTGTGCATGTACAACACACCTCAATAGGATGAAAAACCTTATACGTGTGTTAGTGTATATGTACATATGTAAAGAGAGACAAACAGAAATAGAAAAGTAAAACCTAGTTCTTGGGTCTCGATAATGGAGGAAAGGGCTAGAAGACAAAGTGGCTTCGGGTTATCAGAAAACGCGGTTCTCTCAATTGTTTCTTCATATTCGTTTCATCTGTTTGAAAAAGTTTGCAAGTGCCTCAATAATCGAACAGCAAAAAATGAGGATGATTAATCAGGGTAGGATTGGATCTAAACCAAAGTTTCACAGGAGGCGTTTGATGGAGGCGATGATCGGCTCTTACCTAGGCTGTACGAGATGGTGATAAAGCGGTGGTCTTTGAGGCTGTGACGGAGGGTCTGTGATGGTGGCGATAACCTGTTGGTGGTGGCAGGGAGTGGTTAGTGGTGACCGGCGATGGATGTATGGTAACCGGCAGCAATAATATGGTGGTGATCGGTTTAGTAGGAGAAAAGTCAACTTCAGTTTCATATAAGAAGGAGAGAATGATTTCTGTTGCCTTAATTATAGGTAAATATACCATAAATATAGGTCAATTTACCTTAATTGTAGGTTTTAATTTTAATTTAATTAATTAAATTATAAACTAATTTACCAAAGTACCCTTGACGAATTCTGAATTCTTATTGGGTCTTACATCCACACAATAATTAAAGTTTTTAATATATCCTAACTCTCTCTCTCTCTCTCTCTCTCTATATATATATATATATATATATATATATATATATATATATATATATATATATATATATATATATATATATATATATATATATATGTATGTATATATATATATATATATATATATATATATATATATATATATATATATATATATATATATATATATATCTATATATATATGAATTAGTTTTATCGTAAAAAATAAGTAACCAAATATAGTCATTAGATTAGATTAATCAACGGTTATGAATATTAATTGTATTTACTTCTTTAAAGAAAATAAAAAATAACATAATCTAGGCGGGAGGGCATAATTGTAATGTGCATGTCGATAATTATGGTAACTGAATCAAGAAAACAGGCAACCCATCTTTCTCGCCCCACAGTTTCTTAAACGATTTCGAGGGAATATTTTCAAATTAAATTTCAAAATCTTTTGAAAATTTTGATTTATTATAATAACGGATTCAGATGTTAATAAATTCTTTCAAGTTTCTTTTGAAAATATGCATAGAAGACTAAGAAGTTCAAGGTTGGAAGAAATTGGTTTTAAAACAACCTTTAGAAACTCAGAGAAAACTCCAGACAGTCTTGATGATGATGATGAATTCATGAACCTGCCAAGAATAACAAGTAAGCCTTATAAGATCTATTGTATTAATAAAGTTTGATATTGTCAATGAAGGATTATTTTTTTCTTTTTGTATCATATGGATCATCGGATGATTTATTGTAACTTGCATAATGTTAGGGTTTTTTATTTAATATTTTTTCAATATCTAGGACCATTTGAAGTAATCCTTGACAAGTTTAAAGATTTAAGAATGTTGGATAATGAAGATAGGAAAAGGAAACAAAAAGTTGTAAGTGTTGGTAGTAGCAACGTGAAAGATGTTATTCATGTTGATGTTGTAATGTTACCACCTCCAAAAGATAGTAAGAAATCTAAACTGAATCATGGTGGTTTTGATTCCGACTTGAATATTGTTGAGTTTTTCAGATTGAGCACTAGGGTCTCACCCAACTCAATGTATTTATCTATTAGGTCGATGTCTGTTGAGCAAAAGTTATTGTTAATGAGGAATGGTTTCGGAGGATTACTCAAACTGAATATGACTACTTTACCATCTCAGCTTGGGTGCTTATTGGTTGACAAGTTAAATCCAAAAAATCTTAGTCTTGAATTTAATATTAAGTCAATCAAAACTAGCCAAGAAACCATCCAAGGTATGTTGGATTTACCAATCGATATGATTGATTTCAATAAATTACCCAATTGTGTTAACCATGATGAAGAGTACGTTGATTGGAATAACCAATAATATAGAGATAAGTTCAACAATGGAAATTACTTAAAAAGAATCAGATCGACAGATAAGGCTGATAATATGTTTAGGTTGAACTTCATAACCTCGTTCATGAATACATTTACGGATCCTAGTGGTTCTTTAGAGATTTCTTTTGTACAAAAGCTAATCAAGGTTGAAGATTGGAAGACAATAAATTGGTGTGGTATATTAGATTGTCTTCAAAAAAGCAGGTTGAAGTGGAGACCATTTGACAATAATTGTTATTACACATGCCGTTGGAGTTACTTTTGGTATTTGAAAAAAAGTTATATATATATATATATATATATATATATATATATATATATATATATATATATATATATATATATATATATATATATATATATATATATATATATATATATATATATAATATTCATATAATAATCGTGAGTATTAATTTTTGTTTTCCACTGACATAGTGTGTCTTCGTATGCATCTGGTGTATGCAAATTGAGTAGTTTGTGAATATGTAAAACTTAGAAGATGGAAACCTTTCAATAAGGATCTGGATTCCGAGTATCTAAGGGTACTAGAAGAATATGAAATGACGAGAGGTGCTTTTGGAACATTAGAGATTAGAGATGAGGAACTAGGTTATTATGGAAAAAGACACCACGAAGGAACTGTTAAGGTATGCTACTAATTATAGGATTTAGTTATGCATATATAATTAATAATAATTAGTGCTACCAAATTTTGATGTCGTAGGAATTCAATAAAATATTGGAGTACAATATGAAGTTGGTGGATGGAATAAATATGGTAATGAAAAATACAATATTAGAAGGGCAGCTAATCAATCCAAAGAGTGATTTGATACATAATTGGTTGTACATGGCACAAGCCCTTTTTCACAAACTGAATTTACAAGCATAAGGAAGGGATTAGAGGATAGTGAGATGGATGATATCAGACTCGGAAGTAACACTTGTATTAAGAAATAGGATAAATGCTTTAAAAGATATTTAAAAGGATGTAAGACCGATGTGGAAAGCGAAGAAATGAAGATTGATAAGGAAAAGGATATACAAAATAGTGAGTTGGTTATTTTTCTAAATCAAGTAATATGGATGTTGATGGTGGTTTAGATGTTAGGGGAAGTGGGGTTGGAAAAAATATGGATGTTGAAGTAGGTGTCAACCATTATTTTACACATATAAGTAAGAACAACAAAATGGGATCTGAAGTTCAATGAAGAAGTAATTTAGTGGTAGTGATGAAAAGTGGGGAAGGTCGGGAACAATGCAGGGAGGTTTTCTGAAGAATTTGGTTGTCAGTTCTAGTATGGATGATGCCGAGTTTAATGCAGAAGCAATAATTGAGAAGGGTTCTATGTAGAATGTAGAGAAATTCTATGATGTTGGTTCTGTAAAGAATCATTTAGAATTCAAAAAAGAATGTGAGAAAGTTAAGACTTCTTTATTGAATGCAAATAAAGACGTGCATTTTGAAAAAGAAATGCAAAATGCTACGAATAATGTTGCTCCACCAAGGTTAGGTCCACAATATTGTTCACTGTATAAAGATTGGAAATGCTGTCTAAATGACAAAATCATTAATGAGGAAACAGATGTCCTACAGGCCCGGCCCAATAGCGGTACAATTGGTGCATCTGAACAGGGCCCAAAATTTTAGTAGCCTGTTATGTATACCTAATCGACCGTGAACATAAAATCCGAAAGCGGGAAGTGTAAAGCGTGAATGAAATAATCAATGGGGGTTTAATTGATTCACCCACCAATCTCGGTAACCGGTCAATCAATCTCGAAAAATCAAGAAGACAGTCAGGAACGACGATTGAGTTTCTTTAACGGTACATTCCAATTCCAAATTCTCAAATCTCAAATATATGTTCCGAATTCGCATTTAGTATTCGTTCTTTCTCATGATCTCATCTTCTCTGAATTTCTGACCAACTGATCACTGATCGGGATAGACTTCCGAGTTATAATCGGGATTAATTATGAACATTCAAGCTGAGTTGCAAGCCAACAAGGGACTGAAGTCTGAAGGGATTCGGTACTATGCAATTTGGTATTCCAACTTCTGAGTTCCAACTTCTGCAATTGAAATCACGGTTTCTAAATTCTAACTTTCTGCAATTGAAATCCGACTTCTGCAATTCAGTATGTTTTTGTTTTTACAGATTTAAGATTTTCTGGAATTGAAATCACGGTTTCTAACTTTCTAATTTTAACTCACTTTTCAATTCCAATTGGTCTCATATTTCAAAAAATTGCAATTGATAATGATTCACGCCTCCATGGTTTCCTGTTTCTAAAATTCCAATTAACGATTAAGGTATATGTTTTAAGGTTTTAGGATTTTGTGAAATTTATTTTCAGTTTCACACGGTTTCTAACTAACCTATTTAATTTCAGTTTTTCACTTTAGTTCCACGGTTGTAGGAGTTTTTCTTTCTGAAATTGCAATTGATTCAAGGATTGAAGAAAATCTACAAACCACAATTTCCAAATCAATCAGGTTTTTTCTTTTCTAATCTATTTACTATTATTTGTTGATTTAGAATGTCTCCTGTAATTAAAAAACATGAATCGAGATATCAAAAATGTAAGAAAAAACAAAGACTTTAAGAATTAACTAAATCTCAAACCGGAGCTATTGATAAGTTTATAGTCAAACAAACATCAAACTTTTTAGAAAATGAAAACCAAAATGTTAATGAAGATAATCTTTGTGCTAATGTTGATGATTCTAATGTGAATAATGCTAATGTTGATGATGTTATTGTGAATGATGCTAATGTTGATGATGTTAATGTTAATGATGATAATTTTGATGATGAAAATGTTGATGGTGCACATGATTTTCATAGATTTGATATATTTGATCCATGAAATTGGAATTTTCTTGACTCTAACATGATAAATATTTTAGCGGTAAAAGGTCCTAAAAGAGATTTGTCCATTCAAAAGGCCCTAAAGATAGATATTTAAGAAGATTTTCTGTAATATATTATACTAGAGTTTTACCAAATGCGGAGAAATGTGATAGAGATTGGCTTGTTTATTCTAAAGAACTTGATAAAATATTTTGTTTTTTGTTGGAAAATATTTAAAAAGGGAATTGGAAAAAGTCTATTAGCAAATGAGGGTTTTGGGGGTTGGATACATCTTAACACTAGAATTAAAGAGCATGAAACTAGTATGGAACATGTTAAAAATATAAATATTTGGTATGATTTGAGTACGAGGTTATAAAATAATAAAACTATTGATAATGTAGCTCAAAAACAATTAGAGAAAGAAAAAGACTATTGGAGAAAAGTTTTGTTTAGAATTATCTCTATCACGAAATTTTTTGCTAAATATAACTTAGCTTTTCGTGTAACTAATGAACAATTGTATGAAAATAACAATGAGATAATAGAAATGTTGGCAGATTTTGACTTGGTTATTCAAGAACATCTCCAATGCTTTACAAATGAAATTGGTTTACATAAACATTATCTTGGCCATAGGATACAAAATGAAATAATACTTTTGCTTTCTTCTGAAATAAAATCTACTATTATTAAAAAAATAAAAAAGAAAAATATTTTTCCATAATATTTGATTACACTCCTGATATAAGTCACCAAGAGCAAATGACTTTGATTTTAAGATATGTTGATGTCTCGTCAAGTGTTGTTTGCATTGAAGAATCCTTTTTAGGGTTTTTAAATGTAAATGATACAACGGACCAAAGACTTTTTGATGTTCTACACAATGAATTGAATTTGCTTGATCTTGATATTAATAATGTGCGTGGACAAGGCTATGAAAATGGATCAAACATGAAATACAAACATCAAGGAGTGCAAAAAAAACTCAAAGATATAAATTCTAGAGCTTTTTTTACTCCTTGTGGTTGTCATAATTTGAATTTAACATTGTGTTATATGGTTAATACTTGTGGTAAAGCTAAGAATTTTTTTGGAACTATACAACGTATTTATACAGTATTTGAAAATTCTACTAAGAGATGGGATATTTTTAAAAAAATGTCAAACGATTAACTCTTAAATCTTTGTCATTAACTCATTAGGAGAGTCGTGTGGATAGTGTAAAAGTTATAAGATTTCAAATTTTAGATATACAAGAAGCTTTACTTCAACTAGCTAAAAATGATAATGATCCTAAAATAAGAAGTGAAGCTAAATCTTTAGCACGAAATGAACTTGGTGACTTTGAATTTATAATGGCACTAGTAATTTGGTATGAAATTTTATATACGGTTAATTTAGTTAGCAAACAATTGCAATCAAAAGATATGCTTATTGATGTTGCTATAGAAAAAATAAATGGGTTAATTTCTTTTTTTAAGGAATATAGAGAAAATGGTCTTCTAAATGCTTTAAAAACTGCAAAAGAAATAGCTATTGAAATGAACATTGATCCAATTTTTCCACAAAGACATCAAATTATAAGAAAAAGACAATTTGATGAGATTTCAAATGAAGCATCTTCTAATGTTTTACAATCCGGACAAGAATCTTTTAGGGTTAAATATTTTTTATATATTGTTGATCAAGCAATTACTTATCTCACTACAAGGTTTGAACAATATAAAGAATATGATAATATGTTTGGTTTCTTGTTTAATTCTGAAAAATTGCATTCACTAGATGATTTAAGCTTAAAGGCTTGTTGTATGTCTCTTGAAACTACACTTAAGAAAGATGAACAATCTGATTTTGATGGAAATGACTTATATAATGATTTAAAATTACTCGTAAATCTTTTGCCAAAGGAAAAGATGACAGCTTTTGATACTTTAAAATTTTTAATAAGAGTTGGTTGTTTTCCTAATACAACTATAGCATACAGAATTTTATTAACCATTCATATTACTGTTGCATCTGCAGAAAGAAGTTTTTCCAAGTTGAAGTTATTGAAGTCCTACTTACGATGTACCATGACAAAAGAACGACTTAATGTATTGTCGTTGATGGCTATTGAGAACAACCTATTGGACAACATTCCCTATGAAGATGTAATTGAAAAGTTTATCAAGGAATACTAGAAGGATAACGTTATTCAAGTAGAATCCAGTGTATTTTTATTTTATGTTTTGAATTAAAGTTTGTCTAATAAGTATATTAACAATATGAAATAAACATTACATTTCAAACTTTTTGTATCTTGTATAATTTGCAAGTATTGGGGCCTACATTTATCAAATTGCACAGGGCCTCCAAAATCTCTCGGCCGACCCTGATGTCCTACAAACTATACTTGGTACAAATATGAATAATAGGTATGAGGAAAGTATTATTATTATTATTATTATTATTATTATTATTATTATTATTATTATTATTATTAGTAAGTAACAAGATAACAAACATATATCATCAAAAAGCAATGCAGGAATATAATATAGGAATATAATATATACAGATGATGAAGGGTATGACTTTTTATATTTAGAGTCTGCATGAACATTGGCAGGTGGTGTAGATGTCAACTCAAATGTTATCGACTGCTGGGCAACTATGTTGAATATATCATAAATATATAAAGCAAAATCATCCATATCAAGGTTTTATTTCCCAACCTACATGTTGATAATTTATATATATATATATACATATATATATATATATATATATATATATATATATATATATATATATATATATATATATATATATATATATATATATCATATTTAGAATGTTATTCATAATTTATATACATAAGCATTATTATTAAATTTGTAAATACAAACAAGAAAATCTAAGTCTAGTAGAAAGTAAGAATCAAGATTTCAATTATGGTTACTTCAAAGATAACATGGTCTGTTGCATGAATGTGCTGTTAGATGGAATTAATCTGAGCAAAACCGATTTGGTAAGTCTGTTTATAGTCAGATTTTGATGATTAGCATTCTTTATGTAGATAATATTATAATTATAGTATATTATTTTTAGGTTTTATTTCCAATTTATGATGAGAATTTAAGGTATTGTTTTGTTACAAACTGAAAAAATGTGAAATGTTGCTTTTTGATGCTAAAAAATCATGATTTGGATGCAAGTATGTGTGGGATAATGCCATCAGTTCTAATAAGAATATTAATTATATTTTCATTTATAAAGTTAAGTTGAAATATAACTAATACATATTTTATGAATTTATAGACCAACTTATTTGGTTTTGCTTTGCGAAACTAATAACAATAGGTTAAGGTATATACAAGAGGTGAAGCCTCAAATATTGTCTCTAGAATGCCAAGAAGATAATTGTTCAGCGAATTATTAAGTGATTATAATGCAGTTTATGGAATCATATATGGTTGCGGGGGTTATTAACTGGAGTTGTGGACTCGAATATGGTGGTAAACAAAAGACATTGATGATTAACAAGCTAAGGAATAAGTTTCTAACTGAGTTGATGGTATCTGAAGTCAATCTCAGAAGGCCTGGTTTGTATGGTGCGTCATAAGTGTTTGTGAAATTAGACAAGGGTGAGAAAAAGAAAAGATTTGTTTGTAGGTTGAAGGAGTTGATTGAAGTGGAAGGAATCTGGTTACGATTGTTTCTTTTCTTTTAAGTATTTAAGATTTCATGACATATGTTTGAAGCGGTATTATCCAGGCTTTGTTTAACTTGGTTTTGTTTTTGCATTGTGGATTTAGTTTGAATTTAAAGGTTGAAAGAAGAATTTATCAATTCATGGTACAAACTATGTTGTTATGATGCATTAACATAAAATCTTGCTTCTGTAAGTTATTCTGCACTAGATCTATATCATTGAATATAACAAACAATCAATACAAACACATACAATAACATAAAATAAATTTATTCAACTAAAAATATATCATTTCACTAAAATAATTATTGATAACAACAATTAAAATAAAAAACAATTTAATTGAACATCATATTGTTCTTCAACATCGAACTGTTCGCATTCTCCTTATTCTTCTTCAATGGGCGGTTCCTCGAATCATGGTAATTAACTTCATGGCATATCGAACATGTATAAACCCTAATACGAGAGTCGTTAACAACATTTGTATTGTTATTTGGATTCCCAGCGTTGGAAACGTTCGGTGGATTCATCTTTTAATTCGTATGATAGTAAATTAGAGTTACTGAAACATAAACAAAATATATAATAATGAAGTTCATGATGATCAAGATTTAAGGAAACTAAAATATAATGCTTAATTAAAGCGATTGTGCCAACTAGGGATGTGAACCAAACCACACAAACAGCTCACACCGCATCGCATAATGCGGTTTTGAAACTCTGTGGTTCAGTTTGTGATTCGTAGTTTTTGTAAACTGCACAATATAGTGCTGTTTGCGGTTTATAATCACGAAACCACGGTTCAAACCGCACCACACACCACATTATATATATATATATATATATATATATATATATATATATATATATATATATATATATATATATATATATATATATATATAATGGACTTTACTGTATTAAAACCGCATAAACCGCCCGCACCAAACCGCACCGCATAACGCAGTTTATAAGCTTTAAGGTACGGTCTGTGGTTTCAAAAAAAACTCAAACCGCATATGCGTTGTAGTCTGCGGTTTTGCCTCTAAACCACACCGCGCACACCTCTAGTGTCAACTAATGAGATTGGGGAAATGACTATATTAACCTTACGTGTTATCTGCAAACCTAATCATGACCATTAGATTAATCTTGGATGTAAGGCCAAATTTGGTTCCTTTGTTTTTATAATAAAACTAGTTCTTATATGATCTTATCTTTCTCTCTCTCTCTCTCTCTCCCTCCCCCTCTCTCTCTCTCTCTCTCTCAAATGACAAATGATATTTTGATGAGAAAGGTTAGAATTCACCTGACTCGCTCCTTTTAAAAGGGCACGATCAGTATTTCTGTTACTTAATTTATGCATGCACAATCTAGTCGAGCGCGTTTTTGTAATTCCTTTTTGGGTAAATTGCAAAAAAGCTATTAAGTTTACACAAAACTTTGATTTTGACAACGTGTTTGTTTTTTTGGCAATTAAGTCATTAATTTTTTCAATTTGTTGCAGTTTTGACCATTTGACATGTCAAACCGGCTGACAACTAATGTGACATGACGACGTGTCAGTATTTAGTGATGTGGCATTGACTTGGCAACGATATTACCATAGTTTCTTTGAGAAATAAAAATTAAAACAATAATTATAAGGGATAGTGTATTTTATTTAGTTTTTTAATGATACAAATACAATATTCTATAAGATGATATACAGTGATTGTATTTACTATATACCGATTATTATAGAAAGAAATTCAAAGCATACTTTTAAAAATTGATTTGAAAGTAAGATGACATACGATGATTAGATATATTATCGAATGATAATTATGTTAAAAGTATAAAATATATATTTAGTAGAAGTGGTAATTATGGTTTATATATGTGTGGATTTGTTAATTGGATAGTTATTTATATTAATAGTCAAATACATAGAAATAAAAAATAGCTAAAATAAAAAAATATCATCATGCAACGTCAATACCACATTATCAAATACTTACACATCACCATAGCATATCAATTGGCAACATGAATGATCGGTCAAATAATCAAAATTGCAACAATTTTGAAAACTTAGTGACTTAATTGCAAAAAAAAAAAAACAGTGCTAAAATCAAATTTTTATATAAACATAATAATTTTTTTGCAATTTACATTTTCCTTTTCATTATTTTGAATCTAATTATCCAAGCCCCTAGATCTTGACCTCGACATTAATTTTAGTTTTCTAAGTCCAATCAATCAAGCGTTCATACAAAAATATACTTTAATTAATTGAATTTTCTAATTTCACTATTAGTTGTTATATTCGATGATTTTGAGGAAGGTTATGTCAAGTTTTGAATTTGTATTTGTTTTCGCATAAAAGTACCAGAAATTTCCATATAATCTATGTTAATTAATGTTAAAGTCATGACTTTATCTTTTTGAATAGAATTGAACAAGAAAGCAACAATCACTTATACAAGAAACCAGCAATCATTTATATATTTTGAAATTTAGCCGACAATTTTTAGAAAAGTTATTATATTCTTGGATTTTTAATGATAAATTCAAAGATTTTATTAACAAAAAAAAAGACAATGAGTATTAACTTACTAAAATTTTATTATATACTCTTTGTCTGGCCGAGTGTTTTATATTATTGTAATATTATTGCATTATTTCTGTTTGACATAGAGTATTCTCTTACTATGATCTTACTATGTTATCTCTTTCTATAGAAGATATTGTATTACTTCTAATAGATATTAGGTCTTTCTTATTCTATAATTTAAAGAATGATATTGTTTTATATTATTGTAAGAACAATTATTTCATAATTAATGACAAGATCTTAGTTATTTTGACATATATTTATCAATAATTTTTAAAAACATGATTTTATTATTATGCAATGGCGGGGACAATCACCTTGTATATAATAGTTAAGACATTGTTACTTTCTCCATATTGATTTGAAATTCCTAACTTTTCAATATTCAATATTATTTAATTTATTAAATATAAACTATTATAATATTAATAGAAGATTTTCTGAATTATTAGTATACAATTTTATTTGCCTAAAAGATCGGGTATTTGGAGAACGTTTGTTTTAACTTTTATCTATATATTGTATCGTCATATTAAATTATGTATTTTCTATTACTAATAAGTTACTTTAATTTTTTTATATTTATCGGAAAAATGAAAGCTCAACTTGATGAGTTATGTAGAACGATTATGACGGAGAAGATAGAGGATCAAGATGAAAATTGTCAAAAGTGAAAGCGGGGTCGATGAAAGTGGGAGCCGATTTACTTAGAAACTAAAAATTGTTGATATTATGTAAATAATTTATTTTTATTTAACATGTTTGGTTGAAAATACATAAATAGGTCGACCAAATGGCAACCTATTTATCAAAAAATTTCGCTTAAGTTGGAAATATCAGCCCATTTAAGTAAATAGGTTGAGTTGATTTAAGATCATCAACCCATTTATTAATGGGTTGGTTCGAACCCGTCCTACGGTAACCTATTATCAACTCTAATATAATAACTTAATTTGTTAATTTAAATATTATGTTAAATATAAAACATAAATTAAACTTTTCAATTATCATTATAATATATTTAATTTGTTGAATATAATATGGTAGTAATGCAAAATCTAAATTAAAATATCAATAAATTGTAAAATAATCAAAGATCTTCTTTTCAAAATAGTTATAGGTTTTAATGTGTTCAACATAAATCTAAATAGAAGTGTTAAATTAACTAAATAAATATCTAAATAATGTTCTAAATAATAATTAGAAAAAATTAAAACGAGTATTAAATCAATTAATAATAATAGTTATAACTAACATAAAGTTATTAGTTATATTACATTATCTTACAAATAATATGCCATCTAAATGTCACTGGGAATGCTTGTTATATATATATATATATATATATATATATATATATATATATATATATATATATATATATATATATATATATATATATATATATATATATATATATATATATATATATATATATATATAAAGGTTCGACCAAAAATAAAAAAATATTAAGAATGCGAAAACGAATGTTGACCAACTATTTTAAGTGTTGGAAATTATAATCATAATTTAAAAGAAAAGGAAAATATGTTATTCTCTCTATTAATTTCATAATTAAAACAAAAGGAATGTCGGAAATAATATTTGTATCATCTTCATTTATCGTCACCGATCCACCCTAAAATTTGACCATTAGTCATTATCTCTACAAATATATAACCATTATCTTCATGAATTAACATTGAACCTTCATCGATCATCCATATATCTTCAATTGAGCATTTATAACATCATCTAATGTTCATTGGTCATTAAACTTTTAGGTGAATCAATCGATTTTCATTAACGTGAACTAACCTTTATAACAATCCCATGTTTCAAATAAATCAATCATTCCCAACCTCAATTTTTATATGATCTTTCACAAGCATCGATTTCGATCTACTGATTTATAATAGATTATGATAGGATTTGATTTGATTTGATTGGATTTGTATTTGATGTCTTTAATTTTTCACTCTTCTATTGTTATAAGAAGGTACGTGCATAATGTATATACACATAAAAGTTTTGGTTTTTTGAAAACAGACTATAGATTTCTCTTAGGCTAAATATAAAATTTTGGATGTGTTTATTATTTTTTCTTGAAAAATAATGTATAAATAAAATATTCTTTGTTTTTTTGGTTAATTTTATTGTTATATATATATATATATATATATATATATATATATATATATATATATATATATATACATATATATATATATATATATATACATATATATATATATATATATACATATATATATATATATATATATATATATATATATATATATATATATATATATATATATATATATATATATATATATATATATAGTGGTGTGCACCAAACCGCATAAACCGCCCACACCGCATAATGCGGCTTTGAAAACTTAGCGGTGCGATTTACGGTCCGTAATTTTTGTAAACCGCACTATGCGGTGCGGTTTGTGGTTTATAGGCACAAAATCACGGTTCAAACTGCACCACACCGTTGTGTGTGTGTGTGTGTGTGTGTGTGTGTGTGTGTGTGTGTGTGTGTGTGTGTGTGTGTGTGTGTGTGTGTGTGTGTGTATATATATATATATATATATATATATATATATATATATATATCTATATATATATATATATATATATAATATGGAATTTAACGTATAAAAACCGCATAAACCGCCCGTACCAAACCGCACCGCGTAATGCGATTTAGGACCTTTGCGGTGTGGTCTGCGGTTTCAAAAAAACTCAAACCACATTGTGCGGTCTGCGGTTTTGTCTCTAAACCGCACCGTGAACACCCTTTATATATATATATATATATATATATATATATATATATATATATATATATATGGAGACAGAGTAAATTACAGTTTTGGTCCCTGTGGTTTACCCCTTATTTAGTTTTGGTACAAGTTTTCAAATTTCATACTGATAGTCCCTATGGTTGCATAAAGTTTGCATTATTGGTCGCTAAGTAAATAAACTAATACCTTTTCTCATTTCTTTTTTTGGTTTTCTTTTAACCTATTAATTATTTAGGAAGTTAAAAAATAAAAAATGAAAAAGCTAACCCACCCCCACCCCACTACCTCATCTCTCTCTCTCTCTCTCTCTCTCTCTCTCTCTCTCTCTCTCTCTCTCTCTCTCTCTGTCTCTCTCTCTCTCTCTCTCATAACGTGCATGCTTCTTCATATGGTGCAAGCATTTTCTGTGAAAGGAAAAAACCATCAAAACTGAAATGTAAACACTTATTTATAGTAAAAGCTGAATCAAATTACAAATATGACTTGGTAGCATGATTTATAAATAATAATAAACACGAGTAAGTATAGAGAGGATTAACTACGATGAAAACGAAGAAGGCGATTGCATGGAAGCTTCAACGCCTGCATTTATTTCGTGTAACGCTACACAAAAATTTGAAGTTCTTCATTTATGGAAAAACTTGAAATAGAAATCAATTTTGAATGTCAGTTATGTAAGCAACGTATCCATTTTTGAAATATTAAGGACAACAGTTCATAAAGCATGAAACCTCTGTTTCAGTTTCTCTTTACGTCCACAACGGTGCTTCTCTTTCGTTCGCCGGTTTCGGCTACGTTTTATGTGTCGTTTGTTGTTTGTTAAGAAATATTGGGCCAAAAGGGAAGCTCGCGCAACAATTTCTCATTTCTTCCCTATCGGAAGCTTCAACATTAAATATCTCAGAGTCACCGCTGACCGGTTGAGACGCAGCTTCGGTGAATTCGATTTGCATTTGGTTGTTGGCTTTTGAGGTTTGAAATGAGAAATTGTTTTTGTTCCTACCTTTTATTCCTACTAATCTTCCTACTCAAGTTAAATTGTGACATGTGTCTTAAAATATTATTAGTTTTATTAAATGTGACACTTGTCATAATTTCACGTAGGTAGGAATCAATACAATTACTCGTTTGAAATTATTAAGATGGAATTCGTCTTGAGAGGTGGTGAATTGTGTCCAATTTAAACCAATTATTCTGTTTTTGGAATTTGAAATTAGCAATCGAGAGTTTGTAGGGATCGAGTACGCTTCTCTTTCTCTAGGCTCCCTACAAGAACCATCCCCCCAAACGAGAACCAAATCGCCAGAATTTGAACGAGAGATCGGAGAGCATGTTTTGTATATTATCATCGTTAGCTAATGAGATTAATGAGCATTCATTACTGTTGGAACTCATAGTCGGGTAATCAAATGCTCTGGTTCCTAAAACAGCCACAACAATAGTTGGGCCATGATCCTTAGGACTTTAGTAGACATGGCTGTTGTTGTAATGGCTGACCTCCTTTTGTTGAAAATAAAGTCACAGAGACAACCCTAGAGGAGTTTTACGGGAGAAGAAGTGAGAGAGAGAGAAAGAGAGACGGGGTAGGCATAGGTTTATTTTTCTTCTTTTTATTATGAAATTAAATAATATATTAAATAAAAAAGTAAAAAGAAATTAAAAATAGTATTTTAGTCTTTTTTGTATTGACTAGTGACCAATAATGCAACCTTATGCAACCACAAGGACCATCAGTGTAGAATTTCAAAACTTCGATCAAAACTGAAATAAGGGATAAACCACAAAGAAGAATACTGTAATTTACTCATATATATATATATATATATATATATATATATATATATATATATATATATATATATATATATATATATATATGAGTAAATTATAGAGAGAGAGAGAGAGAATGTTCAAATGAGAAACCACTAAAAGGTTGAGAACCGTGAAAACCACTAATTCACAGTTTAATAATGTTGTTTTTTTATTTTTAACACTTGTTTTTTTATCAAAATAAAATTACCAAATACATAAAAATATATAATTATCCTTCATTTGCTATTATATATCAATATTGATGTGTTTTAAAGGAAAAAATTTACGTTATAGTATTCAGAGTCTAATAACTACAAATTTTATTATATTGTGAATATTGTAAAATGTATTAAAAAAAATATTAAGTTTAATATATTTTTACATAATAAACAAATGTAAAAAAACAGAAAAACGAAAAAAACATGATTCTTAATGTGTGAATACCGGTTCTCACGGTTCTTAACATTTTAATGGTTATTATTTGACCCCATTCTTATATATATATATATATATATATATATATATATATATATATATATATATATATATATATATATATAGATATATATAATGGTGAGGACTCGTAAGGACACCTTAAAAAATTGAAAAAAAATATAAAAAATACAAATCATAAAATCAAGAATACTACTATATCATTTTCAAAAAAAAATTAGAAAAAAAAATTTGGATCATTGAAAAATAGCAAAGATCCACAAATGTTTTTATTTTGTGGATCATTGTTTCATTATAAAGAAAATAATGATCCAAAAGTTTTTTTTCGAATTTTTTTCTCCAATATAGTACTATGATCCATTTTGTAATTTATATTTTTTTATTTTTTTTCAATTTTTTAAGGTGTCTTCACGAGTCCTCATTTTAAGAATAGTGCTCACCCGATCTATATATATATATATATATATATATATATATATATATATATATATATATATATATATATATATATATATATATATATATATATATATATATATATATATATAAACTAGGCACGTTCAAAGGCCGTGCTTAGCACGGCCCAGTGTCATCAAAAGCACAAAGCATATACGATAGATAAGTAACCATTAAAAACCATATTTATTCATATATACCAACTATATTCTAACTTTATGTGGTTTCGTGATATCATCATGGATTCGACAAACTTTACATTTCATCTTGTGTTCATGGATGCATCTACCTCATAATATCTCAACTCCAAGCTCATGTTCCCAGATAATAACATATTATCATGCATTAACTTTAAATCAAAAGTTAACTTGTTAAAATTGGAACTAATGACTTAAAACTTACCATATGCATAGATGCCTCTCATGGAGTTTGTAACAAGCCCATGACATAAAAATATTATAAAACTCGTCAGATGATGTAAAGAAACTTGCCCGTTGGTTGAACACCTGAAACAACAATACAAACATGTAATTAGGACAAGAAAACATGCATTTCCTACATTATAGGGCACTTAAAGATTAAAGTAAAGTAACACGTTACAATTCATTCATTTTTAATCAAATAGCAAATGCGTCTGCTGCTAAAACGAATAACAACAAAGGGTTAGTCGAGCATTTGACACAAATTGTGTAAATGTTTAATGTTGTA
Source organism: Cichorium intybus (assembly GCA_023525715.1). Lineage (NCBI taxonomy): Eukaryota > Viridiplantae > Streptophyta > Magnoliopsida > Asterales > Asteraceae > Cichorium > Cichorium intybus. The sequence goes on along the minus strand of CM042017.1, from coordinate 23,646,781 downwards.
GGGATTATCTAAAAACCAGCCCATGTCTAGATAACGACTCGAGTTGATTGTAGGGTTGATTGAAAATCAAAAACAGCAGTTAAAGACTCTCTGTTGAATTTCGTCAAAACCTTAGTTCCTAGGAGACATTGT